>OZ022261.1:23154893-23754893 GCA_963978905.1 Trichostrongylus colubriformis | reverse complement strand
ATGACTATCGGGCTGCACCATCAGGTGAGCACAATTGCACAGAGCAGTTCTATAGATTACGTGGAGCATCAATGGGTATCGATCGAAACTCTCGGTTTTGTGTAGAGGGCTTGAAGTAAGTAAAAGACCACTCAGACGGATGGGTAATGCCGCGGCAGTGAAGATTCCATAGAACCACTGAATATCGGTCTGTATCGATCAAAGCAATCAGTTTTTGTGTGGATTACCGGAAAGGGGTAACGAATTAATTCATTGGGTGTGCACCGGGTAAAGTTTGCAGATAATAGCAACTCTGTAGGACTTACTGGTGCGAAGCGCGCAGTGGTGTGCGCCAGCTAACTGACATTCCACTAGTTCAAAAGTGTTAGTAACATTGATCTTGTCTTAGAAATGGATGTTTTTGAGTCGGTTAGTAAACGTGTGCCAGAATCAATTTATTGCTTTGTGTGCAGCACCAATGAGCTTCAAAGTGGTTCCTGAGGAGGTTGTCCATGCGGTGGAGCACGTGAAACACTGCAGAACCTGTGCGACACGGTGCCCTGAAGAACAAAAGTTACACAGAGGATGCATTCTGTTGCACTGATAAATGTTGCCTTCGCCTTTTGCCACACTGCTCGAGAAATCGTCCACGGAAAAATGAGTCTTTATGTTACCCTTATATTTATGTTGTATCTGCCTAATGCGGGCCTCATGCAAATTTTCACCCAAAAAGATATGAATCCGGCTAGGATTCAGCACCACCGGAGGCCAAAGTCTTGGCCGAATGGGTGGGGCCTCCGAGCAAGTGCCCACCTCGTCATCTTCCGCGGTCGCAGACGTATTGTAAAAGCAGACAGTCACGTGAACATTTCCACTCTCCGTCCAGCCGCGGCGAACTACGGGACGGGGCTTTTACTCGGAGGCCCCGCTCACACGGCCGAGAATTCGAGAAGCTGTATCTTAGCCGAATTCACTTTTTCATGTGAAACTTTACATACTGCCCTATTAGGCAAATACGACATAAATATAAGGGCATCAAAGAAACTAATTTTTCGTGGACGATTCCTCTGAGCTCGTGTTTGGTCGTGGATTCCAGAATTTTAGGATCACCACGCATTTGAACGAATTCTCGAAGAAGATGTAGCTGCTGGTCGTACTCCTTTGCTAGTGATAGCCGTCGTTGGGTCAACGATTCTGGGTCAAAATGATATGGTATCCAAACTACTAGAAACTCGAAAGAAGCATCGTTTCTGGCTACATGCCGTTGGACAGGTGAGCTAGAGAAATAGGCTTTCGAGTTGTGCAGATAACCTAGCACGTATATACTCCTTGAGCAGTCGTACATGGTGCCTTTAGGTGAGCTGCCTGTTTTTTGGGTGAGCCTTGATTAAAGACAGCATTAGGGGTAATTTGGTAATGGAGAATCCCCTACAGAAAGCCACATACATGGTAGTCTCGGGTCTAAGAAGGGTATCTGTGGCGAAATCCCGGTGAAAAAGCGCCCCCCCCCCCCGAGCTGTAGAAGCGCCGGAAAAAGCCGCAATCGCCGATCTGTCCCGCCTCCTTGATTTGTCGATCCTGCCTCCCGATGACGTAATTCCCGATTGACTGGGGTGGGAGCCGCCAAGAAGATGCGGCCGAATCGAAGGTTTCGCGGCCCGCTTTTGCAGTTTTAGCTTGAAGCTCACTCTAAAAATAGATGCTGTCGTATTTCCAACATTCCCTTGTGTTTACTTGGCAATATGCCAATGAAGAACTAGATCAGACTACTCCCCTGACGGACAGGTCGTCCGCGTCGAGAATCAACAGTGGAAAGGGGGTCCTATTTCTCGCGTTTTTGGCCAATTCCATCCGTTGTTTCTTCCCTGTCCTGTTACTAGGCATCTCGACTTTCACATTCACAACTTCTTTTACTTTTCGTCCGACTTTCCCCTAATGCTGCGTTTAGGCTCCGATATTGATTACAAAAATTGGGAATGAAATTTCATTCGAGAAATTGTGCAAAAGGACTCGTGGTTATTGAAAATCGTTGGCAGTCAAAGGCACATTCCACATTTGCCACAAGGCGGTGGGATGCGTTTCAACCACACATCCCAGCAAACGGTGTGATGGTGCCAGACTCCAAAAGTTCCCTCCCACTCCCACCTTTTGCGACTATTGCCGGCGTCCACGTCGCAAAATCATAAATGTGCTTTTGAGAAATAGTGAGAAGTGGTTAGCAATTTTTACAGAACTTCAATTAACATTTAGGCTGTGGCAGCTTTGACACTACGTGAGCCGACCGAAGTTTTAGTGCACGTCCTTACCCAAGTGGACAGCGTTACCCTCCCTCTGGCTCTCTGGTTAGGCGTTCCAGCAGCACCCGTTGTGGTAAGTCCTATTGATAGCATGCTCTTTAACTGATTATTGGCTTGGCTTCTGAGATCTTTCTTGCCTTTCTTGCAGACGCTGTACAGAGCAGTAGAGGGTCATAAACCGTCCTATCGCGAGAAGTTAGATACTTTACCGTGGTGGGTGGTCACACAAACCCTAACTAGTAAAGGAATCTCGGACATCATCGAAAACGCCTACTTATTGGTAAGCTTTTACCATTGAAGCTTGGTGTTAATGGAAATTTCATGCCAAACATTTCAGTGTAAAGTGATGCTGAAAGGACTCTCGTCGTTCACGCAGATTGAAGTGGTCGGTATGGAAAACGCAGCCGATTTCGTTACGAGGGTCTATAAAAATCAATATACTGCTCCAACAGTGCTCATATTTAAATACCGTTATAATGCAGCTAAAGAGGCTGCCAAGGTAAGTTATAGCCATGTCAGCACCATGTAAGAGTGTGCTGCAGTAGGAATCTATGCAGCGTCGCAAAATGTGACAGCAACGCGCGCAACATTTTTTGTCGAGGGCACGGTGGGCAGTCAATGCTGAGAATCGCGTGGCGCGACGTCGCATCAGCTCCGCTTGCGTCACCCACTACTGTGCATGTCATTCATGTTTGTATCTTATGGGTGACCCATGTTCACTTAATATCAGTATTTCCGGCATTGATTTATAGGCTTTAAAAGATATGGCTCAAAAGCCCGATAGCGAAGTGTCTAAGGAGGCCATCGCTGAAGCTGAAAAACATTTTCGTGATGAATCGGAATATGGGGACTCGCTGAACTCGTGGGTGAGACACCTTCTTTTACAATCATCTCCACTTTTAATGATCCATTTTTCAATCGACACTTGCAGCTAGGACAAGGTGTGGTTGGAGAGTGTCAGTCGTTGGGAATTCACATGATTGAACTCGGTGGCACATATGGAACTGCCTACCGTTTCTGCCCACTGGAACACGCAGCAGGTAGAAATCTTCGCATTTGCTCATGAAAATTGTGTATAATGCCCGTATCATTTGTAGGCGTGCATTTACTTTATCCAAAATCTGCTTGCGCTTAATCCTACTTGCCTTCAGCACTTTTGCGGTACAGGTTCCCAATGCCTGCCTGCGTAGCACTGAATTTGCTCTGATCATTGCATTGATTTTTGTTTAGCTAACACTGATTTTCGTTCAGTGCTCCAGTTGATAAATAGTATTATGATTAAAGGCGTTTGGCATTCGCCGGAAAGAAGGTATTTGCTGGATAGCATTGGAGGGACAACGTTAGGCGTGTCGCCCCACCTCTTTACGCGTCGCCTGATATCTGTTAGCTACCGTCAGACTTCGCGATTTGCCATTTTGCGGCATCGCACTTCCGTACGCGGGTGAGACATTGCACAATCTCAAGATCGTGGTCCTGCGTGCGAAAGTGCGATGCCGCAAATCGCAGTCTGACGGCATCCTTAGGCTGAGGTTATACCGTTCGGCTCTGCGGTCCTGCGGATCGCGCGTAATCGCATAATCGTAAGTGTTGTCTTGCGCAATCCCTCTTGAGTGTGTTATTTCTCCTCCACACGCTGATCATTTTTTCGTTGTTTTTCCTCTCTTACCACTCACGGCCCCTGAGTGGTAAAGAACCTTGAAAAATAGCATACTCGAGTGAGAGTGCGCATGATAACATACGATTATGCGACTGCGCGATCCGCGGAATCGCCGATCGATACGCACCGATCGCATGTATAACCCCAGCCTTACCAGTGAGGATGCCGCAAATACCCTACTTCATACAGAGCTGGAGTGTACTTTTGTGAAGGAAATCCAAGGGTGTTCAAAAGGTGAAATGACCGCGGGTGTTTTCAGCTTTGTCATCTCACGTTGACCATGTACAGCAGTTCATAAGGCTACTCGGTGGTGTACTGAAAATTGTTGACTCAACAGTTGCCGCAAGAGAAAACTTTGAAAAACTGAAGAGCGAATATCCGTCTCTGGTCGTGGTTCCCGTTCATAAATGGGCTGGTGTTGGAGCTGTTTGGTGAGTTGATATAGCGTTTCTCTTGATAGTTTTCCTTCTTGTCACCAAATTTCTCTTCAGTTATGTTCCTTCAATTGTCAGTAACAAATCACCCTCTGAATGGGATGAGAAGGAGAAGCAACAGGTACCGTTGCTTACCTTCATCGATAATTTTAAGATTTTACCTTTTCTCTGAGCATTTTAGATATCACATATGAATTTGGAACTCGTCCATCAATTGCGATCCGTCGACTCGGCTTTCTCGGCCGGAGAAAGCTCGACTCATGGTGTGAGTTGGGCTTGACTTTTTCGGCAGCGGAGTTATGATGGCTATAATTTACATATCCATTTTTGTTATTCTCACGAGCAAGGCTGAATTTAGCATGTTGGGATGAGACACCATTATCACAACTATCGTTATAAATTGCATTCAACTCATAAGAGGTCAAAACAGGTTAAAGTAGTATTTTTGATGTCGGTTTCTGTATGTGATGGTGCAGCGCGGTGTGCTGAAGTACAGTTCATTTCCCAACGCCTGGTAGGGCGAGGCCTACGGACGTGGATAAGCGTGTATCGATCTCTCTCACCTCTCCACACACTCTCACTCTCGCCGCTCACCCAAGTCCGTAGACCACGCCCTGCCAGGCGTCGGGAAATGGACTGTGGGGTACTTGAATAAAAGAGGTATATTGATTATGAAAAATAAACGTAATCAAAAAGAGTAATACAATCATCTACGCGTGCTCCACATGTATTACTATGATGCAGCATGCAGTATGCCCCTCTACAGCGAAACAGAATTTATTCGACGCCAGTTGTTGAATGGGAGAAGATCTTACTTTCGCAGTACGGTACCCCTCTCTGGCGTTCTGAATTTAAAGTTTTTTTTACTTTGGTCTTGTTCTCATGTGGCGCTGTTTTTCTTCACACTGTGAAGAGATGCTGTAAAAACTCGCAACACAATCTCCCCGCCGAATGTCGAAACATCTTCCATTTTGGATAGTTCTACGTTTCTTTTCGTATTCATATATGAGATTTCGTGGCAGTTTGCCACCACTTCCTGAATATTACGTTTTTCCTCTACCTAAACTCACACCATACGATTATCAGATTGGTGGCTTAGGCTTAGGGGCAGGTAGGTCCTTAGATATTAGGTTGATTCATAATAAACCGGACAAATTGACCAATTTTAATCATTGTCGTACAACTTTTTTACGACAACAGGGATTCACTTGAAATATACTCCATCTTTATCGATGACCTTCCGCCACGGTATAGGCAGATCATGGATGCCCTTGCTCCAGAAGGCCGGAAGCTGGAGCTCGAAGAAGTTGCCAAGTGCCGCCTTGACCTCGTCGCGAGTTTTGAAGTCTTGGCCGTCCAGGTGGCGTTGGCTGTGGGAGAAAAGGTGGAAATCTGAAGGGGCCAGGTCTGGGGAGTACGGTGGGTATAGAAGTACGGTCCAACTGTACGACAGCAGCTCGGCCTTGGTCGATCTTGCGAAGTGCGGTCTGTGGAAGTAGACACGTTGTCGTGCTGGAAGTAGACATGTGACCGCCGCCGTAGCGAACTTTGGACATTGGCCTTCAATTCTCGTAATTGACGAACGTAGACGTCGGCAGATACTGTGGTACCTTCATCGAGCAGCTCCCAGTACTCTACGCCGTGTACGCTCCTCCAACCGCGGTTTTCGTCTTCCATGGAATAGTCGCCTGACGCAAACTTCGAATGCTACAACTACAGTGTACTTCCGCCGGGGGCATGCTCCTTGTAACTTCTATCAGACGTCTGCCAATATCCGCGGGTTCCTGGCCAGATAGCGATATAAATAGTATGACGTTGCGGATGTGGTCTCTGGACCGCTTGAAATCGTGCGGCACTGTGGCGGAATGAATTTACTTTGGAGTGATTATTTTGCGGTACTTTGAAGAGCTTTTCATACTCACTCCAACGGTACCTCGCGCGTCCATTTTCATTAATTCGTTACTGAGTTATGATCTCCAGAAATCATCACTACCATTTGTCCGATTTATTATGAATCAACCTAATAATAGCTAAGGTCGCACTTTTGTTGTCGCTGCACGGTGCACTCTCGAGGTGTTGTACCTGCTGGAATACAACCAAGCCGCGCCCACCCAAACAAATCACTCCCAGCCTCAAACGAACTGATTTTCAACCCTATGTGATCGGAATGACTGTTTCATTTAATTATCCTCTTTTATCGCAAGTTTCCTTCTCCACGTTGGAATTTGTTCGTCGAATGCTAGGTGCCATTCAGTCGGGTGGGCGTGGCTAGGTTGTGTTGAAGCAGTCATAACACCGTGAGGGTGCCTAATGCAGCAGAAACAAAGGTGCACTATTAGCAGTTATCCAAGGACCTACTTGCCCAACAAAGTAAGCCACTAATCTGAATGACGCCTTGTGTGCCTTTAAAGGTTTTCTTTTGTAGTGGTTGGTTGCGGTCTGTTGTCTGATTCTTTGAAGGTTTCTCTGAACTCTCAAGTTACCTGAAAAGGAAGCTGGGTTTTGTCGATAAAGGGCCACTCCAGATGTAGGCCAATTAGGTCGATATTGCCCACTGCTGTTTTTTGTGGATGTTGAATGGAAATTTCTTTGTTGTAATGTATAGTCTCATACAATTCGTTAGCAGTCAATATTTACTATTTACACAGGAAAATCTGATTGAGGGGAGTATTTCAGTTGGCGTGCGTGAAATTTGGAATGTTGTCCGATGCAAAAGATCTAGCAGATCTGTTGAAAATGGTCGCTGAAAAAGGAGCTGAAATCGAAACCAACCAGCAGGTGAAGTTGTTGTTCTTTTCTTAATTAGGTCTTTTTTTGGTATTCTTTCACAGCAACTCAGCCTTACTTCAAGGTTCTCTTTCGAAGATTAAGCATGTTGAATGAAATCTAAATGACTTTATTTAGTATCTGGACAGCTTAGCAGAACTAATCCGTCAAGGAATAGAAGCCGCGAATGAAGACCTTAAGAAAGAAAACGATCTTCGCCTTCAGCAAGAGGTTTAATATTGGAATATCTTCTCATCCACATGTGAAAATTGGTTATGTTAGGGAGTAATCCGACAGCTACCAATCATGGGTTCGTTAGTGAATTGGTGGTCTCCGATTGGGAAAGATGGACGTGTTCGTGGACGATTCTTCAATTTAAATACCGGTAATTGATTATGGATCCGATTATGGTTTGTCTTGATTATGGATCCGCCAATCAATAACATTCTACTTCAGGTGAAATTCAAACAACTGATGTCATCTATAAGCATAAGAAGGAAACTATCCCTACGAGTCATGGTGGAAAATCTAAGGTATGTTAGTATTTCGAAAGGATAAAAACGTTCGGCATATATCAATCTTTTCTCGCGATGTGCCACGCTTTCCTTATCTCGTGTTAACATTTGAATACGATTTGACTCACAATAATTCAAAAGGAGCCACTCCAAGCTAGTGTTTCACCCTCCCAGGCAAGGCTGCCACCGTTTCGGTGATGGACGGTTTTGTAGGTTTAAACGACTCTATTCCAGTATCTGAGCCCGCGACCATGCCAATGGGAAGGGCGCCATTTGTCATCGTGTCCATTCCACTACTGGATGCAAATTGCACTGCCATTTTTCGAATATAGAGTTGTTCGTTTTACTTGTGTGCTGATCCAGAAACTCAACTATGCGGCTCACAAAAAAGTTGTTCACCACCACCATGAAAAGGGCAATACATAGGACGGAAGCCACAAATGAACTACGCCTTGCGGGGGTGTGACAGGACACTCGAATCGGGTCACTGCAGGCGACAATGCGCGCTCTCAGCGCGCGACCGCCGCCTTTACGTGAAATTACCAGTCTCGCATTTGTAAGCTTGCTGAGTGTCTCAAGCAAAGACAGCCTCGTTTTTGGCGTTTTCAGTGTTTTTTCAACACTTACAAGCTAGTCATCACCAATATACTTTTTTGCGCATTTTGCGCAAACTTTGAATGACCGTCCAACTACGGTAACTGCCGTAGCTGTGAAAGCTACGGCAGTTACCGTAGTTTGACGTATCCATAGGTAATGGACTTGATCCTGGATGTAACACGTGTGGAAATTGTTGAGCTATCCATTTGCTTCAGGCTTCACCAGCAGTTGCTAACGATGAGAAGGAGACAAAAACGGCTGCAACCGAACATGAAGAGACGGTGACGTCAAAACCAACTGTTGAACAACCAATGTCGATAGAAGAGAAGTAGAAGCTGTTGCTTTGAAGTCACATGATCGGTAGAAGTAGTAGTCGCTATTTTGGGTTAATTTTCTGTAGAACTACCTGTATGATCAGCACCACCAAGAGCCGCTACTTATGTCATAGCGGATGATACAGTAGAATACACTACTGCACATCTCCCAAAGAGTATGTCAGTCAGTCGTAAACACAGAATACAATGCCCTGAATCTAAATCTTCTGCTATGTGCTTGAAATTCGTCTATTAAAGACATATTCTACTTTCGCTAAAAGAAGGGGCTCAGGTGAATCGTTACTGGTAAGAAGGCCGGGGGTGTGTCGCTTCCGCCCTCGCACGCCAGAGATATGGGGAAGATACTCACTAATGGCGATCAGGCTGCACCCTCCCTTCTTCCGGTAAAGGTAGAATGTGCCTCTGAAACATGGTGATATCTATGGAAGACATTGTTTTTATTAATTTATAAATGCTTTCACTTTATATATTTCACTGGGGTTGTATTGTTTCGTTGTGCAACATGAAGCTGTGATAACTTTGGGTTTTTTGCTAGATAAACCGGTAAGATGTATTTATTCCACTGATTTGGCAGAACGTTTAAACTAACAGCAGTAAATTTCTGTGCATACTTCTTTAATTCTTAGAGTATTATCGATGTGAATACTTGTTGCGTTTCTTAGAATATGGTGTGCATGACAATTATCTACAGGGTGGCTCCTAATTATTTGCGCGTAGTTTGGCGTAGTCTATCACTAATAACTTCAACAAATACAACGGTTACACAATCTGATACAACTTCTATATAGAGCAGTGCATAATAATCATTCACTCGGGAAGATGTTCGAAATGAGCTCCTCTTGCAGTAATACAGGCCTTCAATCTCTACTCCACTCTCAACGTGCGACATCACTGTGGGCCGCAGGAAAGTGATGTCGAAATCGTCCCACTATAAATCATCAGCCCTTCATCAAAATGAGATATGCAAGTATCCATGATATTGCCAAAAGTGTAGCGAATCAAATGGTGCTCACTTTGTGGGAAAAGATACAGTTTGGGCCGAGTTATGATCTCCCCAATTGGAAATTGCGAAAACCGGCTTAAACGCTGCTAACAGCCTCATAAAATCTTGTTCCTTGGGAAGATAACAGTCAAAGGCCCCCCTGGGCTGCTGAAAATTTTATCAGTGGCCAATGCTTGCTCCAACAGGACTGGGCACCTGCTCATTCTGCTAGATCCACACTGGCATCCTGCGAGAGTCACTTCCCTGGCTACTGGACAAAGTACTTCTGGCCACCTAACTCGCCTGATCTGAATCCGATGGATATCGCTGTGTGGGGCTGCTTGCAGCAGAAGGTCTCCTCAATTAAGCACCAATGTTTGAAAGCTCGCAAAGCTTCACTTCAGAAGCAGTGGGACGATATCGACGTCACCTTCCTGCGGCCCACAGTGATGTCGGTGGAGGAGAGACTGAAGTCCTGTATTACTGCAAGAGGAGCTCATTTCGAACATCTTCCCGAGTGAATGATTATTATGCACTGCTCTATATAGAAGTTGTATCAGATTGTGTAACCGTTGTTTTTTGTTGAAGTTATTAGTAATAATCTATGCGCAAATAATTAGGAGCCACCCTGTATGTATTCTTCCGAATTCCTTCACGCTACATCTATATTGGTCAAATTTCAAATCAATATTCACCTATTTCAAGAGTTTTTAACACATTCTGCGCTTTATTTTGCTGTTAGCATTCTGGAAATTATTCTCTTTTCGTCAACGAGGTTATCTCGTTCAACGCTTCTGGGTGAAAGTCTCCTAATAAATTTTTTTCATGGTTTTTTCTCCAATTCTGAACCTAGGGTACGAGAACAGGAAGGACAGTTAGTGACGTATTCGATGACAATCGGAAATGGGTGTGCTGTGGTAAACAGGACTGTACCTTTGCATACTTTTGTGATGACCCTGTAGTGGGTGTTGTGAGAGATCAGAACCATAAAATACATTATTCTCTATCGATGAAATGGCCACTTGCGTAAAAATTCTTGTCGCCACGTTGCCCGGTGCGTGCGGAAGCGGTGGGTGTCAACGACAAGACGACGAAGCGACTTGTGGCGTTATAGCGCTGGTTCAGCTGGCTCCGCCATCTTCACATCGTTCGTGAATGGGCCGCGCGCTGAGAGGCGTGGCCCCGTCTCCTGACGTGACGTGTTCTAGCTGGACAGGAATGGGGTGTGTGGCTGTTGGCTCGTCCGGAATGACATGTGATGACCTGCGCGGCAAACTGCGCGGAGACGCGGCCAACCTCCTCGACCTTGTCTGGATCCCGAAGTAGCAATGGCGCGAATATACAGTTCATTTCGCAGCGGTAGATAGGGCGTGGCTTGAGTGGCGAGAGTGGAAGTGTGTGGCGGGGTGAAAGAGTTTGCTAACTCTCAGCCAGGTCCGTAGACCACGCCCTATCAAGCACTCCGCAGTGGTTTGTGTTTCAAGCTGTTTGGAAGGCTTTGCTGGTATATGGTCTTTCCCCTCCTACCATTTGTAGTTGTAGAAAGGGCTTCTTGAGTGTAATCGTCCCGATCGTTTGCCACTTTTGATTACCACACAAATTACGTAGTGGCCGCTTTGCCTAATATGGGATATTCATTAACAATGTGTAGAATCTGCCTTCTTCTTTTTGTACTTATCATGTTACATACGAAACTTCATGCTTCGATAGAAAATGTTTTTTTCGAGCACTGAGGAAAAAAGTCCAACTGCATTATACTGGTATTACCAAGATTCAGTGTAACTTTCCATTGACAAAGCAACCGAATAAGGACTATAATAAAATGATCAAGCAATTTTATGGTTTTGAACAATTTAGAACTGCTTTGCAGAAGTGAAACTTTGGATCAACGCAATATGAATAGTACAAATTCTATCATAGTTCCATCGTGTTCCTAATTGCGCGACGTAAGGCGACTTAAGAGTAATTTGAACTCTAGTGCGAAAGTGACAAACAATTGTAATAACCACACTCAAGAAGCTTATCCTGTAAGGGCGGTTGGAGAAAAATAATAGTCCATGTATTGACATAATTCCTCTGGCACATTGAGTCAAGCCAGCCTCAATGCGAGTTCGCGCTCGAGGCAGAGGTCGCGGTCATACCCACCGCAGGCAGGGCGTGGCTGCGTTCACAGGCAGACAGGGAGAGTGGCACGGGAGAGGAGCAGAGATGACGCAGGCAACGGACGAGATTACTTACATGTTTCCGACGCGGCGCTTGATTACAGTACCCTGTCGTCAGATATGCAGTCACGCACGCACCCACGTTCTGCGTTACAGTACACCAAATATTACTACCCTAAAATCTGGTAGATAAGTACGCCCTCACCCGGTGTCGCGCGCGGCATACGCAGGCGCAGTCCTTAAAGAATCCAGGATCGAGATGCACCCTTTAGTCTTAAAAATGCTAGAATTGTAGAAAATGTTTGTTCAACCTTTTTCTATTACCTAAAAAGGTTGCCCTACACTGGTTCTCCTTCTGAGAGCCATCTTCAGTCTGTTTATAATGGCTATACACCAAGATGCCGACGCCTTGAAATCATGCCTTCCTGAATCCTCTGCCAACCTCCACCTTCTGCACCACGTAGATTTATCGACAAAGTCTTACGGGGACAATTTTATACTTCTCCCGTATACTGCTGATCATAAGTTGTTCAGGTATTTCATAGGGCTCGATGAGTAGAAGTAGGACTTACATCCCGTGCAAAAACTTGGCGCGGCCAGCAGGAAAAAAATAAGGTGAAGGACGCATGTCCGCGAGGCTTTGTACACCATAATCTTAGCAGGAATGAGAAAAAGTCTTTATTCAACAGCTATTTTATCGCCAAAATCATCTTAGCATTGGAACCTGCGTTGAGCAACGATTCTCATCTTGCTCGATCGTTTACTCTGCCAACTGTGAAGTTTCTGTGTTCATCTGTCGCACGACCCCAACTCTATTAGCTACTCTCTTCTATACAACACGCCAATCACAGCTTCCTCAATTTCCTCCATCTTTGGTTCGTTGAAGACGCTCCTGCGTGTGCCGCGCGCGACACCGCGTGAGTGCGGACTTATCTATCAGACTTTCGGGTGGTTGATTTCTGCGTCGTTGTGCAGCGAATTGCTAGTGTTTTTCAGTGTTTTTGCTTTTTCTGTGTTATACGTTTTGCTCGTTTTTGGTCTTTTCGTGCTCGTTTGAATCAGCCAGGCTATGTCAGGAAAAATTACTTACTTAGGATACTTAGGAGCCCGTAGTCGGCTGTGCGCAGCGGCGGGCACACGTCTTCCATCGTTCGGTCCTCCGCAACTTGAGACCAATGTTTGTCGGGGGTGCCGCACTTCTTGAGTGAGTCGCTCCAGCGCGTTGCAGGACGACCAAGCGTCCTCTTGACGTCTTGCGGGTACCAGAAAGTCGTTCGGCTTGTCCACCGGTCATCGGTGAGCCTGGAGATGTGCCCGGCCCAACGCAGTTTCGCGGTGTCGATGTATTCGACTGCGTCTCTGATGCCGGATTGTTGTCGTAGATCTGCGCTGCGTAGTTTCTTCTGGTACTGTTCTCTTCTGTTCGTTTTGAGGAGGCATCTTTCCAGGGCGCGTTGGCATCTCGTGATGATCGTTGCCGTGGTTTTCATGCTGCTCCATGTCTCAGCGCCATAGCATACAGCTGATAGCACCGTGGAGTCGAATAGATGAGCTCGGATTTTGGGATCGCTGGGATCAGCTTCTTTGATGTTTCCCATGGCTGCCCAAGTGGCTTTTTCTTCTGCCTATCTCAACGGTCAGCTCGTTCGCCATTGTAACATTTTGGCCCAGGTAGACTTTGTGATCCACGTCTGGTAGTTCTGCGTCATCGAGGAGGATTGGCGTCATGTCAGCCCATTGGTTTCGCATCACGTCGGTCTTGCTGCGATTCATCTCGAGTCCTATGGCTTTGCTGGCCACGTTGAGATCGTCGAGCATCTATTGAGCTCGGCGGCGTCGTTGCTGATCAGGACGATATCGTCTGCAAATCGCAGATTGGAGAGCTTCTTGTCGTCGATTCGGACGCTTTTGTTGGACAACTCGAGATTCGTCATGGCATTTTGGAGGGCAGCGGTGAATAACTTGGGAGAAGTGGTGTCTCCCTAATTCACTCCATTGCCGATCGGAATCACCAGCTCCTTGTGGAACATGGTTATTCTCGTCGTCATCCCGCGATTGGATTCCTCGGGAATGTCGCTATACTTTTGCTCGACGCCAGCTGCTGCGAGTGCATTCCATACTGCATTCGTTTCGACGCTGTCGAATGCTTTGACGTAATCGACGAAGCAGAGTAGCAGCGAGATTTTGTATTCCTTGTACTTTTGATGAGAGTGAGAGCGTGGATATGGTCAGCGCAGGCATGCCTTTGCGGAATCCGGCTTGCTCTCCTGGTTGAATTCGTCTAGCCTTCGTTCGAGCCGGTTTAGCAGTACTTTGAAGAATAGCTTGTAAAGCTGTGACAGAAGGGCGATCGGCCGGTAGTTCTTGATGTCGTTTCTGTCTCCTTTCTTGAAGATGAGAACAGTCTTCGACGTCTTCCATAGCGCCGGAATTGTGCCTTCTGTGTGATACCGATTGAATCTCACTGCGAGCTCGTGGATGATGGTGTCACCGCACGCCTTCAGAGTGTCTCCGCTTCTCTTGTCAGGTCCAGGGGCCGTCTTCGGTTTCAACTGTCTGATAGCGTGGCGAATTTCTGATGGCAGGATGTCGGCGACGTGCTCCGCTTGCGGGTTGGGCGTCCTGCTAATGACGGTTCTGGAGCTTAAGGGGTCGGTGTAGAACTTCTGGACGACATCTTCAATCCTCGATTGGCTGGTCTGGAGGTGCCCGTTCTGGTCTCGTATTGCTGTAATGACCGTGTGTGTCGTCGTCAGGTCCTGCCTGCATCTCTCGAGGCTTACTTTCTTCTGGGCACTTTCCTTTAGCTTGTCATTTCCGAATCTTCGTATGGATTCCTGAACTGCGACACGGCATGCCTTGTTTATCGTCAGCTTCTCCAGAGCTGTAGCCGTCGGGTTTGTAATGATCTCGACTCTCTTCTTCAGCAGTCCTCGGGCTGTGGCATCAATACGGTCTCTTGACGTAAGAGATCTTTCGGCAGCTGTCGATGCACATTGGAGGATGTTATTGCACATCTTGGTTCTTCGTTGATGTCGCGACAGTGTTCCAGTTCAGTTGACGGGCGGTCGCCTCCAGGATCCCGGTGATGTATGTGGGGAATCGCGGTGCAACCGGTCGGTGATTGTCCCGCTTCTTGACATGGGGTCTGAGCTAAATCTTTGCTTGTGGAAGACGATGGTCCGATCCCGTGCAGAAGTTTGTGATAACTGACACATCTGTGACAATCGTCTCCGAATGGTGACCATGTGGTTGATCTCGGTATGCGTGGATCCGTTGAGGCTTTCCCATGTCCATCTCCTAGCGGGCTTCTTCGGGGACAGGCTGTCGCCGTGCTGAAGGTTACAGCAGTTCAGCAGGTCTATCATGCGTTCTCCATTGTCGTTACTCGAGTCAGCGAGTCCGTGGTGGCTGGTGCGAACGGAAGCAAGAGCGTCCTTGCCGAGAATCGCATTGAAGTCTCCGCAAATGTACTTGTATTATGTGTTGTGTCCTTGAGAATTGCAGCAGTAGATTTATTAGAAGGCACTGGAGTTGAATGATACATATACAAACCGTGGGGTTTATATACCTCTCAGGCCCGATCAAAGCCTGGTCAAGTACACAGTCAAAACACTGGGTGGCAAAATCAAATACCTAGGCACTGATCGGGGAAGGTTGACTGCTCCGGTACGACTTGGCGTACGGGTCAATCTGAAAAGAAAAACCCGGAGGACGTCGAGTCCTGATCGATCGACGGTGTGTGGTCGCGGGAGGCACTTCGGGTGCAGTTGTCGTCATGGTAGTCGTCCTTGTCGGAGCAACTGCTGCTGTAGTCGAAGGCGAAGTTGACGGGAATGGTACGTCGAAGGCAGTCATCAGGTTGGATTCCACTTCCATTGAGGCTCGAGGGCGTGGTTGATGGTTGACGTGGTCTCCTTGAACCATTATGTCGTATGAGGCGCGTCCATGCCGGTGTAGAACACGAGCTGGGACCCATCTATGCTGTCCGGAGCGGTAGTCTCTAGCGTAGACGAGATCGTTTGGCTCGAATTTCTTGGCTTGGCTCCATGTCTGCGATTGAATGTTCGGCCATGTCGGTATCTGGCGTCTTTTCCGATGTTCCCTTCGGTTTCAGCAAATCCAGGACGTTTCGTAGTTGTCGTCCAATAAGATTTTCTGCGGGCAGCGCCCACTGGGCGAGGGGTGTTCCTGTAGGTAAAAAGGAACGTTTGTAGAGCCTCGGAGAGCGGTCGGTGATTTTTCAATTTGCGAGGGTTCTTTTGAAGGTGTCGACGAACCGCTCCGCTTGACCACTTGACTGTGGGTGAAATGGCGGCGACCGGATGCGCTTGATTCCATTCTTCCGGCAGAAGTTCCGGAACTTGGCGGAGGTGAACTGGGTTCCGTTATCCGAGACGATAATTTCAGGATGTTCGAATCGGGCGAAGAGGGTGTGCAGTTCCCTCAGATGCAATACTGGTGGTTGAAGTCAGAATAACTTGTGACCATTAGGAGAAGGCGTCAACGACCACCAGATACGAGATCCCCTCGAGTGGGCCCGCGAAATCGAAGTGAATGCGACTCCATGGCGCGGTTGGTCGAGACCATGGACACGGCGTGTTTTTGACGGGTAGTTTGGCAACTTCCTAAGTCGTTGCATGTGCGCACAAATTTCTTCACATCTTCATTGAGCTTTGTCCAAAATACGTAGCTTCTGGCTGAAGCCTTCATTCGGTTGATTCCTGAGTGTCCTTCGTGGAGCATCTTCAGTGCCACCGGTTGTAATGACGGTGGGATGATGATGCGGGATCCGAAAAGAAGACAACCTTGCTGCGTTGATAGGTCGTTCCGAAGGTGGGCCTATCTGTCAATGGTGGGTGGTAGTTTCTTCGGCCAGCTGTTGTGGATCACGTGGTCCAAAACTTGTCGTAAACAGTCGTCCTCAGCCGTAGCGCGAGCAATGTCTTTGGCAGTAAGAGGTAGACTGCTGACATTGTCGCTGAAAATGGCGTTAATGTCATGGGCAATCTTGGCAATAATGACGTCTTCTTCCGGTAGCGACTGAGCGGCGATGAGGCGGGAGAGTGCGTCGGCGTCCAAAATTTGTAGTACTGCGGTGCTTGATTTCGAAGGTATAGGCAAGTAGCGTCAGTCTCCAGCGTTGCAGACGATTTGCGGAGTAGGCAGGGACTCCTTTCTTAGATTCGAAAATTGCCAGGAGTGGCTTATGATCAGTGAGAAGGGTGAAGTGACATCCGTAGAGATATCGAGTGCGAGACCTTCCTTCTCTATCTGGCCATAGTTCTTCTCTGCTAACGTGAGAGAGCGGCTCGCATGATAGATGGCTTTTTCCGAGCCATCGTAGTTTCGGTGCGAAATAGCTGCTCCGATCCCATATTCTGAAGCGTCGGCCGCGACGATTATTGGTAATTTGGGATCATAATGTGTGAGGAGCAGATCCGAAGCGAGTACCTCCTTGGCGCGTTCGAAGGCAGCGTCGCATTCGATATTCCAGTCGAACGGTGCATCTTTCTTAAGTAATGCGCCCAGCGGTGCACGAAGCTGACGCATTTCTGGCACGAATGCCCCGTAATACATAATTGATGAGTCCGAGGAATGACCGGACCTGGGCGGTATCCTTCGGTTTTGGCTTCTGAGATATGGCGTCGATCTTCTTAAGATCGGGTTTGCGTCCGGCGGCTGTGATGACGTTTTCAATAGGTTAGCTGAGTCATCACGAAGTGACACTTTTTTATACGGACGCGGAAGTCGTGGGCAGATATCCTTGAAAATAGGGCTTCCAGGCTGGCGTTGTGCTCGGAGAGGGTGCGGCCGGTGACGATGGTCGTCTAGATAGGCAGCAACGCCGTTGAGTCCAGCGATCATGGAGTCGATTATCTGCTGGAAGATGCCAGGAGCGGTTTGACTTCAAATGATAAGCTATTGTAGCGGTAGAGTCCTCTAAGCGTATCGATGGTTAGGAGCTCTTTGTAGTCGTCGTCGACTTCGACTGGTAAATAGGCATCCGCGAAGTCGATTTGGGAGAAGACCGTTCCACCATTGAGTTTGGTAAAAGCGTCCTCCGCAGTTGGCAGTGGGTGTCGATGCAGGAGCAAAGAGTCGTTGAGTCCAATCGAAAAGTCGGCGCAAAGTCAGATGGATCCATTGGCCTTCCTCATGACGACGACTGCTGCAGCCCTCTGCGAATGGTCTACGGCTGAAATAACGTTTTGTGCCATGAGACGGTCGATTTCTGCGTCAAGAAGTGGTACGGAGGCGTAGGGGACCGGCCCTTTCTTGATAGAAACCGGGCGCGCATCGGCTTTCCGGTAGAGAGTCGCCTTGGTGCAGCATCCAAGTCCATGTCTGAAGACATTCCCGAAATTGTGCTTTAGATTGGCGACAATTCGGTCTCGGAGCGCCTCGTGGTTGAGTGTCTGGACCTTCTGTACGTTGAACTTCTTCAGTACAGAATAGAAGTCCGGAATTCGCTCGATCCATGTGATTCCGAGGAGATCGAAGTCATCAGACACGTAGCAGACTCCTTGTTCAGGATGGGCTTTTCCTCGGTTATCCACTACTACGGAAGTGGTCTCGAATCTTCCGTGGATCGAGAGTGGTACGCCGTTGGCTCCTTTGAAAACATCGTCGGTCTTCTGAAGGTGCGGGCTTCCGAGTTGCATCCAAGTTGGGCGAGAAATGATGGCGACGTCGGCGCCAGTGTCCAACTGGAGTCGGGTGGGATGTCCATTAATGTGTACTTCCAAGTACTTTTGGACATCTCCCGGGCGACCGATGACGCGTTGGTACCAGGTGCGTGGTGATCACTGCTTGGAGCGACGTCTTGGTGCAGTCCTTGACTCGTGAGCGGCACTGGTAGCTTGGCGATTTTCTGGGCAGTCTTCCTTCCAGTGCTGCTGGTGACAGATCGGACACGGCAATGGAGGTGACAGGGGTTTGGCTGGAGGGTTTGGCGGTGCTTTCTCCTCTTCTGAATAGCGCAGACTGCCGGCGAGGTGACGCATTCAACGATTTTGGAGTCATCCTTGACTGATTTCCAGGCGTGGTACTCCTTGGCTGAATCGTCGACGGTGGTCTTCTCGTCTTCGTCCAGCTCACGAAGAAAGCGCACTCGGTAGTCGGCCAATTCCGGGGCTTGGAACGCGAACATCATGGCAAGGCATTCCAGTGTCTCTTGCGTGATGCTCTTAAAGTTGGCTTCCAGCGCTCGGGCTTTCAGCAGATTGACGAAGCTGTCTATGTCTTCGTTGGGCGAAAAAATCATTCGGAAGCACTCGAATCGGCGACGGAAGAGGCATTTCTTTGTGCCAAAAAGCGTCTTCAGAACCTGGAGCGTCTCCGTCCATTTCAGCTCATCAGGCTTTCTGGGAAGAATATAATGGAAAAAGCGAGTATGGCTTGCGGCGTCCAGTGCGGAAACGAGCAGCCGGGTCCGCGTTTTCTCCTCCAGTCCCTCGCAGTCGATCTCAAAGATATCCTTGTGTCGGTTGTACTACAGGTTGAAGCTGTCGTCTTGATCCGGGTCGTAGGAGAACTTCTCAATTCCCCGCGAGATCCGGTCGAAGACGGACTCCTGTGATGCGGTTGTATTTGACATCTTTTTCAGGAGGTCGACAAGGTGTTTCTGCTGGTCGGCCATCATCTTCAGGAGGTCCTTGATTGGAGGGTCTTGTCCTGTCGTGGCGGTGGCGGCGGCGTGGTCCTTGAAGTCCTTGTCCTGATCGCCACTTGTTGTGTCCTTGAGCATTGCAGCAGTAGATTTATTAGAAGGCATTGGAGTTGAATGATACATATACAAACCGTGGGGTTTATATACCCCTCAGGCCCGATCAAAGCCTGGTCAAGTACACCGTGAAAACACTGGGTGGCAAGATGAAATACCTAGGCACTGATCGGGTGCGAGATCAATAGGTTTTCAAACATGATATCATCAAGCAACATAGTATGCTCAGCTATCCTCAACAGTATGACTTTTCGCCCTTTATCGTCTTCTCCAGGTTTCTGTAGAACAGCTCCTTCTCTTCGTCTTCGTAGGCCGATGTCGGGGCATAGACATTGATGACGGATATCGTGGTAGTTGAGTCGATTCTGATTCTGAGGACGGCAAGTCGGAGAAATGACAAGGTGAAAATCGACAAGGTGTTCGATGCTCCTGAGCACTATGAATCCCATTCCTCCAATGTTCTTCTTTCCGTACTTCGCACCCATCACGATGAGGTCTCCCTCTGCTGATCGTCTGGTGGTCGTGGAAGAAGATTTAGTCTCTTGGAGCGCAACGATGTCGAAACGGACGTTCTGTAACGCATGTGTGAGAGATTCAAGACTAGCTTCCAAGTTGACCGTCCTGGCGATAAATGTGCAAATTCGTGAGCAGTGATCGTGTCTCTTCGGCATGTCTTTGGCGGGTGCACTGCCGTGGTATCGGCTGTTTTTATCTGCAGGTCCCTTCGGGTCGTCCTTTCCTCCGGTGCACTTAAGTGGGAACCTCCGTGTGTGCCGTGTGGGACCCTCTTTAGTGGACGTGTAGGGGCATATGATTGCCGAGATTCCGGGTTGCCAGCCCTAGGAAGTCGGGCCTTCTGGATTGGCCGATGGGCGTGATCCGCTGTTTCACCCCCTCGCCGCGTTGAGACTCCAGAGTAGGGCTTCGAGGGGGTGTTAAGAGAAACTGTATCTTATAGCGTCGAGAGTTCTAGATGTACTCACTGCCATCATGACAATTATCAATTTTTTTTCTTTGAGTGAATGTGCCCGTCTAATCAACAACTCTCAATATATTAATAATATTCTTGGTCACTCCAAAAAGTGCAAGCGGCAAACTTTTTGGAGTGTCGGACACTCCAAAAAGTTTGCCGCTTATTGCCTGCTCATACTCTGTTATTTGTGACTGCCTCGCAGGCGCATTTGCTTATTTCGTACAACAACGGTAGGTAGCAGTAAAGTAGTTGCATTTATAGGTGGTCCTAAGGTCCGATTATTTGTCAGGATCACCAAACCCGTTGCCTCCCTAACGTTGAGTGAGAAAGATGAAAGAAGGAATAAGAGAGCTGCTAGCCTAAGGGTTTGTCGAGAGCATTGCAATGATGCATGGCTTTAAATGCGTCACGCTCCAGAATTTTTTTCATCTTAGTAACCTCTGTTTAGCACTAGTCAACAAATAATGGCTGACATTTTCTGGGCTCGGAAACCTTTATTTTTCATCATATACGCTTTGCATTGGTATGGGTATTTTCGAGATTGTCCGATACGAAAAATCCATTGCTTTCACTTCAATCAACTGACGAATAAAAAAACTACCAGTATATTCAACACAAGCAGGCATAGCTTCTCCCCTTCATTCAGACTGTACTGAGACATCTTGACCCTAAAAGACATAACTTCAGAACTTTTTGTGCGAAGACACTTTTTCCATATCATCCACTTCCTTAACTTCTTTCCATAGGATATGCATATATCATAGAACCACTTATCTGCTTCCTTTCCTTCTTTTTCGGCGAATACAGAATTTCACGGGTGAGCGGTTGCAGAGAGTAAAAAACCACTCGTGTTTTCGCTGCTGAAAATTTTAAGAATTGTGTCTAACAAGGAAAGGCTCCCGGGTCACCGTGGCCATCCAAGATGAGTTGTATATCTTCCTATGTAGTTTTAAACGGGGATCTCAAATCTGCCCTCCAAATCTGCTAAACGATTCTGGGAAGGATGTTACGGACGCCTGAAAGATACGGCGCAAGCGCAGACGCCGGTTATATGTGACTCGAGAGACCACGCTATCGCAGCTCGGATGGAGCAGCTGGTAAGATGTCGGCGTACAGTTTGGTACATGAGAGTTCGGATCCTTGTTGCACGTGTTTTTGTTTCGAGTTTCTTCCCAAGTTGTGCTTTTGCTTCAAGTGTTTGCTGAACGTTTGCAAAATGCTTTTACGCTTCATTTAAGCATCCCCCCCCCCAATGATGAATAATATGGAAAGATTCATTCTTTTCTATGTAATAGAACATTCTGCCCTTCAGAAATTCCACATATTTCGTTCTCTCCAATGCTCTTTTGCTGGAAAAAAATTCACCAAACGGGAGGACATCGAAATAGCTGTCAACAACTTCTTGAAGTCGAAGTCTCCGCAGTCCTTGCTAGTGGAATAAGATCTCTACCGCAAAGATGACAATATGTGAAGGAACACAATGGCGAATAATATGGTAAATGATATTGATTTGTAAGAAAGTTACTGACGAATCACTGTACTACGACATTTGTCTCGTAGTTCCTGCCCCATCCTGTGCTGTATAGCAGTTGAGATAGTCCTTGCTGCAGCCTCGTTCCGAGATTGAAATTTGCACAGTATCTCGAATTCCCGATGGTATAAGGTACATTATTCTTCTTGACATGGTCTGACTGATTCAAGCGAGCACGAAAAGAAAAAAAAACGAGCAAAACGTATAACACAGAGAAAGTAAAAACACCGAAAAACATCAGTAGGCAATTGGCAATAGTTACAGATTCTGTAGAGGTTCTGCAGATCTCGAAAGGGAGATCGTATTCGGGTCTCCGTCGAAGAGGGAAGGACGTTCTGAAGCAGCCATTTTCCTTGGCCTGTGAGTGTGCCCTTCTGCCTGTACGCAAGTCCGCGAATTAAAGTCGAGAAGTTGTTTCCTTTAGAATCTTAGTTTATATTGATCATGGAGCCGTGCGTTAAGAGCTCGGGAAGAGATTTCCGCCGGTTGTGGAACGTAATGGAGGGCACTAAGTAACACAACAGCAGAGGAAGTGGATTAACCGGCCAGAAAAATTCTCTTTCTCAACCCTTTTTTGCCCCCTCTGCATCTCTAGCGTCTGAGGGGTAGATCCAGACGATGGGGGCTATGCAAGCCAGCCGTAAACATTGTCCTGTCCTCGCACTGATAGAAACTTAGCGAGTGGAGTGCTGTAGTTCCATGTGAAGCATGATTAGATCATAATAAAGGCTTTGAGGGCGCTCTCTTCATCGCCAGTTTCGCTACAGATTATCTCTTCATAACTAGTCTTGCGGAGAACATTGTTAACAGTCCTGCTTCCCTTCACTGCCTCCCCCCCCTCCCTTCCGGTGCCTGCAGAGACTTTTTGTGTCGATGGTGTCGCTGAATATGAATGCAGTGTTAGATATGCTGTAGAGGTTGCTAATGTTACTGACGCTCATGGATGTTTGATGGAGTTAATTTTGTCTGCTACTCCACAGCCTTAATTGTTCTCAGTCACTTCAATTCTCCACAGCTCTTCGAGCGTTCGTTTGGGTGCTGTTTTATCGATTTTGCGCCCTTGCTCAATCCTAGGTGGGGATCAGTACACTCGAATAAGAGCATCTCACGCGAGAAGGCAGAAGTCGAATCCCTCACTGTGCAGTCAGTTCACGACACCATCAGCAACCAGAGCACACCTACCCGGGTCAGCTGATTACCCTCTACTTACTATCTTGCATGGGACCATTGCTCCCCTCTGCAGTTACGACTCCCTCCCCGCTCATCAAATACGACCCCATGCCGAGGATCCTCGACACGCTGTGTACCCTGTCAGCAACACATTGTCGCATGCGGTGGCCCAATTCATGTGTTTCGACGCTCATACCATCTCCTGTTGTAGATGCTGTTATTTACCTACCCTAATTGAGTTCCATTATCTCTGAGTATTATTCTGTCCCGAAGCCTCATGCCAATCTGAATGTGTGGTATACAATGTGAGACTCCATGAATTTATTTGCAAAATTCCTAAAGACTCAAAAAATCCACGAAAGATTGCGAAAGAATATGAGCCTATTAGCAAGCTTTTTCAAGCCTGAAACAAAGCGGCTTATTTTATTTTATAAATTAGACTTTATGAAATGAGTCAGCAGATTCGTATTTGACTGTCTCGCTGCTGCCACTTTATCCTACCCGGTTGCTGGAAGTGGAGCAGAATTATTCTTCATTATTTTGATGCTGACTTTTAAGTGCTTTGCATTATAGTAAGAAAGGAAGGACACGTGATTGAGCACTGTACCTTTGACTGAGCATGTTTCGAAATTTTTTAAAAGCGTCTTGAGTTTGAGCACAAGTAGAAGAAACACTTGTGAAGGAAGGGAAATTGGGATTTGAATGGTCTGAAGAAATGTCGAATCCATATTTCCATCCTCGGATCACTCATTTTTCTTCCTATTCCGGGGTAGAAAGTCGAAGCAAGGGAAGTCTAAAGAGGTTCTATCTCGCACAGTACGATCTCATGCCTTATCTATAACGAGGAATTTCCTACACTTTTTGCCAGCTTGTGGGGTAACCATGTCAATCACTTGCAACGACTGCCGGAAAATTTGTCGAAATTGCATAGCGACACCTAGCTCAAGCTATTGTGTTTTCCCACATACATCCAATAGGCAAGAACTCAACAAGAACATCAACGGGTAATCAATGATCCTTATCCCTCTCAAAATCATTTTACTATATATACTCGCGAAACCACTCAACTAGATACACTACATGAGCAGAACACGTGAAGTGCAGCTTGTTTGAATTTCAGTCAAGCAACATTCGAACAGTCGTAAGAGCACACTTCAATTTTTCGGTTCACATCATCTAGATTTCCTTCTCTCCCTGCGTACCTGACCATGTGATCGTTGCCTCTTTGCTCCTAGAGTCCTCGCGGCGGTCCTCCTCCTCCCCTCGATCACTGCAACCCGTCGGACTTAACAGAAAAAAGTACTGAACACACGTACCACGAATATTTAATAGAGAATGCGGAATGGACACGCCACGCACTCGTCAATAGCTTCGCACTCAATCGCCGTGCTTGAGAGTCGCTCCCTTATTCATGGTTGACGGGGTCCTTTATTGCGAGAGGCTCTCCTAAAAGGTGAGCAAGGAACTTCTGAACCTCTAGTGGCGCTAGCTACACTCCTGGGCGACCTGTGGTTGCTAGTGGTGATATACGCGCTTGAGCTTCTCCAGATCAGGACTTCTTGCAGTACCGCTCTGGCACGATCTCTGGAGTCAGGTATCGGGCAGATTGCACGATGGTGTCCTCTTTTGGTAATAAGGAATTTTAGCATGGTGCGCTTCATTCGCGAGCAATACCAGCACTCCTTTTTGGCATCTAGACACTTGTCTCCCAAACCACACTTTTCCAGACAGTATAGACAAAGCATCCTCCTGTCTATGAAGTAAGATCGTTGTGCGCTGTCGACGTACTCCGGACAAGTTTTCGAAAAGTGAGACCCTGTCTTCACGGAATGAGCAGCGCTTTGCAGTATTTGTTTGAGGAGTTCCGCCTAGTTTTCTGCTAGGTAAGTAACGTTCGGGAATCTTTTGCTCCGAGCCGTCTCGGTAGTCCCCTGTGGCGCTTTCCCTGATCAACTTGGCCATGTATTCGTCGTTCGAAAGGATCTGCACCTTACTGTTATCCACTTAATCTTCGTCGTGCTCACGTTTCACTTGCTTGGTTGCAGCAGCGCCACCGGCCTTCGCGACCATGGCAATCTTCGCTGCAACATTGCGTTAACATCACCGTTATTGTTGAAATTGTTGAAGGTCAATCCCTTCAACACAATCTTCTCCTTGTAGATGAGCTCAGCAACTTGCTCTTTCTCCTCGAGACACTTGATGTTACGCCATGATTGTCGGATATCTTTAAGCCAGCGGCCGTAGATCCTTGACACTAGTATCATGCGTGGATCTCCGTCCTTCTTCCATTTTGCACGTCGTGTTCTCCGGATTTGACCGCTGTTTGTGAGAATGATATAGATGGAATCGAGCAGGAGAAACTTCTGGATTAGATTCTGGTGATTGCCTTGGTCACGTCAGCTGTATTGAGATGTGCCATCATCACCAGTTCTCCTCCTGTTTCCTCTCGTTCGTCTGCACAAGTTTATCTCTACCTTCCTGGTCACCTTCGGCTTGTTCATCTTGGAGTGCTGCATGCTGAACTAGTATCTGTCATAGCATTCATGTGCGTAGTTAAAACCCCTTTGCGGCTACTCGGCGATGTTGCCCTTTCCTCGCTTCCTCTCTGAGGCTACTACTTTGTCAGTGTTTTTGCGGGGATGGCCGATAAAGTTCAGTATTGATTGACGTGCTGCACTTCCCAGAGCTAAGATGTACCAATGCGCAGAAAACGTCACGTGCAAAAGCAGAATCGTTCGATAGAGCCGATGCACCAATTATACGGTGGTTCAGTCAGGTACGATGGAACGACCAACGAACAAAGATCACCTTAAACTTGGGTAATTAAACTTTATTGTGAATCGTTACGGTGATAAAAACACATAGGCATATAAAGCGAATAAAACAAAATACCCGAAATACAGAGTGAGATAAGTACAGAGCACCATAGAAATTATGATATTAAGGAATAAGATACACATAAATGAACGAATAAATCACAAAGTTAAATAAGGCACAAATATCGGGAAAAAGAGTTCAAAGCACAAATGTGAGGGGAATGAAATCAAAGGCACAAATAAGTTATTAGAATCTAAAGCACAAATGATAGAAAAGGCGAGGAAGTGAATTTCGAGGCTAGAAAAGAGAGAAGTGGTTTAGAGGCAGTGCAAAAAGCAAGCGAGGCGGATATGCACGATCCTTGGCAGTGAATGCACTGTCCCCCATGCACGATCCTTGCTCGACTAAATTCTAGTGAAGCACCAGCTTTATATACTCTGACCCTTTTATACCCGCATGCTCGTTTATCAGATCTTGGAGTGCATGGGATCGTAGCTTACTCATCGCTGCGCAAGGACAACAAGCCCCCCCCCCTTGTTTTACCTCTTCTCACGTCTGTGATAGCTTGCTTCTACGCCGTTATTACCTCATTCTGATGATCCTCTTGGCATCAGGCATGTTCAATTAGTAAGAACTTTTCACTATAATATTTGAATGCAATATTTGAATGCTTTTGTATTTACTTTTTCCATAAGTGTTCCACTACCATGTTTGGGAAACATCCCCAAAAGTTTACATTATTCGTGTATGCTTTGCCGAACGAGGTTGTTAGGTGGATCAATTCATTGATGGCCTAACGTGTCGATCTTTTCGTGGTCTTCAGAGGCCTAAAAAGTGGCTCGAAGTTCGCTGACCTTTAACCTTCCTAACCAAGCCCCGAAAGCCCCTAGTATTTCGGACTCACCCACTCAATCCATGAAGTTGTCCAATAGACGAAATAAAGGAATTAAATCTACTCCCGTGATCCACCGATAGTGGTAGCACGTCGCTAGCGACTCTTGTTAGTACAATGTGCGACTGGGAGTTACTAAACAGCGGTGATGACCAATGACGGTGCTGTCAGTCGCGACATCTTTCTAACCCACAGAGCGGTGCAAACGGCAGGAATTCACTTGTGATTGAAGGACACTCATTTCTGTTGTTCATTTTTGGATTCCTTACGGATATCCAAAATGCTTCTAATGCTTTTTTAGATGAAATCTCGGTCTCATGTGACAGAAATTTGCACTTCACGTCAAAGTCATTCCCGCCGTGGTGTTCACGTCTGTGCCTTCCAAATGGAGTTGTTACTGATCCCTTTCTCTTACTGGCTAAGTGTTCATTAATACGCGTTATCAAGACGCGACAGTCTCCCCAATATCCTTGCCATTGCACGCCCCACACTCAATCTCATAAACCACACCAGATTTTGTACAATCTCCAGCATTAGAAGCATTTTGGATATCCGTAAGGAATCCAAAAATGAACAACAGAAATGACTGTCCTTCAATCACAAGTGAATTCCTGCCGTTTGCACCGCTTTGTGGGTTAGAAAGAGTCGCGACTGACAGCACCGTCATTTGTCATCACCGCTGTTTAGTAACTCCCAGTCTCACATTGTCTAACAAGAGTCGGTGACGACGTTCTACCACTCTCGGTGCATCACGGGGGTGGATTCAATTTCTTCCTTTCGTCTATTGGACAACTCCATGGATTAAGTGGGTGAGTCCGAAATGCTAGGGGCTTTTGGCGCTTGGCCGGGTAGGTTAAAGGTCAGCGAACTTCGAGCCACTTTTTAGGCCTCTGAAGACTACGAAAAGGTCGAAACGTTAGGCCATCAATGAATTGTCCACCTAACAACCTCGTTCGGCAAAGCATCACACGAAGAAGAGGAACACCATGCCGAGGTTTTAAGAAGAGAAGACCTGGAGAATCCCCAAAAGTGTTGTCATGTACAACAAGTGCTTTTCCGCGTACCTCACTATGCCTATCTTCAAAATAAAACTTGAGAGAAAACTCCGTGATCCAGCTTTTTCGACTGAGCAGAGTCCCTTAGCGCACGAAGTTGACGTTACTGCGCAAAGAAAACGTTTGAATATGATTCGCGCTAACGGAGTAAAATAACTACTCCGTGCAAATTCATAGCCGAATCGAGTTTTGGCTCAACTTCGGAAATTTAGAAGTGGTCATGTTGTATTAAATTCTTTTTGAAACTCTCTATAAACAAGCCATAAATCATGACAAATGACATAGATTGCCTATACATATCTGTTACAGATGTCCATGACAAAAAGTGTACGTAACAAGTGCCAAATAAAGTCAATGGCTTCCACTTTGTTTTACGTTTTGCCACCCAACAGCGCACGGATTTTTCCGAAATTCAGTCAAGTTCTCGAATCGGTTAAAAAATTGTCTCATGTGGTAGTTCATCCCCTAAATACGAAAATCGCAGTGGTTTTGCAAAAAAATCGAAAATCGTCTAAAGAACGTCATAGTATTGTTTTTTAAGAAAAAAAACCTCCATAACTCCGCTCAAAGAATCGTTCTGCAAATTTGGAGAGTAGATTCGAGATCAGCGTCCAAAAATACGGCGGACCATATGAATCCCATTCCGAATGACCATTTCTACCTCGGGTCCTTCCCCTGTCAGATAAAAGGATCAGCACATGGATTTCACGAATCTAGTTCCTCTCGAAATCACTGTACTAGATTCGGTACTTGGAAAGAAACAAGGAAAGAACTCAAGAATTCTCTTCGTTCCAATGCCGCCGTTCCTATGCAGGCGCAAAAAAGTTGAAGGAAAGAAAGAAAGTGAGAGGTTCGCGCCCAATGTTAATTTGCTTGTCTCCTCGAGTTTCCTATCACTGACCACCGACAATTTGTTCCACAGTCCTCTAGAGTCTCCATTTCCGCAACCTCACCTCATTACTTAGAGAAGCTGCTCCGATACTCCTATTTTTCGCTGAAACTTTGCATGTGTCCCGCAATAAGCAAAGAAAACATAAATCTACGGGTAGCGAAGGACTCGAATTTCCGTAGACGATTTCTTAGAGTTTGCTATCCTTTGAAAGTTATTGCCCGAATTCGAGTCCCGGTCAGTTCCTTCTGATCTACTTCTAAAATAATCTCTCCCCATTCCATTTATTGTAGAAGAGATGAGAAATCGTTTTTAGAAAGCAGTTTGTGATCGCTTAAAAAGGTGTATCCGCTAATCTAGTGAATAATCACTAGCACTATTTGCCATCACGTTTACATGGAACGTGGCACTGCTAAAAACTTGAAACTGTGATGCATCTCACGGATTCATTGCGGTTTTCCATCGATAAGACACCGACACTCGGTCACCCACCCTGTCTGTCATTCATCTCTTCACCATTTCGCAATTGATCGTATGAAATACGAGATTTTGCGGCTAGTATCACTTGATACACTAGAGTTTCACTATATATTTCTCTTTTGTCACTGATCACAGAACTTTTGACCGGAACTAATGTTCGAATTTCAAAAACATACACCTCTACTCCATGTGAGATAGGCCGGGTGGGGTCCACGAGGTCGAATTTCCGCTTCGCGGCGTTTCACTCGCGGCGCCCCCGTACGACTCGCCGTATCGATTGCCCTTGATCGGCCGGCTGAGCGTGACTGCGTCACGTCTGCGCTTTCCACCCATACCACACTGCCTCGCTTGAAGTCTGCCATCCCCTGCCACTGGCACTCGCACCCGCTGTGCCGCTCATCGCGCGCGGCCGCGCGGAAATTCGACCTCGTGGACCCCACCCAGATAGGCCGCGTGGTCGCTTGACGAAATGTCACATCAGTTTACTCGATGACAGCGGCGGCTGATAAGCAAATGATCAGAGAATTTTTCTCTTGCATTTTTCGAACTGTGAATTTTTCCGGTTGCTCTTATAGAAAAAATCAAACGTGTGTGACCTACCATTTTTCGATTTTTGTGCATTTCAGTCTGACTTAATTTCAAACCATTATTTTTTGTGATAATTCGTCGTTGTTGGCGCCCTGCATCCGATAAAGGGACAATGTGTTTTATCAGACGTCGTTTTAACCGCACTTAATCGACCGTATCTTCAGCGGAATGATTGCTGTAACCATCTTTCATCTTTCGTTACTCTTTCACAGCCCGAAGATCTACATATGTTAAGCTGCAATCTACATTCGCCTCTGTATATTTCCAGAAAAACTTATATTTTGAAAAGTATATTGAACTTCAGGTGCTTCTAACACAAAGCAGGATAATTTGGCGCTTATTAGTCTCTCCTAACAATAAGACGCGTCACGCACTCCACTTCCATTTAGAGTGGTAGTGGAGTTCGAGTTCATTTCGACTTTGAGCGCTATTCGGTGTGCGTGTCAATTTTCTCTTCCTGGATAAGTATTCTACCAGTTAGCCAGTCCGAAGAGATGTGGAACGGCGCAGCTCGCCACTACACCCTCTAACAGCCTTGTGTAATACTTACTACCGTTCTTGAACCCTTCTTGACAGATTAGTACCTGTGTCAAGACGTGTCACTTTTCAAAAGCTGAAAGTAGAGCTTGACAACAAGAGGCGGTGTAACTCGGCCTGATGGGTTCCAATGTGGGGCCGTGGTTCTTGCATGAGTCCAGCCGTACATTGAGTAAACCCACATTCCAGTGTCTGTAAAGAAACTACTTGCCTTTTGCAGTCTTATCTACTACGCTTTGTGACCCACTCCAGGCACAAAGTATCGTGCTGATCTCCAACTTGTTCTGTCTCGACATTTATTAACATTATCGAAATTGCTCATATACCGTGACCTGGTAGGAATTCTCGCTTGCGATGCTATAACATGAATCAGAGTTGCGTGAAAACTTTTGGATTACTTAGCATTTCTGCTTTTATATCCCATAATTAACCTTAACTACACCTTACAGTGCATTTAAGGACACCCAACGGTGTATTCAAGGCCCTCAGTGATTCACTTATGGGGGACATGTTGTACTGACGGCATTTCTCGGTTACCTGTGTGTTTATGTTTACCTTGCTTAACAGGGGCCGCATGCAATGTTCCATGCAAAAAAAGTGAGATCCGGATAGGTAACAACTCCTTTTAAGGAACCCCTAGGGGTACGAGAAAATTGAGATCTGGCAGTACATGTTCTTCGAAGACGAACCTTTTACGAAGAGGTCATATGTGGCGGAAATCGCATTGAAAAAACGCCGCTTAGGGTCTTGTGACGACCCCGCAGCACGGCATGTCGTCCTGCAGCCGTGCGGCCGGGCGAATCGCTGGGGAGGGGTAGGAAAACGATGGGGCCGGCTGATTCAGCCCATGGCCTGTCTGCAGTCCACCCCGGCTAGTGACGCAGAGAAACGCGAGAGAGAAAGGGATTCTCAGGTTCCTATTCCTCGGTTTTTTCGTTGTTTTATGTCCTTCTTTCTCTACTCTTATAATGCTGAACACCGCCACTTTCATGATCCCCTAATTTGCCAAATTTACCCCTCCCGGTGTTTTTAAAGACAGCATCAGGGGTAGTAATGTGGTAATGGAGAAATCCCTACAAGAAGTCACTCACATGGCAGTCCTGGGCTTAAGAAAGCTACCTGTGGCGAAATCCCGTTGAAAAAGCGCCCCTCCAAGCTGTAGAAACGCCGCAGAACACCGCAACCGCCCATCTGTCCCGCCTCTTGATAAGTCGATCCCGGCTCCGGTGACGTACGTCCCGATTGACTGAGGTGGGAGCGGCCAAGGAGATGCGGCAGGATAGAAGGGTTGCGACGCGCTTTCGCAATTTTAGCTTGAAGCTCACTCCAAAGAATAATGCTGTCGTATTTCCAAACATTCCCTTGTGTTTACTTCGCAACATGCCAATGGATAACTAGATCGGACTACCCGCCTCTTGACGGACAGGTCGTTCGCGTCGAGAATAAACAGTCCTATTTCTCGGTTTTTTGGCCAATTCCATCCGTTGTTTCTTCCCTGTCGTGTTACTAGGCATCTCGTCTTTCACATTCACTACTTCTTTACTTTTCATCCGACTTTCCCCTAATGCTGCCTTTAAGTGGCGGACGGGGGCGGGGTGACAGGGAGCAAACCATGACCCCTGTCCTGCAGATCCGAAACCCTACCAGTGAGCCACTGAGGCCACTGCTAGGCCTGCAACGGCCATGCTTATGACATAGTGCCTCGCCAATGAGATCCAACGTGTAGCCGTTCATTCAGAAAAACCTCCATAACTCCGCTCAGGGAATCGTTCTGCACACGCGGGGTGACGGGACACACGAATCTAGGCCGTGACTCTGTGACAGCTTGTGGCCTTTGCCCTGTGACATGAATAATTCAGACAATTTGACTATACAACGGAACAGACTTGCAAGGAGGACACGATTTACATGAACAGATTGTCTGAATTATAAGGCTTAGGTCAAAGGCCACAGGCTGTTACAGGGTCACGGCCTAGATTCGTGTGTCCCAACCTACACCCACGGGGGCGAGGCCTCAGTGTAAGTGCCCGCCAAGCCGCCTGCCGCGGTCGGAGGCGCATAGTGGGAACAGAAAGTTACGTGAACAGTCCCACTATCCGTCTCCAACCGCGGCGGTCGATGGAGTGGGGCACTTACTCGGAGCCCCCTCCCCTCCCCCCTCACTAACAAGGGATGGAACCCAGGTCGAAGTTGCCATCCGGAAAAGGATACATATGGTCCGACGTACTTTCGGACGCTGATCTCGAATCTGTGTTCGAAATTTGCAGAACGATTCCCTGAGCGGAGTTATGGAGGTTTTTCTGAATGAACGGCTACACGTTGGATCTCATTGGCGAGGCACTATGTCATAAGCATGGCCGTTGCAGCCCGCAGTGGTCTCAGTGGCTCACTGGTAGGGTTTCGGATCTGCAGGACAGGGGTCATGGTTTGCTCCCTGTCGGTACGGGTTTTTTTGCATTTTGTGTTTCATAGTCAGTAAGTGCCTTTCTTTCACTTGTGGACGTTTCCTTATACTGTACCTATCGCACCCATCATTTACTCTTCCACTTTATGTATAACTACTAACATTACTCACAAGGGGAGGATACTAAGTCGAAGTGATACCCGTACCACACGAATTAGGCATTGTTGCGTTAAATAATTATGATATTCGCTTTATTCGATGTGCTGCCACCCAATAGCCCATGCATTTTTCGAAATTTGGTCAAACTCTCAAATTGGCTAAAAACTTTCGATTGGGTTAGTTTAATTCCCTGGACACGAAAATCGCCCTGGTTTTGCACTAGAACCCCTGGCTCGCGTGCTATGGGCTTCCAAACCTTTCATAATGGGCTTCCAAACCTTTCATAAAAAGGTAATGTTTTTTTCAAAAAACCTCCATAACTCCGCTCAGAGAATCGTTCTGCAAATTTCGAATACAGATTCGAGATCAGCGTCCGAAAATACGTCGTACCACATGTATCCCATTCCGAATGACCACTTCGACCTGGGGTCCATCCCTTGTAAGCAAACACAACATAAATTTATGAGTAAAAGAGAAACTCATTTTTATGTGCACGATTCCTTTAATCTTTGATTATCATCATGACTACAGTTTTGAGCAGGGTTTCTGTATAAATGAAAAAATCTTGGGAATGTGTTAATCGACAGAAACTGTTTAAGCATGTCTTATCTGCACAAAATTTGAGTTCCAACTGCAAACATGTTGTGTGCTGTAGTGCCGACTCATTGCCTACGTATAGGTTGGCGGTGCGCCAATGAATGTCCTCCGCCCATCATGTGCGTTTTTGAAGGGATTTATTTGTCACTTTCGGTTACTTTTTAAACTCTGTAAGGCGCAAGGTTTCGGACTCAGCTGGCTGTAGTTCACCGCAGGATTCGCATAGTTGTTACTCTTGATATCGAAACAACCTGTGAACAGTTTGGCTACTTTTATAGAATTGCATGAGCCTGTATTCCATCACGGTAAATCAACTTGTTGAAAGTCCTTCCCTGCTCTCAGTGCTCCCATTCAGGCTCGGTAACCAGACTTTATAAACCGTTGCACTCTATCCTGTCGCACTTCATGAGCTCTGACCGATACCATTATCGATTGCCGTTGTTAACGATCGTTGTGAACCGAGTATTAATAGTTACATCGCTCAATATCATTTTAACTAAATGCATTGATGTGTAGCTGCTGCATATTTCACCAGTCGTATAACTTCCAAGTAGTAATTCATGAATCGAAGGTAGTCACTGGAATTTGGTTTTTCAGTTAGCCATAATATCGTGCACAGCACAGCTAAGGCTATCAGCCTCTATAGATGGAATGGAAAGTTTCAAAGACATGATCTGTGGTGGAAGTCACGCACCTTAGGCTTATTATGGCTTGTTGTCTGGAGATGTGTAGACTCGTGCCGGATTTCCGCGCGGTTCCACGCAGCGAACGGCCCCGCGGATTTCTTCGCGTACATTACAACATTCCCTTAAAAGTTCTGGGTCCCACTTAATTATTTCTTAATTAGAATTGTTATCATGTAGTGCTATCGTTTCTTATACTTTTTCTGTTACTATTTTGTCTTTTCAGAACACAAAAGTTATTGTTCTTAGATAATGATGAGACAGACAGCTATTTCTTAAAGGACCTCCATGGTACCAGACCCTTGCTTCCTGAGCATAATTCCAACCGACCGCGGCAAGTTGTGGTGATAGGGAGTATGACGTCGCAAAGCGAAAATTCGACATAATTCTTTACACCCGTTGCCTGGTTGTGTTTCGGTACGTTGGGTGCCGACGGCGGAGTAGTCATGGAGAGCGTGGCGACATTGACGCTGGCTTTGTTAACCTCGCAGTCTACATCATCTTTTCATTGATACGGAGCTTGCGAGACATGCCTGTCAGGGTCGGAACTGATTGGTCGAATTCTCGCTTCGCGGCGTCGCACTCGCGACGCTGTCAGCACGACTTGCTATAGTCGATTGGGATCCCGCTCAGTATGCAGTGGGCTGGTATCGTGAAGGACCTTCGAAGATTGCAGGTTGGAAGCTTCAGAAGTTCTTATATGTTGTGGTTGTTGCTGTTTCAACAGATTAAACTACAAACAACTCTCGCTCGCCGCGCGAAAATTCTACCAGTCGACATCAACGTCTTTCATAAAGACTAGTGATAGAGAAAAGATTCCATTTTTCGGGTTTCTGACTGGTTCATTCATATATCCCTGCAGTTGCACTAGTTAGCATCTCTACTTTGATATTACACAAGAGGCTGGAACTTTCTCAGTGGTGCTTATAGGAATTCTGAAAGGTGCTGAGACGTGGTAGCGAACTGGTTAGAGTTTCACGCGAAAAAGGCGCTCACATGGCTTGGTCATGGTCAAGAGTCAATAGTCAAACGGTAAACAGTTGTACACCCTCTATAAATGTGGTAGGAGACTCATCACCATGGTTCTTCTGAACTTCCTGAGGCACACGCTGAAGTCCAAAATTCCTATTTTTACATCATCCAGCTGTTTCATGATTGCACTGAACAGTAATTCCTAAGTATTGTGTATGCTACGGCAGCTCGTCATGCGTCTTATGTATTTCTTATTCAATGCATTTTCACACAGTGAACTATGTGACCATAAATGGCCTCAATCAGAGATAAGATACCGTTTCTAACATACGGCATTTTTTGGGCTCGTATTTCTATCGATCGACGTGCGAATGAAATGTGCATGCCCGCGTAACTGGTTTTATACCTCTGCCAGCGTGAATAATCGCTGGATTCAAACTAGCCAGATGTTTTCTCCCGTTCTGTTTTTACGGAGTAAAAATACTCATCACAGCGACTACATGACGTCATAGGCTACTGATTCGACTGTGTGTTATGTAACTTGTCAGAGAGGCAGCAGGGAGCACTACACTGAATGCTGTAGCCTTTCCAAAAATGTAGTATCGTTTTGTCTATTATTTCAAATTCTATTTATGTAATGCTGTATGGCTACAGCCGTTCTGTTAGCCACTCAATCACGTGTAACTTCATACGCGTGATTATAGGGAATAAGTTAATGAACATCCCTTCAACGTATCCTTGTAATAAGTGAAGTCCCTGCTGGGGGAAGATCTGTGCATTTTTCGCGGCAAATCGCTAGAGCATTCAGCATGCACAGCCAAAGTCTGCTTACACCCCACCTATCCTACCAGCTCCGCCCACGTTGCGGCATCGAATTTGCCATCGTTAAGGATGTCGAATTCAATTTTTCTAGCTAGCAGTTGAGCTTTGTGTGGTCCACATGATCGTTCGTTACATATCTTGTGCAGCAGTTTTTCTTTGACAATCACTGCCTCTGACTATTTCAATCTACCGTCCCATCAAATCAGGAGCTGTACTTATAAAGAAGAGATTGAACTGTTTCTGTTCCCATGAAAAAAAATTTGTAGTGTTCTGTTTCCATAAAGAAGTGGCTTTGAATGCCATTTTCATCTCTCAATCAGGCATACTCAAACTGGGATTGGTGCTCTATGTATAAAACATAGGAAGGGGCGGAGAAACAACAATCCACTTGCATGGTATTTTGTTAAAGGCATGGAGGATCAAGCTTCAAAGTGGGTGTAGCAAGTTTTCAGGTTCAAGAAGAAAGATTTGTATCACGATAAATTGATTCACACAACCCGGGGCGTATTCCTGCGCGGAGCTGTTGTACCCTCCTCCCCCCCCCACCCCCACCCCAATTCATACAGGGCTCTGCGAACCATTGTTTACTATAATTCGTTGGAACTAGATTTGGTGAGATCGCAGTGTGGATGAATATTAATACTGACATGGAACCGTACGTTGGATTCGATAGAGGAAAGTAATTTGCTAACCAACTGAAACATTTCTTTAACCCAATTTCAAATTGTTGAACGATTTATGTCACTATACACAGTTCCGTTTCGTTCAGTATATCTCGTTTATAGCTTGTGTCGTGACATTCCTTTACTTTCTCTTAATATAGAATTCAGGTTATCCTCATTAGCTCCGAGTGCGTTCGTAAATGCCATCTAAAGCCGTGGCAGCAGAAACGGCCTGACATTCAAACTATGTGAGTTGCTTTCGAATAAATGAATTGAGGCTACAAACTTTCCAGTGAAAAAGGTCGTAAATGAAATGTGAGGAAGGTCTCTAAAGTTGAGTTGCGAGCGGTAGCACCAGCCTTCATTTGATAGCTACGCGAGCATATGCGGATTCAGCTATGTGGTATAATCCCTCACACTCCATTGCACAGTTGACTCCAGCTTGTGACTGTCCATTACTGAAAGCTCCTGCATGGGACCTTGTAAATGTAGAGCGAAGCGCAAATTTTCTCTTATGAGCAAGACCATGAGCGCTTGAGCGAGCTCGCCACGTGCTGAGCATGGTCGTCGCACATCACGGATTCAGGGATACTCATAGACCGTAACACGTTGGCAACATTGCGTCCCAATGCTGGGACGAACCTTTTCTGCTGCGTGGGACGATGCGTCCCAATGGTGGGATGCAGCACAGAAAACTACTTTTTTCAACTGAATCGAAATCCACAATTGATTAATTTTGATCAGCATGCACAAGGGTATCTAGCGTTAACATGGTACACTTATATCTTTCAACAAGTTTTTTTTTATACTTTCTATCGTCATCCAGCACAGTTATGTTATCATCGCTGTCGATCTAAAGATCGGCATTCAGCTCTGTGAAGTCGTTGCAGGTATCCATAGTCAGTTCAAATGTTTATACTCGCGAGAGGTCGACTTTTTGAACTAACTATCACCTGGTTAGGCTGTTCCCATCACACCTGCACTAGTCCTTTATTCAAGTTCTCGAGGGGTATTTAAAGTTTTGCAGCGCTCACTACTTTGTATTAGCGCTCAAGGTACGCGCAGAATTCAACGGGTTTGGAAAGGTGATATCAAGAACCCCAATGCTGGGACCCAATTCTTGGCAAGGCCAGCGCGCGATGTCCCACGTGACAGACACGTGAAAAAACGCGCGGTCGCCAACGAGTTAATCGATACGCCAGTGATGTAGCGTACCGCAGAACTCGTTCACCATAGACATTAACATGTAGAATGGAGCCTCAATTCTCAAGCTTTTGGTCGCTCCACTTTTTTCTTCTCATTTATAACATACACAGAGCAACGATGGGGCCGGCTGATTCAGCCTCTGGCCTGTCTGCAGTCCACCCCGGCTCGTGACGTAGAGAAACGCGAGAGAGAAAGGGATTTTCAGGTTCCTATTCCTCGGTTTTTTCGTTGTTTCATGTCCTTCTTTCTCTACTCTTATACCGCTGAGCATCGCCAGTTTCATAATCCCATAATTTGCCAAATTTACCCCTCCCGGTGTCTTTAAAGACAGCATTAGGGGTAGTAATGTGGTAATGAATTCCCTACAAAAAGTCACTCACATGGCAGTCCTGGGCTTAAGAAGGCTACCTGTGGCGAAATCCCGTTGAAAAAGCGTCCCTCTGAACTGTAGAAACGCCGCAAAACGCCGCAACCGCCCATCTGTCTCGCCTCTTGATAAGTCGATCCCACCTCCGGATGACGCAATTCCCGATTGACTGGGGTGGGAGCGACCAAGGAGATGGGGCAGGGTCGAAGGTTTGCGGCGCGCTTTCGCAGTTTTAGCTTGAAGCTCGCTCCAAAAAACAGATGCTGTCGTATTTCCAAGCATTCTCTTGTGTTTACTTGGCAACTTGCCAATGGAAAACTAGATCAGACTACTTCCCTCTTGACGGACAGGTCGTCCGCGTCGAGAATCAACGGTGGTAAGGGGGTCGTATTTCTCGGGTTTCTGGCCATTTCCATCCCTTTTTTCTCCGTTGTCCTGTTACTAGGCATCTCGACTTCCATATGCACCACTTCTTTTACTTTTCGTCCGACTTTCCCCTAATGATGCCTTTGAGCAGAAAATAGACGAGATCTCTACCTTTGTAAGTTAGGAGTATTTCATTCTTTGATGATGATGCGAACTAAGTGAAACAACAAACAACAACAAGCAAGTGGAACAGTGAAAGGGGAAATAAGCAAAGAGTAAGAATGATGGAAAATCCAATGATTTCACACTTGAAATTTTGGCGATCTGTCGTACGCGCAATGGTGGCGACTGAACGAGCTATAGGCCGTTTACCATAGGCCAAAATCGCTCTATCTCGGTGTCTTTCAGAAGTGTTTAAATATACCGCTAAGGAAAGACTAGTTAGCACCAGAACAACACGTCACCTTTGGATGGTGGGGCAAATCCAGAGATAATCTGTGGCGAAACCTTGCGTTGCAAAAACATTCTCAGACTCTTTATCCTGGTGGGTAGACTAATATACATCACCAGTGAAACAGAGTCTGAAAGCATGACGATGTACGATGGAGATCAATGGTAGGGGGTCAAATTACTAGCACTTCCACAGTCGTTAACCTAAGTTAACCCAACGATGCCTTGAACAAATCATTTTGCGGAAATGGAACGAAGCTTCATTGAGTAGTCAAGAGTTAGCATTGTAGTACATTATAATGAACCATAGTATGTTGTGCAGAATGGTGATGTTTTGAATGATTCACTGTGATGAGCATTAGAGTTATGGAAATATGTCAAATGGGTACGACCCGTTCAATAACGCATTTTTGCACAGTCAAAGCAGCCTATCGCCGTCGGAGAGATAATCATCGGTGAAATACCAGGGCCAAGTTTTCCAGTCGAGAGTGTATACACTCGCTAAACAGTCAAGAAATACTTTGCAGTGGAGTCTAGACTTCTTCCGTTATTATGGGCATACTAAATGATTTCTATACAATTCCATTCCGAGTAGTAACAGCTCAGACAGATGTCGTCGCGTGTCCTAACAGCTCAAATTTGTGTCGTAACACATGGAAGCTTCACCGCTAAGACATGTATTTTCAAATCTGTAATTAGCTGCTGCTGTCCAGTGGCTTGATGGGAATAGAAACATTATTAAAGCTGAGCAAATAAGTAAAAACCAGTCTTGAAAAGGCGAGGATCAAGGACTGAAAATTTTCCCTTTCTCTATTGAATTCGTGGAAATAATATCAACTGAACTTGTCTGGTACTAGAGACCTATGAAACAAAATTGTCTTTTCGTTAGTGACGTTTTTTACCAAAGCAGCTCAATCACGCAGGTTTCTTTCACCATTATTGGAGGAAGACCGATGGGGGTTGCTTGCCAACGTTCCCGCCTCCCAAGTGGAAAGGGTAACACGAACCGCAACGTTCACTGACAGGCGATCAACTGAATGATCTCTCCACGGCGAACGTGAAATTCGCATCCAATACATATGAAATTAATTTGTGATCGAATATAAATTACTATTGATTCAGGAAGCGGAGAAACAGTGCCATGAACGATTCAAGGCTTTTTTCTTTGTAAAATGACAAATAGAGATGGAGTTTGAAATTTTACGACATGAAATAATCTAGTAAATTGCGAAAACGAAATGTAATGGTATGCAGAAAAATGAATCTGCAAACCTGTTTAATTAACAGGAAACATGAAAAAACTTATCTGCATCCATCTTCTGGATAACTGCGAGTGTGAACTGGAGGCACTGTAAATCTATTACGCATATTACTTTCATTATTTGAACAAACGAAATTATTATTGGGTCATTCCATAAGTAGTGTCGTTTTTTTCCAAATAAAGATTTTTCCCATGAAATTACAAATTTTTGTAGCATTTCATATATCATTTGGGAGAGATTTCTTTGCTCTATAGAAGGACAAATATTGTCTGTAAGCGTCATAATAGGACCGATTTCCAGAACCGCGAAATAGTTGATTCAGTCGACAAGAATCGACCAAACCGGCAACTGTTTGAAACACTACATTTTACTCTAGAAAAATCAACCAGTCGTGTGTCTCGTACTAAGCCCCGATTTCTTCTGGAAGTTCCACCAACTGGTGCTCGAAGAGCCGGGTCGCTCTTCTTTCACATTATTTTTTCGCTACAGCTCGATGATTTTTGGCAATTTCTTCGAACCAATGCAAAAAACTTCAACCATTCAGTTGAAAGAGTGGTGAAACGTCAAGTACGGGTGGTGAGTAGGAAACCGGAAAGCATCACTACCGGATTTCTGGAGTTTCCGTTGAAAAAATAAAATGCGAATAGTGTCAGCTGGGCCGCTATTACACATTTTTGAGATTCACTACGAATCACAGCCAAAACAAAAACGAAATACTTTTCTGATAGAGCCGACAGAATCCTCCCGAATGGTTCATAAAGCAATGCTGAGCAAGGGATTCGAAAGAAAAATTTCAATCTGAAAGAAACGTGAGTGGTTTCGGAAAAGGGATTCCAGAAGAAGAACGACGCGAATTCTTGATCAACCAAGTCTTGTAAATTGCAGAAGGGGCCGGGACTAAGTGCGAGACACATGACTGGCTGATTTTTAAAGTGAAATATATGTAGTGTGTTTGTTAATTGCCGGTTTAGCCATTTTTTTTCCTGGACTCACCTATTTGCCTGCCTACAAATCGGCCCTATTCTAGGATACTCGAGAAATGAACATCAATTTACATAAAGCAAAAAAAATCTTCTTCAAATAATATATGAGGTTTCGTGAAAACCTGTAACTTTTTAGGGAAAATTTTTGCTTGAAAAAACGACATTACTTATAGAATGACAAAATATTTTCCTAATTAATCATTATTATTATTGCTTTTAGCATTACTCTTGTTATTGTAAGTTTAGCACTATTAATATTACTAGCATTATTGTTGGTATTATGATTTGCTATTAATGTTACCTTGAATTATAACAACTATCACAAATTATCATCACTGAAAAACACGCTGAAAAGATCTATTCCATTTTGTATTGGCTAAATATAGCATGTAGTTATCGTTACCGCGCAATGATTCCTACATTAGCTGTAAGGTGCAACTAACTGTCAAGTGAGCAAAATTTGAACTCAATTCTTACTTCATTTGAAGTTCTGTTTACGCCGTTCACGAAAATGAATATTTACAGTATACGCATTTTTGAGTAAAAGTAGAGTTCAATGACTCCGTTGAAGTACTGATTTGAAGAAGGGTCAGTGGTTGAGCGAACGTTCTCTCGAGTGAACTCTCTCACCAAGCAGCAGTTCCATTTTAGCATCATTTATTATGTAACCTGCTTTATAGAACGGATAGGGTTTTTTTGCTTGAATCGCTATCGTTATCAACCGATGACTGTCCGTCGCCCCGTCACAGGTCTCTGTCGCACACACAGCCATCAATCGTTATTACATTGGGGTGCTTTTTCCCGTTACACGCCGCCGCCACTGAACATATGTGGTTCGATTTGATGGTCTGCCATTTCCTGTTGATTCACTCTACTGATTTACTTCGATGGCCCAATTGAACCTTAAAAAAAAGCTACTCTAGTTCGAACGCTCATTTCAGCGAGGTCACGCGACTATGTGTGCGTTGTGACCCACTCGCCGGACGAACCACCCCACCTTTCTCTGCCCGTGTCCCAAATGGTAGAGCGCAGACTAGTGTGGTACCATGGTTTGCGCTGCTGATCATTTTTATTTCACTTCGCTCATAAATTTATTTCAGTAAAAGTTTTCATACTTTGTCCTCTGTATTTCCATACAAATGATTTGTTTGAATCATTAGGAGACCTTCACGATCAATCGAAAAAAGTGTAGGCTTTGTCCAGATGGTCTTTTTGTACTTTGAGAGCCATTGCAGACCTTTTTAACTTTGCCTTTGTTTTTGTTTACGTTCGAATGAGCCGCGTTATTTATGAGTTTCACTACTTTTCCGGTTTCCTTAACCTTAATACCTTCCTGGGCAAATAAAGAGGGGCGCGATCAATATCTAGACTATTATTAGCTATGAACAGAACGGGTTTTACAGACGGTCTCTTAGCGATTTCTGAACTCACATTGGTCAACATTAAACAGTGCATCTCCTCTCGTTAAATCAGTAACATGATCGTTTTCATAGCAGTTTGATCTGGCCTTCACTACAACATTCCAATGACGTCATTTTCGATCGGAATAATCCAAATCGGAATACTTTTTTTCGAACGCGTATTATTGTATACACAGCGCTATACGACACTCACTACTTCGATTTACTACTACTACTTCTACTACTACCACCACTTCCACTATTGTACTCCTTCATTTAATCCAAAGGATGTCGAATTTTTGCGCTATCAATTTTTATTGTTAAAATGGTAGGTCCTGTTTTGAAATAATTATGTGACCAATAAAATTCTGCAGCCGCTACAGTGGCTACGAGTAATTAAAATTGATAGATACGTTAACATTCAGTGACGGCACCACTTCAGATGTTTTTCGGGACTAACGTGATGGTGTTTTATAGCTGATGTTTTATATATTTTTGTATTTATTATATATTCATATATAGTTATATAAGTAGCGCTCAAAAGTCTTCGGCCAAATGGTCTTTCACTTGGGTTTTTCACTTGTAACTTTTTTGCAACTGCACCGATCTGAGAGAAATTTCAGTATATTGTACTTGGAGACACTGCATACTAAATATAGTACTATTTTGGCGCTCAACGGTGTAAGTTACGTGGTTAAATGCAATTTTTTTTTTGTTTTGGAGTGTCATCGCCGCTGTCATCGAAAGACGTGTTCTTTCTACAAAATATTGATGCTCACTCGGCTTGCTCATTTTGTTTTTGTAAAGAAATCCATTTTTCTTGACCAGGCCTTTTACTTTTTTCGGTGGTCTTGTAGTAAATCCTTGTAAAAAACATGAAAAGGTCAAGCGGCACTCAAGTAGACGGAAATGTTGACAAATAGGTTCAGGCACCACATATTGAAATTTTGTAAAATCTGGTCAAGTAGAAAAAAAGTTATGGCAAAAAGTGTTCGGCCGAAAACTTTCGAGCGCTACTGTATACAGGGGGTGTCAAAAAAAAGTAATTTTGTCTCGTCCACTTACACCCCACTTTAGTCGAACTACAGCAAATTCTATTGAGGTATTCACATCCCCAGATTCAAGAGCAGACCTCACTCTATCACTATACTCCGTGGCAGCCTTCTGCACGAGCAGGAACGGGAGCGAGGAAATAGTGAACAAGATGTGTCACCTCAACTGGGCAAAATCCGAAATTTCCTCGCCCTCGTTCACAACCTTGCTGAGGTCCGTTCACTCTGGGTACCTAAGGGGATTCATACTGGGTGGTGTTCTTTAGGATCCCGTTTTTTCCGGGTTCCCAGCGCCCTCCGTTTCCAACAGCCAAAACGTGCACTTACCACTGAAACCTCTCCGAAGGCTGATTTGGGCATGTAAGTGATACTTCGGATCATAGCAGCCTGGTCCAAGCAGCAGGGCCCTGTGACTTCCATGAACCAAAGGGCCAATCCTTAGGAAGCTTCCCATAAAAGACCTACCATGGAACCCGGCTCCACTGTTTTAAGGGAACCTTGATACCGTGGGTGCTCCGAAGCCCGACTGCACCGCCTAAAGGTTCTATATTTTTATGAAAATGAAAGTAGTGAGTCTCAGCTTGTTCCTGCTTGTAGAGGAACATTTCCGGAATATATTGCCTCAATACTTTCATTTCTTTCGTTTCCCTCTGTTTTGTATAATTGGCAGATGTGAGCCGAGGGCAAAACTACTTTTTTTTGGCACCCCCTGTATATGTATTTATTATATAGTGATATATTTTGATATGTACCTTTTTTGTTTTATGGCTACCTTCGTTGAAAAAGTTAACCTTACGCATACAACGCTTTAATTCATGAGTCGTTCCAGATGTAATGTCGTTTTTTTCAAATGAAAATTTCCCTAAAAATTTGCATTTTGTCATATTCCTTCACTACGAAATGATTTGTCTAATCCGCTTTTCTGATAAAGTCAAGTCTCGAGCCTTTCGACTTCCGAGCTCATTAATAGTGGTCTCAGCTATTGGCGGAACCTGCAATTTCACAATTAAAACACTATTTTTCACTTCGCAGAATCAACCACCCTTGTGCCCCTACTTGGCCCTAGTATGTTCTGAACGTCCCACTAACTGATTGCAAAAGAGGCCGCGTCAAATTTTTTCGATTAAGTTTCCCGCCGATGTGACGCGACTCGAATCTTTTCTAATTTTATTTTGCATATAACCTCATAAATGGTTCGGAAGATTCTACTATGTGCGATTTGCAGCTGTTTCGCTGTTATTTTGATTGCTATATAAGCTGAATTTGAAGTTCACGGAACAGGGACATTATTTCAAAATTTGTTTAGCAGTGGAAAAATAACAAATTTGATCCCTTATGCATCCCCGTCCCTACTCCTACACCTTTTTAAGGTTTCAACAGTTTTCAGCGAGTTGGTTCCAAAAAAAATCGGATTTAGAGAGAAATCGTCAAAAGCCATCGACTCCCTTGGAAAAACCGAATTTGTATAAGAAACAACGCATTTATCGCACAATCAGCTAGCGCGGAGTACATATTAGGTTGTTTTTGGAAGTAAAATGAAGCGTTATACGGTCGGATTTGTCTACTTCTGTCTGATCTATCTTTCTCTTCGCGATCATACATATTATCTCAACGAATCTGATGGTCAGGAACACTTTTTGAATGCTCAAGCTATAGTCATTATATTATTTTTTTACCTTTTATATATGCTATCACCCATTGAACACCATCGATAAGTTGTCATAGTCTTAACCCATCTCATGCCATTGGTCATATATCTGAACTGACCATATTATTGCTGGCGTGCTGTTCCACCAGAAACCAAAAAACCTCACATGCGACGAGGACATTACCAAAGTCAGCATCAACTATACCGAGATTGCGGGAGGAGAAAAAATTTGAAAATATCACTAACCATGCTATAAGAATGCTAAGTCATGGTCAAAATTTCGTTTTGAACGGAAAACGAAACCGCCTTCAGTTTCAAAGGTCTTATAGACTAATACTGATTCCTTTATTCTCAAGTGGTGATCCATTATGTAGGTGGGTGCCAGGACATTCCAACTAGGTCACCGCGCCACGCGAGCTGCGTCGCTGCGCGCTGTTGTGCCTCGTTGGTCCTGTGCGCTAAGGGGCTGTCTCTTCGGGGCTCAAGCGAAATGGAGTGTCCTGACGCCTACCCCATGTAAATATGATATAAGATACCTTAAAATTTGGTAGATGAGCTCGCCCTCACGCGGTGTCGAGCGCGGCAGCGGCGGACGCAGGTGCAGTCTTCGAAGAACATCGCGATGCACCCTTCATCCTTAAAAACAACAAAATTGTAGAAATTGTTTATTTAACTTTATTTCTAATATCTAAAGATATAACAATGATCACTCATCCTATATTTTCTGCGCATTCACCATTTCATTACGATTTCACACTTTTTTATTACTCCCGTATACTGCTGACCATAAGTTGTTAAGGCATCTCAAAGGGCTCGATGACTAGAATGAGGACTTACATCAGATGCAAAATCTTGACGCGGCAAGCAGGAGCGCGGTTAGCAGGGGGAAATAATGGTCGAAGACGCATGTCCACGATCCTTTGTACACTATCATCATAACAGAAATTAGAAAAAGTTCTTATTCAACCGCTATTTCATCGCTAAAACCATCGTTGCATTGAAACCCCCGTTAACAACGATTCCCCTCCCACTCGTTCACTTTCCTCTGCCAACAGTGAGGTTTCTGTGATCACCTTTCGTACGACCCCACTTTACTTGCTTCTCGCTTTTATATTAACAAATACAATATGCAACAAGATATGAACTCGTTATTGATACAATCCAAAAATCATAGCTTCCTCATTTTCCTCCATCTCTGGTTCTTCAAAGACTGCTGCTGCCTGTGCCGCGCTAGACACCGCGTGCGGGCGGACTTATCTACCAGACTTTGGGGTAATAGTAATATCCCTACTATAGTATATAAGATACAAAAACACTCGATTCGTACTAAGAAAATATTTAAAATCCTTAGAGAAGTGGTACAAATGAACCCGCAACTTTCTACGAAATTTGAAATCATCGTGGGTTTACAGCAACGCTTGAAAAAATCTACAGCAACGACACATGTGGTCAGAAAGCAACGATTGCATCTGCACATGTGCCCGAAAATTGTAAGCATTGAAGGTACATTTTGCGCTTGCTGGAAAGAGGGGCTCGGTATGATCGTCACTGGCAGTCATGCACGGGAGTGTGTCTTCTCTCTCTTGCTGGTAAGGAATAACGAAGCCGCTTCCCAGCGCCCTTCCACCAGTGATAATCAAACCTTGTCTCTACTTCCATCAAGCGCGGGATGTGCGTTCAAAAAAGACTGGGTGTAGCGCAAAAGGAGGCGATGCGACGTTGAGGCGATGCGACGTTGAGTCGCGCGATTCCCGGCCATTATTACTCACCGCGCCTGTCGTGAAAATGCCGTGCGTTTTTGAGACTTCACGACGCCGCATCGGTTATTGCTGCGTTTTGACCGAAGGTATGCTTTTAACGAAAACTAGGAGATCACGCACGAGAACTGATAGTGATTACCTCTTACTACTTTTCTCATAATTCAGAGTTTCATATACGAGGAAAATTTCGAGCGGAGGCCCCTTTTGCTCGACGGCAACTCTGGTGGGTTCTGATTTTCTAGTGCGAAAACATTTTCGACTATCTTGATGCCATCCATTCAGACTCTTACCAGTCGGTGGTGGACGGTGAGATGGGTGGCAATGGCGAGCATGCTCTGACTGTTCAGGCCGGAGACGAAGTTCTTCATCTTTTCGCTTATAAATTGGATCGATGGAAGACAGTAAGTGTATTGCACCTTCACCAGATGGCTGGCGCACATTACTGTGCGCGCAACATCATGGGCGTCAGTGGGTCGATCGCAATTGATTTTTTTTCTACAGGCTTTACTTACAGATTGTAAGTTGGTTACATATTATATTATTAATATATTATTATTATTGTTTTATTATTATACCATTAGTATTATATTATTCTAGTATTTTAATATTATTATATTATTATACTGTATTATTATATTATTATTATGTTGTTATATTATTATAATATATTATTATATTATTGTCATTTTATTAGTTTAGAATTATATTATCATGTTATTATATTTTATTATTTTAGTATTATATTATTATATTATTATATTATTATAATATGTAACCCGCTGGGAAGGGGGGGGGGGGCTGTGGAAGGGCACCTCGAGATCAGCTTATATAAGTGCTTTAATGTCTTCAGGGTTAGGTCAGATTGCTAAGAGGAGTCCCGCAGGGGGATCGAGATTTGAAATTATGCCTCAGGTTAGAGACCGCAGCTGACTGACAGCACTGAACTCAGGGTCAGTGACCTTGGGCATAATTTCAAATCTAATCATCCTGTGGGATTCCTCTTAGCAGTCTGACCTCACCCCGAGGGCATTAAACGGCCTATATAAGCTCAGCTCAAGGTGCCCTTCTACACCCCCTCCTCTTCCCTGCGGGTTACATTATATAATATAATTATAACATTATATACATTATATATAATAACATAAACATTATATGCATTATATATAATAACATAAACATTACATAAATTATATATAATAACATAAAAATAATACAATAATATAATAATATAAATAATATAATATAAATTATAATATAATAATACAATGATATAATAATATAATATAAATATAATATTGTAATAGTATAATAACAAAATAATATAATGAGTGACGTAATAATAATAATAATAATAATAATATTAATAATAATAATAATACTATTAATAACAACATTAATAAGCATATTAATAATAATAATAATAATAATATTAATAATAATGATAATGATAATGATATAATGGTGTGATAGTAGTAAAATATAATAATATTGTAATAAATAATAATACAATGTAGTACATATAATAATATAATAAAATAATAATATGACATTATATAATGATAATAACATAATAAGATAAGATTATGATAACATATAATAATAATATAGTAAATAGGATACCCACTACTTACTCTTTGACAGTCTTACACTGTGTGATTTTTGACCTTATGTAATACTTGGGAACCCTTAAAGGACCGGGAGGACTCGGAGGAAAGATGAAAATGCGAAGAAATTATCGTGTTGAAACGAAGTTTCGAGGTTAAAAGCAATATCCGGTAGAGAAACCCGGATTCGAAAGCGGGAGGTTGTGATCCACGCATCACTTTGAGCTGCCACATCACCCTCTTCGAGTTGCTCGCTGTAGAAGATGCCATTTGTTGTCTCGTATGGTGATTTCATTCATTCATGATGAGTGAAATAAGTGAAACAACAAAGATCAGTGATCAAGTGAAACATCGAATAGTGGAATAAGCGAAAGGGTTAGAAAAAGGTGTTCTTGATTCTGAAAGATCGATCAAATTCACACTCGATATCTCAAGAGGGTGTCGCGTGTGCAATGTATGCAACCTAACGAACTGCAAGCGTTACGATGGGTCTTACCGTAGGCCAATATTGCCCCTCCCCAATGTTACTGAAGGCAGTGATAGGAATACAGGGGAAATTAGCTCTCCTAATAGGGTCACGCAAATGAAAGCTGTCGGGCTAAGAAGACTATGAGTGGCGAAATTTCCTATGAGAAAGAATGTCCCGGGCTTTATAAGAGCCCTCTTCCTCAACACTTCCCACATTGTTTTATCCCAGCCCGCCCTTTTTTACGGCCCGACCCGTTCCTTCTGAGAACAAACGGCGGCGGGAGGGGGGTCTGATTTCTGGGGCTTTTGACTGTTTCATTCCGTTGTTTCTTCACCATTGTACTACTAAGCACGTTGACCTCCATGCCTGATGATCTTTAATTTGGCCCGAATCACCCCTATCACTTCCTTCAAGCCACACATGTATCTATATACATGCCCAGACCTATACCCATGCACACACCCACCCCAAAGCCGTGCACATGGAGCTATCGCCAACTCAGTAAAACGTATTGACTCACAGTATATGTATACTACTCCCAGCTAGTGATGGGCGCGAAAGAGAATACCCCACTGGCTAGTGATGGGCGCGAAAGAGAAAGAATGGGAAGATGTGTTGTGGGTTCCTATTTCTCGGGTTTTTCGCCTTCATTTCGTTCTTTCTCTTCTGTTACACAGCTGAGCACCTCTACTTTCATACTGCACAATCTGCTGATTTTAATCCTTTCGGTGTCTTGACGTATTGCTTTGCATCATTAATTGTCTACTACTTAGACAGTGCTCATTTCCCTTCGTTTTTTTTTACGAATTTTCTTGTGTTGTATGAAACTCTTCTCACCGTACTTCACGCAGTTAGCATTACATATGCAAGTATAAATAACTTCTTATTACCCGCCCACTCCATGATCGAACTCTTGGTCAAATATTGAATCTCACGACCTGTCCGAGCCTTACAAACATTTATAAAGTGCAGGGTTGTGGATCTTACTTCAGCTTCGCTCTTGTGCACCACCCGCGGTCTAACTTTAACTTTCATACTCTTCCTGAAGAAGGAGAGGATTCATTTTGACTGATGTGGTATATGAAAGTCGGGCGCTAAGCAGTGCAACAATTGAGAAAGAACTTGATGAAACGGCCAAAAACTCGAGAAATAGGATCCCCTTCTTACTCCCTCTCTTTCACCGCAACTGCATCACTAGCCGCTGAGTGGTAAACGCAGACGGCAAAACGCCAGCCAAGCGCAAATGGTGTTCCGCCCTCGCAGCAACTTGAAATTATCGAGAGGAGTGAATTTGGCAATTTTTGGGATAATTAAAGTAGAGGTGCTCTGCAATATGAGAGCAGTGAAAGGCCGACATAAAACTGCGAAAAAAAACGAGGAATAGCAACTCGAAAAACCCCCTTCTCTCTTGCGTCCCTCTGCGTCACCAGCCGAGGTGGACTGCAGACAGGCCAGAGGCTGAATCAGCCGGTAAAATAAGTTTTTTTGTTACCCATAGATTCGTTGTCGCTGCCTAATGTGGACCGCATGCAGTGTTTCACGCGAAAAAATGAGAATCCGGCTGGAATGCAGCTCCTCAAAGCGGTGGTCGAGGGGGCGGGGCATCCGAGCAACTGCCCACCCCGTCGTCTGCCACGGTCGGAGACGCATTGTAGGAGCAGAAAGTTACGTAAACAGTCCCACTCTCTGTTCCCAACGGCGGCGGACAGAGGGACGGGGCTTCTATTCGGAGGCCTCGCTCTTTTAGCCGAGACTCTGTGGTGCTTTATCTTAGCCGGATTCACATTTTTTCGCGTGGATTTTTGCATGCTGCCAGCATTAGGCAAATACAACATAAATATATTGGTAACGAAGAAACTCATTTTTTCGTGGACGATTCCTTCAACAATTTGAGCGCTGGGGCTCGGAGGGAAGCGCGATATGATTGCGATGAAACCGCGAAGAAGCGCTTTTTGATGGGGGTTCCGCCCCAGGTGCCTTTAAAAACGCCAATAGGAGTTGTTTTGGCCGAGTATGATGAAGAGGTGATAAGTATTTGACACTTGACCATAACCAAGCAATATTTGAGCGCCTATTCCGCGCGAAACGCTAACACGTTCGCTAGCACGTTCCAAGGCAACCATTATTTTCTCCCTCTCAGAATTCCTCTCCGCCAGGAAAAATTTTCTAGTCAAAATGGAATATGAAAGTAGAGATGCTAAGCAGTGCTACAGTAGAGGAAAACTGGAATAGAACAGTCAAACATCGGAAAAAAAATGGTCCCTTCTATGAATTGCCCTATCGACATGTTTTCGCCCGCTCCCTACCAATGAAAGGGTTGATGTAAGTCGCGAGGCTAGCAGGCCACTGTCACCAAATGCTGCCACGCTCTCCATGACTACATACATACCCCGCCATTGGCACTCCACCGAAACGACCAAGGAGATGCGTCTATAAAGAACCTGAGGTGCGCCTTTGAACACGACTTCCGCCGCGATGATCTCTCCTCTTTCACGAAAAACATATCATATCACTTCGATTGCTTTGACACCCTCTAGTGGTGTGTCCGAGGTCCAGTGAAATAGGGAGGGTACAATAGTTCGCCAGTGAATGATCTCTAAGGTTCAGAAAGCCCAAATTGATGAGTTAAGAATTATGTAATGTGACGCAAATTAGAAATTAATAGTTGTCGCGTTTCCTCATGTCTTTGTGGCATGTCAAAACCAGATCATATTCGATTACTGAACCAAGTTCAGTCTGCAGCCTGAGCTGTATGATTAATGCCATTGCTGCTTTTCGTGCTATAGTGCCATCTTCAGGTAATCTACTACTTGCTGACTATTTGTACACTTGGAATCTTTCGATTGATTCTTCATTGGCGTCAGGATTGGTACATCAAGGTGAGGGCATCACAGTGTTCTCACAAAGATGCCGATTATATCAATGTGATGTGAGTTTTTTCATACTTCTCGTTTAGGCTATGTATTATATTAAAAAACGCTTCAGCGATGAGCACGGTGTGGAAGCGTTCCGACCGATTCGCTTGCACAACTCCGTCAATGGCATATCACCAGTTCTTCCAACGGTGAGTACTTTATCTAGATTTCTATCCTTGTAGCTCTGTTACTGTATCTTCCTGAACGTCTCCTTATTCTTCCCCATGTTGTTTACGTACAAAACGATTCGGAAAAGGAGGGCTGTGCACAACTAGACCGCTTGACAAGATCATAGAGTACCTTGGTGAGACCTACATACAGTAACCCAAACAGCCCAATTGGATGTAGAGCTCACACATAGACATTTTATGATACAGTACGCCAGTACATGATTATTTCCTGAGCCACGTGGTGGGAAGTGAATAAGAATCTTTTTCTATTTTTCGCACATCACTTTTATTTTCATGTTGAAGTATTCAACTACTACAACCCTGATGGTGCATTGATCCAGTAACAGTAGGAAGTCTACGGTCCTAGTGAAGAAAATGATATCCGTCCGGCACCGGCGATAGGGCCAGAAGTTTATGCCTTGTTATAAAAGTGTTTCTGTGCTCTTACTGAGTAATTATTATTTGTTAGTAGACAATTGTTAGTAAATGCAAACGAATAAGGTAAAGAAGAGGCCAGCATGTGCATGGGTGTTCAATAAAAGAACTGTATGCATCAGCCTACTATCAGAAAAGGATAAAATTTTCCAAAGACGCTGGGAGGGGTAAATTCGACTGATTGTGAAAAATGTAAGTAGGGGCGCTCGGCTGAGAAAGGACGAAGCCGTGAACCCTTTCTCTCTCGCGCACCTCTGCGTCACTAGCCGTGGGTAGACTGCAGACGGGTTAGAGAAGGCAGCAAACGTTGTCCTGCACTCGCCGGCAACTCGCCCGGCTGATGAGATGCAGAACGACATACCGTGCTGCGGGATCGTAATAACACCCCAAGCCGCCCTTCCCCATGCGAGTTTCGTTATGCATAACCTGTCCTGAAGTAGAAGGTTTGTTCTCAAAGAAAACTATATTCACAGTTCTCACTTTCTCCGGTGTCTTTTAGTTTCAATTAAAGGCACACCACGCGATAATCGGATCAGTGGCTTACTTTCTCGGGGCGAGTAGGTCCTCGGATAACTGCTCACGCTGCACCTTTATTGCGGCTGCACGGTGCACCGTCACAGTGTGCCTGCTTGAACATAACCGAGCACGCCCACTCAACCGAATCACACCTAGCCTTAGATGAACTAGACGAACAAATTTCCAACGTGGCGCTAGCGTGGAGAAGGAAACTTGCAAAAGGAGACGATAGTTAGATGAAACAGCCATTCCGATGATGAAAACGGCTTCCACAATGGAAATTGTTCGTCTAAGGCCGCGCGTGTATGATTTGGTGGGCATGGCTCGGTTGTGTTCAAGCAAGCACGATACCGTGAGGGTGCACCGTGCAGCCGCAACAAAGGTGCAGGACCAAGGATTGACTCGCCCCAACTAAGTGAGCCACTTATCCGATTATCACGTGGTGTGCCTTTGATATATGTTAAGGCGCGTTGGATACGGCGGGAGAAGAATCCCCGTATCCACATCGCGCCTCAGTGTCCACCTCGTTGCTCCTTCCTCTCTTAGGCTCACTTCTCGTATAGCCACCCCTTTCGTGGTTTGTTTTGATCTTGCTGGAATGTGGACTAGGATGCATTAGCCTCCCCGATATCTAAACACTGCGGAATCAATGATTGTTCGGAACGAAATTGATTCTGGATAATGCTGGAGGATGGGTGTTTTCATTTCTTCTAAGAAATGAATATCAGCAATTGAAATGCGCTTTGACAAACGTGGCGACGCACCCTTTATTGCCTACTAACAGAATCTCTCCCCGAACCAGCCCTTTGAATATTACCAGATCTCCACGGCGATTTTTCGTTTCTATGGATAACGGCAGCTCGCTATCATCTCGAAAAGTTCAGCCGATAAGGAACCTCTTTTTATGAATAATATCGACTAATTTGATTTTTACATTTTCCATTATTTACACATAATGCAAACCAATTGGATGTCATCATCACCCCCCTCTGTTGGAGCTCACCGAATAAATAGAAAATGGACGTAAAAGGGCGCTTATGTATTGGGAGGGGCACTCACTGTCTCACTGTTGTCCTTCACTCGAAACCGTTCTACAGTTGCCAGTTTGTACACTCAAGTGTACATATTAATGTAAGCCTTACCTTAGGGCGGCAGTTTGTACACTCAAGTGTACATATTAAAGGCACCGGGAGGGGGGCAAGGGCGGAATAACGTTTACGAAAACAATGGCGTCTGAAAACAAACATATGGGTTCGGTAGATACAATCTGTAACGAAACCGGCGTTGAGAAACGCGCCACAGGGCGCTATTTGCCCCCCGGGCGCGCTTCCGTCCGAACTGCAAGCTTCCGTGGCCGAGCCACGCTTCGTTCGTTTTAAAGCTTGTCTTCGGCCTGATATAACCTTATTTTTGAATTATTTCCTCTTTAGACTGTTTCTAGTGGCATATTTTACTTGTTTACTTATGGATCTTCTTAATTGTGCATTTCTATGCCTGAAAATCTCTCAGAAAGGTCAAATAAAGTCGGGGGGGGGGGGGGGGGGGAGAGAGATGCAACTTTGCGTCGACGTCGAAGCTCCTTTCCCTTACTAGGCGCTTAGGCTGAAATTGATATCCCCTCCTCCCACATTAAAAAGCATCTGTCAAAGCATAGGTCTCATCTGCTTGAGCCTGACCCTGGGAAGGGAAAGAAGCTTTGACGTGGGTGAAAATTTTGCGTCTCCCCCCCCCCCCGACTTTATTTGACCCGTAAGTAGTATATCTAGAAACAATATAAGAAAGAACAAAGTAAAAACTAAAAGAAAAAAAAAACAAATCTATATTAGAACCATCTTCTTTTACACCATGCCAAGGCGACAAATTGGCGAGTTTGTGCAATGGCGGCCACTCAAGCTCGTCCACACTACGTCTGTTCTAGCGTAAGCCAAAATTACCCCCTCCTGGTGTCTTTAATGTAAGCCTTACCAAAGGGTTCAAAAAATTTGCCTATGTTATTAGTCTAAGCCATAGGTAAAGGGTTTCCCCTTTACCTATGGCTTAGACTAATAACATAGGCAAATATTGCGCCGGACGCCGAGCACAGTAGGTGCCCCCCCCTGCTACATAAGCGCCCATGATTAGTATTCGCTCTATGATAGGTGCCGCAAGAAACAATTATGTGTCTGGTACACTGTGTCACAAAATGTCTGCGTCAGCTTTTACATTTATTTCACGGCTAAGCTTACTGTATGCAAGCACTGCAGCGGAACTGTGTGTGTACGGATGTATAGCCTTATGTCGAACTTGCGTATGGTCGCGCGCGGTAGATTCCTTCAGGTGTGATTGCATACAATGCGTACACTTCCTTTGAAGTTTTACTCCCGAATCAATTGTTTCTTCATAGGATTGTTATCATGTGATATTAATGTTTCTTTTACTTTTTATGTTACCATCTTGTCTTTTCAGGGTACAAAAGTTATTTTTCTCGGTTAATTATGAGATAAACAGATATTTCTTTGAAGGACAATTATTGTACCAGCCCCTCACGTCCTGAGCGGGATTCCAACAGACCGCGGCAATTCGTGCTGATAGCGCTGCAAGTGCGATGCCGCAAAGCGAAAATTCGACATAAAGCTACACACTTCTATGTATGCAATCATGCGAGAATTTTCGCTTTGCGGCATCCGATGTGCGAAGCGATGGTGCGAGCTGCGCGACGTATTGAATAAGTCTTGAAGCGATGACGGTTCCCTACGCCTCATTCTAGGTGTAATTGCTTCAGGCCAACCAGTGCGGCGCCCGTAGCTCGCAAGATCACGTCGCGCGTCAAATGCGGACATGCGAATTTCTGTCCTAATGGCATACATTCAGGCGGACTTTGTAGTCTGCTTATCGCTTATGCGTACAGCCACGACGCCGCAGGTGTAGCGCCATCACCAGGGATCGAACATGTCCCATGGACAATGGATGTTTATATTCAAGCAGCGACCTTGTTCTCCTTTTTATATATTTTTAACACGGTAGGCGTTGGGCGCCCTTGGCTGCACCTGTAACGATCAAAATACGTGTACACGTACACAAAGAACGATAATATACGATATGTTCAGAGGTTGTAAGGTACACAAATGGTCAGGTGAAAGCATATCTAGTGGAAGGAAAGGATGCGGTGCCGCACCTCGTCATTTTTGGATTTCTCTTCGTGCTATTTCTAAAAATGCCGTACTTCTGTCCTTCAAAACTTCGCAACGCCGCCGCACCTTTTCAGCTTGTCATTCTTGTTGCGTAGAATTTCATGCAATTGATGTGAATTAGTGATTTTTTTGAATTTGGTGAATTACTGATTTTTTGCATTTGAAAATGAAAATGTAGATGTTGAAGGTTTGAATTTTGAGGGTAACGGGACCATGCAAGAAGTGGATTCTGTTCGATACTTCACCTTTCGAAAATTAAAATATGTTTGGCAATCCGGCGTTGAGGCATGGATAGCGCCTGCTGATCTTGATGGTCAGGTGAGTTTCGATCTTATGTAGTTTCGTGCCTCGCCTTAAATAACTGAATTCATTTTTCATAACTTACTGCGCGCATTTCTTCGTTGCACGACGCGCTGGAGAAATTGTGGAAGCTGCATATTTGCAGAAACGCGAAATCTGTGCTTCTGTGGTAATGCTGAAGTTTTCATTACTTCAGTCTTAACTAGGCCCAGCGTGGAAATCCAAACCTATCTAATACTTTTCCGCACACTCCATCATTCCACGCCCATGATAATTTTTCCACGACTCCATAGTCTCGCAAAAATGCAAACTACACCGCTGTGATCGCTGCCACAAATTCGGACGAGGAAAAAATGATGGATATAAAGGCGATACCGAGTGTGGAAAACGAAATTGATGCATGCAGAACGCTACCATCAACCAAGGGTGAAGTGAATACATTACACGCTGAATTGGATTCAACTAAATTCTGTCTGTTGAATTGGAGGCAATTTGAAAACGAGTTAATGATTGCAGCGAAATGAATAAAATCAGGCGTAGGATACGATCGCCGCTCTTCGTACGCAATCACTCATGATTCTCACCGAGGGCAGCCAACGCACAAAGGTCGCGGCGCACTGCGCAAAACAAAATCCGCATATTGAGGTACAGATCCCATTCACATGGTTGACTGGGCCCTTCCCTTCAGCGATGAAGACGCTGGGTGGACTGTAAGTCAAAGACAAGGGTTCGCCTCCGATTTGTGCGAGAAGCTCATGAATGAGATACGCGGTTGCAAAGGTCTAGAGTAGACAGATATGGAAATAACCGCAGCCCTCAAAAAAAGCGAGCGGTCTCGCGTGGCAAACGGTAGCGCGGTCACCGGTGGGTTGATGGGCAAAGGTAGGCATCCCTGTGAATTGCGGCGGTCGTTGGACTCTATTTGCAGGCAGAAATCAGATTCCTTTCACATGAGACCCTATTGGAACAGTATACACCATACCCGAAAATTTTCCCACCGTGATGACTTCTTTTCCGTGACGTCATTACCTTTTTACCTTTCAGATTCCTCTGGTGCACTTTCACGCCGAAGTGGGAGCTGGAAAAGGTTTATCTGAAAGTGATGTAAGGCGGCGGCAGGTCACTTATGGAAAGAATTGCATCGAAGTCAAACTGAAACCGATTCTTGTTCTGCTTTTCATTGAAGCGATTTCACCATTTTATATCTTTCAAGTATTCAGGTGAATATCATGTCTCGATAGAAAGCATGTTGTCTGAGCATCATTTTGGAATTTTGCTTGTGGATTTAGTGCAAGGGGAACAATTGAGGTATCACGCCGCGCGATTCTTGGCTTTAATGCGGCCGCATCTGCTCTTCTTGTACTATAGGCTCTTGCAGGTTCAGGATAAAAATGTTCTAATAGGACGCACTTTTATAACGCGGTCGTTGGTAGAATGAGCGAGCCTTCGCTTTCGAGTTTCATTTTGCCAGACTTCATAAGTACTCAAAATGGTGCTCTAATGAGTAAAAAACTCAATTTTTTGAAAGCACAGAATAAATTTCTGATATGCAAAGTACAAGCGCCTCCTCCCCTCTAGCGTTTCCTGTTTCGGATCGTGATTGCTCTTGGACAACTCGGTAACGAGACAAAAAACTCACTAGCGATTCCACCAGCGGAGCAGTGGCTTACGCCCAATTATTTTTGTCAGTACATACGAGCGAACAAGTCATACCTGGCCCGATGTTTCGTATACGGCAGAAACTGGTGCGTCGCGGGGTGTGTGCACTTATGGCGGAAAATCGCTTCGCGGAACTCAATTTTTTGAAAGATTCCTCGCGGCGCCATCAGTACGACTTGCCGAATCGGTTGACCTTGGGAGCCTGGCAGAGCGTGGCTGCGTCACCTCTGCACTTCCACCCATGCCCCACTGCCTCCTGCACCCGTGCCACCCTGCCTCCTCCACCCATACCACACTGCCTCGCTTGAGGGCTGCCATGCCCTGCCACTGGTGCTCGCACCCGCTGAGCCGCTCGTCGTGTGCGGCCGCGCGGAAATTTGTCATAAGTGCTCACACCCAAGTTCGAGTCGCCCTTGGTGTAGTACGCATTGTGATAGAGAGGCAGAAGGTAACTGCTAATCGACGCCCTCACTTCGGTTATTCGTTCTTGGCTCCCTTGCGGAAATCCAGAGTGATTCTAGCACTTTTCTTGACGAAATTTCCGTCACGTGCCCCAAAATGAAGCAACATAAACGTGATCGTTCCCGTTATACTCATCATTTTTATGCTTGCTAAGAGGGGTGATTATAATACCACGCCTCTTATCAGATAGATGCACCTTGAGGCGTATAGGCAGTACCCTCTTGATTCCCTAATGTACGTTCTATTACAATGAAGTCATAAATTATGAGCTTATAAGAAGGGAGAACATAGATACGACTTTTTCAGTGTTTCCATTTGGTTTTCGGATAATTACGAGTACTACGCTTCAATTATTGTAGTGATGTCTGTGATGTCCATTGCAATTGATGTCTACCAAACGAGGTTGGTTCGCTCGCAGATTTTTTGATCAGAACCGAGACTTTTGGCTAACTGTAATATTCGATTCCGAAACGTGAAGCTATGTCAAAATATTGTTGAGAAAACTGCCCTCTCTGCTGATTCTATGCGTTTGTTCACGACCAATGCTCGGTTTATATTCTAAATTTCGAACTCAGAAATCGGAATTATAACATTTGTGTTCCATGAACATGATTTCATGGCATCAAGTCGTAGTCCTTCCTATTGACTACGGCTAGGAGTCGTTTCGTATACATTCATTGTTTGAGCTCGTCAACGTTGTGTGAGGCGAGGCGACATCCCCAGCTGGGCTCGTTGTCTGCGACGCCTCCTTCAGTGATGCATCATGTTCTCGATAAGTATCAGTGATAGGAATAAGGCCCTGTTTTTCAAATACCGATAAATCCATTCCGTTCTTTCATTACTGTTGCACCACCTAGCTTCTGCTTTCATATTTCACAATGGCTGAAATTGCACTCGAAGGTTTAAGAAGAGAGATCCGTGCTGAAAATAGGTGGATGGAGCATCACCAAAGCTCTTTTTTTTATTGGAGCTCACTTGAGTTCTTGAATGGGTACACCATTTTTGTGATCCCCCTTTCATGTGACTAAGACTTTGAAAATCGTTCGGGAAGTTCAGAATCAAATCTAACGAAGGGAAAAATTTTAACATGAGTACTTGCTTGGAATTTCAAGATCAATAGCTCTTCTATTTTGTAACTCAGATGGTCTGCAAATACTCTCAAAAACGATTCTAGAACTTCCACAGATCCTAACTGTGTTGTAGGAGTCAGGAGAAGAAATTGCGTTCTATGGTTCAATCGTCCAATGAGGTCCAAGTGCTCCGAGAAGAAACCGTAAAGACAATCAACAGTGAAGAAGTAAGGCCTCAGTAAATTGATTGTCTGAGGCTGCATACCTACTCTGACGCGGTCGTACGATTGCGTTGTACTATCGTTGCGTGCCGCAAAGCAGACTTCGTGGCCAATAGGGTGGGGGGGGGGAGGAAATACGCCAAAAAGTCGCGTCAGCGGCGTCGCACTCGCGGCGCCACCAGTACGACTTGCGAATCGATTTTGCTCTTTGGAGCCCTGCAGAGTGTGGCTGTGTCACTTCTGCACTCCACCTATGCCACACTACCTCCTCCAGCCACGCCACCCTGCCTCCTCCACCTTTGCCACACTGTCTCGCTTGAAGGCTGCCAACACTGCCACTGGCTCTCGCACCCGCCGCGCCCCTCGCCGCGGGCGGCCACGCGATTTTTTGGCGTATTCCCCCCAGCCGTGGCCGATATATTGCCGTGCTCGAGCGCGAGAACGCCAATAAGGCCGCGGTCATACTTGACGTGTCTGCGTCAATTGACGCGCAAATTGACGGAACCATGTGCCTGCCACCGACGAGGGCGTCAATACGCGCACCGTTAGCAAAACGCTCAATCCAACCACACTGCAGTATAGTGATCGTGGCAAGAACCCAGGAATCTAAATGAATATTCCCGCATTGCATCTTTGAACGCTCGGATGGTCATATTTCCCCTCACAGAGTATGAATGCAGCCTCATATTTTCACTTCATCTATTGCAATATATTAGCCATCCCTGAGTGTATGCCATTGGGGAACTCGCGTGGTTACATGTTGCGTGCACGTGAGGGGTGCGAGCTAGGGACGCTCAGTTGGGTTCTAAGGCGATTATGCCCGAAATACTGACACCGTCATCCTTTATCACCCAACTGCTACAGCCCCCAGCTCGCATCCCTTGCATCGTGCACCACACGCGGGTACATGAACTTGCTGTCTTGATGGCACACACCCGGCCAATTTTGGAAACACTGTGTTCTTTGTAGCTGGTACCAGGCGATATCTTTCTCGTACCGGCCCACGGAGGTATCATGCAATGCGATGCTGTGCTAATGAATGGAACAGCGATCGTCAACGAGAGTATGCTGACTGGAGAATCGGTGCCCATCACGAAGGTGTCATTATCATTTGTTTCTGAGCGCACTCGTGTAAATTTTCATGTCGTCTACCTTCGATGTTCCAGGTGGCACTTACAGCTGTTCACGAGGATGAAGAGGACATGCGGTTTTGTTTCGAAAAACATTCGAAGCACATCTTATATTGCGGCACGCAAGTGTTGCAAACACGGTATTACCAAGGAAAGCAAGTCAAGGTTCACAGCTTCCATTTGGCGTTGCATCGTTTTTCCCAAATCGTTCATGATTCATGGCTTGCACAACACATACTTCGTATCGCGCTAGGGCCGCAATTACACCCAGCGACGCGATTGCGGCGCCAGCGGTTGTCGCAAGACACCCGCATAATTGCGACCCGCAATATACACTCTTGCTGGCCGTGAGCTAACCTACACACGTGTGCGAAAAATTGCAGCAAGCTCGTGCGTTAGATTTCCTTCACTCTGCGGTGCCGGTGACAGGGCGTGGCTGCGTCGTCCTTGCGTCTTCGCCTGTACCACACTGTCTCCGCTTAAGAACATAGCCATGCCCTGCCGCCGGCACCACTAGGGTCACGTGGTGTCGAGGAGAATTCCCAGAAAAACGAACCCCATCATCCCAAGAAGGGGGTTTGCATATGACCTCCCTTCTCCGTTTTCCGGTATTTCTATGGTTTTCTACACAATCGGTGCGAATCATCAAGGAACTTGGAGCCTACGGTAGAAAAACCTGACAAGATTATATCAAAACTTTTGTGTCCTATCTTGTTTCCTCTTTGGGGCGCCTTCTTTTCGTATATCCTGCGAATTTTTTAATTGAAGACTAACTGTTAATTCCGGATGTGTACCCAGGTAGTCAGTTTTACATTATCTACCTTTACGCTGTGCGCTCAGCTTTAGAGATTTTTTTGGTCACTGCAGGCTTTTGGAATTACGGTCCTCCTCTCATTGTCAGAGGACGAAATACGACACCCCCCCCCCCCCCCCACCTCGTTTGTGGATTTCCCGACGGAGGCTTGAGCCTGGGCACCACCGCAAAGTATAGACGGCCCCGGCACTATGCGATTGCAAGACAGTGCAGTGCGGGCGGTCTCGTCGCCGACTATGAATGTAACCCAACAGTCCAGGTGTCTTTAGTGTAGTTATTGTCCTCGTAAAGTAAATTGCTTGCATAATGACAAAACATAATATTCAAGGCGATCGTACTCCGAACTGCGTATGCAACACTTAAAGGACAGCTGGTTCGATCAATAATGTACCCGAAGCCGATTGATTTTAGATTCACAAAAGATCTGTTTAAGGTGAGGCTATTGTGCTATCATGTGATTCCTAAAACACTGAGAGGAATCGTTAGGCCTAGACTTGTCCCCCGACTTGACAAGAGTCTAACTCGTTCTTGTCACAGTCCGAGGGCGATTATGTACTGTAGAATGATCAACTATGTTATAGAATATCTAGAGAATCGAATTTCAGTTCGTCGCTTTCCTGTTCTGTATTGCAATCCTCGGCTTCGGCTATACTATCGCCATAATGATTCAGAGGAACGAACCTATACGAAAGATAATTGTGCGATCGCTGGATATCATTACTATTGTTGTGCCACCTGCGCTTCCTGGTACGCGAACTATTTTCAAAAAAAAAGAAGTAGGACAAAAAATAGAAATTGCCATATGGATTTCAACGAACTCACAGTCGCACCTAAGTCATGTGGAATATAGTGCAGGTGGGGTACACCGGGTCGAGGATTCATCGGCAGGGGGTCTTATTTTACCGGACGGAAGGGGTCATCCTGCAGAGGTCTGCGATCAGCGGCTAGAGTCTAAACATTCGATAAGCGAATGAGAAGCGAAGAGGATTTCGCAGCGAACTCACATGAGGAAATGTGAATGAATATCTATTCGCTTCAAGTAAGAATACATAGCGTGCCCTGAGTGCACGGCAACCTATATGGCTTCGAGAATGAATGCGACGCGCACGGCATTTTCACTATGGATGTGATGAAAAGACGAACCCACAAGCCTAGAGGTCACACATAGGGCAACTTTTGCTGCGCCAAATCTTTGATTGCAATTACTCCCTGTCACGTGCGGTTGCGTCGCGGCACTCATCCCATTTCTCCAGTCGCCAATGCAGAACGGCAAGACAAAACTCAGTAATTATATTATTGCGCATACATAGTAGTATAACCCTGCAGCATTCATGCAAGTATGCGGGTCAGTTAAAATGGGGGAGAAATACTCGACTTTTTATCGATGTCTAAGCTCTTTTCTTAGTTAGGCTTAGGTTAAAATTTATATTCCCTCCTCCTACATGGAAAAGCATCTGCCGAAGCATCTATCTCATCTGCTTTAGCTTAAGCCTAGGGAGGGAAAGGAGCACCGACGTCGGTGAAAATTTTGCGTCTTACGATCATCACTTTTTATTATTTTTTCTTCCAACATGCAACAATTAGGCAACAACGTATACACCATTGTTATCAACAACACTCCGCCACCTCGTAGGTAGATCGTTGATTCCTTCCTCCCAGAACTCCGGGTTCTGAGAGTTGAAGAAGTCAGTGATCGCCTTTGCAAGCAAGTCATAATCAGCGATTTTTCTCTTGGCGTGGAAGGATCCAAGAGGAAGGATAAAGTGATAGTCAGATGGAGCAATGTATGTAGAGTATGGCGGGTGGGGCAGGACATCCCAGCCGAGCTCCTGTAGCTTGGCTTGGGTACTGCGGGCGTTCTCATGATGAAGGGTGACTGCGGACCTTTTTCGGCGCTTTTCTCGAACAGCGACGTGCCGGAGCTGGTGGGTGCATACGGGAGCGGTGCCTGTCTCGCCTTGTACTATAATAGCACCTCGTGGGAAAGCATTCCTTCCTCGTCCCAGAGGTACACGGTCCTGAGCGTGGTTTGCCTTCCATGTCAATCTGGCCGTTGCTAAAGTTGATGAATCCGCAGCGCACGGTTTTGTAGCTCACACATCCCTTATCCACATGAATGGTATATTTACCATAGCTTATCAGCACTCACACGTATAACGTGTTGACTCAACGTACAACTCAGCATCCTTGTAGTAACTTTCGCATCGCGAGCTGCGGCGATAAACAGCAGTTATCAAAAATCAAAAATATCAATATCAATACTAAAGCTTTCAGCTTCACGGTTCGATGCCGATATTGGCCAACCGGCTCAACACGTTATCGTGTGAGTGCTGATAAGCTATGGTAAATATTCCATTCGAAAGCTGAGTTAAGGTGAAAGGGGTGTCGGTAGTGTAAAATGGATTAGCACATATCCCCGCAAAGGTTGAGGTGCGGGTTCGCGTCCCGTCCGACACCGAAGCTTTTGCCCATAACTCAGCATCCTTGTAGTAACTTTCGCATCGCGAGCTGCGGCGATAAACAGCAGTTATCAAAAATCAAAAATATGTTGGAACTATTTCCGAAATGCAAACTTCATTCTCTTTTTTGCCCTTGCTGACATATGTCACACAAGAGCTGAGCGGAATCGCTACCTTTGTTTTTGAAGCAGTCTACAGCTCTTACAAGGAAAGGCTCCCGGGTCACCGTGGCCATTCAAGATGAGTTGTATATCCTCCTATGTAGTTTCGAACGGGGATCTCAAATCTGCCCTCCAAATCTGCTAAACGATTCTGGAAAGGAAGTTACGGAGGCCTGAAAGTCCTGAAAGATACGGCGCAAAGCGCAGGTTCTGGTCATATATGACTCGAGAATTGATGCTGCAAGTGGGCAGATGGTGCAGCTGGTAGCGTGACGGGCTACAATTTGGGGCATGAGGGTTCGAATCCTCGATGCGTTTTCTAGTTTTGCTTTTGCTTTGGGTGTTTTCTGAACGTTTGCAAAACGCTTTTACGCTTCATTAAAGCATCCCCTGCCCCTCACTAATGAGTAATATGTTATTGGTTCTTTCCTGCATAATCGAACATTCTGCCCATCTTTTTTACCCTATTGTTCTGCGATTGTGAGGAATTTGGCGTTGTTGCGTAAAATGACTACGATATTTGTGTTCAGGGGCTCGAATTACCCCTCTGTGCAAATTTTCAGCCAAATCGAGTTTTTGGCCCAACTTCGGTAAATTGGGGGGTGCCGAGGGGGTAAGTAGTAGTTTTTGAATTTTTTTTCTACAAAACATCATGCAACCTGAACAAAGGTAATCTAGACATATCTATTACAGATGCTCATGACAAATACGGACGTAACAGGCGTCAAATAAGGGCATTTTTCGGGCAAGGGTCAACGACTTCTCCCTCGTTAAATGGGCTGCCAGCCAATAGCCCACGAATTTTTCCGAAATTTGGTCAATTCCTCGAATTGGCTAAAAACTTGTACAGTGGGGTAGTTTGGTCCCATAAAAACGAAAATGGATCTGATTTTGCGCGAAAACGTCTGGCTCGCGCGCTATGGGCTCCCGAACTTACCGCGTAATAGTATTATTTGTTCAGAAAAACCTCCATAACTCCACTCCCAGAATCGCTTAGCAGATTTGGAGGGCAGAATTGAGATCCCCGTTTAAAACCACATAGAAACGTACACGATTTTGAATGGCCAGGGAGCGAATTACGGAGCGTTTCATGAATAACTGGTCTATGACAGGGTACGTTCAAAAGTCTATGGCGCGCGAGCCAGACGTTTTCGCGCAAAATCAGATCCATTTTCGTTTTTATGGGACCAAACTACCCCACTGTACAAGTTTTTAGCCAATTCGAAAATTTGACCAAATTTCGGAAAAATTCGTATGCTATTGGCTGGCAGCCCATTCAACGAGGGAGAAGTCGTTGACCCTTGCCGGGAAAACGCCCTTATATGACGCCTGTTACGTCCGTATTTGTCATGAACATCTGTAATAAATATGTCTAGATTGTCTTTGTTCAGGTTGCATGATTTTTTGTAGAAAAAAATACAAAAACTACTACTTATCCCCTCGGCACCCCCAATTTTCCGAAGTTGGGCCAAAAACTCGATTTGGCTGAAAATTTGCACAGAGAGGTAACTCGAGCCCCTGAACACGAATATCGTAGTCATTTTACGCAACAACGCCAAATTCCTCACAATCGAAGAACAATAGGGTAAGAAAGATGGGAAGAATGTTCAATTATGCAGGAAAGAACCAATAACAGATTACTCATTATTGGGGGGCACGGGATACTTTGATGAAGCGTAAAAGCGTTTTGCAAGCGTTTAGAAAACACTCAAAGCAAAAGCAAAACTAGCAAATGCATCAAGGAATCGAACCCTCATGCCCCAAATTGTAGCCCGTCACGCGACCAGCTGCACCATCTGACCACTTACAGCATAAATTCTCGAGTCATATATGACCAGAACCTGCGCTTTGCGCCGTATATTTCAGGACTTTCAGGCCTCCGTAACTTTCTTTCCAGAATCGTTTAGCAGATTTGGAGGGCAGATTTGAGATCCCCGTTCGAAACTGCATAGGAGGATATACAACTCATCTCGAATGGCCACGGTGACCCGTGAGCCTTTCCTTGTTAGGTGACTGAGCTTGGAAATCGCCGCCGTATCGTCTGTCGCGTGATGCGTCGTGCGCGAGGTGATCTCTCGGTGTGACGATAGACCGCCCCCTCTCATAAAACCATAATGTGACTGCTAAACTCTTTCTTTCACTGCATATGGCATCATTTCAGCTGCTATGTCCGTTGGCATTATTAATGCCAATCTTCGACTGCACAAAAAGCAAATATACTGCATATCTCCATCGACAATCAATACATGCGGTGCAATCAATGTTGTATGTTCCGCTTTGTCTTTTTTGTCCTTTTTTACCCTTGACCAAAGGCATACAGAGGGGTGTCACGACTGGTAAAGAGAGGAAGGGGAGAGATGGAGATGAGTGTGGTGGGAGACTGCAGTTGAACATAGTGAATGCACAACATTTCCTGTTATCTGTATTTGAATTTTCATTCATTTTATCTGATGAACAAAAATGTTCTACTAAGTCTTGTATCCTCCGAATCGCCATCTTTCCTTCACGTTGTCCGCTCTGTCTTTGAAAATATGCATTCGCTTCTACCAATCAAACTATATGAGTCTTTTTAGGGGGAGTCGAGCGGCGTCGCGAAGACTCATAGGACGACGCGCATGTGGCATTTTATGGCATTTTAACAATGGGCGCGATGGATGTGTACCCTTATGTCAGGAATTCGCAGGGTGTGTACCAAGTGGTACGAATGGAAATTTCACATCTATGGTGCAGACCCTTCACATTTATGGGGCGAAGCAAAGGCAACGATGTACGAATATCAGGAGGTCATGCAAAATCTCCCTTAAAGGCCAATTACCCTCAAACAAGGTCAAGTAACTATGTAGTGAATAATCTGACTAGAAGAAGATGAGTCTTTATTCAACTATCGCTACTCTAAACACCGGGGGTTGCTTAAAAAACCATTCTTGTTGAAACCCTCTCAGGAGTTACTCAGGGTCCTGATCACGAATATGGCTTCCTTTTTTAGCATTAGCGCTAATGTGGTGCAATTGCACCCCACTGGTGCAAGAACTGTTTCGATGAATTGGTCTGAAACTGTCATATAGTGGTAATTCAGAATGCTGATCACGAACATTACCCTCATTTTTGGCGCGGATGCCGTTTAGCTGCAAGCCTGTCCAAGCCAGTCTCATCTTTCTTCGAGTGGTACTAATGTAGCTGAAGGGAGAGGGCATTTATTTACTCTCTAAACTTTCACCTGGTGCTATCCTACCACTATCAATCTGCACAATATTTTCGCCCAAACCCTAATCGAGGAGAAGGTCCCCCTCTCTTCCTAAGACTCAGGCGAAAATGGTGAGTACAGTGTGGCTCTCTCCATTACATCAGCACCGTTGTAATGGAATGAACGACGTCGCGCCGAACGGAAGTCATATTCGTGATCAGCACCCCAAAATCTTGATAGGAAAAATTTCAGCAGTTTCGGTGAAAACAAGTTGTTGCACCAATTCACCCACTCGGCCCTAGAGCCAAAAGCGGATGTCAAATTTGTGAACAGCAAGCGAGGTTCCAGCAAAGGTCCTTTTTTGATCGAATCGCGGTGACAAGGGTAGTGATAATGAAACAGTGCCAAAAAATCGCGTGTTTTCTAGAAGAAGCAATTATAAATTCGGAATATTGCATGTATGCCATTAATAAGGCTTCTTGAAAGGTTCATGGATTTTGTCAATATCTCAATACGTGTACAGGGGGTGCCAAGAGAAGTATTTTTTTCTTCTACTTTCAACTCCACGTTGATCGAACTTCAGCAAATTCTGACAAGGTATTTTCATCCCCAAATTCAAAAGCACACCTCATACTTTAACTAAACTACGTAACAGCCTTTTGCGCTTCTTCTGCGTAAACATGATGTGTCACCAAAATCCAAGTTGGACATCCTCGTTCACAACCTTGCTGAGGTCCGTTCACTCTGGGTACCTGAGAAATGCTTATTGGGTGGTGTTCTTGAATATTCTACTTTTTTTGGGTTCATACCGCCCTTCGTTTCTAAGAACCACAACGTACCATTACCACTGAAACCTCTACGGAGGTGGGTTTGCGGGTTGAAAAATGACACTTCGGATCATAGCAGCGTTGTCCCAGCAGCGAGAGCTCCATAACTTCCATGAACCGATGGGTCAGTCCTCAGAAAGCCTTCCACGAGAGACCTCCCACGGAAGCTGGCTCTGCTGTTTTGGGTGGACCTCGATCGTAGGTACTCTATAGTCCGACTAAACTGGCTGAAGGCTCCATATTTTTATGACGGAAGAAGTAGTAAGCCACAGCTCGTTCCTGCTTTCAGAGGAGAACTCCAGGATTATTTTGCCCTACTACGTTCACCTCTTTCATTATCCTCCGTTTTGTATACTTAGTGGAAGTGAGCCGCGAACAGAACTACTTTTTTGGCATCTCCTGTGTTTGCATGAATTACTTCGTACATTCCAGGCCTCTTATTATTTGGTCGAATTTACGACACAATTACTGCAGGTTTTGGGCAACACATGACCTCTTGATTTCGTACCTCGTTAACGTTTCTTCGCACCATAACTGCCACTGCCACTTTTTTATTCGTACCACTTTGTATCCACCCCAATATCGAAATACAATGAGCGGCGTGCGAGTGTGAGCGAGCTATGCGCGCCACTATAGTTGGGTCTTGGGCGATCATACGGACATGCTGGGGCGCCATACACACTTGACTTGTGATCGCTTTGGGACCCAACAACACGGTAACTAAGCTCGTCCGCATCACTTCGCTTGCAAATGCCGCTTTGCGAAATCCTTACAAATGGTACATACCCGGGTGCGATGAGAAGTAAGGATACGTATAACGGAGAGCGCTGCCACCTCGGCTCCTTTCCTATTACATTCGAATTCAGTAGTTGCCACACAGATTTTAAGATCGCTTATTTGTCACTGTGAGTATTCAGTGCTGCTTCGACAAAACTGGAACTCTTACCGAGGACGGACTCGATTTCCAAACATTGCGAGCTATAACACCGGCAGCCGGTGACGGGTCTCCCACGTTCACTGAGGTCCGCAATATATAACTTTGTCAACGAATTTCGAGAAAATTATTTTGTCACTGTCGTTACAGGAGAAAGAGGAGATGAAAGCCGATGAGCTACCATCGAAAGGAGAGCTTATAACTGCTATCGCGACTTGTCATTCACTGACTAAGTATGTTGTCAATCAGCTTGAATACTTGCACTCAAAGACAGTGGTAGTGGTAGTTGTCTGTAAAAGAAAGTTGCTTAGTAGTACCAAAGTAAAGAAATACGGATGGAACGGTCAGAAATCCAAGGGAATAGGCCTTCCCGTCGCTGTTAGTTCCGAAAGGGAGCGGGTCAGATAAAGAAAAGAGGTGGAGCGGTTAGAAGTGGGAGCTGGTAAAAAAGATGCCTTCCCCTGTGCTCGGGGCGTCCTTTACACTGGGAATGCCGTCACATATAATTTTCTTATAGTCATGGCTTTCATTTGCGTGACTCACTTTGGAAGCTCTCATTACCCACATTACTTCTATCAAAAATGAACTCTACGTCCACCGCCACGCGATGAGCACGACTCGGAGCATCGTGTATAATTGCATCCTCCAGTTCTTCAGCGGTAAAAGAGGGTTGGAAGCGTCTCGTCCCGCCCCTTTGCATGAGGGAAGTCCAGAAACTTTTTTTTCACCATTGACGTCACCAAGAAATGCACTTCTTCCGAAGAACAGAATGAGCATTTCAACTGAAGGTATACCCACTTTTTTCAGAATACATGGAGAGTTGCATGGAGATCCGCTTGACTTGATATTGTTTAATCAGACTGGATGGACTCTGATCGAGTCAGCTGATGACGAGGCTGAGAGTGAAGTACAGATCTTCGATAGCATTCAGGTTAGAAGTCAACTATGTTAATGAGATAACAGCCCTCCTATACGTATGTATCACCTATTTCTGTTGCTCTCAGTGAATGCTACATACTTTGCAGCCGACTATAGTGAAACCGCCGGTGGAACGTGAAGATCACCCATTCAGCAAAGAGTATAGTGTCATTCGTCAATTCACATTCAGGTAGTGCATTTGAAACATTGATTCTTAAACTGAGAATTCAGTCGCACTTCGATTTCAATCTTCTGCAGCTCTTCTCTTCAACGAATGTCGGTAATCGTGTCAAATCCGCGTGATGATTCGAATGATATGACGCTGTACTGCAAAGGTTCACCGGAGATGATTTTGACACTTTGTGATCCAGCAACAGTCCCAGAAGATTACCTGGTAATGATTTGGTTCCTCTCCGGGCACATAATACACTTTTTAGCAATGTACGGTGAAAGGTCAAAAAATGGCGCCGTGACGCGGTGGGTGCGGCTATCTTGAAGGATGGGGAATACAGTTAGCTCACGATGAACTGTCATTTTCTACAGTTAGAATCTCGATCATTTGTTGGTACATCAATAACATTGATTGAATATCACCTACTGTGTTCTTAATTGTTCAAGAATCCCCTACCATAGTGAACTTCTCTACCTAGACTTGTTTCATTTATTTCATGTAGCAGTGATTCTCGGGAATAGGTCAACAGGCAGAGCAATCATTAAGCGAGATCACCCAGCGTTCCAAGGTGCTACGTAGTTGGAGGGAGGTGCCAATGAAGGTGCTAGCGCAAAGTCTGTACGTAAATTCTACTTCCCTCAAAAACATTGCGAAACCAAGGAGAACAAATTACCGTCTGAATAATATTAGGTTGTCCCGAAAGTTCCGGAACACCTCGACCTCTTTCTTCCAAATTTATTTCTTTACAACATAAAGCCTTTTGCAACATGTCACATATCATTCGGAAGAGAATTTTCTACTCTGTAGAATGACATGTCCTGTTGACTAAAATGTGTTCATGTTGTAAAGAAATAAATTTGAAAAAGTGGTCGAGGTGTTCCGGAACATTCGGGACGACCTAATAAATCTGGACGTATGACATGGTGATCGCCTACACTACGCAATCACACATGGCGCCCTAATTCTGCTCAACACGTCGCACGCCTCGATGCGATTTTTAGTCGAACGCAGCGCATTCCACCTTACATTCGTAAGGCCGCGGTCATACTTTGCGCAGCTGCGTTAGTTGACGCCGGTGCCGGCGTCAACTAACGCAGCTGCGCAAAGTATGACCGCAGCCTAACACTCCTTGCTGTTGCAGGAACAAGTTAACTTATACGCACAGCATGGCTATCGATTGATTTCTGTGGCTCGAAGAAAATTGGAGATGAACTATGCGAAAGCTTCGAAAGTACCTCGAAATCTGGTAAATCTTTCATACATATAAGTTATGAAGTTGGACCCATTGTGAAACAGCTGTAATACAGCCTTCACTGTAATCACAAAATCATAGGTCGAGTGCGATTTGGAGCTTTTGGGCCTTGTGGTGTTGGAAAACCGAGTGAAACCAGTCACATTAGGTGTCATCAATCAGTTGAATAGGTATGTTCACAATAAGTTTTTTAGTTTTGAGGTTATTTAAAGGGTTTCAACAATCTTGTGTTGATCACCAGATATTGGATTCCGAAGCGGTTTGTTGAATAGCCAGATAGTATAGCGAGAAGGTCCGAATTACGCTTGCGATTACGCCTTTTTCAAAACCGTAATAAAGCTCACGTAGCACTGTCTCGATGAGAAGGCACAAACGGCCTAGTTTAGCATAAATTAGAGGCCGCAGTTACTGGCTGCAAATCATACTGCACTTCGCTAGCACAGGCCTATCTGACTACTCTCCGATTGCGCTATATCGCAGGATCATGATCCTCGCAACGCGTAAGTACGCGAGGCATTTGTTATCAGTTCGCGATGAGACGTGCAGAGGAAAAGAATGAAAATTTGACCGACAAGGTGAGGGAAAGAAGCGCGTGATGGACCGCATCGCATGCCCTTCACGTCCCGCCAATGCACTCTGCTATTTCGCGTAATCGCAGTTTTGCAAGTTGTGACTGAGTCATCGCAGAATACTACCCTCCCTGTCTTTATCCAGGTGAGCGTTAACACTGTCCTACTAGGTTAGCGTCATGCGAATTGCATCGCCGTGCGCATGCTAAGCACGTTGCTGCTCCCGTTCTGAGTTTGCCGCACGCTAGAATGCACGGCAACTGGCTCCTCGCGTGACCTGACCTACCTGATCAACCCTGTTGCATCTTCATCCCATTCTTCCAGTAGCATCTCCCACTTACGAGGCGCGGGGTACGTCTTTGAATTTTGCCAGTTCAGGGCTCATATCCGCACAGTGATGGTGACAGGCGATAATCTGCTCACTGCTCTAAGTGTTGCTCGTGAGTGTGGGATTATTCGACCGAATAAGCTCGCTTACCTTGTTGAACATCGTACCGATATGTTTGATGATAAGGGACGTCCACTACTCACCGTCAGGCAGGTATGCATCTGAATGGTTGTGCTTGCACCGAAACAACTGGTCGTTCGGGACGATGTGCATAACGAATAAAGTCAATTCTAGGCTGTATCTAGTTTGGAGAAGGCAATCGAGGGAGAAGACACATCAGAAGCTTCAGTTGAGACGGGAAAACGGCACTTTTTGGAGAGCTGTTACCAGCTCTCAATCTCAGGTGAGCGCTCTATTTCGTTCATCAAAACTGAGCTGCAGTATTCCATGATTATCGAAATCAGATCATAGACGCATTATCCGCTTGCCAAAGGGAGTTCATTTGCTGAGTCGTTATTGGTGGAAGGTCGTGTTCTGCCACACCCCCAAAGTGGGATTGGCGGGATCAACAGATCCCAGCGCTATTCCACCTGTGCTGATCCAGCGAATGTCGTCTTGCTGGCGATTTTCGTGTGGACCCACACTAGTATCACGAACGGAATAGGATGTGGTAACCTTAGCTGATATGATAAAATATTGACAGGTCGTTTATCCATTCAAGAAGCAGTGTACTCAATTTCGATTTACTGCGTATTTTCTGATTTTTTTTTTCGAAAACTGGGACGCGCCTGCCACTGTGTAGCCAGAAGTGGGAACGTGCTCCTTCAGATTTTGCTACCATCTTGAGATGTGAACGCTGATAGCGGCGACCAGCCACTGAGCGACTACATGCTCGCTATGCCCCTCTTACCAGGGAAGGATTCTACTTCCCATGGAATTCTGAATTGAGACCCAAGTGGATTGATAGAGCTCTGAGCTCTGATTATCATTGTGAACTCCAAAGCACAAAATGCCATTCTGAAGCGAGTTAGGAGGTGTCAAAGTTTGCTTGTGATGCCTCACTGGCGAGGTCCATTGTCATCAGCACAACTGCACAGGCAGCAACGGCCATCGTAGTCCACTGGTAGTGTTCCGAAGATCATGGGTTTGCTGCCCGTCGGGTGCAAAATTTTTTCCAGTTCATGTTTCATCGTCAGTAAGTGCTTTTCTTTCACTTTTGAACGTTTCTTTTTACTGGCACCTAATCTCACCCATCATTTACATTCCCTCTGTATTTATGACCACTAACATTACGCATAAGGGAAAGGTACCAGGTGGAAAAGGCCATTCGCAATGGTTCACGTATCATTATACGCGCTTTTTGATGCCGATTTCAAATCTGTGTTCAAAATTTGCCAACTTGAGTTATTTGAGCTTTTCTAATTAAGTAATACTACAAACTACATGATACGTTCGAGATCTCATGGCGCGTGAGCTGGACTATAGCGCGCTAAACCGGTGTAATTTTCGTGTTTATGGGATCGAATTACCCTATGGGACAAGTTCCCAGCCAGTTCGAGACTTTGACAAGATTTCTGAAAATTCATGGGCTATTGTGTGGCAACACACTGAACAAAGGAGTGACGTTGACCTTGTCGAAAAATGCTCCCATTTGAAACTTGTTACGAATTTTAGTATGATGGGCAAGTGTAATAGGTATGTCTAGGTTACCATTGTTCAGAATTTTGTAAAAAAAAATTCAGAACTACTACGTACCCCCTGGTCACCCCCAAGTTCTGAAGTTAGGCCAAGAACTGCATTTGGCTCAAAATTTGCACAGTGGTGTAATTCGATCCCATGTGCGCGAATATCGTAATCGTTTTAAGCAACAGCGCCTAAAAAAGCAACAGCAATTCGTGTCGTATGGGAGTCTGTTCATATGAACTAGATGGATCACGGAGTTTTCTGTTGTCTTGAAGATATGAACAAAGAGGTACACGGAAAGCGAGCATAACAGTTATTGTACATGAAAACACCTTCGGGGCTGTTTTCCAGACTGAAAGATAACCTTATAAAAATCAAAATTGCCTACCTGGGTATCTCATCCATGGTTCCAGCCCACGTAAGTCGCAAATGCACTCAGAAAATCCTTCATGACCCCACTCATGAAATCGTTAGATAGATTTTAAACAAACTGATTGTGAATCAGCGTCTAAAAGCGTTTCGAGTGACAAGTGCCTTATTCCAAATAATGGCCACTTCGGCCTGGTATGCTTCCTTGTCAGTGTAACATTAACATAACAGACCCATTGGCAGTGTAATGATGGGTGGGATTAGGTGCCAGTACAGGGAAACGTTCAGAAGTAAAAGAAACACATTTACTGACGATGAAACGCGTAATGCAAAAACGTGTGCTCGGCGAGGAGCGTACCCATAACCTCGGCCTTCATATCTGTGACACTACCTATGAACCACGACGGGCGTTGCTAGATCTGCGCTAGTCGTGCTGATGGCAAAGGGCCTCGCCAATGAGGCATCAAAAGCTAACTTTGGCACCTCGTAACTCGCTCCAGAATGGCATTTTGCAGTTTTGAGTTTCACAGATAACCTATCGATCCATCTGGGTCTCAGCCAGGGTCAAGCGTTCAGTTGAGGGGAAATCGTCAAAAAAATACGACCCCCCCCCTCCAAAAAGGGGGGCCTCAATACGACCCCCCCCCCCCTCCCTCAAGTTGCGCTTCTTCTTTGGTTTCTACCGAGCCAGTGCCGTCCATCTGGGAAATTAGGAGTCTATGGTAAAAAAAACGGAGGCCGAATCAAACTCCTGACAAAAGAGAGAAACAAGAATCTAACAAAACTCAGTACCAGTATACCAAAACGAAATCGTCTAAAGTAAGAACCTAGCAACTCCAATACTTATATTCCAAAACGAAAGCAACGCCGAATATTGGTAATGTGCTCGTGCTCTGATGGCAAAGAAGAAGGCTTAAAAGACATGCAAATTACGCGGCAAGGATAAAAGATAAAAAATAAGAGTGGGAAAGTCAAAAATCGGAAGAAAATCCAAATTGGGGCCATGTAGTACGCTTCCCATCTGATCGCGGGTCGATACTGCGGCTGCGACGCGGCGATCACGATGGAGCGCGGTATATTCCCCATACTAAATTCCGACAACTTTGAAATACTTCAAACTTTACCTAGATCCCATATTTCAAACAGCTGTGAACTGTTTTCCTATTAACTCCCTCAGACCTATCTATTAGCCGTTTGCTTTCCCTAATGATTGCTTAGTTCTCGATATGGGTTTCCAGATGAGGATTAGATGAGGAAAATTTCGAATTGTTTTATTCAAGTGACCATAACTTCCTTCAAACTTACCCATATGAGTGCCTTTTGGTGAGGCGGGGTCTGCTAGGTTGTCTCTTTTGAATGACTACCTGAGCCATACCATATCTTCAAAACGAGGGAAGTTATTTTGAGGGAAGTCAGATGAGGATTAGATAAGGAAAATTTCGAAGGGTTTCATTCAAATGGCCATAACTTCCTTCAAACTTAACCCGAGTGCGTTTTGGTGAAGCGGGGTCTACTAGGTGGTCGCTTTCGAATGACTACCTGAGCTATACCATATCTTCAAAATGAAGGAAGTTATTTTGAGGGAAGCCAGATGAGGATTAAATGAGGAAAATTTTGAAGTGTTTCATTCAAATGGCCATAACTTCCTTCAAACTTAACCCGAGTGCGTATTGGTGAAGTGGGGTCTACTAGGTTGTCGCTTTCGAATGACTACCTGAGCTATGCCATATATTCAAAACGAAGCAAGAAAATTTCAGGATAGCTAGTTGAGGAAGATTTTTTCGTCGAATTCGCGAGACCTTACCAAGATTGTTCCGAAAAATTGATTCATACTAACTGAAATTTCTCTAGTGTGCATCCTTCGCTCTCGAAGGCCTAGTGGGAGGGCGAGAAGCGTCGGTCAGCTTCTCTGTGGGATGCGCCATGCATGAGGATTTCATCCACATTCTCAATGAATACAAACGTCTTTCCGGTCCGCATAGTGGCCGCTAACACTAGTTTATGTACTTGCGACCGTGGTAAGATATGAAATAAGTCCACATCAACAACTTTTTCTTTTCATCCCATAGTTTTCGGAGTCATTTTTCCCCTCACACTTTAGACCCTCAGCGTGAGGAATTCTGCCGATCACTGCCTACCTCAAGGATTACGACCCCCTCCTAGCAGACCAGATGACCCCCCTAACGGCCAGATACGACCCTCCCCCCGTTGAGGATTCCTCAACGGAGGCTTGACACTGTTCTCAGTTCAATATTCCATGGGAAGTTGACCACCTGATTAGTAGCTGGTTGTTTAGAGTCTATTTCGAGCGCACCACTCACGTCCCTTCTTGACCCATGTCTTGGATCGATATTCTTGTAGGTCCCACATTCGCCGTGCTTATTCACGAGTATCCTGAACTGCTTGATAAGCTTGTGTCTGTGTGTGATGTTTTCGCCAGGATGGCGCCTGATCAGAAGCAACAACTCATTAATCATCTTCAAGAGGTGCGCATTACTATCGCGTCTGCGAACGAAACGCCTTCGTCACTTATCACTCATTCTTCAGATTGATTATACTGTGGCTATGTGTGGTGATGGAGCCAACGACTGTGCAGCATTAAAAGCCGCACATGCAGGAATTTCACTTTCCGAAGCTGAAGCTTCAATAGCTGCTCCATTCACATCAAAGGTGAGATCGCAATCCTAATCCGTCATCATATTTCGAACACAGTAGAATTAAGATCGCTGACATTCGCTGTGTACCGACCGTGATTCGAGAAGGTCGTGCAGCTCTTGTGACATCTTTCGGAGTATTCAAATACATGGCAGGATATTCATTGACACAGTTTTCCTCCATTATGCTTCTGTACTGGATTTCTACGAATTTGACCGATTTTCAGGTGCGATGATGGCTTTTCGCTTTTAGTTTAAAAAAAAACAGATTTCTGAAGCAACGATTACTTATCAAACGCATAGTAATATTTATTGAGACTGTTCTATTGCAAGATCTTTGTCTCTGTGCCCCTTTTTTGAGTGTCCTACTTTCCGTTAGCTTGTTATGCTTTGGCAGTGTTTCGCGAAGTGCACTTAGGCGAATGAAAAGGGGTTCATTCATTTAGCACTTTTCTTCGAAATGATCAGGTTAGATACTAAGTGTACCTGCTACGGATCACAGACTTTCACGGCTTTAGTCGATACCGAAGCGATATGACACACCGGTAAGTACCCTAAAGTCCCATAGATGAGAGCGGCCCGTAGATAAGAGCGGTTTGTGCTAGAAAATGAAAATTGACGTTTGTAGACGTTTTTCTTTGGCGCTGTGTGCTCATGATTATCGCATTAATAGCCTACAACTTTACTTTTATTATTACTGTTCTCTATACTTTTTCTATTGCTATTTTTTATTAGGTTGTAAGGAAAGTTCTGGCCGCATTCGCGCGTTCACAAGATAAACTCAAATTTCGAAGCGAAACACTACATGAATTAGATTACAAGTTGTGCTCCTTGGATAGAGAAAAAGCTGCTCTTTCTGTATATATGCTTTTCTTGAAATGTTACAAGTTTTTCGAGTTATTAGGAAAATTATTAAGTACTGCGAAAATGGCACTTTTTAGATGACTTCACTTCACGAGTTTTTGTTTAGCTGAGTCCCAGCGAAGGTGACCACAAATGTGAGTGCTGCAAGGGGAGGGGGTGAAGCATTGTAATGAACACTTTGTCCCTGGTTTCAGAAGTGCAGAAGTGAGAACGAGTTGCTCGAATTTTCAATTGATCAAATCGCTTTAACTTTGGAAAAACCCAAAGAAATGGGTGCCAAGGGACCCCTCAGGGCAGCTATGCGCAAGCGCATTTTCCACAAATCCTCTTCTAGTAATTGAAGCAGTTGAAGGCTGAAGCCATTACTCGTCTATCATATCCATCAGATCTAGCGCTAACTATGTCCCACTTTTCCAAACATCTGGACAGCTTCTTCAGCAGCAGTGAGTTCGGAAAGAATGATGGTTTGAAGTCGACTTTTTTTGTTTTCGCGCTCTATGAATCATCAGCCCTCCTTCAAAACGAGATATGCAACTATCCACAATACTTCCAAAAGTGTAGCGAATCAAATGGTGCTTATTCTGTGAGAAAAGATGCAGTCTGAGCCGAGTTATGATCTCCCGAATTTGAAATTGCGAAACCGGTTATGAGAAATCTAATTTTACTGTTGCATTGGGAGTGACTGCTGCTGGAGAGAAATTTGAGACAATGCTAATCTTTAGAAATTTTTTAAAGAATTTTGAGAATTTTTAAGAATTGTTTTTTACCGGTAAATCAAACCGCTCTTATCTATGGGACTTTAGGGTACGTCTCCGAAAATCCCGGCACTATAATGGTCCCACTTACCGCCATTCCACATTCCGATCCAAATTAGATCATCGCACGCGACAGATACTTCGCTGGCCGTGTGTCCAGACCTAACTGTGTCTGTCGCACAGCGGCGGTGCAACAGTCTACAGAAGGCACTACAACATGATAATATGACTGATATAAGCTAGCGTGCAATGCTTCACTACTGGTGCAAGCGCCTTTCAAGAATGTGTTTGTAAAATATAGGGCACTATTCAACTATCACTACCCCAGATACCCTACCAAACACCGCGCGTTGGTCGAAAAAATAATTTCGGCTGAAACTTCGTCCAGGGCGGTTATTTGGGGTGTTGATCACGAATATGACATCCGTTTTTGACGTTTGTGCCAATTTGGTGCAATTGCACCATGTCGGTGCATCAACTCGTTTTCGCCAACATGGTGCAATTGCACCAAATCGGCGCAAACGTCAAAACCGGATGTCATATCCGTAATCAGCACCCCAAGTGACCCCCCTGGGCAAAGTTTCAACGGTTTTAGTGAAAACGAGTTGTTGCACCAACATGATGCAATTGCACCAAATCGGTGCAAACGCCAAGAGCGGATGTAACATTCGTGACCAGCACCCCGAGCAACTCCCCTGGGCAATGTTTCAGCGAAAATTTTTTTTGACCGGTCGCGGTATCTGGGGTAGTGATAATTGAATAGAATAAATAATAATGTTAATAAAAATAAACAACAAAAACACATGTAATAAATCTGTCACATAATAAACCATGAATTTGGTTAGTTTGTTTCTCTGTCTGTCTACCTGTCTGTTGCACCATATGAGGGTGATGCAGGTAAAAAAGGTTGAAATTTTAACATATTTCATTGTATCTCGTAGGGTACATTTTTTCCTACTATTTACACATATGCCTGCATAAAAGCGCCCATTAGAGGCACATTCTGCATTCGCCAGAAGGAGCTCTCCTATGGCTCGTATCAGTAGGAGATTGAGCCACTGCGCAGCTTTGAAGTCGTGGGCTCGAAAACACTCGCTGTGCTCTTCTATGACGACATGGTCCGACTCCAACTTCTGACAAAAGCAAATGTGCCCCTAGGGAGTTCCCATCGGTCGAGAGCTCTTTTCGGTAAATCTGTCTGTTTTCAGTTTCTTTACATAGACATGTTCCTCATTACTTTGGTTGCTCTATTCTTTGGTAATACACCGGCGAGCGATTGTCTGAGTCCAACCCCTCCACCAACACGTCTTCTTTCTCTTGCTAGCATCACCTCAGTATGTGGTCAGCTGTTAATCATGGCAATCACCCAGGTTCTTGCTTACTTCACAGTTTTTTTCACATTCCAACCGCGTATAGCACTTCATTAACATCCACCTATTAAGATCTACGTCTTCGTGTCAACAACGTGGCAGCCATGGTTCATACCGTATTCTGTACCAGTTGGTGACGATGAAGACGACAAAAGGAGTATGCAGGTAAACTCGAATTAACTGCCTTCCAGGAACATTGCAGGATTTTTTTTTTTTTTGAAGAAAAACCTTCTGGTTTAGGGCACTGCGTTGTTCTGCACAACTACACTTCAATATATCACTCTAGCTCTCATCAACAGCAAAGGAGAACCCTATCGCAAACCAATTTTTTTCAATATACCCCTGTGTATTACTTTATTGGTTGTAACAGTGGTAAGTCTGACAAAATATCTCCGAAGGGGCTCTACGTTTGTACATCCCAGTTGCAAGAAATGATAACTCGAGGTTACATCACTATTTAGGTGTCCCTCTACATAACACTTTGGCCACCTGCCTTCATCATCAGCTTTTTGGAATACGATCCTATACCGTATTTTGAAAATCGACTATTTCTAGTTTTTATTGCTCTAATTTGTGCAATGATATCATATCTCTTCCAATGTGGTGTGGTTGACTTCTTAATACTGGAACTCCGAGAAAAGTAAGTTTATTTGATAGAGCTTGAAACTCGAGCTTCCATTTCACATTTATTATGAAAAGTTTACTGACATCTTTTAACTTCCTTGCACAGTTTAGTACAATTAGGAAGTGTTAATTGCTTACCAAGTTCTTTCGGTAGCTTCTCTCGTTGTAGTAACTCGCACGATTCTAAATAAAGCGGCGAACACCAGGACAAATTGAATTGAATTCTTCAGTCAAGGCGGAAAATGGTGATGGAGCGTGGTGCCCCGAAGCATAAATAAGGCGACTTACTGGGAAAGGGGGTGGAGGGTCCCGTGGCGCCCTTCTGTGGATGGCTCCATGCAGACTGCATCTGAGCGCTCCTCCCACTTTGCGCGATCTGTGTTGAGATTAAAGCAGTTGCTGTTCTCCAAGATTCGAACGCGTCGTCGAAATCCGTCGAAATAGAAAAATAGGAAGTTTCATCGTCATGGTTCCCCCCAATCATAATCAAACAGTACTTCATTAGAGATGTTTACAGGTGGCTGAGACATCGACGTATCAAGGACCCACAGGCAAATCACGAGAAGTTCGAGAGGCTATTGTTTGACATAGGACAAGAACCTGCATGGCTTCGTTCCTATACCCGTTCACAACAAAAACAGAACGGGAAAGAGCGGACCAGTTCTCCTCAGGATCAAACAACGAGAGTCTAGTTCTTCTATATGATCTGTGCATTTTTTCATGTCCAAATAGAGAGGTCCTCCTTCGATGCTCCTTCCCCATCACCAGAACTTCGATTACTTTATCTACTTTTTCACCAACCTCTACTTAAGCGTAACTAGTAACCTCATATTCTTTCGAAACGGGTGATTTGGTCTTCTCATGGTGGTGAAGAGAACTTCCCGTATTCGAGTACTGTTTTCCAACACGGGTTGATCTTTCTGCACAGCTTGTGGCCTTCCGTGATTTTTGGGTTGATAAAACGCCGCATCGCGACCGCTCGCTTTTGTGGCTGGATCTTTTGCTCTGAATTGACTATATGTTCACTATGTGTCGATTTCAGAAGATATCCGCTTCACTTGCCAAGCTTTACTTTTCACTTACTCCTCCATCACTTGCCATCCTAGCTGCACTTTACTCTCTTAGGATACAATTAATTGTTTATCTGCACTTTTACCTGTAACGATTGTCTCAGTCGACATGCGCCACATTATTTCAGTGAGCCTGAATTGTGATCTGTATAGGTTTTTTCTGCCTTTCTGCCGATTTTCTATACTCGATTATTCACAAATGAATTTGATTGTACAGCACTCAAAAATGCTCACCATTATCAGTCATATACATTTGTCATGGACATATTATATTATTATGGAAAGGTTGTGAGTCCACTATAAAAGACGCAAAATTTTCATCGACGTCGACGACGTCGGCTTACGCTAAAGCAGATGAGACAGATGCTTTCTCATGCAGGAGGGGGATCTGAATTTCAACCTAAGACTGAGGAGGGAAGGAGCTTCCATGTCGGTGAAAAGTTGCGTCATCCCTATCTCCCCCGCTTCAACTGTTCTTCGCCGCCTTCTCACATGAACTCACCAATGTAACACATTCCAGGTCTGACACCGCAGCCGCAACGCATCAGTGCGTTGTGGCACTTGCACCGTGAGAAAGGTAATGGGACCAGCACACCCTCTATTTCGAACTAGAAATCAGTAGCGCTTGAGCTCAAGTACAGTGATTTAACACCGTCAATTTTTGAAGAATTCTAGGGGTGAAAATGCTCAACGTGTGAATAGAAAGCATTGAATGTGTGTCGACAAGGTTGACAATGGTTGCAAAACTAGTCATATTCAAAATCTATGGTCGTTCTCGATTTGGACAGACATCCTTGCTAACGAGAATGACCGACCAACTTACAAACCCCTCAACTTGTGCGCGTTTACAAAATCGCTGAGGTCAACCGAGAACGAAAACAGCGCGACGCCATTTCAACAACAAGTAACTGAAGGCCAGCACGATCAACCCTGACCTCTATTCCTTTCCCGCAATCATTTTGTTTTCTTGAAATCAGAATGAAATACTGCTGAGTTTGGCCATCAGGAATGCTTGACACTACACTTTTATATTAGTTTGTAAGAAACGTTTCGGCCTGTTTTTGCAACTTCAATTCGGGAGATCATAACTCGGCTCAGAGTGCATCTTTTCTCACAGAGTAAGCACCATTTGGTTTGCACATTCTTGGCAACATTATGCATTTGATGAAGGGCTCAATTCGATGAAGAAAGTCGACTCCCGGTTGCCATTCTTTCTGAACACACTGCTACTGAAGCAGTTGTCCAGATATTTGGAAAAGTGGAATGGAAAAAAATCACTGGTAGACGATTGTGAAAAATGCGCTTGGGTATGGCTGCCGCGAGGGGTCACGCGGCAACCATTTTTTACTTCTTTTTTTCAAATAGGGGCTACTTGAAGTGTTTAACCAAGTTTGTTCGTTGAGGGCCAATTCTTTTGGACAGGGCCAATACTTTTGGACATTCTCTGTAGGTATGGGCACTCATCGCTTTCTGTCGTTTTAGTCAAAGCGATTTGATCAATTAAAAATTCAAGCAACTCGTTCGCATCTCTGCATCTGGAACCGGTGTCGAAGTGTACCATCCAATGCTTCACCCCCTCCTCTTGCAGTATTCACATTTGTGGTTGCCTTCGCTGGGAATCGATTAAAGAAGAACTCATAAAGTGAAGTCAACCAAAAAGTGCCATTTTCGCAGTACTTTGAAAGTTCCCTAGTAATTCGAAAACTTGTGGCATTCCAAGGAAAGTATATATTCTGAGAGAGCAACTCCTAATCTATCTAAGGTGCACAATATGTAAGCTGAATCATATTAACGCACTCTGATATTTGAGTTCTCCTTGTGAAAGCAAAAAATCGGCCAGAACTTTCCTTACAACCTAATACATGGTAAGTCGTTCAGGTTGATCAATAACAGTGGAAATGGTTCGAAAATAATAGCAGCGGATCTCGCCGAAAAAAATTCGTTCCACTCGACAAGCTCCATTTATCAGCAATTGACAGAAATATTTTTTGCTGATTCAACGGAAGGGAGCTGGAGCACGTGCGCAAGGTTAGATGATTGAAAAGCTTAGACAGCATTGAGCGCAATGAAGGAAATCCAAACTGGGAAGGCATGGTCTTTACTAGTGAAACGGCAAGGTCAAAAGAGATGTTCTGTGGTGAGACTCGCATTCGAAACTGGAAAACCGCGCTCTCGGAGTCTTTATCGCACTCACATGTGGATGTTCTTTTGAACGGATTCCGATGGTCAAGTAGCTGTGAAGGGTGTGACAACGCTCACGCTGGTTGACTTAAAGGCACATTCCAGGATTATTGGGATATCACATCTCCTGCCGTGGATGAATAGTTCGACCCAAGCCACGTAGGCTGTACCTTTACCGAGGGGTGGGTGTCAGTTCCTGGAGCGTGCAGAGCCAAAAAATCAAGCCCAACAGCTCACCGCCCACCCTAGCCGGGGGTCTGCCTTTACTCTTCGACTCTTATCTTTGACATAGGTAGACCAGTTACTAGCAGATCTTGAAATTGGAGTAAACCAATCGCCTCGTGGAGTAAACCCACTACTGCGTGACCTGACCCCACACTAGGCACCGGAACACTTGCAGCACACCCCCGGCTGGGGTGGGGTGGCCGAGCTGTTGCGCTAGATTCTTTGGCTCTGCACGCTCCAGGAACTGACATCCACGCCTCGGTAAGGTACAGCCTACGTGGCTTGGGTCGAACTATTCATCCACGGCAGGAGATGTGATATCCCAACAAGCCTGGAATGTGCCTTCAAAGGCACCGTAAAGGATAAGGAGAACGGCGAAACTCTGATTGGTTTGGGGCCTTATAAGGATTGCAGCACTGCCACTCGTGCCGCCACCTATATGCAGGAGATGTTTCCGGGCTGATCTAGCTACTAGCCCGTCTCAACCTACTCCACCGGCTAATAAAGCAGAGGGGCGTGTAAGAGAAGAAGTGAGAAGAGGGATTTCTGGCTTTCACTTCTCGGGTTTTCCGCCGTTTCATTTAGTTCTTTCTCTACTGTCACACGTCTGAGCACCCCGACTTTCATATTCCACAATCTGCCAGAATTCCCTTTCCGATTTTTAACTACCCTCATCGCTTGTATCACCCCTCCGGTAACGCAAAGGGCACAAAGGAACGTTTTCGATGAAGACCCGTGGATTAGAGGCTAGGTCTCACAACTGTCCCTTTACCTAGCATCCCTCTTTCATTTTCTATAATCGGTCTTAGTTACCCCCAACGATGTAACTTGCGTTGAGGATGCAGTCGCTGAGGATCAAGCAGTCGAGGTTTGAGGACATTTTCGGCGTGTTCCCAACACCACCTCCTTCCCATCAAACGTGTACAATGATCAAGGCTTACTGTGCATACCCCGATACTCCTCTTCTCTATGAACTTGGCATTAAAGGGGGTGGGCTGGGGTAAGAACCAGGAGAGCCATGACCCCTATGACACCCAACATCAAATACGACTCCCTTCCTAAACGACTGAATTACGGCACCTAACGGGGATTGATCGGCACAATCCGTGCACATCTCACTCGTTTCCTTTTAGAAGAGAGGCTAATAACCGGCCATGTTCCTCAACTGTCTGACCGTATATCCTAGTTTTTCCAGCAATCGTCAAACAACCTTTTCGATCAATACCATAGCGCTTGTCGAAGAGGGGACAGTTTTTTGAGGAGTCCCTCCATTAGGTAGGCTTCAGATTATGTAGGTGAATATTAAAATCATCTGATTTGATTGCTCTGCCACTACGTGAGCAGTTATAAGGCTTTGTAAGCAGGGTCAAGGCTGCGTAGCATTTTCGAGGATTACGAACTCTCTAGGATCCTAGCGTGCGATCCCCTTCTTTAACCGTTTTTGGTACGCTATAAAAATGACTCTAAAAAGGGTTATTATAAAAATGACTCCGAAAAGGGTTATCGATGGATAATTCAATAGTATTGGTACCTATACCTAGTGCAAAATGGATTATGGATTGAGAAACAAAGACTTCATGAAGACCATCACATCCACTCATAGCATAAAAAATGACTTTAAAAAATACGATCCTCCTTTCTGAACCGAAATACAATCCCCTTTTCGTGTCTCAATACGACACATCTTCCTATGCAAAACACGACCCCGTTGGGGATTCCTCAACAGAATATCATCCGAACATGCTTGACCGTGTCTGTAAGCAGTTCAAGTAATTCCAGATGAGCCAGGCATCTTCCCGGAGTCTGCTACCCAGGCAATATGAAAATCCAGTGCCGGCCCGTTCGCTCCGAAATGGCGCGGTTGGACCCAGTGCCTCAATTATAGCGCAGATTGGGGCTTACGTCAACATTATTTAGAATATGTAGTTATTTTAAACGGGTAATCTCAAAACACCATGTTTTACGAAAAGGTCTTTCATGAAGATTGGCAGAGCATTTGAATATTTGAATAGTAAAGCACGTGATGGTAAAGCACTTAAATGCTGAGGGTGCGATAGTATATGTAGTACGACGAAGATGATACCAGGAGCCTCGGAGTGAGTTTCATGCTCGCCTCTTAAATAGGGCTGACATCTGGCAATACATCCGTGAGACACAAGAACATGAAGCAGTATACGTACATTTCTTACCATGCATTGGATCGGAGGTGTATGCCATTAGGACAGAGAATTCGCTTTGCGGCGTTGTGTGCGACGTGATGGTGCGAGCTATGCGCACCGTATTGGTTGCGTCTCGATGCGATGCGGTGCTCTATACCACATTCTAAGTGTAGTCGCTTCAGGACTCAACCAATGCGGCGCCCATAGCTCGCACCACCACGCCACGCGCTAAGTGCGGCCACGCGAATTTCTTGTGCTATGGCATACACCCATTGAAGGGTGCTATGAGTTCCGCTCCATCTTTCAAAAAACTGTATCTCCGCTGTAAGACACCGATAGAAGGCTATCATCAAACAGTGGTTACAGATGCTCCTAGGCACTTTGTTCATAACTATTTTTACGTCATACTCTATAACTTGTTCTGTTTTTCTGTGTTCAAAATCGACAACTTCACCCGGCAAGAATTCGAAGAAATTAAGACTAAGCACTGTGTTGACGAATTTTCTGAAAAATGACCCCCTCTGAATGATCGATGTTGTTGTTATGTTGGCTACTAAAAAGTGGTGAAAAAAATAGGACAGACGAGCGTGCATAGCTGCGTCGGAAGTTCTGTACCATGCACCGTTGATGTCGCCCCAAGTTTGCCGCGCACCGCGATCCACGATCCTGAACGGGTGTATGTATGTCGTTAGAACAGAAAAATCGCATACGACGCGCCCGTTTCTGCCTTTTGCTCCGATGTAGAATTAGCCGTTTATCCTTATTATGACCTTTTTATATTTTTTTTTTCGTATTCTAACACTTTTATGTGCAGATGTGTGGCGGAGGGCCACTATACTAAGCCCGGCGTTCGGCGCTATTTCAACCTAGGTCTTTAGCTCACGTTTTAGTTCAGGGGAAGCTCTTACCTTCCTAAAGTAAGGCTTAGGTAAAATATATACTTGAGTGTATAAATTGAGTACGTAATTTTGATAGGACTTTTTGTTGATGGCGAATGACGGCATTTTTGGGGGCGGAAGATCGCAGAATTACTGCTTTTGCACACAAACAATGTAATGTGGCCTGGAAATAATGATCTTCATGTCTGAACGGGAATAAAGTCGTCATTGTTGGCCGACTGCGTACTTATCAAAGCCAATGCATAGGTCGAGAATGCAGTGATCTACACCTACTGACACTCGCTACAGAGTACGGCGGGTACCAGATTTTTATTGTTCCAATACACTCTCCTCCATTCGCGTTTTTCTTTGTAGAAGCACTGTAGCTCTGGCGCAAATGCGCTGCCTCAATCGGAATTGAACAACTCGTGGGCACGCGGCCGCCAGGGCAGAAAAACTGCACGCGGCAGCGCGGTTTTTGTGCCCTAACGACATCCGCCCGATCCTGAGCAGGATCAAGCGTCCAGTTGAGGAAAACTTTCAAAAGATACGACCCTCCCCCAAAAAAGGGGGCCTCGATACGACCCCCCTTTCTTACTTCTGTAATTGTTAGCTTTTAGTTTGCTACAACCTGTGATATATCCATAAAGGTTTTTTTAAATATTTACACAGTTTTTGTCAAAAAACAACGAAAGATTGTTTCGAAAGTAGGTTCGATGTGAGGCTTCTCAAACACAGGGGAAAAGGACTATGCAAAAAAAAACTTCCCATATGGCGGAATCAGGGAATGGCGAACTTAAACTGCCTTCGATTTCATCATTCCCGTATATATTACTAGCAGAGTAACTCCTAGTGTAATAATAACGACAGTTGCGCCCATATTAGATTACACATTGAAAAAATAATTCGAAAAGCGAAAGGATGAATGAAAAAGTGAAAAATATTTGACCGTTAAATTACTAGAGACCGACCGGAAACGTCTGTGAGCATTGCGAAGATGACGCAGCTGACTGAGTGCGGCTGCGACGCGGCGATCACGATGGAGCACGGTATCCTCTCCATACCAAGTTTGGACATTTTGAATACTTCAAGCTTTACCTAGAGCCCATCATTCGAACAGCAGTAAACTGTTTGCTCAATATTTCCTTTAGACCTATCTATTGACCGCTTGCTTTCCCAAATGGTTGCGTAGCTCTCGATATGGGTTTCCAGCTAAGGAAAATTTGAAAAATTTCACTTGAAATGGTCATAACTTCCTTCAAACTTGACCATATGAGTGCGGTCTTGTAATCGGGGGGTCTGCTAGGTCACCGCTTGCAAATGACTTCCTGAGGGGAGAGAAACGTCAATCAGCTTCTCTGTGGGATGCGCGATGCATGAGGATTCATGCACATTATCAATGAATACAAACGTTTTTCCGGTCTGCATACTGGCCGCTAACACCAAATTACGTACTTGTGAGTGAAACAGAAGATACGTAGTGAGATATGAAAGAAGTCTATATCAGCTGATTTTTCGTTTCCATCCCATTGTTTGTGGAGTGTCCATCCACGATGGTACCCGTTGATGGATATCGCTTTCCACGGTTAATCGGTGAGTTTCGGAGGTGCCCCTGGACGTGGTTTTGGTGCCAGCGGACCAGCAAAAGGGCTATTGGTGTTCACCGGTTCCGTTGCAGATCGCGCCATGCATGAGGTTCCATGATGATTATGTTAAACTAGTTTCGGGTTCGAACCCAATTAGTCAGTTTTATCACTTCTCCTCTTACACTGTAGACCCTCACCCTGAGAAATTCTGTTGATCACTGCCTACCTCAACAATTGCAACCCCCCTCCTAGCGGACCAAATACGACCCCCTCCCCCTCCCCGTTGAGGATTCCTCGACGGAGGGTTGACCCTGATCCTGAGCCGCACATCCAGGAATAGTGGTCTGGTCGTCGATCGATAATCATGGCGCTACCACTTGGTATAAAGTTTGGTTACTGATTGACCATCTGCAGACCTGACGACAATCAAAATCACTAAAGACACATGCATGCTGATGTGTTGTAGAGGATTTATATAAATACGTATATTGTTGTGTGTATAATACGATTTCTTGCTTTCCAACCCGAAATACGACCATCTTTCGAGGATTCGCCGACTCATGCTTGACCCTATGCGGAGAAGCCTTCAACGACTAGGAGCCGTTTCGTTGCCTCAGATCTGCCCTACTGGCTGCGAAAGTTGCATACGCATTAGCACACAATTGTCGATGATGGTGAACATTGATCTCACTAAATTAGTTTCAATGAGCAAAAGAAAGGAGAATCAGATTGGATCAAAACACACCGTTATAGCACGACCAAAGGTCTCACTCTGCTTGGAACGTTCCTGTAATTGGATAATCCCCAGAAGTTGGCGAATTTGATGAAACCTCGTAATAAATGAAAATTTAATTACAGTGGGCCCAAAACTAATGCCATCACAAATTACCACTAACCATCACATTTTATTAGCCGCTATCACACGAAGTCATTAACAAATCCGTCACCATTGTAACTCAGCCAGCCGCTCATGGATTATGGGGAACGTACTCAAAAACACATTTAAACTTACATTAGGAAATAATTTCATTAAAAATCTTCAAATTATAGATGTGCACGTATTCGATTGTCCTGACTTAATCATACGAATCATATGTAACGTCATCCCCCGAACCTCGGGGGATGACGTTACATATGATTCGTATGATTAAGAGGTGAAACGAATCATATTTCTCCTCCTTACTAGTAAATAGTGAATATGACAAAATCGATTTTGCTATTATTAGGCTAAATCCCGCATCCAAGTTTGCACGCATTTCTTCGAACCGACAAGAAATAGCTCGCATGAAAAATCATGAAAGAAAATGAGCGTCCAAGGTGGGCGTGAAAAACATTCTCACAGGACCTGTTATTGAGAGTAGGTATGGAATAGATTGCGCGAGCACCTTTTACCAAAGAATGGCTTACCTGTATATGAAGCTGCGCCACATTCATTGCTGTGGGTTTTTTATTGCAGGTTTGTTATAGTATTATGTTTTCATATGGTGGGAGGTACTACTGAGGTATTGATGCAAACCTGTGATTATGATTTTTGCCAAGCCTCGGGGAAGGTGCTCCAAAATTATGGAAAAACTTGATACTTTTTGGGGTTAACTATACTCCTCAGAGCTCCTCCTTACCCTCGCAGAGTGAGCCGAAATTTCGTACTCCTTAGCTACTGTTTGTTGGATACAGGAGCGTCAACAGCCATTCCTTCAAAGTCGATTCTGTGAACCGACGCTGCTCCTTGATTTAACCATGCCTGTCGCGGTTCCTAGTTTCGCTGCATATGCGCGGTCGCGTCGCGGTTCATACAAGCGCACTCGATAGGGTCAACGTCCAGGACGCCGTTTCTTTCTGGCGGAATCTTTGTTCCTATACGTATTCAAGGTTCGAATGTCATTACTGTGTATCTAATGTGTCCTTGGATGCTCAGTTAGCTTTGTTACTCTTTTTTGGGAATCCCTACTAAGTGCTTGGTTGTTGTCTCAATGTTCACTTTGATGCAAAAGAGAACTGGAGGCGACACTGATTGCTCCTACACTTGCTCTACGTTTTGCGACTAAATGGTAACAGCACGTAACTATTCTTTCATGGCATATCCCATTTTTGACGAAAATAGCGAAATGTTTTTGCGTTAAATATTAGTCTCAAGGGGGTATTATGTCCTGCCTTCAATTCTCCCTTGATTTCAGCTTTTCCCTCTGTTCTTCTTCCCTTCATTGTTTTAAAATGCTTACGTTGTTTCGTGAAATCGAGTGAATGTCGCTGTCTCATTTAATTTCTACGTTCATTGCTTGCTGCAAGTGACCATGGTTGCAGGGCGACATTGTTGAATGTTGTAGTAGTGGAAATTTATCGTGAACCGGGGAACGCTGATTTAATATTGAGGTACAGGGAATGAGGCCTGGATGGGTGGAAGTTTCCTAGTGAAAGAAGAGTTTACACATAGCGTTAGAATTAGTTGACTTGGAGTCTTAACTTGTGACCCTAGACAAAAAGCCGCATCCCCTCCTAACTTGAACACAGTAAGATGATGAGTAATATTCACCTGTTAATCATATAAAGGCTTGTTGCCGTTCAGCATTCAATGGTGCTTCCCTCCCCCATGTCCACAACACCTAGCTGAGTTCATTTTCAATCTCATTCATTTGTTTTAGTGGGGAGCGGTGCCATCCGTCCACACCAAAGTCCTATCCGTGTGAGTTCTTCATTCATTTTTCTTGAAATTTCTTGTTTTGAATGTTCTTACCACACATTCGATCGACTAGCGGAAAGCTAAGTCAAACGGCCCTCTATATTTCATTTTATATTTCTTTGTGATTGTAGTTTTTTTTTTGTTTTATATTTCATTGTTGACTAGGCCGATTAAACTTGTACGGAGCGCTGCTGATTTCAAGTGGTGAGTGGCGTCTATTAAACCATTCCATTTCTCTCTGCAGGCCCTATCTGATAGCCCTCTTTCACCCATCGCAGAAATATCGATCCACATTGATTCGTATTTTGTGCACGTCTTCTTCCCTCACAGTTCTTTTCACTCTTCAATAGTTTCGTGACCTCAAGGAAAATGTACAGTGTGGAACGATAGGATGTATTGGCGATAATATCGCGCGGTATGCATATGTCATGTGTGGCCTTGAGTACGGCAACACTCGCGGTTCACCGAATGTTTGAGTGTGGTGTGTATATATTGAAAGAGATAACTTATCACTGTGACGTGATCGGGATCGAAAATTCGAGTGGTGTTTTATTGCGTTTTTTTGGCAATATTTGAAAGGTACTCGTGCATGAAAATTTCTTTCATCTCTGGTAACTTGGAAGTATTATAGAAGTCATGGTGGCTCGTGTTTTTGCGGGGTGAGTTAATATATGTTTGAACTTTGAGCTCAGGAGTATGTGAAACTCTCTTCTAGCCCGAAGCTCCCTTCCCCGGGCTGCAAAATCCACGCCATCGAGCTTTCGCCCCGCTAGTTTCAAGGTCCTTAGAATCTGTATTTGTTGCCATCATGGAGTGGGAGACGAAAGGTAGAATGAAATTAGGCTAGCTTGAGAATATGTGTCATATTCTCGAGGTTGTACCAATCCGTTGCATTCAAATAATGCAACCTTTTAATTCAGTACATATTTGGGAAACTGCTAGTATCAGGTGGTGGTGCTTGTCTCGTGCAGTCATTGGTAAAGAGGTTCCTATCCAGTTGTTGAAGAACTTCTTGTGGGCCGGTTCAAGTTTTTCATTCACTGTTGTTGCGCACTCTTGGCTTTTTCTTCGAACATCGTGATCTCTTGATTTCGTTGATCCTGTTTTTGTTGTGCTTAACGTGTGTAGATGATGAAAAAGGACTCGACGACATTGATGCATGACGTTCTCGACATCGAATCATCACACGTGAAGCATTCAGCTCGAACTAGTTCCGGTCTCGGTGTTTTGCGAGGCATCGTTGGCATTTTCCTGTTTTGGCGAATCACTTGACGTGGTTTTCTCCAATTGGTTCTTTATCGACGGCTTCGACTGCCAATCGTGACTGTGTTCCCTTCCGGGTTCACCGTCCGTTGTTATGTGGATGTCATATGTGCTCATCCTCGACCAGCCCGCTATTGCAAGTTGAAAACTGTGCAAGTACAGCGTAGTTTACGTTTTTCTAGCATACGTGATTAAGCGTTGGTTTCTTCCTTTACGATGAGACCACCGGTCAGTGCTGTTTGTTTGGCGTAGATTTCATTATTGTTTGTGGTCCAGTCGGAGCATTTCCGGTGGTGCTGACTGGCGGTAAGGCCGGGCCGGTTTTCGTTGCGTCGCCCTAAGCGTTGCGACGATCTCTTATATCCCGCCCATCGCTTTCGCTTTTCAATCGCAAACTGTTTCTTTCCTTCTTACACGGTTGCACTCTATCGTGCACTATTGTTATGACAATAGCATCGTTTTTATCTCACTATCTGGTTTCGTCAGATATCACTGTGCTGTCCCTGTCGACGTCAGCACGTGTATTCTAAATACAGAAATCTGAGTTCAGTGTAAGCTGGAGGGAGTGTGTCCGGACTGCGCACTGCGCTGCCTGTCGTACATGCAGGCCTCGTCTGGTGAGCCGCAGAGGTGGCCGGCTCACCATCAGACATCATCGGAAGCTACCTGCATTCAACAGAATTCGGCGGTTTCTACGTCGACTTCATCACTCTGGCCGCTCAATTTGGACCCTATCACGTCGGCTCGCCTCGCTTCTTGGGTACTTGCCCTTGATCCTGTTTTCGTTTCACATCTCATTGAGAGTCGGACACCTCAGGTTCATCGCAAAGGTGAGACCCCATTCTGTTTACCAGTTTCAATCCTTGTAAACTTGGTTTGGATTTGAAATTTGATCTATTATCCTCATGATGTCACTTGTTTCTCAAAATTTTCAACTCGTCGTTTTTAGAGCAAGAGTAAAACACGGAACACATGTGCAGATCTATAAACGCACATGAAAAAAATCAGTCAATCGCTGTGTAGTTATAGTATATACTTCTGTCCGTACAACTGATCCCACTGTTGTGTGTGCAGAACATCTCGCTGTTGTCAGAGGCTTTGCCATACGGGCTGTCTCAATGACTTCATGCTTCATTTTCGTGCCTCCTGGAACGACTGGTTCGGAATCATCAGTTTTTCCGAATATTCACCACAAGCTGTGTGCCAGTGTGCGAGTTTGAAATAGTGGCTCTGTGAACGCCCGAAGATTAGCATATAAATGAACGCAGTCTACGCGTCCCATGGGGTTAGTGATACTTATGAACACTCGCAGTTATGGGACTGGAATTTCCATCGAGGGACCACTGAAGGTTTCACAAAGTGTAGCACATAGAATCGTGAAATTTTGTGTGAGTTCTGTATCGACTCTTGTTGTGTGAAAATGGAACGGTACATTGACTGTTTTTTATTGGGGATCCCAGCCTTCTTAGGAGCTCTAGTTTCGTGATATCTTTAGTTTTTTTTAGTTATATAAAGATGACACCATTTCACGGCGTTCTTTTCTTTTTGGTAATCTTGTGTGAAGCGTTCTCACGATCCTACGAAATTGGCATTAGTCACGTGGTGTGTTTTTAGAGCGGTTTGAAAGGGAATGTGATCATGGTCGTCGACAAGGTGACGAAGTCGCGCGCACTGGTGTGTGCGAGGGTCGGTTTGGAAGCGCGGCGATGGAAGTGCTGCGTAATGGGGATGGAAGAAGAAGCGGGTTTTAGGCGAGGGAGAGTGCTGCGCACGGCTTTGCCTACCCTGCCCCGTTTCTCCTACTGCACCCATGTAAATACCCTCGATCGCACTCACGATGCACCCACATTCTGCGTACATTCCCCTTCTCGTTTTTGCATGAGTCAGGCCGCGAGGACGATGTACACTAGGAAAGGCTTGAAGTGTTAAAGGAATGGACGAGATTCTGAGGCGACAAATTGGATTGGCAATGGTACAAAAAAGTACAAAAAACCTGTAAATGTTATTGTCGTGCTTGTTCTAAATTGTCAAATGTTTTGGAACGCTGGTATGGTTTCTCATAGTGTTGAGGACTTAACGTTTTTATACGCATAATATCAGTAGCCATTTAGTGCCTGGGAAATTTAGCAACCTTAAGCAGTTAGTCGAAGATATTTGAGCGTGTTTGATCTCAATAGTTAAGGTTATCAATGGAGTCTCGTGAGTCCTTTCCACAGGTATCTGATCATGAAACGGCTTTTGAGATAGGGGCTTCTCATCGGTTTCCTGGAACTTACAGTTCCTGTTTGAACCTCTCTCAACTTGCGGTAAGCTTCCGATAACTACCTGGACAAAACCAACTACTGGATTCATTTGAATGATATTCTCGCAACAATCGATTTCTGAGCGAAAAGCCTTGATATAGGTATGGCTTTGTTGTGTGCTAATTCCCACGTGCTATGGACAACCGGCTTTTCACCGCTATGTCCTTTTGCTCTTATGCTAGATATGGAAGAGTAGATGCGTAGTGTGTAAGAGAAGCGATAAGAAAGCATGTTTTTTTCCAGTCAGTACTTTCTTTCGTGGGGGTTGTACTGCCCTTCCCTTCTCTTCGCAAACCGAGCATAGACCCACGTTCTGAACCTTAGCAGTCGTATATCGTTGAACACAGGGATTTGATCACAGAAATTACGCGATCAATCAGTATGCGATAGATTGTGAAACATGGCCTTAGAGTGACTGGTTTGACTAATCTCAATACAAACGTGGGAAATGTATTTGTTACATTTGTTTCCACCGTTGTGTTTGCACGTAGGTAGGAAATATAAGACTTCACTAATCAGAAGGTATTGGGTCATTCCCTGTGTAATGACTTTTTTTTTTGAGCAAAAATTTTTCTTATGAAGTTACAAGTTTTTGCGGCATCTCATACATGAAATTTTTTGCTCTACAAAAATTGATGGTTAGTTTCTGAGTGTTCTAATGGGGCCGACATTCAGGCTAGCGGAGAGGTAGGTCCAGCCGACAAAAATTTGCCAAACTGGCAGTTAGTTCAAACATGTGTTTCACTTTAGGAAAATTAACCAATTATGTGTCCCGTACTTATCCTCGACCTCTTCTGCAATTTCCATTATTTGGTTGATCAAGAAGTCGCATCGTTCTTTTTCTAAATTCCTTTTTCCGAAAGCGCTTACGCTTATTCAGAATGAGATTTCTCCCTTCGAATCCATTACTCAGCAATGCTTTATGAACCTTTCGGAAGGATTATGTCTGCTCTATCAAAATGTGTTTCGTTCAGTTTTGGCTGTGATTCATTTTGAATTTTAAAAATGTGCGATAGCGGCCCAGTTGACATTATTGCGCTTTTTATTTTTGTAATAGAAACCCAAGAAATCCGGCCAGTGATGTTTCCCGGTCCCTACTCTTTACCTGTACTTGATTTCACCTTTCTTTCAACCGATTGGTTGAGAAAGTTTTCTTGCCTTGGTTCGAAGAAATTGCCAAAAATCATCGAGTTGTGGCGGAAAAAATAAATGTGAAAAAAGAGCGACCTGACTTTTCAAGCAACCAGTTGGTGGAACCTGCAGAAGAGGTCGGGGCTAAGTACGGGAAACACGATTGGTTAGCTATCCTGAGATAAAATATAGTGTTTCAATCAATTGCTGGTTTGGTCAACTATTGTCGACTGAACTGACCATTTCGTCAGCCTGAAAATCGGTCCCATTATGACGTTTTCAGAAAGCGAACATGTCATTTTCTAGAGCAGAAAAATCTCTTTTGGATCATATTTGACGAGCTACAAAAATTTGTAATTTCATAGGAAAGTTTTTTATTTGAAAAAAAAACGACACTACATATGGAATGACCCAACAGTTGTCAAGGGAATAAGATTATTCGTTAAGGAGTCATTCATCACATAGTGGTATGGTGCCAGGTATTTGTGCAGAATGTGTTTGAGTGAGCGCAAGGAAGTATAGTCCATTCCTCAAAAACTGGTTGGGCGTGTCCTACGGACTTGGATGAGCGTGTATCAAACTCTCTCACCCCGCCACACTCTCACTCTCGCCACTCACCCAAGGACACGCCCAATCAGTTTTTGAGAAATGGAGGTACGTACTACATACAAAAGTGCTGAGTAATATTAGTAGTTATAAAAAAGTGGTAGAGAAAATGATGGGTGCGATAGGTACCAGTACAAGGAAACGTGCAGAAGTAAGAGAAAAGCACTTTCTGACAATAAAACACAAAATGCATAAAAAATCTGCATTGGCGGGGAGTAAACCCACGGCCCATATTCTGCAGATATGAACACTTTTAATGAGCTTTGGTGGAGGATGCTGGCTCAACATCAGCCGTGCTGATGGCAAAGTGCCCGCTAATGAGTTGTCAGGGGCAAGTTTTGAGCCCTCCTAACTCGCTTTAGAATGGCATTTTGCAGTTTTGGTTTTCACAGCTACAATCAGTATTCGGAGCTGCATCGATCCATCCGTGTCTGATTTCATAGTTTGATGGGAAGTTGAAACCCTTTCCGGGTTAGTGCAGTGGAGGAAATCCAATGGAGCGTCAACCCTTTTGTTCATTTGCTTTTTCTTTATCTGCCCTGAATTTATTTTTACAGTTGATGCTGTGCCAGGATTTTTTGAATTTTTTATAACTTTCAGCCGATATGCAGATGGAGCTGCGGGTCGGCGGACGATTCAGGCTCGGTAGAAAGATTGGAAGCGGATCTTTCGGTGATATATACTTAGGTAAGTTCGTCAGATTTTTGTTCACTTGATCGGTTGTTTTTTCCTGTTTTTAACGAACGAGGTTCAGCAGAAATAGTGCAATTAAGGTCTCATTTTTCTCAAAGTAGTTACTGAACTGTGTGGGCTAGCGTGTTTTTGCAGTCATAAGAAACCATTTTGCATTGACATTTTCTTTGCACCCGTTAGCACCGATTCTCAAGGCATGCGATGAGTGTCTGTTCATAGACCGTATTTATTGGTTCGTGTTGGCAAGTAGATTAGTTTTGTGGCTACTCATTTTGAAAGAGTCTTTTGGGAAAGGAAATAATCCTTTGCCGTGAGACTCTTTAAAAACTGTGGGAGCCGGAGAAAATGTCAACGTCTGATTGTTAGCAGTAATCCATTTTTCTGCTGCATTGCTGAATGCTGAATAGTGACATGCTTTTTCATGAGTGGCTTATCCATAACAACGAAGCTCCATCTTAGGTCACAAATCGGAGTTTTATGTGAAGAAGTGGTATTTGGACCTCTGTCTTAGCCTAGACGGGAAGAAGCTTCGTTGAGTGAACTTCCCCTGTGGTGTCAAACTACACTAGTAAATTCTCTTACCCTCTCGGAGCTCCTCCCTCAGGCTGGAACCAACACCCCTTGGTTCGTGACGGAGTTATGACATGCACGGATGTTACTGCTCTACATTCAACAAGTCCTATCCTTCCCGATTCATACGTCACCATAAAATACATGTCAGTAGAAACAGGTTGCAGGGTCAGTAACCATCGCTTCATTTTATATGAAAACCGATAAGCTTCTTGCTTTCTTCATTCAGTAATAACTCTTCCGGCGCGGAAGAGAAAGCATAGGGCCAGGCTGATTTTTCAGGCGATTAAAACAATGTGGTCAACTGGTCTTGATACTATTTTTCTTGAACTTATATTACAATTGCGTCTGAATTTCAGGTCTGAATGTGCAAACCAATGAAGAGGTAGCAGTGAAGTTGGAGTGTATTAAATCCAAACATCCGCAGCTCCACATCGAAGCTCGGCTATACCGCGTGATGTCCGGTGGTATCGGAATCCCAGATGTGAGTATTAATTTTTTCTTTTTTTCAGTATTGAGTTCCGTGAGGCCCATCCAAATAGTCACCTTAAGGTGTAAATATATTTTCACGTGATTAAAGACAGCATTAAGGGTAATGCGGTAATGGAGAAATCCCTATAAGAAGTCACTCACATGGTAGTCCTGGGCCCAAAAAGGCTATCTGTGGCGAAAGCCCGGCGAAAGCGCACCTCCGAGCTGTAGAAGCGCCGCAAAATGCCGCAACCGCTTGTCTGTTCCGCCTCTTTGATTTGTCGGTCCCGCCTCCCGATGACGTAATTCCCGATCTCACTCCAAAAAGTAGATGCTGTCGTATTTCCAAACATTCCCTTGTGTTTACTTGGCAACATGCCAATGGAAAATTAGATCAGACTACCCGCCTTGACGGGGAGTTCGGTCCGCGCCTAGAACCAACGGTGGGAAGGGGGTCCTATTTCTCGGGTTTTGGCCATATCCATTCGTTTTTTTCCTCCACTGTCCTGTTACAAGGCATCTCGGCTTTCATATGCACTACTTCCTTCACCTTTCGTCCGACTTTCCCCTAATGCTGCCTTCAAGAGCGCTCTTTACTAGCAGCAGGTGTCGCTAATGTGAACTATGTTGTCACAGTCTGTTGCTCTGTGAAAACCTAGCTTATCGGGTCACGGTAATGTGATCACTTCTGTTAGAATGTGGATCTCTTCAAAGAATGCTGACGTAAAAAAGCTCATTTGAAACTGTCTGATCACATTCAGGTTTCTGCTTGATCGAGAAGAACTATTATTCGCGTGATCGTGTAATATCAATCACCAAGAGATATTAATAAGAGCTGTTCCAGGTGAAATGGTGTGGTCTAGAAGGAGACTATAATGTGATGGTCATGGAACTTCTTGGACCGTCCCTGGAAGATCTCTTCAATTTCTGCCAACGGAAATTCTCTCTGAAGACCGTGTTGCTGCTAGCTGATCAAATGGTTTGTAGGCTATCATTTTTATGTGATTGGTAGTCTGAGGTGAGAAATTGCTATGTGATAATCATTCTTTTGGGCCCCCTTTCCTTTTCTGGTGTTATTTCTTGGCGCGACTACTCTGCCCTTACCATTATCCTATGATTTTTGAGAGTAGGTTGACTCCTCATGAGAAGGGCATTCAATGTCTCCTCATACTGCCGTGTTTTCATATGTATAAAGGCACCTACAATGCTTTGTGATATTAGGTTGTAAGGAAAGTTCTGGCCGCTTTTTCGCGTTCACAAGATAAATTTAAATATCAGAGCGCGTCAACATGAATCAGCTGACATATTGTGCCCGTTAGATAGAGAAAAAGTTGCTCTTTCAGAATATATGTTTTATTTGGAATGCCACAAGGTTTTCGATTCATTAGGGAAGTTTCAAAGTGCTGCGAAAATGGCACTTTTAACATGACTTCACTTCAAGAGTTCTTGTTTAGCCGAGTCCCAGCGAAGGTGACCACAAATGTGAATACTGCAAGAGGAGGGGGTGCATCACTGGATGGAACACATTGTCTCTGGTTTCAGAAGTGCAGAAATGAGGACGAGCTGCTCTAATTTTCAATTGATCAAATCGCTTTAACTAAAACGGCACAAGGCGATGAGCGTCCATATTTGCAGGGGATATCCACAAGTATTTGCCCTCAACAAGCAACCTTAGCTGACCACCTCAAGTGGCCTTGATTTGGAAAAATCCAAAAAAATGGGTGCCGCGGGACCCCTCACGGCAGTCACGCGCAAGCACATTTTTCACAAATCCTCTTCCACTAATTGAAGCAGTTGCAGGGTGAGGCCCTTACTCGTCTATCATGTTCATCTGATCTAGCGCTAACTATGCCCCACTTCCCAAAACATCTGGCCAGCTCCTTCAGAAGCAGTGTGTTCAGAAAGAGTGGCGATTTGAAGTCGACTTTTTTTCATTTCGCGCAATATAAATTATCAGCCCTTCATCAAATTGAGATGTGTAGGTATGCATAGTGTTGCCAAGAGTGTGGCGAATCTAATGGTGCTCACTCTGTGAGAAAAGATGCACTCTGAGCCGAGTTATGATCTCTCGAAGTTGAAATTTCAAAAACCGGCCAAAACTTCCCTTACAACCTAATAGTTCGTTACAAACTGAGTAATTGTTCATATGGAAGTAATCTTCTTTCTTTTAGATCACACGTATCGAATACATTCATGAGCGGGACTATATTCATCGTGATATCAAACCGGACAATTTTCTTATGGGTTTAGGAAAGCGGGGAAACTTAGTATATGTTAGTTGGATTTGACTTATTCTCCTGGCAATATTTGCATCTGCTCGTACTTTTATTTCAAAATGTCTTCAGATAATTGATTTCGGGTTGGCCAAGAAGTATCGTGATTCGCGGTCTCAGCACATTCCATACAGAGAGAACAAGAATCTTACTGGTACTGCTCGTTACGCGAGCGTCAATACTCACCGAGGAATAGGTAACTTATTTCATTTCTGAAGTATGTTATCGTGTTTTTGCTCAATTGCAAAGACTATGGTGGGATAATGCTTCCGTAGCAACATGATCATGGTCTATACTACACCGCTTTGTTTTGATGCTCTATACTCTGTCTCTACTCTCTACTTGCATTTCTTCTGATACTGTATTCCATTTTTCTCTCTTTATCCACCAGATTTTAGTGTAATTCAGAACAATCACGTCGTGATGATATTGAATCGCTGGGTTACGTTTTAATGTATTTCAATCGTGGGACACTTCCATGGCAAGGTCTTAAAGCAGCAACGAAGCGACAGAAGTACGATAAAATTTCGGAAAAGAAGATTTCTACATCAGTGGAAGAGCTTTGTGCATCACATCCTGGTTAGCCTGTCACTCAATCACTTTAGTCGAAATGCTTTCTCGTAAAATCACAGTTTCAGAAGCTTTTGCTTCTTACTTGCGCTACAGTCGTACGCTAGGATTCGAAGATGCGCCTGACTATGGTCACCTGAGGCAATTATTCCGTAACCTCTTTCATCGCCAAGGACTTCGTTATGACTACCTCTTTGACTGGAATCTGCTCAAGTATGTAGTAAGAATATTTAAAGATCATATCTGAAGTCAAGAAGGTATAACTCTGTGTGGCATTCATTCTATGTACTTCAACACGTGTGTGACGTAGGAAATGCTTCAAGGTGGTCCGTCTACAGTAGAATTCTATCTACCAATTGGGTGTTCAAGGAAAATATTATTTGATTGAGCATTATACCGACGTCAGACTTTGCGATTTTGTGAGTAGGCGACCCCGCGGTTTCGCGGCGTTACGGTTTTGCACGCGATTCTGCGGCCTTGAGGGCTTGCAATGCCGCAACTTTGCGTGCGGAGCCGCGACACCGCAAAATCGCGAAGTCTGACGGCGGCCCTAGGGATCTCCTTCTTCAAAACTTCGGCATCATCGTTTCTGGCTATTGCGTGTTGTAGCATTTAAGTGAATTTGACTAGTTCTTCGGAAACATATCTATTTAGAACGGCAAAACGTCTACAACAGTCAGCAGTACCCACAATGGGGAGGACGGACTAGGGAAAATTGCACGCTGTCGCTACCGTACGTTTGTTTAATTATCAGTAATAATGAAAAGGTTGCTAATGATAATCACCAAAAGTCAAAATCATCCTCGCGATCACCACAATGATTTACAACCCTGAGGTTGTGAATCCATAGGCATATATCCAGGATACAGCCTTTTCGCTCCGCCATAATACGCCATCATGGCGGTTCTTTTAGTTCGAACTCACTCAGTCCGCGCTGAGCTAAAATGGCTTGGTTGGCGTTGGTTCGTGCGAGTGTAACGCCATTGTGGCATCGTGCCGAGTGCCCTCCCTTTCCTGCTAACCTTTTGCCTTGGGGTTAGTGACCGGTAAGGCATCTTGCCACGGTGGCGATGCCTAATAGGGGTCTCACGCCTCGCTCATCCTGCCACGTAGATATACTTTTGACTTACAGACGCTGAACCAAAATTTGCTCTCCAAGTGTGTGGAATATCTCTGCAAACGAATTCAAAGTTTCTGAATGAGCAGTGCTATTACATAGTGAGTGCGAACGTACGTAGGGCGCGAGCAGCGCGTTTTCGCGCTGAACCGATGTTTGATCAGGTTCAGGAGGTCAGATTGCCCATGAGACCAATTTTTAACCTAATCGAAATTTTGACTGTAGTTAAGAAGGATGCCTTGGGTGGTTATTGTGGCAACACATTCTACAAAGGGGAAGTTGTTGACCTACGCCAAGGAGATGCCCTTCTTTGATCAAGAAAATGCTTTTTTTACCAAGAAAATGATCCTTTTGGGCGCTCGCTACGTTCGTTTGCTATCAGATATGTTTTGGTTATCTTTATTACAGTTGGTAGTTTTTTCATGTACAGGGTGGTCCATAAATCCAGAATCATTTCTATTCCAAATAGTGTAACACAAACTTTATCAACCGTTCTTGTATCACAATCAAGGTAGCTACTCGATATTTCCTCCTTTCGCCGCGATTACAGCCCTCAGCAATCGGGATACGCTTCTAGTGCGGGCCGAATCGTTTCTTGTGGAGTGTTTCTCCTAGCTTCCTTTGGAGACGGCTTCAGCTCCCTCAAATTGTTCCATTGTTCGGAGCAAGCCTTCTCATCTGAAATGGCTCGAATAGAAAAGTCTGTTAGGCTGAGATTCGATGAACAAGCGGGCCACGTGTAAAATCTGGAAGACTTGTACGGCACCAGTCTTGAACGCGTTTCGCTCTGTCTGCAAATGCGATGTTATAAGATACCTCGTGTGTCTATGTATGCGTCCGTCTCTCCGTCCGTTTGTCTGTCACGAAATTAGGTATTGCATGAAAAACAACCTCTGTAGACGGGTCAAATTTGAGATACGTAGGGCATGGGATATGAAGTATGGAGCACACATGAACTAATATAAGCTCCGCCTATGGCAGGTGAAGCGTACAAAGAAATGTTTGGTACTCGAGCCGAAAATCATTAATCAGGCTCTAAAATGGCCCAAACCTGGGAAGAAGTTAGGTCGAGGTAAGCCATTAGTTCTTAAAGACATGAAAGAGCCTAGGCGCAGTTGGCGGAGCGCACCCTGAATTAGCGGTGTCTGCAAAAAATCCATCAGTCGGTCCCAACGCATTATAGAGAGGAAAAGCCTTCTTGGGTACCCTGAAGGTGAACAGAAATGGGTAGAGCATTCAATTGATCAGATGATGCTCACTATAAGAATCACTGTTTGCTTTGAGAGTGATCAACGGCGAGAGAAATGGGAGTGATCAGTAGCAGCTTGCGCCAACAAAAAAAAAGGTAAATGTCGACGTTGGGATGAGCATAAGAAAATTCTGCAATGTGTTTCCGACATCCTGGGCGCGGTAAAAAAAACATGAATAAAAGTGTGGGCCAAATGCTGCTCACAAGGAATGGGCCCTCGCAGATGCGGGCGGAAAAATCGAAAAATACGCGACACTGTGTGAGATGAAGTCAAGAGGGATGGAACGGCTATTGGGCTATACCAATCGGTGAGCACAACAGCACTGAGTAAATTTTACATATTGTGTGTATCGATTGTATTTGATTGATATGTTCGTCGAAGTTATCGGTTTTTGTGAAGAGGCCGGAAATGGGTATTGAAGCATTCCAATGGTTGAGTAATCTTACACAGATTAAAGTTCCATAGAGCCACATGTCAATGATGATGAGTAGCAATATTGTAGTGGTAATATGTACTGCGTAAAAGTCACAGAAAACAGAGATTCCGGTCGAGCTACTTAAACAGATCGTGTGATGCATGCAGTGGTGTCCGACTTGTAGTTGGGAAAGAGCTCACAAATTAGGAAACATGATCAAAATTCGAAAGTATAACAAACTTCCCCGCCAACCTTATTGCATAGTTCCCTTTTTGATTTTTTCTTTGCCAAAATGTTTGCTGATGTATTTTTTAAATTGTTTCTACATTTGTAGTAACTCTCTGTTCGGTGGAATTCGCTACACGATGAACACTTTCAGCGTTCATACCTCTGCCTAGTGTCGCGCAACAAAAGCCAGTGTTGGAGCGAAGCTTGTGGATCGATATTTTTACGTATCGATTCTTTTTTCCGTTTTTGAATGTTTTATCTGAGTCATGTTTGAGTCATTCGATTACTTCACATTTTTCTCCGTTTTATTCATAGGTACACGCGAGCGAAGGCGTTTTGTTTGTCTTTATGTTTATAAGCGTATTTTTGTGCCTTCAATAACATTGGTAATTTAAGTAGGAAGGCAAAAAATTTCGATCTGTAAGGTTTGGCTTACTTACGATTCCTTTCAATTAACAGCTCTCAATAACATGTATTGGTGCATCAGCTACTTTCAACATTGCCAACATTGATACAGTTGTCATGTTTTATGGTTCGCTTTTCATGTAATCGGTTTTCATTGCGAGAGCTTTCTTTCAAATGTGAATTTCTTTCTGTACTAATATTTCATTGCTCCATATTCGCTTTTTTCCTTGATGATGATGCGGGTAATTTTTAAAATGTTTTTTGTGCTCGCACGTTTTTCTAAGCCCTCGTTTTAACTTGTAATGGCGATTAAGTTTTATGTAATGCCTAAGGCCAGTATACTAATCATCTTTGTTCGCCTTCGTTCATGGAATGATGTTATCGTGTCATGTAGTTGTACTTCATCTCTCGTATACGTTTTATAGGAAAACTATTGTGATTGCAGATCACCCACCCTGCTGTTGATTTTTGATTTTTATGTGTCCAAATCAGGAAGTAAACGGTGATCACATACATGGTTTCATTTTCACGAGCATTCTGCTCAAAAAGCAGGCAGCAGCACTCATTCTACACTTATAGACTTGCAGCATCAGTTGAGAGGAGTGTCAATAGAATCGCGTGATAGATGTTCTTGCCTCACGCAGCAAACATGCTCCAAGGTGGCAAGTGTCGGTACGTCTAGTCTGCACGGGAGACGGTAGTTTGGCGCGGCCCCTTGGAGCTTATTTGCCAATGGGGCACTGCCAAAGCTCCTCCCCTAAAAAGGCTTAGGTAACTCTGGGAGAGTCCAGACGGCCCATGCGCCCCATTGGCAAATTAGCTGCAAGGGCCGCGCCAAACGACATACACCGTTCTGCACTTGTAGTGAACGTCTGAATTTCGTTGGTACTCGATTTTGTACGGACCGTTCCCGTCACAGTTCATTGTTGGGGTATGAGGTTGGTTAGTAGTTGATGATGCCACTTTGAGTGATCATAGTACTCGTTCTCTTACTTTGCGGAAAGCGACGCAAGAAAGTTCACCGAAAGTGTGCTCTTGATTCGAAGGTCTCAAAGGTTTCATCTTTAGGCTACAATTACCGTGTACACACTGCCATTGTTTTCACACCTAGTTCATGACCACTTCGTGCTTAAGGTGCGAAACTTAATTCGGTGCGAAGTCTTCTAGGTCGAGTTATTGCTTGTTTAGCTCCAGAAGTTGAATACAGCGTTTATGTGAGAAATAGTTTCGGTTTTTTTTGCAACGCGTGTTTTCTTTAGGAAAATGGAGGTCGGATTCATAAGCTTCGATACCCATCTGAAGAATGGTGCGTGGATGTAAACGTAAGATCTTCGAAATAATATAGATTTCAAAATTTAAGAATGATGCAAGGGATACTGGTGCGGCATTGTAAGGAGTATGGAAGAAATTGCGTCATTTGGAAGCTGCAAGCGGAAGGGTCTCATATAAAAAATTAAAGCTTAACAAAGTTCGATCAAAACATACATTTGTATGCAGATCCTCAGGCGGGATGGACGAGTGTTTAAGGGTATAGGCTCAAGTCTGCATATTCAAGACCAGTGGCTTCAGGCCGCGCCGAGGCAGAGAACCATGTCTGCAAGAAATTGCAAGAATGGTGACGTTACCAGTGTTGGGCCCAGCTTGACAAGCCGCCTGATGGAGGAACCCCAACACATTAATGTGTATGTCTGAAAGTCACATAAGATACAGATATAAAGCTAGGACCTCACCAGGAAGAGACGCGCAGTTTCCTCGCTTTCTGTGGTCAGTGCTACCAAGGGGTGAACGACCTCAACTGAAGAAGTTAGTTGGAATAGGGACTCTTCGAACGTAGGACCACTGACGGGGAAGTCTTGCGAAATCGAGTTAATGAGTCGATCAAAAATACATCCAAATCCTGTGTCTCCACGAAACACGCTGGAAAAGCGCCAAGACAAGGGAGAATGGAGAGGGAGTCAAACTATCCTGGAACGGCGAGGACACTGAAAGGAACGGAGTAGTCATCGCAGTAGCGGATTCCTTCAAAGATTACGTCTGCGCCGTGAACAGGATCAACGGTCGAGTCATGGGAGTAAGGATTGATGCAGAAGAGGGATACTGGACCATAATAACTGCGCATGCACCGCAAGCCGCTTGTCCCGAGCACGAGAAGGATGAGTTCTATCATGGCCTGGACGGCGCCATCAGGTCAGTTCCGGAAGGCGATTACCTCACCGTAGCAGGTGATTTGAATGGTCACGTCGGCAGAGATAGATGGAGAGCGATTGTCGAATATATTGACATTCCCTGTTCGAAGTGCCTAAACTAAAGCTTTCAGCTGAAGTGGAGAGCATACGATGCCGTCATGCCCACAGGTACTTCCTTGTGCCTTGTAGAGTCAATTTCCCATTTTACTGAAAATGAAAATGATCTGGTAGAGGAAAATGGACTTTTCTTACAAACACAGATCCCTCTCCAAAAGCTCTGGCCATTGGTCTATTTTTCAAAGGAATTGGACCATTTCTGTTGAAGTTATGGCAAAAAGTCGGTGGGCATCACAGCTTTCCGCCGCTATGCGCCGGTTTAGCAGAAATCAGAGGCGGTATTGTATTTTCACCTACAAAACTTGGCTATTACTAAATTTTACCTCGGAATTTGTCTTGCATCAGTGCGTTAAATTTCACAAGGAATTATAAAAGTTTCATATCACTCATGATCCTGCATATAACCGCAGAGGTTCTTGGCTTGATTATACATACGTTTGCCTATTAGTGAATAAATTTCCAGCCTTGCGGGTTTTTTGAGGTATAAGCCACGACTTTTCCCCTACTTTCTTTTATGATATAATATATATAGGTAACTTTGATCGATATGCATTCTAACTATCAAAGACCACAACAGCTCTAACACGACTGTTTCCGCGGCGTCCTTTCTTTGTCGTGTATCAAATACTGTTCGGGTTGTGTGAGGGTGGACTACAACTCTTACCCATTCTTCCCGCTCTAATTTATGAAAGGCCTTTTTTGTCAGTTGTGACCCGGAATCTTATCCAATACTCGATTATTGATCCAGTTGAATTCTGTGCTTTGAAACTGGTGGTGAGTATTTCGCAATGTCTCGGAGGACTGCTTTCAAATCTTTTGCGACTCGTGCGAACGATAGGCTGTAATTCTTGCTCACTGCTGCTCGACAATAAAAGGTTTTTTCTCCCTTTATCTTGAAACCTTATCTCACTACGAGTGGTCGATGCATTTGAGTGAGATTATTGACAAACGTTGTTGATACTGTGGCATTAAGGGTATGCATTCCAAATTCGAGAATTAGCCACTTCATATAAAGAAGTAGTTTGCATGTCCAAGTGCGAAAAAGTGTAACACTGTGTAACACTTGGAAGAATAATTTATTTAGGATATATCAGTTTTTTGATTTATTGATAGGAATAAGGATGGAGATTGTATAAAAATATCCGTTCGTATATATACAACCTTTATTACGGAAAAATATCTGAATTAATCAGTTTCTGCATTGCAGCCCAACCTTTTCACCAGTTTCAGTTCAGCACCCATTTTTTGCGCTATCAAGTGTCAGTTGCGACGTTGTATGATGTCATGCTTGTTTTTATGTTTTTTAAACTTATGCATTTCTTTCTTTTTTAAGAGGATATCATGATAAGAAGAGGAAGAAATGTAGATGGAAGTGAACGTGGACGAGGAAGAGTGTGTGAAACAACGATCACAATGAACACTGGAAATGAGCAACTAAGAGAGCATAATGAGTTACAAGATAATGTTGGAGCAGTAAGAGCCCGAGGAAACGAGTCTAATCCCAACTTGTACAACGGCCGAGGGTGCGAAGGGGACAGGATAGCGAAGAGCTCGGCAAGCGGTAGATGCAGGTAGGGCTAGCCTACGGAGGCGACAAGAAACGGGTAAGACGCAAGCAGTTCGCCGCTTACGTGCTTGGAGAGCAAGAACTAGAAGGCAACGTGAAGGCTCACATCAGCGAAGAGTTCAACAATCTCGGGAAGCCGCAAGAGCGAGGGCACGAAGGAGAGGAACAGAGAAGAGCTTGCCAATTCCGAAACGCTGAAGGGGAGGGGACACGAAGGAAGCTGAAGTCGGAGAACAGTGAAGAGCTCGCCTATCCCAAAATGCTGAAAAGGACAGAATACGAAGGGAGACTGTAGAGGAAGATCGTCGAAGAGCTCGCCAGTTCCTACAGGCTGGACGGGCGAGACCTCAAAGACAGCATGAGGATGATGATCAATGTCATCAACGTAACACTGCAACTGCTCAAAGGGAGCGGTCGCGGAGGGCAATTTTGTCATTGGCTGAAGTGGAGGAAAGGCGACGCATCGAATCAGCAAGGCATCGAGTACGTAGCGACTGCTGTGACAGTGATAGCACGTTCTCATATTGAACCAGAAGAACATTATGATGGGCCCTTGAATGTAGAGTGCAGAAGTTGTGGAGCAAAGCATTCCCGGTCAGAATCAAAACAAGGCAGAACCACGTTCAATGATTGCTGTAATCACGGAAGCATCACATTGCAGCATTTCAACAACTTTCCGCGCAACAGCATCAGTGGTTTCGAGGCGAAAGAATTTCGCGAACATATTCGCAACTACAACAACCCCCTTCGTCTCTGTTGTTGTTCAGTTTGACACTCCGCGACAAGGACCGTGCTGCTTCCGCATACATGGCCAGATCTATTGCGGAATTGGATCAGCGTGTTCACAGGAAGGGTATCCTTCACGATATGGACAAGTTTATATCGTCGGCACTGCGATAGCAGCTAATGAAAGGGCAGGAAATCCCGCAAACGTTAATTGCAATCCAGCACTAATTCGATCTCTTAGTAGACTTTTGCATGGAATCAATGACTTTGCACGAGTATACAAAACGCTGAAGGAATTGGCTCCGGAAGAGGTCGCTTGGGCTGCCAGGGAAGGAAGATCAACGATGCCAGTAAAAATGGCTTTGACTCTTCTTATGTGGATCAAGACACTTCAATAAGTCTACAGCCTGAGGTGACAGTGGTGTACGTCGGAGAGAAGGGAGGATGGTGAGGCTGTGTTGTGGTGTGTCACTACAACACAGCCTCACCATCCTTCTTCGTTTAGGAAGCTTGCAAAGTTAGGAAGCTTGCAAAGTCTTCGAAATGTTGATGCACAGTGCGACTCTTTTTCGTACCCTGTTTTGTTTCCAGGGAGCTTGGCTTGCATCGAAACATGCAAAAAAATCCATCAGAGAGACGTCGAACACGAATCAGTCAAAAGGAGTACTAATAAACATGATTGCTGCGAGAAATGACTTCAATCCTTTGCATTTCGCAGGGAAGTTGTACCGGTAATTTTCGATGAGCTATGTGAAGGTTGAGCAGAATCGTTTGAAATACGACACCCATCAAAAGGAACTGCGTGCAGACACTTATTGTTGGCTCGACTACTACGTGGCAGGAGATATGAACGGTGCAGGCCACCGGGCACCAGAAGGATGATCCTGCCATCCTCTTTCCCATGATGCAGAATTATCAAGATACAATGGCGATAGTATCGAAATATGGAAGGCCGGATCTCTTCATAACCTGCGACTCATCTGCGATTGCACGTGGAGGGAAATCACGGAACAGTTACGTGCAGGACAGACAGCATCTGACCGGCGCGACATTGCTGCGCACGTATTTGATATCAAACTACTGGAGCTGTTTGAGGACCTATTCAAGCGAAACGTTTCAGAGACAGTAGCTGCGTACATCAGTGTGATTGAGTTGCAAAAACGAGGGCACTTCATTGTCACATTCTTTTGACATTTTGTGGAGAAGACCAGCTTTGGGAAGTAAACGATTCTATTGTACAGGCCGTTATCCCCTTTCCTGTAGCAGAGCCTGCTTCATCGCATTGTGGCGACATGCATAGGCCTTGCGGATTAGAGCATCTGAACATGCCGTGCATGGTTGAGGCAAGAGCTCAAAAAGATTTCCCAAGCAGTTCAAGAAGACTGTGAATTTAACGGAAAGGGCTACTGTGAGTTTGACGGAGAGGACTACTGTGAAGGGGACTGTAGGAGGATGAGTCATAAGGACATTTCCCAACCACAGAAGCATTCCAGGTGAGGAGCGTCGAAACATTGAGCAGGAAAAACTCTCGGTGCCACGGCAAGGAGGAGGATGACGAGGAGTCGAGAACCTGAGGACGTGTCGGACAGCCTGGCCAGAGCGCTGCCGCTGATCCATTGTCACCGAACAGCTCGCCTACCTATTTTATCTCTGTTCTGTGTATTCCCTGCTCATTGTAATGCCACTGCCTCGATTATGTACAATTAATGGATAATAAATCTTTATATATTATTCGGTGTGGACTCAGCACTTACTGGAAGCAGCGAGTGTGGGTCCTGATTTCTTCTTCTTCTACATTTCTTTTTTCAGGCTCATCTGGTATCTGGGCGAACCACTTAGTAGATTTTCTCCGAGAAGTTTAGACCGGGGGCACGGCCTGATCAGTCGTGTCTCACGATTCTAACAAAGTCTTTGGTCTCATGTCATTTGAATTTTCGAGACTCGCTGTTTTCTCGGCGAATCTGATAGACATGCCGCCTTTGTGCTATCACCCCATATCGATGAGTCACGCCAAATACCATCTGACGACTCGTCTTTGTAGCCGTCTCATGTTCCCTTCATTCAGGACCTTATCTGCCAATTGTCTACAGTACTTTGAATCAACGGACGAGCACCATGTCCATTTCGCCTTCGTATTTTTGTGAGGCGGTTGCCTTCTCCCCCTTTTACCGGCCCGCCGAGCCTCCTTTCAATGGTTTACTTTTCTTACTTTCTTCACTATCCTATTTCCTCTTTTCCTTTCGTTCGTGCACTTTAATATGGATACACTCCAGAATTCAACAGTGGAAAGTGACGTTTGTGTGGGGGTTGCGTAAGCATCGGTACTGACAAAATATAGAGAATCCGTCCAGTTCGTGTGTTGGAGTTATGGATCCACAGGGGCTCGTGAGCACTCCAGTTTTGAAATCGTCGTAGATGAACCGTATTGGCTCGAGCACTGAGGCAGCCCCAGCGTAAAGGTAACGTACTGCAGTCAGACTGCACTCTGATTGGAACAAGGAAAATTTCGCTAGGGGGGAAGGCCTTTTCTCTTTTCCCCCTATCTATGTAGGTGCGCCATGAGTTCGTGCTTTATGTTGCAGACTCTCAAGTGTTCCCCACGATTTTTCGCTCGTCATTTGATGATGGTATAACAAAGAAACCGTACTACTTGCATCGATTCATTTTCAGCTTTAACTGTTTCAGGTAATTACTGTATCCAAATTTAAATCGAACTGCTTCAAGACTAATGCTTTTGCATCTACCTGGTGCGAGTTTAAACCCAGCCACGTCTTGTTCGACAGATAGATCAGTGACATCACCATTTCCTTTTTAGAATACTTATCGGTTAATTTCCCATTTTCTACTCGCCTCAGTTGTTTCGGCTATTTTGCCACTTGACGCTTTGCATTTGATACTCTCCTTTTTTTCCGAAATCCTCCCCAACTCTCCTCGACATCTGTCAGTGGAAAAGAGCAGCTGCGAGGAATCGCGAGGAACTTCTTTTTCCCGTTTTTGTAGCCATTTTCGATAAGGTGTATTTGGACCTCACCAGTCCTATGCATACCGTAGAAATGAGCAATCTATATATCATGGCGATGATCGATCACTTCTCAAGGTACTCAATAGCTACACCCCTACCAGACTGCTCGTCGTCTACCGTAGCTCGCGCTTCCGCAGAGGATGTCTCATATACGAACAGTACGCCAAAAATCCCAATCGAGTCATGCAGATTTCCAAATCTGAAATCGATGGAATCTTGGTCGAACAGGACGTGTCTGAGTGCGTCAAAAAGGTAGTCACTATCATGTTCAAGATGCGAACGCCCGATATTTTGCTATTGTTCTGCTGATATCCTGCTCGCCTGAACACAACCGCAACAGGTAGCATATTCAAGATGTATATAGACGATGGCAAGCGCATCATAGTAGACGAAGCATCACAGGTGCCGGAACCAGTTTTTGCCTGCCTAACAACACTATGTATTCCCAAATTCTTGCCTGCTGTACATCGGCGACGCTCACTAGATGCCACCCCATACACGCTGCCCAGCTGACGCCAACCCGGCATTGTTTGGCGCACGGAGTGTGATGGAAGTTCTGGAGTGATCTCCGCTTGTTCCTTACACGACCCTTGCTACACATTCAGAGCCCATCCAACACTCAACGCCTTACCCAACCTACTCTTCTACAGTCGCACACTTGCCAGCGGGGTATGTGCATGTAACCGTTGCCAGCTACTCGACTGGCTCCGCTTCCCTAATGCCCGTGTACCTTCTGCCTTAAAGAAGTTGCTGGCAGCTCTATCCGCACATTGTCACGCTCCCACTTGAACGAGCACGAAGCCTCGATATGCATCACCCTCACAACCTGGCCTTTACGCGCCGGTTTCGAACCTAGACAGATCGGCGTTGTTACTTCTACTGTGAACAATTCCGTTTCTTTCAAGAATTTGCGTGCGAACGTAATATTGAGATAGCCACGGTGGACTCCGTCCAAGGACGCAAAATAGACATAGTCATTCTGCTGACCACGCGAACAGACTTCGATCACGAGGCCTCCCCTTTTATCGATAACTACCTCCAACTCAACGTCGCTATCACTCGTTGTCGCCTCGGTCATTTTATTCTAATGTCCCGACGTTACGAGCCCTCCCGCATTGGGGGATGTCGTGCGCTGGGCTGAGATTGCGCGGACCCTTCTTCCTTCGCCTCGCCGAGGAATTTATTCCAACGCCATTAACAGGAGAGCTTATTTGTTTATCTCTTTCATTTCTTCTTTGCTACTTTCTCACTGTATTCATTTTTTCTTCATGTATTCAATAGACGTCGCTTGCAGCCGTTGACTCTTTTACCTACTCACCGACAATTAAACTAAGTTTTTTACGCTGGGGACGGACTTTTTGCGGTTGGGAAGGTGTAAAGAGTACTGTAGGAGGATGAGCCATAAGGACATTTCCAAACCACAGAAGCATTCTAGATGAGGAACGGCGATTACATTGAGCAGGAAAAACTCTCGGAGCGACGGCAAGGAGGAGGCGTGAGAATGAGGAGTCGAGGACCCGAGGACGTGTCGAACGGCCGGGCGTCCACCCACAAGCGCTGCCGCTGATCCATCGCCCCTGAACATCTCGCCTACCTATTTTGATCTCTGTTCTGTGTGTTCCCTACCCGCTGTCATGCCACTGCGTCGATAATGTACAGTTAACGAATAGTTAAACTGCATGTATTGTTTGGTGTGAACACAGCACTTACTCTACCCAGAACACAAGCGCCTAACTGATAGTAGGACAGTCAGATGTTTCGATACAGCACTGGACAACAGATCTGTGGTTCCGCACAATTAATAACCATCTTTGCTTTATGAAGCTATCTGAATGTTGAGATGTGCAATGATCCAGGCTGTCAAATACATGTACAGTATGTCTACAGAGGTCCTGATAGAGTCCGTACGTTTGACGAGGACAGCAAGCAAAGATACAACAATTAATAAGATCGATGCGTTCGTAAATGCCAGATATGCATGTGCTCCGGACTCTACACACAAGCTGCTAGGATTCGACTTGTATCCGAAGTCGCATACCGTTCACAGATCGCATGTCTACATGCCCGAATAAGGGATTGTAATCCTCCAGAACGGTGAAGAAGAAGCTCTCCGCCGAAATGCAGAACGAGCATGCTCACAGCTTATTTCATGCTGAATGTAGAGCATGAAACTAACTACGGAAGTGGGGTCGCACTGGAAGGCGAAGTGGAGTTCATGTGCAAGAGACTGAGAAAACGCGATTGATGTGCATAGGCAAACAGGTGCGGTATCCCCAATATCGTCTTGGGAATGAGGATCTCAGAATTGTGTCAAATGTGCGCGATCTTGGGTTTCTTTATATAGTAATCTTGATTTTCGCGAGCATTATAAGGCATTAGTGGCTGAAGGTCTTCGTAGAACTTTCAACATCTACAAAGTTCTACGCACGAGAAACCCAAACATTGTATTACAAGCTTATAAAATTTATGTTCGTCCCATTTTAGAGTGTGGGACCACAGTTTGCTCCCCTCATAAGAAGCAGGATATTTCCGCTCTAGAAGGTGTCCAAAATAATTTCACCCATAAATTGATGCTCCGTTCTCTACATGTCAACTATAAGGATATTCCTAATGGAGTTGAAAGAAACAAGTTATTTGGGTTAAAGTCATTGGCAAATAGAAAGAAGAGATTCGACCTTCTCATGGCGTACAAAATCTATTACGGTATGACCTCCTTGAACATTTCTAAATTTTTCACAGTGGTGAGGTCCAATACAAGAGGAGCATCAGCAAAAATTTCGACCACAACTGCTCGTTCTCAGGTCAGGTCCAAGTTTTTCTCTGATAGGGTTCGCACTTCTTTCAATTCTTTTCTGCGTTCTCATGCCAATTCAGTGAACTATAGCATTTTTAAAAGAATCGCTGAAAAGTTCTTGTAATTCTCAGTCGAGCCATTGCTCGCTGCTGTTCTTTCATTGTGTTTTAGCATTAACTCGCCTATGTGTGTTTTGACAGTTTTCTTTTCCTTGTTCTGTTCTTACCACATGCTTTTTGCATGTCCAATAATAAATAAATAAATAAGTCCCGAAGCACTTCACGTCTAATCAGCAGACAAAAAATGGAGTGGAATATTGAGATCGAGTCGTCAGATTGGAAGGATGTACACAGCAGACTCAAGCGATGTCGAGCGCTACAGTCCAAGAATTCTCTCGCATGACAGGAAGGGGGCAAAGTCATTAAGGTTGTGGATGGAATCAGGTACAACGGTTCCAAAGATGCAGCAAAAGCGCTTGGACTATTGCATGATCATTCACATAACGAAAAATGTCTAGGAAAAGCTGCCGTTTTTCGGATGCCCCAAGAACTTCGTTCGCTGTTCAGCAGCTTGATCTGCTTTTGTGATATTGCTGACCCTGCCTGTTTGTGGGAAAAGCACAAATCAGCTATGGCAAAAGGCTACGTGCATCGCGGCATGAGTACTGAGGAAGCCGTAATAGCGACATATTTTGACATAATGGACAGGATGCAACTATGTGGGCGAGATTTGAGTGGCTTGGTTGCTCCCCAGGTTAATCACCTAGACCGATGCATATCGACAACGTCACTCAATCGGAAATTGAACATGCTGCACCCGGAGAAGAACTGTTTGAAAAATTGAATAGACATCAGAGATCAGCCGACGACGACATCCTTTTGACTGTAGAAGCGGAGCGTAGCAAGAGGCACTCTTCATTAATGGTTCAGGGGGAAGTGGAAAAACTTTCCTCTATCGGTTTTGTACCATACTCTGTTGGGGAAAGGTGAAGGGTTTTTTCGCGTAGCTTGGACTAGGATTGCTGCATACCTGTCCCCTCAAAGAAGAGCAGCAAGTAGCATGTTCAGGCTGAATATGCATGATGGCAGCATACAACCAACCAGCAAAACAACGGAATCAGCTGGGCGGGGGCTATTCGAAACATCTCTCTCTGTTGTATTCTGGGACGACATATCGATGGTCCCAAAGTGGACGATGGAGGTTGTGGGCATCCTGCTGAAAGACCTGGTGCAGAATGAACTGCCGTTTGAAGGGAAAGTGATGATTGCAGGAGAAGACTTTCTACAGATACTCCCAGCTGTAGAAAGAGGTAAACAAGAATATCTAGAAGGCTCATGTGTTTAAAGCTCACCTACTTGTGGCGCTACTTCGTCACATATCTGCTTTACATGAACATGAGGGTTACTGCCAATAACGAAGATTGGCACAAGTGCTTCTCCAGAAAAATGCTTATTCCCAAAAGTACACGTGGAGCGGATGAATCAGCTGGCGCTATGCCGAGCCAGAGTACATGGAACTAAAAAAGTGCAAAAGCGCAGCCGAAATAGCAAGGCCGAACTCTGAAGGCGCCATCACATATTGAGTGGAGCACCTCAATGAGTTTCGACCAAGTGGAATGCCGCCACACAAACTAGAACCCATACGGGTATGCATCGCGATGCTGCTACGTAATCTGGATATGTCTCGCAGTCTGTGCAACGGCACAAGATTAATTGTCGAGTAGTGCAGCCAGTATAACCTTGGGTGCCGGTTCGCCATGGGAATCAGAGAGGATCAGTTTGTACCTATTTTCGGATAAACAATTACACCCACCAAGGGCTCTCCTTTCAACTTAGGTGGCAATTTCCACTTCGTCTAACATTTGCAACTGCAATCAACAAAGCTCAAGGCCAGATTATTTTAGAAATCTATCCTCCCGATGAGGTATTTTTCCAAGGGCAGTTCTACATTACCCTGTCGAGGTCTCGGAACATCGAATCAGTGAAAGTCCTAGCAGCAAAGCACAAAATCAAGAATATTGTCTACAAAAACATTTTGTAAGCATCTCGCAAAAAACTCCTCATCCTATTCTACTAGTTGGAAACTACTGCTATTCTATTCGGTTATTCTATGCGCGTTCGCCTTTGAAGGTGATATTTCAATATCTTTTAGAGGTTGGTTACACTTCGAAACTGCTTTCTTATCATTGCTGCTCACAACGATTAGGTTGTAAAGAAGGTTCTGGCCGGTTTTTCGCGTTCACAAGATAACTTCAAATCTCGGGAAGCATCAGCATGAATCAGCTTACATATTGTGTACTGCAACTAGACGAAAAGTTGCTCTTTCTGAATATATAGTTTATTAGGAATGCCACAAGGTTTTCGAGTTATTAGGGAAATTTTGAAGTGCTGCGAAAATGGCACGTTTTGGATGACTTCAATACACGAGCTCTTATTTGGTCGGATCTCAGCGTAGGCGACCACAAATGTGAGGGCTGCAAGGGAAGGATGTGAAACTCTAAACGGTTCACCTTACTCTTGGTTTTAGAAGTGCAGAAATGAGAATGAGTTGCACGAATTTTCAATTGATCAAATCGCTCTAACTAAAACGGCAGAAAGCGATTAGCGCCACACTTGCAGGGGATATCCAAAAGTATAGACCCTCAACAAACACTCAGTTGACCACCTCAGGTGGCCTTGATTTTAAAAAACGAAAAAACCCCAAAGAAATGGGTGCCGCGGGACCCCTCGGAGCAGCTATGCGCGAGCGCATTTTCCACAGATCCTCTTCCAATAATTGAAGCAGTTGAAGGATGAAGCTCTTACTCGTCCATCATATTCACAGGATATAGCGCTAACTGAGCCTCACTCTCCCAAACATCTGGACCGCTCATTTGGTCGTAGTGTGTTCAGAAAGACTGGTGATTTGGAGTCGACTTTTCTGGATTTCGCGCTATATAAATCACCAGCCCTACATCTTATTGAGATATGTAGCCATGCATAATGTTGCAAGTAGTGTAGCAAATCGAATGGTGCTTAATCCGTGAGAAAAGATACCGTCTGTGCCGAGTTATGACCTCCCGAAGTCGATATTGCGAAAACCGGCCAAAACTTCCTTTCAACCTAATATTATCCCTTGGAATGCAGCCCGGTTATTTCGACTTTCTAGATTTTCCTGCAAGTCAACATACACTTCTATAGCTGTCCTTATTCTATGCCGAACCTTCCCTACATATGGGTCCAATATCAATACCACACTCACTAGGTAGCTGTTTGCCCTCGGTTACCGTGAGGAAGAGGTGTTATAAGCAGGTTGGTATCTTTCAGCATTTGGCGAAGACCATTGCTTTTTCTAGAACTGTTAAAGCATATCCACTCGAAGTTTTAGCCTTCAACAGTCAACTACCACGCCTTCTGTCCTTATAAATACAATATCAGTACCGTATGAATATGGGAAGCGAAATGTGCCATCAGCTGACTTCAGGTTGTATCAGGCATCCTATCACGGAGTCCAAAGGAGATAAGCAATCCAGCACAGTATGCTTCTTGTCAACGTTGCTGAAGTGTTATATTTTGTTACAAGGTGCATGTAAATGGTTCGATGTACATTGTTCAAAAACAAATGATGGAACCTTGTAAAACGTCTTCATCACTATTATCATCATTCATTATCACGCAAAGCACTGGAAGAAACAATCATTGCTCCCGTTGTTTCAAGTTCCTCTTTTGACAGCGGGATGACGTGTACATCCTGTCTCTTATTGAGCTTATATAAGATCATAGAATGCCATAGAATGCCGGGCAGGTAACTTCATAAGATCTTGTGCAGCACCTGAAATTCTGAGTTTCAACTATCATCGAAGAGGCATCTAGTGGGAAAAAAGTACCTGAAATATTGACTCTTCCACATGCTTCATGAAGCTGTCAGAAGTTTTAGTTGTCGATGGCATGTGAGCCGAAATTTCTGGACCAGTAAGCGGGTTAATCCACAGCTAAAGCAGAGCTTTGGGCGTAACGGTAAGTACGCTAGGTCCATCGCGTTGAACTTTGCAGTAGATCTTTGATATGGAGGTAAGAACTGGCGGTTTTAAGTTGATCCATATGGTGCGTCACATAAGAACTGAAAGTTCGACCATTTTAGTGGGGCCTTGCGCCGAAGTCGTTGTGTGCTCGAATTTAGTCTTCGCTCAGGTTCCGAAAATCGGGGAACTTAGGAAAGGGCCTGCAGAGATCGGGCAAGTTAGCATTGGATAGGGACCTACTGAAGTGTACATAGCACATAAGAGCTATGCCTAACTCCGCCCACCGTCAGCAGGGCTTGCCGAAATCGATGGGCGCTTAGATTTGAGTCCTAACTTGGGTTCCAAAAATCGAAAAAGTCAGGATCAGTGCAGGGTTTATAGATGGATATGGCATCTCTTTGTCTCAACACAAGGATGATAGTTGAAGGTTTGTTTACAATATCCACAAACCGCATATCACTGATTTCAGGGCCTATTCTTGCTGTGATGCGGGCGCAGTGCACATGAAAAGGTAAGCTCGGCTTGCTCCTCGCTATAAAACCAGCGAAGCCACACTGCGGGGGCGGCGAAGGCGCCCCTTTGGACCGTCGCATGCAACCCCTACGAAGATCGGCCGGTGTAGCCTGCCAAACCGTCTGGTGTGCATTTGTTTGACGTAACTACATCATAACTATCTGCAGTACATTGTCAAGGCCATATACAAGCATCCGTCAAGGAATCTTCGACGGAAGTGGCTAGTATTTGGTCCGCTGAGAGGAAGGGGCCGTAGTTCCACAGGTCAGGGCGACAAATGAAATCTCTCAAGTCGAGGGTCCGGAGAATAAAGGGGAGATAAGTTAAGACTGAGCAGCGGGATTCAAATCAGAAAGTGATGACTGAGTTGTTTTTTACTTAAGAATCCCGAAGGACCTGCAAAAAGGGCATCCCGCAAGTAGGAAACATGGTGAGGCACAATGGTGTTTCGAGAAATGATTACACGACACTGTAGAGAAGAGCACGTATGGACAGACGCAGAAGATAAACATAGGTGAGGGGCACGCTCTTTCATTGATCCGCATATAATTGTGGACTGTGAACAAGCCATCGACATTCCGCAACCAAAAACGTATAACTTATGCTGTGGTGCGAGGTCTCACTAAGATCAGAAAACTATACGGGTTTATTTACAGCTTCTTGATCACAGTTCAAAATTCCAAAGCGACCAGGGGAGTAGTGTACCGTTCAACATGATGGATGTTTTTGAAAACCTCATGCATGGCGCGTTTCAGTACTGAGCCGGTCAACTCGGTCGCTCTCCCGTTGTTTTCCTGTCTCCGCAAACACCTACATATTATACAAAGGGCCTTCGATATTCACTAATTAGCTTTGGAGTGTTTCATTTATCTACAAGTCACAGTACGTATGAATACTCAAGGAACTATGGGATGAAAATGTAAAACATTAGCGGTGTACCATTTCATATATTACGACGGCTGCAAACACGTAAGCTTCCATGACTGGCTTCCCTCGAAATAGCTTCTTCTTTTCGAAAGTATGGTTTTTTGGTTTGGATAGTACTAGAGGAATTATGAAAACAGTTTACATTACTCAGAAAGATTGGGTACTAGAAAAGTTGCAAGTTTTCAATGCTCAAATTTACTATGTAAAAGATACCGCTCTTCAATCACAATGGAGCGCATTATCTGGCTTCTATGTAAGTTCCAACTTTTTTTCGCCTCTTCCTTTACGTCTTTTATCCCTGTAGCTAGCGCTACTATAGTAGTCAGAGGTTCACTCTCTATTTTCATAGTTGATCTTCAATTTATAAACTAATCGATTTGATTGCTGATGACTAATTTTGTGCTTTACAGAATGCTTATGCTTCATAGCCACCTGCTTTACGAGGAGCTAGGCGATGCGAACTGTACTCTTCTTATGTGCCAGCTGCAGAATGCTTACTAAAGGAGGCCTCGACCGAAGTCAAGGCTCTCCAGCTCCAGCTTCGCTCCGTTTCGATCGACTACGAATAAGAATTCGTCTCCTGTTGTGGCAATAAAGGATCTCGACTTATTCCATCTGTTCTTGAGACAACCAGTGTTGCCAACCTTCAGCCCGCAATACAGGAGGGATATTCTAGTGCGTACTGCAGTATCTTCATTCTGATGAATTTTTTGTATTACTTGCTTTAGTACCGTTTACTTGAAAACCGCGTGGCACAATACAGGTAGTGCAAGTATTACATTTTGGTGCAACGGTCAAAACGATGAGGTCGGCTGATTTCGTTAAAGATTGTCCAAAGTCAAGCGCGGATTTTTTTCGAATTTTCTCAATATTGGACTGCTGCACTCAACCATTTTGGCAATAACGGTTTTTGCTTTCTTCTTTTCAATTATTGGCTTGTTTTCAATACATCAGTGGACTCCTCAAGTTTTTCTCTCATTCTCTTACTATGGCCTCTCAGCTCATAGTTCATAAGCGGTTACTTTCAACTTCACCAATAAGTTACAGCAGATAGTGGAAAACATTAACGGAGAAAACATAGCAGGGTTCCCCGACCTCAATACTGGACATGAAGAACTGGCTCGGGACATTAGCCAATTAGAGGAAAGCACTAGTGCGATAGAGTCAATATGATGAAAAGTGGAAAAGGTTCTTTTTGACCCAGCCACAGCAGTCGGCAGCACTGATGGGGAAGCACTAGAGACTACGAAGGTTGCTTGGGAAAGGCGGAAACGGCTCTGTCCAAGGCCTTTGATCAGATCATTGTGCTGCAAGCCCGCCTAAGAGCTTTGTCAGCAATACCGCCACATAGCGATCGATCGGTTCCAATGGGTTCGCCACAACATGCGACTGAGTCTCCGGCAGCTCTGATGACTCATGCGCAGACAAGGGCAATGGAGCTACCCCCGCTACCCATTCCAGTGTTCGCAGGGAACTTGTGGGAATGGGACAATTTCTGGGATATGTTTAACCACAACGTTCATTCACGGGACTTACCGGAGATAGTTAAATACAATTACCTACAAGATGCTTTAAAAGGAGAGGCTAGGGAATGCCTAACGAAATTCAGAGTTACGAAAGAAAACTATTCTAACGCAATAGCGTGTCTCCTTAATAAATACACTAACAAGGAAAAGTTGGTGAACCAATTGTGGAACGTCTAGAAGGGTGTGCATTGCGAAGCCCATCAATAAAGGATCAGTTCTCATTGTTAGAGCAACTCCAGGCTATTACGACCCAATTAGAGGAAAAAGGGGAAGATATCGATAGTTCATGGTTAGTCAAGTAAATACTTGCCAAATTCCCCGAAGGAAGGTTATCGCTAAGCGGATGGGATAGGCCGACACGCCCTTCACGATGGTTACGCTCATCAAACTCATGGATGAAGTTCTATCCAATGAGGAAATTTTCCTACAATTTGCGGACAAGAACCCGCTCAAATCAAAAGGGCGCAATTTTAACGGAAAGATACGACAATATCGAGCAATAGTAGCAAAGAGTATGTATTGTGGGGAGAGCCATCCATCCAACACTTGCACAATCCATGCTACGCCTCAAGATAGGTCGTCGTATCTGCGGTAATATAAGCTCTGCCTCATATGTGCGGCGTCTAATCACACCGCACAACAATGTAGAAGAACATCCTGTTTCAATTGCGGAGGCCCCCATCACAAGTCATTTTGTTTCAAACCCAAGAAGTTGGTGTCTAGGCCATCCGCGCAAGACAGGAGTCCAGTAAAAGGTAAGAGCGAAAAGGGGAACACTTTAAAAGTGAAGGAGCACCCCAAAAAAAGAACCACTAAGGGATTACACGCAAAATTCGCTCCAATCTGGTGATCACCCAAGACGCGGCTAATGGTGCTGTGTGTGAGGTGCCACCTTGTAGCCCAGAACGTGATAAATGCGCAGAGCTTGCATCGTCCCTGTTTACCCACGGGAGAGGTAACAGTGCTGGCACCGGAAACAAAGAGTCTCATCAAAGTAAACGTTCTTTTCGACACCGGATCGGAGGCATCTTTCATAGATAGCAAGATAGCAGTGAAGCTGGGCTACCTGTTTAGGAAAATAGGAACATCAGATTGAACTCCTTCGGTACTAAGGAAATACTGGAAAGAAGATGTCAAAAAGTGCGTGTGGATGTGTGGGACCAAGATGGGAATCCTCACTCACTAGAATTGCTTACGCACAATATTTTGACTCAATCATCCGCACTTCCGCACCTTTCAGCTCAAGATCAGGATTTCCTGCGCACTCTCAAGTTACCTATAAATCTCAGAGAAGGGAAGCAATTCATCCAGCCATCCATCATATTGGGGTGCGACTTGCTGTGGTCATTCGTGCGGAATGACATACCTCCACTGCGGCTACCATCGGGGCTGCACATTTCCCCCACTAAACGCGGTTATCTGATTTGTGGAAAACCCAAAACGAGTGAGAAGAAAATCCGTTATCTTTCTCAATATCAGGGCAGCGAAGTGGACCAGTGGGACCAATATTGGTCAATGAATTCTGTCAAGGTATATATGGTCAGCGAGAGTGATGAAGATATAACGCAGGAAGAAAGGGATCAATGGGAGCAATACTGGTCGATGGATTCAGCTGGCATTGAAGAATTCCAAGGACCGGAAAAGTAGGCGCAAAATAAACTTGATCAACAAGTTTGAGAGCAATTCAAAAAATCCATCGAAAGACGAGAAGATGGGTATTATGTGCATTTACCATGGAAGAGACAGCATCTTGCTTTGCCGGATAATCGAGCACTAGCTTACAAACGATTGCTCAATGTGTGGACTCACTGAAGAAGAATTTAGAATTATTGGATCAATATAACAATGTCATTCAAGATCAACTCAGCCAAGACATTGTGGAACCAGTGGAGGAGAACAATACAGGAGAAAGCACCCAAATTCATTATTTGCCACACCAGCTGGTGCTGACTCCACAAAAAAAAATACAACAAAGTTTCGTATTGTCTTTGACGCTTCAGCCTATATAAAGGCTGTCTCTCCTGGAACGACGTCTTACATAGGGGTCCAGTAATTCTTCCTCCGTTATATGGTCTTCTACTACGCCCATGAGTCGACAAAATTGCTCTAATTTCGGACGTTGAGGAAACGTTCCTCCAAATTCGTTTACACGAAGAGGATCGCGACGTTACTCGTTTCATGTGGCTGAAGGATCAAAAAAAGCCTCCATCAGCCGACAGTATCCGGACGCTTCGTTTTACCCGTGTCACTTTCGGTCTAAAATCTTCACACTTTTTCTTAGCGGGAACCTCTCACTATCATTTGGATCGGCGAAGAAGAGGATCTGGTACTGGAAATAAAGTCCAATCTTTATGTAGATAACCTCCTCATAACATTTGGCTCATGTGAGAAAGCTCAGCTCTTTTACAGTAAGTCCAAAGCAATATTTAGCGAGTTACGAATGAACCTACGAGAGTTTGTGTCCAGTAGCTCATCTGTCATGGACGCAATACCGGACGTTGACAAGAGTGATAGTCAATGTCCTAAGGTGCTGGGCATCGCGTGGGACTCTCAGGCAGATACTCTAGAAATACGGTGCGCAATAAAGGAGTTTCCAGTAACCACTAGGCGCACGGTAACCAGTGTAATAGCTACGGTGTACGATCCAATGGGTTGGTATATACCGCTCCTCCATAACGCAAAGGTGTTCCTCCAAAGCCTATGGAGAGAATAATATGAATGAGACACACCCCTACCGGAGGAAAAGGCGAATGAGTGGCACAAAATCAAGGAGAATGTGAACGGATTCACAAGACCATCCCAAGATTTTTGACTCCGAAAATGACCAAAGTGAACATAGTGTTTTTTCGGACGTGAGCAATACCGGAATGACGGCATGCGCTTATCTTCAGTATTCCGAAGGAGTCCACCTCTTGATGGGCTTCAATACGTGAAAAGGCTACATACCCAAGCTTGAGATGAATGCAATTGTGCTGGCAGCTCGTCTCGCTATTGCCATAATCAAATAGCTAAAATCGGTGCTCCCTGTCAGAGACGTGTATATTCTGTCAGACTCCGAAATCGCCCTATGTTGGTTGAAGAGTTCTCCATATCGAGAACTGGGTGTTTCGTCTGTAATAGGTTAACAGAAGTGAGGAGGATCGTGAACTATCTCACACAAGAGCACCGGATCGTGCGATTCGGACACGTAGCCACTGCAGAAAACCCAGCGGATTGCGGTACAAGAGGACTAACCAAGGACGAGTTCGGATAACATCACTGGTGGACAGGACCGAAGTGGCTTCAAGATAAAGTGACCCCTTGGCCTATACGGGGAACAATATTTGGTTGCATAACCGACGAACATGAGGACGATTTAGACAATAAAACGGAAAGATCCAGATCTTTTACAGCCGACACAGGTGCAGAGTTTCACCAAGGCGAAACGAATTATTGCACATGCTCTTCGTTTTGTACGATCAGTCACGAGAAAAGTCAATAAAGGAGAGCTCACAAGATTCGGATTGCAGTTCTGGACGTGCTCACAACGATACGCCCTTCCTTAACGAGTGGTTCAGAGATGGAATCGGCGGGCAAGGTCATTGTGAAAGCTCACCAGGCGTTGCATGTCACGAACAGTATCGTGAAAGTTCTGAAAGAACTCAACATACAGCGAGACAATGACGGAATCCTGCGCTGTTACGGACGCCTGGGTCGCGCACAGCTCAACTTTGATGCTCAATATCCCATCTTCGTTTTACAGAAAACGCTTTTGGCCGACATTATTGTTCGCGAGATCCACCAGCGAGATCATGCCGGCATTAACCATACAGTGAGCTTAGTCAGACAACGCTGTTGGATCCCCCAACTTCGCTCACAGGTTCAGAAACTGCTCCGTAAATGTATTGAGTGTGAGAGATTCAAGAATTTACCATATCAATATCCGCATCAAGAAGATCTACCAAGGGAGCGAGTGGTACAATCTAGGCCTTTCCAGCATGTGAATCTGGACTATTTTGGTCCCCGCACAATAAAACGTGAGGATGGAAACCAAGGTAAATGGTACGGCGCCATAATTTAGCCTGGATGTTGTATCTGACCTATCGACGATGGCGTTCTTACACATGCTACGACGATTACTGCTCGCAGAGGTGTTCCGCAAACGATCGCTAGCGATAATGCTCCTACCTTCTTAGGGTAGGAGCATTATCGCTAGGGGAGGAAATACTGGCGGAATGTCTCATAGCCGCGCAAAGGGATCCATCAATACATAGGGAGCTGAGCAATAAAGGGATTGATTGGAGATATATTACTCCTTACGCTCCCTGGCAAGCAGGATTTTACGAAGACTGATTAAGTCAATCAAGGATTCTCTCCATAAAACCCTCGGCAGATCTCTTTTACCGTTAGAAGAGCTAACTACGGTGGCAATCGAGACTGAAGCCATCCTTAGTACGCGCCCACTGACCTATGAAACAGTAGACCTGGACGGAAGTCAAATTATACGGCCAATAGACTTTTTGCAAAGGGACATCTGCCTAGCCTATCCAGAAGCGAGGGAATACCAAGCTCCGGACTATACTTCACTTGAACAAAGGATGACGGAGAAGTTCTGGAACGTTTGGTGTGAACAATATCTGACTAGTCTTCGAGAAAAGCATAGACTCAGTGTAGGGCGCAAGAAAGGATGTGCACAACAACCGCGGAAAGGGACTTTGGTGCTTATATGCGAAACAGCAGTGCCACGACACTCGTGGAAATTGGGTATCATCCAGGAGGCAAGAGCAAATGCGCATGGAACAATACGAGAAGCTGTCGTACGATTACCTTATAAGCGGCTAATTAGGCGTCCAATCAATCTTCTCGTCCCGTTGGAACTCGAGGATGACATCAGCGAAAGACAGGATGTAAACTCCAATCACGGGAAAAACGTAAAGATCAAGCAACATCTTCGGATAGAGACAACCAAGAAGAGCAAGATTCACCAGAACCACGGTATAATTTGCGACAAAAAGGAAGGTTAAGTACAATGAGAACACTTTGTCTCAATTCGGGGATCTCCTCGCTCTATCCTTCTTCTCACAAACCATGCTAAGTATCTTTCTACTACAAACGTCACATCTGGCCCTAAACGGACAATGCAGTGCGTCCAGGGAAGAGTCACGCTAGAACCAGAGGAAGGAATGCCTTACGATATATGTGGTAATCAGTTCTGTATGATGGTCAACAATCCGAATACCGTTGAAAACGTAACAGTCCCACCAGAGATAGTATTGCATAGTCATAAGGTTCAGTGGAAGTTCATTCAAAACCACATGACCCCAACGTTCGAGACGAGATGCCCAGCGGCACCATTCTGTGACGCAGTAAAATGTATCTTTTGCAGTGCCAGTATCTTCGACCCAGAATGTTGGCCGGTAAGTGCAATACTTGGAGTAGCAGTTTTGCTGTACTCCCTGGTCACGGGTTGTTACGTATTCCTCTACGTCCCCCTGGTGGTCGGAAAACTCGTTAGGATACTGGGCAAAATCGTGTGGTACGTGCTACGCACCTGTCTCTGAATACCAGGAGAGGCGTTACCCGACGAACCCGTCGGAGAAATCTTGACGAAGTCATAGCTATAATACTGATGGTGTGCCAAGGCTAACAAGCATGCCAGATGGTTGATTTCTTCACTCACTATTCCACCATCTATATTGAAACAGCGAAGGAAGCCTGTCAGATCCAACTTTCAAAGCTTTTCAAGGTCAACACCTTCAAGCGAGGGGTGTGTCTACGTCTTTCTTACGATAGCACACCAATACATGAGATACCCTTCCGCTGGAAAACACTAGTCCTACACTGCGAGAAGGAGAATGATTTTTTCACGAGAGACACACTGTACCGAATTGTGGATCGAAAACGTTGTGCACATATGGGATCATGCGTGGAAGAAAAATGTGTCTCTATCAAGGCCTCTAGTCTTATTCCTGAGCTGGAGGAAGGGAATAGATATCCCCGCCACACTGCTTGTGTAGAATCATGCGGAGGCCCGGGTTGTGATTGTTTCTTTCTGAGCTCTGGCTGTCTGTTTTACCGCATCTATTTGCAACCGGTAGACGATGTAATCTATGAAGTTTTTCATTGCAATAGATGGACCGAAACGGCAAAAGTTGAAGTAATGCACTTAGGTAAGACCAAGAAAAATTCCATGACGACAACGTTGAAGTTACAACCCAATGTACCCAAACACTGGATCAATCTGACACTCACGTTGTCCTCAGTAGTTCTCCCACCACTTCCTATACTCAGTACTCAATTCATTACGAATTCGGTACTTACCGCTATGTGGAAAACGGGTTCGAAAGCAGAAAACGACTGCACGGATCACGCCAATGCTCGGAATCTTACATGTCAGGTTTTGGACGACTGCATATGCATGCCAGCAGAAGCCAAGGCAAACTGCAGATGCAAGGACTTCCCTATTGGGTCGTGATTCAAAGCTTTGGAAAACCAGTTACCGAAGACTTTACCACAGCTGTCATTTCAACAGAAAGAGAAGACTGTTTCAGCAAGACTGTTCAGTATGATTATGTCAGAAATCATTCTGAGTTTCCAAGACGCTCTGGTACCCGAAATATCGGTAGATGACGATATCTGTAAGGTAAAGGCTGGTACTTCCAGTGGAGATGGGAGGAGTACTAAAATTCACCGGTTCAATATCAGGAATTGTAGAGCAATGGTTAACGGGAGATTCATCAGATTCCGGCGGTATCGCAATGCCAGACTTTTCTCACATAGCTTCGGTATTCTTACAATGGTATTAAACTCTTCTCATAACAATCATAGGACTAATTGCTCTCTTAGTAATGACATACCTCATACTGTCCACTTGGGGAGCAAAGATCGCTAGATGGATATTTTTGCTACCCCCGAGATCGTTGGTGGCCTTAGTTAAACTTCTGCTACGCTGCTTGCGCCACTTATTTCTCGCAACAAGTCATAGAGAAGAGGTCACTAAGCAGCATAGGAAACAGCATCGAATAGCAGAAGTATCTTGATTCGAGTTGATAAGAAGAGATTTTGGGTTTTAGTTGCTTTGTGATCCGGACTTCAGATGTTTCGTTACAGGACAACCTGCTATGTCAGAGAAAAACGCACTCTCGAACGGCTACCGATTCTTCGCGAACCTTCGTGATAGGGCAATGTCGGAGAACAAACTAGAAAAGTAGATGGCCTCAGTACTGGACGAGATACACACGCAGATTAAAATAGCGAAGATGCTCGAAACATCGCTGACTCACCGTCTCCTGCAGCATACGTGCACAGATGAAACCGGCGGAGAACTTGTAGTCATGGCGCATCGTTTTCTCTATACAACCGTCGGGACGAAAGGCAAACTGCAAGGCTTAACGCAAAGGTTTATGGCCCTCGACACTATCTACACAATCCTCACGGAGGACGGGCAGTTCTCAAAACGAAGACGCCTGCAGTGGGAGGAAGGATATCAAACTACTCACGATACGAGCGCCGAAGACGTCGCGATACTGGCCGATAAACATCTCTTGAAAATGGAGGAGATCATAAAGGACCTCGACCGTGACGTGGAACGAGCCACAGAACTGATCCATACGAAAAAAATAGTGTTGAAGGGATTAACATTCAACAATTTCAATAGACGTCAATGCAACGCTGAAGCGTATGGAGGAGCACCTGGAGAGGATTGCGTCAAGAACGGAGAGCACCACGACTAACGTCGACGCTTCGCAGTGCAAGCGGAAACACATAGAACACGAGACAGAACACTATCAAAGAAGACAAAGTTCTCTCCGACGACGAGTATATGGCCTAGCTTATCCAAGAAAGCGCCGGGGAAGGCGATCGCAACGATCAACCTATCCTCGACCTATTGACCTGCAAACCTAAGGAGTCGCGTAAAGAAGAGCGGACCTTTCCTCGAAAGGGAGGCAATAAAGAAGAGAAAGATGATCATCAACAAACCAAGAAGAGTGATTATGAGGAATTGCCCCCGGGAGAGCGGTGTTTCCCCTGAAAGGAAGGCAATAGAAAGCAGAAAGGTGACCATCAGCGAAGCGAGGGAGGACAAGGAATCGCGTGAACGCCTACAGCGAGTACTTGAGGAGGAGTTTTATGATCTTCAGCAGGGACTGCGACGCTTGTCGCAAAGGAAGATCGGCGAATAGAGAGACCCTTCGGCGGTTTGCCAGATCTGGAAGATGAGAGGAGGTCACCACTGGGATAACTGCCCTGATTACCCAAATCAGCCGACGTTTTGCTCGTTCTACAAGATGAGGGATAGTCACTATTCGGATTCGTGCCCTCAGTTCACCAACGGAGAGCAGAGATACAGACTCATAATGCGAGAAGGACGATGCCCACACTGCTTGGAAAGATGCAATAATCCGGCTGATTGTCGACGCGGTGACACCAGGGTCATGCGCCCAGTTGAGAAAATATTCAAAAAATACGACCCCCTCCCAAAAAAAGGAGCTTCGGTACGACCCCCCCCCCCTTTTACTTATGTTATTGTTAGTTTTCATTTTGCAATAAATAATAAATAAGTGCAATAAATAATGAACGAAATATTTTTTATTGATGTATTACAAAAAATTTGCTTCGACTGGACTAAACAATCACTCATGCGTGTTCGCCTAAGCCTATGCAAAGGGAATCTCCTTTTTCCAGACTTAGGCTAAGACCAGGATAATAAAAAACTCGAGTTTGCTTCATCAGAATCATTTCATTGCAAAATTCGAACCCAATTCGGCTAGTGCTACGGCCTCTCTGCGCTGTAAGAGACCGTCGCTAACACTGTGGATAGAGCGCAGAGTACTACTTTTTCCACTTTAACTCCCTGAACATCGAAAGAACATTATGAAACAACAAGAAAACAAAGAGAGGAACGAATCGCCGACAATGATGCGCGAAAGGAATAGGTGCGGTTGCGTCGCGATCTGAATGGAGCGCGTTATCTCCCCCATACTAAATTCCGACATTATCAAAATACTTTAAACTTTACCTAGAGCCCATCTTTCAAACAGCTGTGAACTGTTTTCCTAACAGCCCCCTTAGACCTATCTATTGGCCGCTTGTTTTCTCTAATGGTTGCCTAGTTCTCGATACGGGTTTTCAGATGAGGATTAGATGAGGAAAATTTTGAAGTGTTCCATTCAAGTGGCCATAACTTCCTTCAAACTCAACCATATGAGTGCCTTCTGGTGAGACGTAATCTGCTGGGTACTCGCTTTCAAATGACTACCTGAGCTATACCATATCTTCAAAAGGAAGGAAGTTATTTTAAGGGAAGCCAGATGAGGATTAGATGAGGAAAAGTTCGAAGTGTTTCATCAAACGGCCATAACTTCTTCAAGCTCATCCATATGAGTGCGTTTCGGTGAGGCGGGGTCTGCTAGGTACTCGCTTTCAAATGACTACCTGAGCTATACCATATCTTCAAAAGGAAGGAAGTTATTTTAAGGAAAGCCAGATGAGGATTAGATGAGGAAAAGTTCGAAGTGTTTCATTCAATTGGCCATAACTTCTTCGAGCTCATCCATATGAGTGCGTTTTGGTGAGGCGGGGTCTGCTAGGTTGTCGCTTTCGAACGACTACCTGAACTATGCCAAATCTTCAAAACGAAGCAAGAAAAATTTAGGAAAGCCAGTCGAGGAAAATTTTTTCCGTCGAATTTGCGAGATCTTCGCACGATTCTTCCGAAAAAATTGATTCACTGTTTCCGAAATTCTCTAGTATACATCCTTCGCTCTAGGAGGCCTAGTGGGAGGGCGAGAAGCGTCGGTCAGCTTCTCCGTGGGATGCGCCATGCGCATGAGGATTTCATCCACATTCTCAATGAGTACAAACGTTTTCCGGTCCGTATAGTGGCCGCTAACACCAGATTACGTACTTGCAATCGTAGTAAGATATGAAAGAATTCCATATCAACTAATTTTTCATTTTCATCCCATTGTTTCTGGAGTGTCCATCCACGGTGGTACCCGTTGATAGATATCGCTTTCCACGGTTAATTGGTGAGTTTCGGAGGCGTCTCTGTACGTGGTTTCGGTGCCGGCGGACCAATGAAAGGGTTATTGGCATCGTTGTGAACCGCGCCATGTAGGAGGTTTCCATGATGATTAAGTTAAATTAGCTTCGGTATCAAACCCAGTCAGTCAGTTTTATCATTTCTCTCCTTACACTTCAGACTCTCAGCGTTAGAAATTCTGTTGATCAATGCCTACCTAAACGTTTACGACCCCCCCCCCCGTTGAGGATCCTCAACGGAGGCTTGACCCTAGGTGACACCGAGTGCTGGTACCGCTTGGTGGTGAGCAGAACTATGCTGCACTTCCTGATACTTGACGATGGAGGACATCATCGCGCCCTCTGCTCAGTACCAGGTTCCAAGGATCGCATCCGAGACATCATTCGAGGGGTGCGTACCAAGCTTGAGAGGCTAGATCGAGAAGATCGCCTATCCTCACACTAAGACGCCCGGGAGTGTAGCTAGCGCTACTATATTAGTTAGAGGTTTACTCTTTATTTTTATAGTTGATCTTCAATTTATAAACTAATCTATTTGATTGCTGATGACTGATTTTGTGCTTCACAGAATGCTTATGCTTCATAGCCACCTGCTTTACGAGGAGCTAGGCGATGCGAACTGCACTTTTTTTGTGCCAGCTGCAGAATGCTTACAAAAGGAGGCCTCGGCTGGAGTCAAGGCTCTCTAGCTCCAGCTTCGCTTCGACCCGATCGACTACGACTAAGAATTCGTCTCCTGTTGTGGCAATAAAGGATCTCGACTTATTCCATCTGTCTCGGGACAACCAATGTGGCCAACTTTCAGCCCGCCATACAGGAGGGATATTTTAGTGCGTACTGCAGTATCTTTATTCTAATAGATCTTCTGTATTACTCGCTTTAGTACGGTTTACTTGAAAACCGCGTGGCACAATATAAGGCGAGCGACGGTAGTGCAAGTATTACAATCCCTATCACTTTACGATGCTTCCTTTTCGGAGTGAATATTGAATTTCCTCAGGATCTTTCGCTAGATTCCTGTTTTTCACATTTCGCCACATGTATGACCTCAATATTTTGCCGTAGGCTCTTAATTTCATTAGTGAGTTGCACTGTCTTGGTAGAAAAGCATAGAAACTTCAAGAAGAGGGGGGTCATATGGAGGCCCTATTTTGGTGGCAAGGGTCGTATTTATTGAAAATTTTTCGTTAGGGTTGTGGAATGACTGAGAGGGAAGTTCTCACCGTCACAGTAAAAAGCCTTCATTTTCTCTTCAGCTGAATGCAGTGCACCTGAGCATGCAGTTCACAGCAGAATTCCACTTGTACGTTATCGTCACAAGCGGATATCCATGCAGAAAGAAGCTCCGATTCGATGGGCTCGATCTGATGTTCCCGAAGCGTAAGGCAAGCCTCTGCCGCCTGAGGATATGTTCGCATACAGTACCCACTTTTTATCTTCAGTGACTATTGCATAGCCTTGCGGAAGTCCGATGAGGAACATCGCGGCGTCAATCGTTGGGTCAGGTTGTTTCATGCGGAGCACATACGGAATAATATCTTGACATTTTCGGTTCTTCCTAAAGTTAGGGATATGTACCACTGCCACAACTCAGGTAGGATAGGAGGAGGTACTCCGTCACACATCGGCGACAGTTGCTCAGCATTCCTCCCGTGAGCTGAGCCTAAGGCGTGTGTAGTGAATATCACGGAGCTGCAACTGTGGCCATAACCTTTGCAAGAAAAATGTATGTTATTTCGAACGAATGGTGCCAGCGGTGGTTAAATTCAAAGACCTCATTCGCACTCACTGCGTGACTGATAATCTTGCGGAAGATGGATGAAATAGGTACAACATACCATATATGAAAACAATCTCTCAAACCTGATGGCACACAGTTAAAAGCACACAAGCGAAAGGCGAAGGATGAAGTCGCGGGTATACATACAGGAGGTGCCAGGAAAAGAGTAATTTTTTCTCCTCCATACCAGGAAAGCAGCGGTACTTTGGGATATTCCTAGACTTTCGTAGCAATATGAAAGGAAGGTGTTGTGGACTTAGGGGCCAAGCTGCTACTGTTTATCCTGACCACATTAAATAACAGTGACAAAGACCCAACGCCGCCAGCTGAGATCCCTATCTACGATGCATGCCAGTCCTCGACAAAATATCCAATCGAAGTCGTGTCAGAATAAGCTTGAGAAAGACTTTAGCCTGTTTCTCATTGATTTTCTCAGACTTTGTGCTGAAGTATATTTTGACTACCTGGAGGCTCACTGAAGCAGGATCCCTTTTATAGAATGCTTTGTTGAGGCACCTAAGCACTGCCCTCAGATCTAAAAACTGGATGCGATCAGACCACGCTTAAAAAAAGTGCCTCATAGATCTCGGCAATTATACTCGACCGGTTTTGGCGGTGTTTATTCTGCCCCACACATTTTACTCCTGAGGCTTGAGATGTGGTATGGCCATTCTCATCGGTTACGTAGCGGTCAGCTCATGGGCAAACATGCCTCTCTGCGCATAGTTCAACTTTCTCTCTCAGTGGACAAACTGCTATCCATGAAAAGTGAGACGGCTAACGTACCACCGACGTACCATCATCAAAACGTGACCCAGGGTGCTAAAGCTAACTATTAGGTCTATGCAGAATAAATGGCCAAAACGGACTACTTTTTTCAAAACGCCATAACTTCGCTCAGACACAACTTTATTTGTCGAAGTAAAAACCATTCGAATCTACACAACCTTGCCAACGATCTGGTAAAGAAACTATGCCATCATGATCAAATTCAGGATTGCGAAAATTAATGAAGTCAACGATGGCATTTTCAACATGCATCGTTTCGGCGAACTCCTTCTGACCCAGGTTTGCATCGAGAACCGGGAAAAAGTGGTAATTCGTCAGAGATAGGTCTCAGGAATAAGGGGGTGAGGGAGAGTCTCGATCAGTTTCTGCCGGGTGACTTGCGAACTGTGGGGTTTTGCGTTGTTTTGCGCACCCAGTAAAAAAATGATGCAGTTAGGCATCGAGCCTCTTCCTCACCCCCCCCTTATTCCCCAGACCTATCCCTGACGGATTACCACTTTTTCCGGGTTCCCGATGCAAACCTGCGGCAGGAAAATTATGCACGGTAAAAATGCCATTCTTGACTTTATTGATTCTCGCAATTTAGAATTTGATCGTGATGGTATATTTCCCTTACCAGATCGTTGGCAAAATTCAGTAGATTCGAATGGTTTTTATTTCGACAAATAAAGTTGTATCTGAGCGAAGTTATGGCCAATTACGTTTCGGCCATTTATTCTGCATAGACCTAATAGAGGAGGACCCTATATCAAAGTGGCCGTTTCCAGTGGAATATGTAAGGCTCGCAAATTTTCAGACGCTGTTTTCGAATTGCCTGCTTTCCGAACTTGAAATGGACAGAGTAGCAAGGTGTTTTCTGGAGAATGCGTCGGCTCAGGTACACCACAGGAAAGTGGACGGTCAGTAGCCGTATGGCAGAGAGGTGAATGCTTGTAAAACGCAGACGGTGGTTCGGATCATTGTGCAATGCTATTTTTGCATTTTGTTAAACTTCTCCTAACGGTCACAGGAGCCAACCCTCGTCAAATATTACCGCATTTCGATGCTCCTTTTGGCATAAGACATGGTAAAATAGAAAGCTGATCACTTCGCAACCATCTTGCCCGATCAATGACTTCAAAAGCGTTAGTATTTTCGCATGACCAAAAATGAGCTACCACGTCTGAAAGTGTTACGTACTTCCCAGGTGTAACGGGTTTTATACATCCATTTTCCTCATCATTCAAGACAGTGCTGAAGCGAGGGACGGCTTATGTTATTGCACATAACATCGGCCCTCCAGTGCACATGGTGTGCCCAAAAAGAGTATTTTGCCCACGGCTCACATCCGCCAAGTGTACAAGACGAATGCTAAAGAAAGAGATGAAAGTGTTGGGGCAGAGTATTGCTGGAATATTCCTATAAAAGCAGGAATAAGCTGTCGCTCACTGATTCACCGTCATAAGAATATGGAGCCCTGAGTCGGCTCAGCCGGGCTATAGAGCACGTACGGCACTATGGTCAGCGTAAAACAGCAGAGCGTGCTTTCGTGGCATGCTTCTCAAGGGAAGCATCTTGAGGACTCACCCTTCGGCTCATAGAAGTGAGAAGGTACTCGCTGCTTGGATAGGGCTGCTGTGATCGGAAGTATCATTTTTCATGCCTCAAACCTGCCTCCGGAGGGGTTTCAGTGGTAATGGCACGTTCTAGTTATTGGAAACGAAGGGCGCTGGGAACACGTAGAGAACGGAATGTTCAAGAACGCCACCCAATATGAATCCCCCTAGGTACTCATTGTGAGCGGACCTCAGCGAGGTTGTGAATGAGGGCAACGAAATCTCGGATTTTGCGAAGTTGACGTGACACATCACGTTCACTCGGAAGAGGCTCCCGTGCTTGCTCGTGCAGGAGGCTGCTACGGAGTATAGCCATAGGGTGAGATCTGTTCTAACTTTAGGTATGGAAATACCTCGTCAAAATCAGTAGAGGGTCGACTAATATGGTGTTGAACGAGGAGGAGAAAAAATTATTCTTTTCCTGGCACCTCCTGCATGTATACCCGCGACTTCATCTTTCGCCTTTCGCTTGTGTGCTTTTAACTCTGTGACATCAGGTTTGAGAGATTGTTTTCATATACATGATATGCTTCGGTTCAATCGCCCATCTGTGGGATTTCGAGACATCTGCACTGTTTTAATTTCCGTCACATTTGGTGAGTGTTCGTGAGGCGAAATACTATGACGAAATCTGCTTTATTCACTGTGCCTATTGCGGAACGCTTTGATCCTTCACTCTTTTGCACTGGTGACTTTTGCTCATAAATTGTTGACGTCATCCTAATTTGAACTGGTAAACTCAATCGGACTAGTTGGACAAGGTAGTTGCGAAGTGCTCAGCTTCCCACTTAACCTTGTCTTATGCCAAAAAGAGTATCGAAATTCGGTAATATCTGAATAGGAGTGACTTCTGTAGCCGGCAGGAAAAGTCCAACGAAATGCAAAAATAGCATTTTCACAGGGATTCAAGCGACCGTCTCCGGATATGGAGTGTATTATTTACCTCTCTGCGGACGGCTATTTGCAATCCACTTTCCTGTGGTGTATCTGAGCCGACGTTCGTCGAGAAGGGCTCTGGAAGTCTGCTCGAAGAATCGCTTTGCAAACTTGGAAAGCAGATTCGAAATCAACGTCCGGAAATACGTCAGACTATATGTCTCTTTTTCTCCCTAGCGTTAGCTCCACGCCGTCAAGGGGTGCGCTGTTCCTGTCTGATGTCGCCACCGTTTGTTTCTATTTGAGGCACTCTCCGCCGTGGTCTCCACTTCGGTGAGGTCGGTCTCGATGACGTCCTCCCTCCTCTTCTTTTGGACTCCGCGTGGTTGCTTCCCTTGCGCCTCACTCCGAACTCTAATACCCCGAACTCTAGTACTTTTCTTACAGGGTGATCCTGATCTTATCAGCACGTGTCCACACCATCGCAGCCGCTGCTCCTTCAGCTTCAGCTGGACAAGAGCTATCTGCATGGTCGCATTCACGTCCTCGTTGCTGACCTTGTTCAGTCGTGTCCAGCCACATGCCTATATCAACATCGTCATTTCAGCCGCATGCAGCCGTCTCTTGTGCATCTTGGCTATGGTTCATTCGCTTTCGTAGAGATTGCAGGCCTTACCACCGTTCGGTATACCTTTCCTTCGAGTCCTTCGAGCGTTCTGGAGTACCGTCGATCACACAGGATCCCACTGGACTCCCTCTTATCCATGCTGCGTTTATTCGGACTTTTGCGGCCTGATCCACTGTATCTTGAGCCGCCAAGTCACTCCTCAGGTACCAAGGTGACATCTTTCACGATCACATCCAGGGTGAGGAGGACGGGGAACGTGCTGAGGGCCCATCCTTGACACACTCCTACCGTGATATCTACCTCATACGACAACCCGTGCGGAGTACGCACAGCTGTCTTAGCTCCGTCGTGCTCATCCCCATGGAAGCGATCACACGTCCCGGCACATGGAGTTTTCGCAGCGCTCAGAGTACTGGTTTGGGAAGACGGTCAAAGGCCTTTTCGAGATCGAGGAATGTCAGATAGCATGGTTAGCGCTTTTCCCTATACTTCTCCATCACCTGCCTGGCGATGAAGATAGCTTCGGTTGTGGATTTTCCACGCACGAACCCGGACTGCTCCTGAGACATAGGGACGAGTTCCCTCGGCCTTGAAATGATCAGTCTGTAATACAGTTCCATGGTATGCGCTGTTAACTTGATTCCTCCGTAGTTGGAGCAATCAAGCACCCTTCTGTTTGAAGATGGGAAGGATCGCGCTAGATCTCCACACATCTGGGAATCTTTCTGAGACTTTTCCTTCAGCGGCTCGGTGTTGAGAAATCGAGTGAGCCAATCTAGACCGTACTCTCCTAGCCCCTTCCATGCACCTATCGGCACCCTATCTGGACCAACCGCATTTCCAGTGCTTATCCTCCCTAGCATGCGACGGACCCTCCACTTGCCCACAGTAGGATGGGACCGGCCGTAGCCTCCTTTTGTGGGCTTCCTTCAGAAGAGGAGTCCTCGTTTGAAAGTATTCCCGCTACCTCTTTTTCACCTCTGCTGACTTCCTTGGGATGACACCAACGCTGGTACCGCGAAGTATGAAGGTGATCTGAAGGTGTAGCAATCTCAGAAGTTAGCCTGAGTGAATACAGCTTGTAAGGCGGCCATGTGATGCCTGAATTTCACAAACCGTTTTCAAGCATCTCGCTTCCATTGTAAAACTTGTGTCGGTGGGTGACTAAAATAGATGCTGGCAACTGTGAAACTATCTATTGCAGTCACAGGTGCAATGTTGCTCTATTGCATCCGGTAGGATTCTGATATCACCGCAGTCGTTTGAGCATGAAGGGGAGCGATTGTGGCTTCTACTCTGTAACTGCTACGATATCGTGTGGGTATGTCTTATGAGAGAATTTCGCATGGCACCGTACAGCGAGCGGCGTTTGCGCGCAAGTTGGCTGCCTCGTTGGATCGCCTGTTATTGCGTAAAGAGAACGGTGACCGTACCCACGCCTATTCCATTTATTAGGTTGTCCGGAAAGGAATAGGCGTGGGTACGGAATAATGGAGGTTTCGGACTAAATGCATGGTAGGATTCAAAAGAATATATATTTGTCACCCTATGTTGTGAGCGGACCTAATTTGAGGGATTTGTCCAGTATATGTACCTGTCAGTAGCATATGCGACATATCGTCTCCTGCTCATAGTAGTGTCTTCGCAATGGATGACAAGAAGATGCTCCACCGACCCGCTTTGCTTCTACAATACCGCTCCGGCCGATCCGCGAGCGAGGCCCATCGCTTCCTGCAGGAGACAATGAAGAGGCAAGCCCCCTCTCGCTCGACGTGCTTCTACTGGTACAACAAGTTCGACTACGGTGACGAATCGCTCAAGGAATCTCGACGCACAGGTCGACCACAATCACAGAACAACCAGCTCGTGCTCGCTACCTGTGGGGCTCGACCTGACCTTTCTGTACGCGAACTTTCAGACATTACGAATACTCCAAATCCACGGTACACGATGTCCTTCGGCGTTCAGGGAAGGTCGCGAAGTTGCCTTGTGTCGTACCCCACGCTTTAACGTCCGAGGACAAACGGAAGCGTGTTGATGTGTGCACTTCTCTCGTCAACCGCCGCCGCACGTTTTCATGGATCGACTCGATCGTCACAATGGATGAGAAATACTGCGTCTACGACAATGTGGTGCGTCACAAGCACTGGGTGGACATCGACGAGCTTCCCGAACAACAGCCGAAACGCCTTGACCACGACAAAAAGGAGCTGCTTTCTCTCTGGTGGGACATCAATGGCCCAGTATTCTCGGAAATGGTTCCTACCGACTCCATGGTAGACTCCATTATGTTCCGCGCTCAGCTGGAAAAAATGAGCGAAATCCTACGTAATCGTGGTCTCAAGAGAGGAAAAATTCTTCTTCTCATGGATAATGCCAGACCACACACCGCAAAGAATACATAGATGAAACTGGAGGAACTCGGGATCGAGCTGGTACCTCATCCGCCGTATCCGCCGTACTCACCTGATCTTGCACCCACTGACTACCACGTTTTCCGGTCGCTCCAGTCTTTCCTAGCGAGAAAAAAGTTCGCAAGTCGTGAGGAAGTAAAAAATGGTGTCGACAACTTCTTACATTCCAAGTCTCCAGAGTTCTTCGCTCGTGGGATCCGCTCTTTACCGGAAAGATGGCAACATGTGATAGATCATAATGGCGAGTATTTTGTTGAATGATAGTGGTTGTCAATAAAGTCACTAACTATACAATGTTCTCCGACATTAGTCCGAAAACTTTCCGGACAACCTAATATTTCGCTGTTGATTGCTTGTTTTCAAACTGTTTTCATTTCAACAGTTAGAATTCAATTAAATTTACTTCAGTTTGAGTGATTCCAGCTCATCCATGGTTGATGATGGCGTTTTACTTGCATTCATTCCGTTTCCTGGCAATGTATCATCGCATTCTTCTACATATCATCTTTACTTGCGCATCAGCATGAGTACATTAGATCTTGCCACATCCTAGGGAGGAGGAGCTCCGAAAACCTTCTACTTGTGCAGGAACAGACTTTCGCATTACGGCGGAAGTGATGCACTCATTACCAAGCTCCTACCCGCTAGACCAATGTGAAAATACCCGAAGCACATTGCGTCGCAATGTTATGCAGCACAAAGTTGTTACAGGCATGCTGAGTACCGTCAAAAGCTTTGTTCTCAACGGGACTCGATCCTTGCCTTACAGTGCAGAAGGTACGTACGTAGTTTACACTATAGCACGATGCATAAAGCTAATGAAGTTCGGGAGCACAAAAATGATGTAGAGATAGAAAATGGAATGAATGTGCAAAACGACATCATCAACCAAGGGTGAACTGAACGTTTTCCAAGGAAGTAAAGAAATCAACCAAATTTTTAACCATTGAGATGAGAACGATTTGAAAACAAGCTCAATATAGCGACGAAATAATTGAAAAATAGGCGTAAGTACAGTCCTCTTATGCAATAACACGCGTTCCCTACAGTGGGCAACAAACACGCACACAAGCGGGAAGGAAGATGCCACAACGCGGAATCCTGACATAAGGTACATAGCCTTTCCTTTGTGATTTTGCGTGTGCCATACACACCCACTTTGAGTAATAATTAAATTTGGCCTGAGTGTAGTAGGGAAAAAGAAGTTAGAAGCTCCACACATCGTCTGTCTCTAGTCGACGCTCGTTTATGATAAAGATTACGAGATGTTTCGGACACTCTACATGAACACCTGTTCTACGAGCGCTGTGAATAGTATACTTTCACCTGTGTGTGAACATCTAAACCCCCAGCTATGTGCAGAATCGTATCTGTGAAACTTGAAAAAACGCGCTATAGTCAGAGGGAATGCATTGTTTGAAGAGTCTCACCGCGACGAAATTTTCTTAATGGAACGCTTACGGCAAGCAAAGGGGAAAATGCATTGTACCCCTACCGCTACAGCTGTGCATTTTCACATGAGTTTCCAGGATTTTTCACTCAAGGGCAGAACTCTCGGTGCGCTAAAACCAGAAACGTCAAAATTCCTGGGACATATTGTGAGAATTAGTCTAGATAATACGAATCTACTCAAGTCGCCATACGATCCAATCACTGAGCCTCCGTGTTCACGCGGGTTCTGTTTTCAGCGTATCCACTCAGTAGTGCCTTGTCTTCCAGGACAGGCACATTCGACCACCCATACATGGCATCCTTCGTGGTTCAAAGCAGATTCAACTTTGGACTTGCGCTATCCTGTGCTAGCGTGCTAAACACCGCTCCCTTTGATCCGAAAACTCGAGTAGAATGATAGAAGTGATGCGTTGACAACTTCTGGTTGCTTGTTTGATACCGTAGTCGTCGAGTGACCAGCGCGACATCGCGCGGCTGTCCAATAAGGAGTAACTCCGCCCACCCCTCATTTCGCTGACTGGCTGGCGGCCGGTGGATAGGATGAATCGCGACTGGCTGGCGGCCGGTGGATAGGATGACTGGCCACTCTGGCCGCATCAGCAGTGAATAACCCAGGGTTTGTGAAGGTTTCACACCACTTTCGTTGGATTGGATTTTGGCCGAAATTGTTCCGTAGTTTTCCATGGTGAAAAACAGCACAAGCTGAGGCTCTGAGAACGTGTACAAAAAAGTTCAACTATTCTTTAACTACTGCAATTGCACATTTTGTGTTGGCTCTGGTGTTCTGTGTTATGAAGGATTTGCCCTTTTTGGTTTTCGGAGTGCATGCCCATGAAGAGAGGTTTCCTGTAGGTAAGAAGATTTTTTCCTGAAAGGATCGCTCTAGATTGGATCTTCGCATTTCACTGAACTCAAGATGAACATGAAGGTCACGCTCACGACAAAAAAAAACTATGACCGATTCTCTCGTGCTCTCGATTCATTCTACCTTTCCAGCTACATACAACATGCAAGATCTCGTAACATTCCAACTAGCACAGTCTTCTTCGTTGCCTTTCAGAAGGCTCTCGTCAATTCTGCTGCTTAGCTGAGTCCTGTTGAGGGGCTGGATGTTGCCTCACAAAGCCATAGATGAACTGTTTGTGAGGTTGAATAAATGGAGTGGTCACACGTCTGAACGAAGAATCGTTTAATTTTTTTTCAATTGGAGGGAGCATTTTCGAACTTGCGATGTTATAAATCTGATTGCTGTGGTATGTTATGTGTCCCTTCAAGATTTGTAGTGATTTTTTGTTGCGCTCACGAAGATGATCTATTCAATCAACCATCGAGCAGTCGGCGCGGCAAGAATGGGCGTTGAAGGAAGTACTCCGCGGAAACTGAGAAACATCTCATATGTAATCGAAAGCGCTGCTTTTGTTCAAAGAGATCGTTTTTGAGGAACGCTAATCATCCCCAAAAGACGTCACTGCTGTAGAGGGACAGTAGTCCATGGAATAGAATAAAATGGGGAACTACAAATCATTATGCTGCCACGGCCAGCGTTGATATTGCGCAAACTCTAATGCTAAAAACTGGTGCGCTGTGAACAGGGGAAATGAAGAAACCGGTAATGCGTTCCCATACCCAGAAAAGATTTCTTACGACACGAGATACACCGCCCTGTTGACGTTCATATAGATGTACCACATAAGGCGGGTCTCTACTGATCGACAAGAATGGAGATTCGGGTAATTAGTTTTACTCGTAAGCCGAATCCGATCTTGTTCCAAACATCACTCCCTCTTGGCAATGTGCTAGAGGGCATGAAAATGTAGAAGTTAAAAAAGAAAGTTAACTGATCACTTCATGGCATCGTTCGTTCATCATGCATTGGAACTTCTTCTGAAGCATGTGGTGACGGCGAGGTGAAACCCACGACGTCACGCCAGGCCGTCGGGGGCGTGTGATGATGCATTGTCTCGTTTACTTCGTCAGTGTGTGCAGCTCGTTAGATTTCTAAATTCGAAAGCTTTCACTTCGAAATGAAAATCTCAATAGATTCCTACAGGTCAGGCAGTTCATTGATTACTGTCATTCACTCGTGCGGTAGAGATACTCATAAAAACGATCAAAACTCGTGCGGTAGAGATACTCTGGGAAACGACCAAAACCTAAATTTTAAAGACGTCTGATGACATTCCCTTCCGATTGCACTATACTGCCCGGCTACTGTAGTGAATGAGGCCTTATTACTTTAAAATCGGATACAATCCTTTTGAACTCACCTCATCGGTACCTTGCCAAAGTCATTCTTCACCAGTGAGTTATCATCTGTAATTAGTTCAGCCTCACTGTCGCATGTCCCAATACTTGAGCGTCCACGTCCGTCTGGCTGCACCTTCTAACAAAGGAGTGGAAGAGAAGTGTGGGTGAAGTAGATCAACAGGTGCTGTGGGAAGCCTGTTGTAGTTCCCCAACTGCTTGCTTTATTACTGTTCGCTGACTTAGTCAGCTATTGATTGAACAACCAGGAAAGCTCGAGTTCTGGAGAGGAAGAAAATTCCGTTTTCACGCGGTTATTGGGGTTGGGTACAGTACGCGGCTTTTGCTGTTCTGACGTGAGACAAAATCCGTTCGATCGAAACTTGCTCAACATGCAGGAATCGAACGAATTGTTGCGCGAGTTGCACAGCAGATTTCAGGTCCCCCACAAAACATTGTGCCACTATTCATCATTTGCAGTACGCACAGCTTCGTCAGTGCTGAAAGGGCCATTGAAAGCAGTGTTGCCGAAGACTGAAAGAAGTCGAATAACGGCGATCATCGTCGATACCTATACGACAGGGCTATTCAGTAACCACAGAATCATTCCTCGTCAGCGCGTGCTGTTCGGAGCCATCCGATTCCTCCTCCGAAATCGCATTCGTTTTTGCCTTTGCCGTTGCCGCTCTTTCGTTCTTTCGCTGCGTCTCCTGACACAGAGAAGAGATTCATCGATGACAGCCATTTACCAACGAAACGTAACGTGCCCCGTTACCCTCAAATATCTCGATTGTCTCATCTTATGCCGAGATTTTTACCTCTGATCCATCGCCTTCCATCAAACGAACGCCATCTCAACAAATGAAATAGTAGTATTTCCATCCTAAAACAAGCTGCTGCGATTTGTCATAGGGGCTTATTTTCGTTTCAGATTGTTCACTCCATTACAGTAATATGGCTGTGGTCCGCTTACGCTTCCAACCATCATGATCAGCGATAGCTCCCTTCGCAGTTTTTGCCAATGACTAATAACCATGACTTGAACATGATTGATTGTCTTCTTATGAATTCAGATTTTTCGGTATCGATTAGTTTGAAACCTTTCGATTATTTGAAAGTCATTAATAAACGGGTTCATCAGTTACTCGAAGAAGCGTGACCCCCGAAAAACACTGGGTTTACCGTGTTAATGTTTGCGCAGTGTTTTATGAGAATTACCTTCTTGAATCATTTTCAACATAACCGGTTGCAAAACACTGGGAATATGCAATTTTTCTGATCCTCCTTTCTATAGGCCTGTGGAACAACAACATATCTTCGCTTTCGCACGATTGGCATACCTATACCCATCTTCTGAGACACGCCGGTGGATCCGTTAAGGAATTCCGGTACTTCACTGTCCGCTTGTGTCTTTGTCAGTGGTGTGTGAAATAGTGCGATAGTGATTCAAACCGAATACTGAAGCAGCACTGTATGATTGTATTATCAGCATCCGGAATGTTCTTTTCTCATCGATTAAATCATAGAAATGAAAAACAGTTTCAGGCACAACGTGGTCACATCGCCCACGCACGTTGCACATTGAGGGACCGACCCATCAAATGTGCCAGATCGTCAGTTCAACATTCAACGACGAGTCGAGAAACGATAGACGGTTGCCCTTTGATGCTCAACCCCTTCCGTCATCAACTACAACCGTCACAGTGGATTCCTTTGCTGACACCGAAACAGCCCATCGACGTTGGCGCGGCGACATCGACGACGCCAGCTCGGCGTTTCGTCCGTATTCATGTTCGACGACGTCAGCCACCACCTCCGCTGTTGTCGCCACCTCATCGATCTCCTCGTCGCATCGCAATCAAGTTCGTTTCGACCTTTCATACTGTCTTACCAATCTGTTCTAGCGATGACGTTTTATCAGGCATCTGCGATCTGCTATATCGTTGGCTATTTGTTACAGTTGGCGAGGGGGTTTTTTCATTCTTTACACTCTTCTAACGGCTGTCCCTTTCCAGCGAAGTGTTCACCTCGTTGCCGAGCTCTGATCAGTGCTTCTATTTATGGGAACTGAACAGCGGAGAACGTGTTCGAGGTGCGATAAGCAACTGCGAAAGCGAGCTGTTTGAACGGCTCCTCATGTGGACTGTGCTCATCGTGCACGTTCCATAACTGAATAGTTATGTGAAACTAGGCACTGACGCTATGTGGCCACTTCTTTGCCTTCGTTCGTCGACTTCCGCGTCGCTCACCACCGCATTACGCGACCATCGCCGGTGCGGCGTTATCGGGTAGCTGGAAAAATGGCTATCGCGAAACGATTGATAGCGGCATGCCGCCCAGTTGGCGAGGAGCTTCGTGTTTGCGTATCGTCGTTTGTAAGTGCATGTATGACTTTTGGTAGTGAATGTATGTACGCGCATATTTGTATGCGTCTACGTATGCATATGTGTCATTGATGCGCTGCCACATTTATGCACTTGGACGGCCGGAGTGCCTGCAGCAAGACGTTCGTGGCGACGAATGCGATCTCCGACAAGTCGCGCACGTCGCACGTATTCCAGCCGGGTTAAGACCTTAGTCCACTTGCGTTTGCAATCCGCTCACCATATCTAATATTCTTTCCGCTCAACGCTTTGTGCGTTCTAAAAAATTCCCCCTACAGCGGGCCACTTCGACCGGTAGAAGAGAACTTTCAGCAAATCGCGTCAGCCAACAGACTCGTTTCTATCGACATGTGTGTTGCGCCTAGTCTGATTTCCCTGAACACTTTTGAAGAGAAAGGAAACCGCGCTAACTTTGAATTGCTCTCTCAGCATGACAGCAGTTGGCGTGTCTATGCCTGTGTTTCTGAACACATTAATGCCTCCAGTGTTCGTTGTCGTTGTTGGTGGCCGTAGTGCAGATGCAGAGCGACTTGGAGAGAGGGATGGCATGGCTGCGTGTGCAGTGAGAGGTAGAACTGGGGAGATCGAGGGAGAAGGAGGTGGGGGGGGGATGGCTGAGAGCGGGGCGACGGGGAAGAGAAGGAGGAGGCAATTGCAACCAGCGCATTTGTGTGCGGGCAAGTGCAAGCGTATTGATTTTGCACTTTTGCGAGGGTTTTTCTCGCGCAGTCGCGCTATTTTGTTTATAAACTCGCTTGTCAGACGTTTTTTTTCATGGACTTCAGTTCACTGAGTTGAGCGCTATTCGATCGACCTCATCAGCTCTCTTCTATCACGTCTAGATCTCAAGGAACAGCTTCGTTGAGGGTGCATAACCGTTCTTCGAATGTATGCACCAGTTTTCTCGTTCATAGTTCATCATCCAGCCCACCAGGGTAACCAGTTTGGAAGTACCTCGCACACGTGATTTTTACCACTTCTGTAGCGCTTATCCTTCCTTTTCCTTTTGAATAATTCCTCGGACAGTCATTTTTTATTCTCACTTTTCCCTCGAGTTTTTTGCTTAGAACGAAACCTTCTATATCTTTCTAAACTCTTACAAACCTCTACCAGCTTACTCCATTGCTTCATGGATCATCAGTCTATGCTTGTTAGAGTTCATTCGTTCAATGTATTTTCATTTCTTTCTTGCGAACGGGATTCGGAAGTTTTAAGGTGCCCTAATGGTCTTGATAGTGAGTAGGTTATCTTAACAAAACAAAAAGGTAATGTTTAACTGGAAAACTCTGTCTCTGGAAGTTCTGCCGCACTCCAGTTTGATTTCTGTATTACTCACATTTCCAGCCGTTTTTACACCAATACCTCATGCATGAACCTTTATACACCACACAAGCACTCAGAAATCTCTTCATCTTTTGCGGTATGATCCGGTATGTTGTCGCATTTCATCCCAGATTAGGCACCCATTGTAGTCTATTACACTACCATGGAACAGTGAACCATTCGCAATTATGAAATCCCCACTCGGTGTTAGCCCCGCCTTTCACGGACGCTCTTTTCCCCCATCGCATCTGCTCGCGTTCATGTTGCGCGCTGCCTGCGCTCGTTTGGTTCGATAGAGGCGATAGAATATTCGACATGACATAGCAGTTTTTCAAGGCCATCACGACAACGGCATGTGTATGTATTCGTTCTGTTTGTATGCATGAAAGTGGGTGTGTGGGCGTACGTGCATTCTACAAAAAGCGCGTTCACAAAAGTGTGCCAGCCATAATTCATCACCATTCAAAACCATATGCATCAGTAGCGTTTTGAGAACAGCCGATGCTCTCCGGCCCTGATCGCATTGCAGAAGTCATTTTGAGAAAAGCCGCCGACGGCGCTGGATTGAACTCTGAAGGCATCACGGAATGTATCGGCGAGGAATTGATGGATCGTTACCTGGCCACGAAGCGTTCCTTGCAACGTCAGTGCATAAGGTTGTGTGCATGAGGGCTGCCTCGTGGCACGTTGAAAACGCGATGGCATGTGCGGTGCGAGGGGAACGCGCGAACGGCCAGCACTAGCAGGCACGGCGCTTGCGAACACACACCACACACATGCACACCACACAGCACACAGTCAGCGCATACACTCGCACTCGCACTCGCACTTGCATGCCGCCGGAGTAGCTCGCATAACTTCACTGCTGCCCCCCACGCGGAGTTCTTGCGGTGGGCATCGCGATGCTACGATAAAAAGAGAACGATGTGAAACCCCGCCTGCGGTCGTCGTCGCCGGAGCCGCCGCCGCGCCACGCCACGCCTCGTACAGAACGGTGTTCGCGCGATTTCGCGCCATCGCGGCGGCCATCGCGTCAAAAGCTGCCTGTGCAAGCGGGTCGTCCGCACGTCGCACTTCAGAACGCGACTAGTTAACATCGAGGAAAAGATCATGCACGTCACTCTCCAATGATATACCTTTCCCTCGATCGTTCTTGACTCTTCTATGATCGGGCCGCTGCCTGCTTGTTCTAGCGTTCCGCATCGTTTCCGCTGTAGCTGTGAATTGCTGACGTGTACAAAATAAGGTTTCATGTCTCGGGGAAATGGCTTTTTTCGCCTATTCTATTGAGAGCATTTGTCACCCATTTGCTGGCAGTCCTGATTAACGAGCGTTTCCCATCGCTTCCGTCCTCCTCGATTGTCCGTTGACGAAAAAACATGAAAAACGCTTTTATAGATGACTGCATATCTTATTGGCATACATATATATATCAGTGATTCAATTTCCAATTGTTCTTGAAAATTTTTCACGACCGTCACAAACGCGACCATCCTATTGCTGATAATATCACTGAGTGGTGACTGTTGTGTCATTGAACAATCGCTTTTCGTCACTGTTTCAGCACTTCGTCACCGAGTCGCAACCGCTCGATTTGAGGAAGCGAGGCTCAAGTCCGCCAGCAAGTACGAGCACGGCATTGCAGCAGTTTCTGCCTGTATTTTCGTCTACTGATGACTGTTACACGGCGAAACTGAAGAAAATCGTGGGGATCTATACAGAACCGTGTTCAGCGCAACTGAAATCGTCAACGACATCGTTAACTCCTCCTCCGAAACCTCGGAAAGGCAATTACTTCCTCATTGATTCACTGCTAACACCTGCACATTCCTCGGATCAATCACTGAGCTTCACGCGCAAGGTACTCATCACGTTCAATAAGTCATCACCAATTCGCATATTTTTCTATCGAAGACTAATAAGATCGTTCAGGGCGTTGAGAGAGCACCAGTATTTCTCGGGTGTTCGTTGGCAACGGCGTTCGAAAATCCAACCGCCACTTTCGATATTCCGAAGCGAAACAGAATCGAGCCGAACTGTGACGTCGCTCAGGCGCCAGCGCCGGCCGTGCTCAGTCCTCATCGTTCCAACGGGCAGGAGACGTTGAACTCTTCAAGCTCGATGAGGAAGCTGAAACGGGAGCCGGACGACACCACCAGCGCCACCATGGCGCCACCACCGAACATCTGCGTCGATGACGAGGTTTTTCTTTCATTTCACTATTTTTGAGGTTGTCCGATAGAGAGTGGGCGAAGAAGTAAGGGATTCTAGAACATTGGAACATGACAAAGTGCATGAGTATGTCTGTGTCCTTTTGTGTGCGTTCAATTGCCACTAACTTGCCCCCCACCCCTTTTAAACCCTTGCCGCTCCCTTAACGTGCTGCTAGCATATCTGTTTAAAGCAGAAATTGGTGTGTCCTTGGGCTACCCTAACCACAATGCGTTCGCTCCTCAAGGCCAGAACTGGAACATCCCATATATAAAACTGAACTCAGTGTTCTCTGCGACTCTCGACGTTGCGCGGCATCCGGGGCTGTTTCTGACGTCGTGTTGTCGAATTGTCGCTAAGAGAATTTCTTCCTTATTCGATCTACATCTTTATAACATTTCGATGTCCCTCGACCTGATACTGCGTGCATTAATGGTGAGTGAGAATCAACTTTTCGTTCAGAGCATTATTTTTCGTTTTTTATCCTTACTTGCTATCGACTCAGTTAATTCCTTCTCCTCCCGTTATCGATTAGCTCTTTGATCTCTTGGTTGTGGTGCGTTTTTTGTCGCATGCCGTTTGATTTCATGCTTTGCATGCTTTTCTCATCATCGGAACATTTGAATGAAAGAATTTTGTAGCTATCACGTCTGCTCTTTCTGACGACTGTGTATACTACTTGTATGAGCATGTGCTTTTGTAGAGGAAACGAGGAGTAGAGGATTAGTGATGAAGAGAGATAGAACAGAGAGGGACGTGTGCAGGGAGAGTTCGATAAACAATTCTGTGACAGTGAAGATAGCGTACATTTCACGCAGGCGCAGGCTTGGGTGTTGCGAGCGCTTTTTTTTCACGAACGGCCGAAGACCGCCGCCACACACACACAACCAGCCAGCCGTTCCCCTTGGTTGGAATCGATCAAAATGTCCACTAAGGGCAACCTAGGAACGACGCGAACGCTTGGGCCTGGAATGGAGCGGTAACGGGAGAGGGGTGGGGCGTTGCTCTCGGCGACTACACGCCGCTTCTGAGTGTGCTTTCATACGAGTTTTCTGGCACGAAAGAGCACATGGCAGCCTCCATCTCGCTTTTACAACGATCCAGCAAAATCAGTCAATACCAGTCAGGAGAGGTTCTTCACGGTGCAGCGAGGATGACACAGCTGCGGCAAACGTTATTAAAAGTGCAAACGTGCGATGTGATTGAATGCTGCACGATCGGCATCGATCATGAGAGCGATGCGAATGGAGACCATACCGTCAGTTTGCTCCTTAGATACAAGTATTTTTTTGACCTTCGGCGCATCCATTCGCCATTGACTCCTTGTGATCACTGGTGATTTTAAGTGGAGATTAGAGATAAGAAAGGTCTAGAAAGGCTAATTAAACCCATAATAAAGTGTCCTTTGCATCCAAGAAAAGTTCTCGTCGGAAACAGATATGTGGCGCCAATTAAAGACTGAATAACTGACGTGCTCATGCAGCCGTACACCTTTGTAGGTCGTCGTCGGATGCGCAACGGTTGAACATCGTCGTCAACGTCATGTATTTGTGTTATCGGTCGAGCCGTTTTAGAACTGCCTATCTACATTGTCTGGTTGTCTCTGGTGCTCGAAAATGGGCTCGATCTGCCTGTGGTTCTCCATCCTGTCGTCGATTTCGATGCCGCCACCGCCGTGCGCACTTCCATCCCACCATCTGCGCGTTCGTTTCGAAATGCAAAGATAAGGTGCGAGTGTGCGTGCATGAGAGTGTACATGTGTGGAAGGGTGCGTGTGCGTATGTCTTTGAGAGAGTTGCAGCCGCCCGCAGCAGATCGTAATTGTCGCGTTCGTCGCGAATCCCCCTTCCCACCCCTTTCCGCCTCCTTCGCAGCGCAGTCGCTGAATGACTGGGAATGCTGCTGCAGCAGCTGATTTGGGCTGAAGTACGTCGTGTTGTCAACGCATCTCAGGCCGAAGGTATTACTCATATAGACGCCAGCGTCTAAATTTGTTTATCCGCTGTAGACTATGTAGTGCCAAGCACCTCAGCGACTTCAAGCGTCCGCGAAATGAACGCTGTCACCCCAGCGCTCGAACGGCCACCTATTCTGCTCTTCCGCACGAGAAGAGGCCTTTCACCTAAACTGAAGATGCCGTTCTATGATGGTGCCGCTCAAATCGATCAATCAAAATTTCCAAATAAGGCGAGAACAGCATACCTTCAGGAGCGGGAAGTTCAGGTATTGTTTACGTTGGCGCTCGCCACTTATTCAGTTGCATGCATGACGCTCAGTACGACGACCGCTGCTGCACTTTCTGGTCGACACATGGTAGCGCAAAAGGTTTTTGATCTTATGCACGCCTACAATGTTCCTCGTTTTATGCTTTCGTCAACAACGTACCGAATGAGGCGCCCTCATGGCCAGCTCAACTGCATAGCGTTAATAACCTCAAAATGGCTCCATCGTCATGAAGAGGCTTCTCCATGCGTTCGAATCATATCTTACGACCTCCTCAACGGGAATTGTGAGAGCGAAGGTCAGACAAAAGCGATACGAACTTGCGAGCCGGTAGTGTAAAGCAGGGCTGAAGCGTTCTCTCAGTTGGTCTCACGCGAATCTCGTTCACCTCGTTTTCGACAAGGTGTGCCATTCCTTTCGCTGACGGCTCCTCATTATCATACCCTGAGAAAAGGAGCTACATACGAGACCTGCCATCGGACACGTTTCACTTTGACCAAAGATCCTTTTTTTCTCGGATGTGATTGTATGAAGCGCGATACAATGACAGGAGAGCAACAGGCGAATAGCTGCAAACTCGTTCCCTCCCTCTCGTTCTCCTCCAGTTCTCATCGCGAAATATTTTCGTCCGTTTGCCCTCTCGGGCTTGTGGTTATATAGTGAGTGTGTATGTTGCTCAAATATGATTTTCGGTTGATTGTTTTCAAAGCATGGCATGTTACTATTAGGAACGGACGACTGGGCTCTCGCACACATTGTCACGATTTCAGGTCTGGTTCTGGCACTGTTTGTGTGGTCGCCATTTTTTAATGTTTTTCGCGGGTCACACTGCCAACACACGTGAATTAAAGACTGCTTTGACGATTTCCTCAGCAAACTGTCTTCACTTTCATGACTGGTTATGAAACCTCAAATTTTTCAAACTCCATTGCTACCTAGAGCATTCCCCAGTGCACAGGTTTTGTGGTCAAATGACGTGCTGCGCTCTCCATTAGTGCGATCGCGTTAGTGACGCTTTACCAGATCTACAAATAAGGTTCTCATCAGCTTTGTTAAGTAGCTACTTAGCGAGAAGGTTGCAGTGTTCGAAGCACCATCGGGCATTTATCAGAAAGGTCAGGACTAAGAAAAAGGGAATCGATAAGACGCTTCGGCCCAGTCAGTGATATCCTCGGGACCATCTCGTAAATAATCGTGTCTTGCTTTTTTTTTGAAAGCAGTGTCCATTGACATATAAGTGTCGAGCTGAAATTAGCAACTAGCAGATAATCGCTGAGATCTCACTGATACAATTAACTAATTGACCACTGAAATGTAATTGATGTGCTGTGTTAAAACCTTTTTGTCAGGTTACAAATTTATTAAGTCACTGAAATCAGTCGCTGCTGAAAGAATAACGTCATTATTAACCAAAAGAAATGCTCGCTTAAATGTACAAAAATGGGACCTTTTTTCGGGAACGGGAGATTGATACATGGTTCTCAACCGTGATAGGTGGTCCTCTAGCTACTTAGGCTGTGATCAGGTGAATAAAGAGGGAAACATATGTCTATGTAATAGTTAATCACCACTTTCTTATGGTGCCGATTGGGGCAGCTGTCACGCTTATGCATTTTTTCCATGAGTTCGCCCCCACATTCAAAGCCATTGTGCTCAACTAAGCGCGACGTGTAACCGTAGCGAATTGAAATGAGTCAGCTCATGTCCTTTATGTACTGTGTGCTTCTCTGAAGTGAGATCAGCTGACGAAGGTTCCAGTCGGTCAAGCAAATGTTCGGAGATCCGTGCACGGTCCTACAAGGCGGTGGTTGAATCCCTCGTCACTCAGGAAGCACGCATGGAACCCATGATGTTCAATATTTCGCGGTTCGCTTGGTTGAGCGGATGGCTGTTTTCGCTTTGGACGCAAAGAGCGAAACACTGCACTTTATGGAAACACGGGGGGCGCTATGTTGTCCACGATGGCAGCAGCGACGGCGGTGGCCGCGACGACAGCGACGGTGCTTCTCGAAAACACCTCAAAATCGATTCGTTCGAACTCTCTTTTTCGCACTTTTAACGTTATGAGATGAGGCGAGAGCGAAAGCGCGGAAACAACGCATGTGCAACTCCTCCAGTTGCTGTTTGTTAAGAAAGAGCGATAATAATCCAGAATCATGTTATTGTTCCACTCGCCCTCCACCACAACCACACACGGCAGTCGCGCGTGGGAACGGCCACCTCGATTCGGTACTCCTGAAGTGGTCATGGCGGAAATCTGGGCGAACTCCCCACTGTCCAGTGTCTGAACCATAATCCCCATTTCGGCTCTTTCGCTCGGTTTGTCTTCCTCAGACTATGTTTGTTATCACTTTCTCCTATCCTCTGCGTCCTGTCCCGTTCGCCCTTGCGATGTCTGTCGCCTCGGCATCCGTGACACTGCCTCGTTACCCACTACTGCTAACCGGCTTTTTGTGCGTTCTTATGGTTAGTGGCACCCGTCTGGCACTCTGGACTTGTCAGAATGCTCTACCACGATGTCTACAGTAACATCTATGTGAGTTGCTTTTAGATGTACTACTTCGAAGTGCTCAACTGCTAGCACGGACCCAGGGCTGGGGTGCTTTTCTCGCTTATCTGATGAATGTTTTCATGGATCGAGTGAATAGGGCAAATCGCGATGTGGAGGGTTGCATGTACGGTCCTAGAATGTTCGCTCTCATGTTCCTGACTTCCAGGTACTACTGGTGGAGCTTAGTCGTTGTTATTATGCGTTGCAAGTAGGTTAATTGGCTTTCTGTGAAAACTGCATTGAACAATTGCAATCATCAGCTGCTAATTGAGCTGACCAACTATCCACAGTGTTTTCGACATCCATATTACAGCAGTCGCTCCAGTATCGTTTTCGTGATCGTTCATTAGCGTTTTACTGTACTCTGTTGTTTGCCATAGATGAGTGACAGTGTATGTGTGTGGTGTGTGTGTGTGTGTTCGATCTCTCTGGCAGTTTTTATGCGTGCGATTCCGATGCAGTGGGACGCACAACGATTTGCAGACGCTTTCTGTTGCTGTTCGTATTTTGCCCTACGCATCCTTCAGTGCGCAGTCATGGGAGCAACAAGAGCTTCATCAACCTTCCACGAAGGCTTCTAACCTCGTCCATCGTTCGATAGTTCAATCAGTTTGGCCAAAAGTTCATCGCCTTTCGTCCTCCTTTCATTTCTCTCCTGGCAGTTGAAAATCTTCTAGTCTCGCCGTTTCCTTTTTCTGTGATCAGCTGACAGGTTGTCGATGCCCACCCAGACGAACCACGGGTGGGCTTGGCTCGTCTGAATACTTTGTGAGCTGCATAGTAACCTTTGCAAAAGGTAACAGATGTAGGCAAATTGGGGGGGGGGGTTTCTCGGGATATAGTCGAATGCATGCTGCTCATACACTCGTGTAGGCTGAGTTGCATGCATTGGAATACGTAGGGGCGTCTGGAAGGACTCGAGAATATCGATCAGCATGTACCGTAGCCGCAGCCCTGTTTACACTCAGTATCGGTGCCGAAGTCGCGAAATGAAACGTTGATGGTGCGTTTCGTCAATTTCATCGACAATGACATGCACCATCGTCTTTCGACGTGCAATGTGCGTGTATCATGGGGAGCCTTGTACCTCTGTCGCTTGCTACCGCATGGGACGAAGCGCGTGTCGCGAGAGTGACCCGTTCTTCCCAGGCAACGAAGTTGCGCTTATGGTACGGCGGTCGCAGTCGCGCACGTCGCTCGCGCTTACTCGTCGCTGCTCCAGTGCGTTGCGATGTGATGTATCGCAGTTTTGTTCGAGTCTTAGCTGGCACGTGTGCGTGCACGTCTGCTTGCCTAACGGCTCCGCAGTGCACGTGATGTGTTCGCTCCCTCATTCTCGACTTGTTTTTCGCTGGCAGCAGCACTCTGCGTGTGCCAACCCCTGTTGATGTTTTCGTCTCTTCGTTCTTTCCTCAATATCCCCATTTTTTCCCATTCTTCCATTGCAATCGCGGCTCGTTTCTGCTGTCTGTCGCGCTGAGATGCCCGTGCACTGCATTAGTCCCGTGTTCAGCCTAGTTCGGTGGTGCATCGTCCTTAGTGAACGATTGTCGTTCCGCTACTCCTTCACTTCACAGCCTCTTGCAGGCAACTTTTTTCACCCAATTTTTGATGCCTAGCGCACTGTGGCTTTATGTTGATACAAAAATGAGATGGTAATTAGTGGTTCATGTCGTACTTTTCCACTTCGGCGCACCAATGTGTGTATCTGGCAGCAAGCGCGCTATATAGTAGCTCCTAGGTGACACGTTCTTTGACGTGTGCAGTAGCAGCCTGTCAACAATTCTTATAATCACTCTGACTAAGCACTTCTGATAATTCTTAGTGAATGAAGTTGAGCGTTGCTCATGTGGACCTATCTGTAGTTTAATTTCGGTTGAATTATACAGTAGGGCTTCTAGTGTTATCCCTAGGCTTCGCAGCTGAAAGGGTGATGTCGGTGTGGCTAGAAGTACTAGTATTCGCCCGCTTGTTGTTACTGTTCTTATGTGGAGTCATCCACTGTTCGTAATCTTCGACCCCGTGGCGAGAGACCACCTATGGCCACTTTTTCTCTCGTGAGCCAGACTACCGTAGTTGTTGACGGTAACTTTTGTTTCACGCTTGTGGGCTGCGGTGCACTAGGTTTGCACTTTTGTTTGCCATTTCACCATTAGTTAAATGTTATACTTTGTCAGCGAAGTTGCAGCGATCTTGGGATCGAGCTGCATCTCGATGAACCTGGTTTCCTTTTCGTTACTGATTTCGTTGAAGTTCTTAAATTCACACGAATAGCGGTCGCTTCTTTATCTCACCGAATTTTAGCCGCGGTATCCCTTGTGTGTACGATCAATTCCTCGTTCAGCAGACAGCGAAGTTCGTTGTTCGTTTTTCATTGTGCGATGATCGCGTTTCTGAAGACAGTCTCGCACACCACGGCGTGATGGCTTTTTTTGTGGTGCTTTGGTCAGTGGAGTTCCATTAGGAGTCGCAGCTCCCCTCTTCACCTATGTCTTCACATTTGTCACCGTCACTTCCGTTTTCGCTGAGACTGTTGAAATCTGATTGTCCCTCCGCATTATCACTATTACTCGGTCTGAGGTTGTTTTGAGAGCTTGTCTCCTGCGTGGTTGTCGTCATCAATCCTGTTTTCGTCCGTGAGTATGTAATCTCGAGAATAACATGAGCACTACCGTATCTCAAAGTGGGCGTGGCACCGCCTTCCGCTTGAGACCAATCAAACCGCGTGTCCGCGGCGCAACTCGATTGAAACCTAACGCAACACTGGCGTGTGCAAGCGCCCGCACAGATACACACGGGGATATCTTGACATTCTTGGGACTGAAAGAGCTATGGGATTACTGCGATACGATACCGCTCGAGAAACAGTCATCCAAAGAGCTATGCTTTCCGCAGCCCATCATCAATGATCACGTGATCGTTCAAGAATTCTCAATGCTACATTTGAGGCTATTATGATACTGTGGAGTGAGATTTTCATGCATCCATTATCACTGCCTTATGAGATATTGATTTGTGCACCATCTCTCTTCTATTCTTCCTTCTTTGATCATGCTGCCAGTCCCGCTATACCTTGTTTCTTTACTTTGCTGATGTGTCCACGAATTTTGCCGTGAAAATATGACAACTTACCACTTAACTGGGATTGATTGTGCCGAAGACATCGGCGGTTGCGTCTCGTGTGGTGCCACGAAACGTTTCAGGTTCTTTTGTTTCGCCTTGTCAGGGGATTTCTCGTTCGTTTCCCTTTTTTTCATTGTGTATTCGGTCGGATGTTACCATCTCCCCATAGCAAAACACATTGTCTCGTCCCTCCCAATTTCTGAGTGCAGTCAATGTGTAAGTGCGCCATGTATCTACTGCCAAAAACTCAATGTAAACTCAGACCCGTAGGTGTTATAGGAGGACCTTTGTGCTGAGTTGCACCCTAGTAAGTTCTTAAGCGTCTTTGTCGCAGTTCGCACCGTGGCACGCACTTAGTTCATGCGAGTAAGTGTCCGCCCAGCCGCCCTGAAAACTGGGCGTGCCTCTTTTTTGCCTCTCAAGAATAATCGCTTTTTTTCTGCGTACGGAACAGGCGGCGGCGTTTCGGTGTCTCCTTGTTCCTTCCTTTGTTTTCGGTGTTCCCTCTCTTTTGTACTTGCTTGCGTTCAGGCAATATAGGAAAGGCAGAGGACTGGAACACTTCTTAGGCTTGAGGCAAAAGAATTGGACGGGAGGTAGATCCCACTAATCGGGAAGCCGTGTAGCAGATACTCGGTTGGTTACGCTCATGTACCGTGGGATTTTGAGTCTCAGTCATGAGTCTAAGAGCGTGCCGTTTGGTGTTACTCCCACTTGCCTTTTTACCAACCTGTTCCGTAGGGCTATCTGTGTCCTTCTAGCTTCAACCTAATTGTCTCTCTCTATCACGGTTGCATATACGCTTGAATCATGTATGAATATCGTTCTCTATCGACTACGAACGCATGTTTACGTGTACACCCTGTGTGCATGCTTCTGTGTATACGTTTGTCGAAGTGCTGTCTGTAGCAAACTACAACCTCACGAACTTCCTGCCACACACGCGTCGGACAGTCGAAAGCGAAAACACGCGTTCGTTAGTTAATTTCATCCGGTGTTTTCAATCTCTTGTTCGTGCGATGACTCCTCTTCGTTCCTGTTCTCTCCTCGGCGTTCCCCGATCCTTTCAGCTTTGCTGTTATTGTGTGGAGCATGTGGGTTAGTTGTGTGTGTGTTGCATGCGTGTGTTTTCGTCCTCCCGTTGCTCCATGACGAGTTGTTTTTGTCTGAACGCGGAATAACATCCTAGAAGTATACGGTAGTTTCATAGGCCCCTGGCAGCGCGTCGGTTGTTGCGTCACGACTGGCACGCTCGGTTGCTGCGCCGAGGCGCGTTCCCGGTGCGCTCCGGCTCCGCGCGTCAGCTAGCTCACTCCTCATCCCTCTGGAGAGAAGACGCGAAGGTAATCGGTTGTCAAACCTCGTCAGCGAGGTAGTGCTCTTGATTCTAAAGGGAGTCTGACCCCAACTAATTCTCGTCGCTGCGTCATCACCGTGGCTCAGTTTTCATCGTCTGTCACTGAGTAACGAAGGGAGTGGAGGAGGGTGGTCGGCACGCAGGGGTGGAGGGCAAGAAGAGATGAGCTGTCACGGGTTCCACGTAAGTGTGAGGTAACAGCGTATTGACTCCACGCTTATTCTTCGTCCCTTTCGACGATAACTGACCTCGCTCGCTGGTTTCCACCTATCTGCGCGTTCGTTCGACTGTGCGATGCTCGTATTTTAATAGGACACGTTAACTATACGGCGTGTTCAAGGTTTTTCGACAGAGTGAAGGTCATTCGCGAACGCATCGCGCAATCGGACGAACGCTAAAAACAGCGGTTCGCAACACGCACCTCAACTAACGCTAATCTAACAGACCCAGGTTTTCTCCATTTTTTGCTCATACCTCGATCGCATGAGACTGGAGAATCACTCGCAGTGAAGCCTGCTTTCCGTGTGCTTATCGGCTTCGGTCGAGCACTGCAGCACTCGCTTTTCGGTATTCCACGTTTTCTAGCCACCTGTGATCGCTATGCGTGTACCGAGTACTGTTTGGCGTACTTCATTAACCTCGCTCGTCGATATTATTCGTTATGGTTTTAGAAGCAACGGCGTCGTCGTTTACCTGTTGCTCCGTTAGGCACCACAGCAGACCGTCTTAGTAGTTGTAGGAAATAACAATATGGAAAGCTAATGGTTATTTGTCCCATTTTCTCGTGTTGTTGTCCGTGCGAAAATAGAGGGAATCTAAACTGGCTGAATAACAGTCGCTGCGCTAACACCCTTGTAAGGTGTACATTTTCAAAAAGTTGCTTATTAGTGTCTTCTGTGTGTCATGTAAATTCTTATCACTACGTCAATTTCACCGACCTATGCTTTCACCCCTGTGGTCCTAAATCATCACAACGAGGCTGATGGGAACAATTGACGGGCCGTGTGAGATTTTGTATTCCTTGTTGTCACTTACTGTTGAGCTATATTAGCAAATGTGTAATGTATGATACAACCCCTGACCTAATGGAATTTTCGCCCAGAGATACGGTGCTTGATCACGCCGTGCCAGAAGAAACCCCCGTGGTGCACTCTAGTCTTCAGTTGTTACCATCCCTCCCTTTTCCTCTGAAGTCGCCTCTATTTTTTGTCGGAATAATTGTTTCACATTCCCAAGCCTCTCATCATCCGTGTTCACGTCGAGGATCTGTGGCTTTTAGAAGACGCTGAGCTCTGTATTTCGATTATTGCGTGTTTCTTGCCGAATTTTGTGGTCATTCTTCTCGTGTTGTCGTCACAACATTCATTGTCATCTGCGTGTGTGTCTGTCGCGAATCACGAACACTGTGACATCGATTTCGGTAGTTTGAAGGCGTCGGCATGGTGAGGAAGCCGACGAGCCGTGATCAGCACTAAGAGTCGCTCGTTGTCGCTCGCTCGCTCGTATTTCTTCGCACTCACATCAAGACAGCCAGCGAAGGTCGCGACAACCTCGCGTCTAGCGCTACCGCCCAACACCCTGTCGCCTCTTTAACTATTATGGTGGACGTTAACAATCTTCTCTCCTCACAGAACTACCTCAACTGGAGTATGCTAAATAAGTTTTATGGAAAGGTGAGTATCAAAATAAGTATAAGTACATAATTACTGAGAAAACTAGTCTTTCCAATCTCTAAAGCTCGCGACGAAATTAGCCAACCATGAGTCATCCACTTCCTGTGGAATCAGAGAGTTTTGGTGTTAGGATTCTGTCGGCTTAAGATCTTTGATGAGCACTCGATCTGAATAGAAGAAAGTATTCAATACAGAATTCATTAAGCAGCAATAACAGTAGGAATTCTGTTGATCGCATCGCAGTCGCCCATACTCTCTTCAATTGCGTTTCCACGTCATACAATTCGTTCCAGTTGCAAAGAGTAAATGTATTGGTGGGAATTGTTATGTATGCATTTTTCATCATTGTATGGTCGATCCATTGTCAGTTGTTGGTGGGGTTCCTCAGTTCCGATTCATATGACATAGAATCGTCCAGAGAGAGGGTTTTCCTGTGCTTGATGAAAAGGGGTATTGATTGCGACATAGCTTCAGAAATTGTAAAATAGATTGCTCACATGTAGTTGCTGCAATCATCTCAAGCACCGCATCCATTTCACAGCGATAAATTCTATTTGATCGCGCTTCCAGTTCCTTTCATACATGCCTTCCATAAAACCTCGATAAACACAATCACATGAATTAGTGTTCCTTTGTTGCGATTCCACGTTTTGGTTTTCCATTCTTCTAGGCCATGGATTTCTTAATCTCCATCCATCCAGCCAGTTGTTGGCAGTTGCTGCGCACAGCGGCATGACAGTAAAGCCATTGCAGCTCCCCTTCCATAAGACCTTGAGGGGCAGATTTCGAAGCGAAATCTGTGGTAGTTGATTGAAGTATCTTTTTAGACGGAGAGGCTTGGCTCCTTTGCAAGCTTTTATGTGGTGTCGAATTAGTTAATTTGGTCAATAAATCATGACGAATAAACGCGTAGATTTGGCGCTGTACTCGTCGCTGAGCTCATGTCCATCGCTCTGTAGCTTTCCGAAGAGCACTATACCTCCAAAAGACTAAAAATACTGTGGTAGTATGCAAATGCGTGTGTGAACAGAGCATAGTGTTAGGCTATGAGCGAAAAGTCTTGGGTAGTAATTACTAAATGTCCTTTCTTTCAGCCGCAGATGAGCACGCCGGACGATCCGGTAATACACTCACCGCCTTCGCTTGGTGGTCAATTGATGAACGGTTAGTTTAATCTCACCAGCCTAATAATTGAGGTACATTTTCATCACCTCTCTTTCAGGTTTCAACCCCACATTAACCCCTGCAAAAATGGAGGAAGGGATGGCTGCCGCGTGCACCTCTTCTGACGTCACCGGCATCGATCCGAATGCCGATGGAGTGAGAAAGTTCTTCTCATCTTTCTCGTACCATCTTACCCTGTCAATATTAAGTACAGAACGTCGAATGGGGAACGATGAACGTTTTTCGTGAATCGGCTTGATTTCTGGTCTTTAAAAAACTATGCAGGAGAGGGGAAAAAGTGCTAAATTCCTTGTTCATAGCTCGTAGCTGACCCGTCAGCCTCTCGTTTTCTGTGTGATGTTCTTCGATCTCAAATGTGAACCTGAACCGACCTCGAAATGCCCTTCGAGTCGATGCGCTTACAACTTCTTTTTTCCAGGAGGCACGTCGTCGGCAGAAAACGTGCCGCGTATGTGGTGATCATGCCACCGGTTATAATTTCAACGTCATCACATGCGAATCATGCAAGGCGTTTTTTCGTCGTAACGCGCTCCGACCAAAGGTTTTTCACATTGTCACGATGAAGACGCGCAATATATTATTCGTCTTTCAGGAATTCAAATGTCCATATTCTGAAGACTGCGAAATTAACGCCGTCAGCCGACGTTTCTGTCAGAAGTGTCGATTGCGAAAATGTTTTGCTGTGAGTTTTATTTCAATTTTTCGCACTTTCCCGAATTCAGTCGGCCAGAGCTATGACTGTAGATGTACTCCATGTCTGGAAAGGTGAAAGAGTAGTTTCTCAGGTGGGCATGAAAAAGGAATGGATTCTGAATGAGGAACAATTACGGCGACGGAAAAACTCCCGCCTCAATAATATGGCTAATCAGCAAAGGCAAAAACAGGTTTGTATAGTATAGTACTTCAGTGAATTTGCGCACTCTCATTTCGTCGACATCTTCGTTGATGAAGAATATTTTTTAAAGGAACTTGCACGTCAACATGCAGCTGTGAAGGCGATGACTTCACCATTGTCGATTTCGCCAATGGTCGATGCCCAGGTTGGTTCTATTGCAAATTCGGTCACAGCCCTTCTACTATTGCGATCATGCGTTTGTTCGATGCGCGCAAAAGTTGCGGTTGCGACCAACTAGTGCAAATAATGGGGCACAAATCGCACCAATTCCTCCACCAAATTTTGCATCATTTTACCCTCATCAATTATGCTTTCTATCTGCTCAGTGAGTGCTTGAGCGTGTACGTTTAGTTTCAGTTAGGAGCGCTCAGTGGCCGCGGTGGAATACCGCCATTGGTCAGCCCTGCTGGACAGGTACTAAAAACCGTCTACCGGTTCTATTGTACACGCTCATTGGTGTGTTATTTTAGTACCCCCTCATGAGTCCTGCGGGATCTGGTGCTTCTGATTCACCTCCATCGCGTCCTCTCGGCTTGATGACTGGAAATCAAGGAAGTCCCGATGCTGTAAGTTGGCACATTTTCCGGCTCCTTTTTCAACAAAATTCAATTTGAAGGGCTATTTTAGTACGAGTCCAATATGATGATGCAACAACGTCTGCGATCGCAGTTACCTCAAGCGAGTATGGCTGGTGGGAAGGTCTTAGACCCATCTCGTCAGGTAAGCCTGACATTCTTACTTTATATATGCTCTGCGTTGACTTATACTTCCGTTGCCCTTATGATCGAAGAGTGAGGTTATGTGCAGCAGGTGCGGTCGCTCCTGAAGGTCTGTTGAGCTGTTTAGTTGCCGTAGAATAGTGATTTGAATGAATAACCTTGCCTGTATCACTGATGCACCTACTCTGCAAAAGGTCTGAATAGGAGGCTCAACAGGTTTCAAAGGGGATGAAGTAGTCACGCATAACCTTACTGTAAGTACCAGCGCAATGCGACTGTCCATGCTGATAAGGTCTATTCATTGCTACGCTCTCGCAGTACCAAGCTTGATCCAATTACGTTTTGTCTCATTTACCTAGTGATTATAGGTTATTATTTCCATGGACGAATATCACAGCCTTGTTCAACGAGCAACTCGTCCAGGTGAAGATGAGCCGCTTGCCAAAAGGTCAGGATTTCTGTGGAGCATACATCATTTGAGCTTTTATTGAAGGAATACCACGCGACAATCAGATTAGTGATTGCTTTTGAGGGGCAAGTAGGTCCTTCGATAACTACTCGGGCGGCATCTTTGTTGCGGCTGTGCGGTGCATCCGCACGGTATTTTGTCTGCTTGAACAAATCAAGCCACGCCTACCCAATAAAATCACGCCAGACCTTAGGCGAACAAGTTCAACGTGGCGCTTATGGATAAGGAAACTCGCGATAAGGGTAGGTAGTTCAATGAAATAGCCATCTCGATGATAAAGGTAGCTTCCACGTTGGAAATTCGTTTGTCTAAGGCCAGGTGTGATTTGGTTGGATGGGCGTGGATTGGTTGGTCAAGCAGGCACAACACCGTAAGGGTGACCGTGTAGCCACAAGAAAGGTGGAGCCTGAGCCGTTACCTGAGGACCTATTCGCTCCAAGCTGTCGGTTGCGTGTTTTTGAACTCCCTCTTTCCCGAGTATAGAAAGACTCTCCCAGTGAAGGGGCGGTATGTAAGTGCTTCATTGTGGAAGGCCTTTCGTAGGGCAAGAACGCTTGGGAATTGAAATCAACGAATTTAGGGAAACGACTCAACAGAAATAGATTGCCACAAACATATAAGCAACTGGGATGCAGGAAGTAGAGGGCGGCTTAAAAATTTTAGCACTTACAGAGCTGCATACTCGCCGACCGATTTGGTGGCACCGCAACCGCGACCATTCCAATCGCCGACCAGTCAAATGCTACCGGTCCATAACGTTTCACAGATTCGAGCAGGTGAATCAGTGTTTGTAGTGCAATTGTGTTTGTAGCATAATCTTTCTGAAAGATGATGTAGGTTAAACAAATGTGTGAGTATAGGAATTCCCACCTACACGGACCTCGGTGCTGCATCCACTGGAGATCTACCAAAATCCTCGTTTACTTCCAACAATTATGATGAGGGATTGGAAAAGATGAATTTGTTCTTTCATAACACCATTGAAGATGCCTTGAAGATCGACAGTCCAGAAGATCATTCCGCTTCCGCTTCGGGTGGTATAGCATCATCCACATCGAGTTCTGGTAGCCAGCAGCTTGAGGTATGCTTATCTCCAAAATACTCGCCAACTGTCTGCCCTGATGCAGTTTTAGCCTTGAATTCGCTGACGAGTCCGAACGCGTGCTAACCTTCTCGCTTTCAGGCAGAAACGTCTGGAACCTCAACAAACACATCGGATAAGAGACTGAGTTATCAGCTTAACTCCGCGGAATTACAAGCACTTGATTTGGTTGGTTTCGAAACCTTAATTTTTGCTGGCGACATGAACAGTAAACATTTCAGATCCAAGAGGCTTTCAAGGGTATGAACGATCCAATGGAGCAGGGGCGGCAGAAAATGTCGTTTCTGAAGGTATGTGGACGAGTGTCGACTTCTTGCGATTATGTATATTGAAGTTTTCAGAACGAAAAGTCACCTGCGGACATTATGAACATCATGGACGTGACAATGCGTCGATTTGTGAAAATGGCGAAGAAGCTGCCAGCTTTCAACGAACTCAGTCAAGATGGCAAGTTCGCCCTTTTGAAAGGTATGTATTGCACTTCTCATGGGCTCATTCTTTGAGTTCAAGTTTCTCATAATTTTCGAATTTCAGGTAGTATGATTGAGATGCTCACGGTTCGAGGTGTTCGTCGTTTTGACAGCAGTTCCGGAGCGTGGACAACGCCAACGCTGAAAGAAAGTTGCGAAGTATCCATAAACATGTTCGATCAGCTCAATGCTGATGTTCGATCCGAGCAGAAAAATCGTTTCCTACAGTGAGTTGTTGTGTGTAACCGAGTCAGTGGAGGAAATCGCGTGCGGTATTTGGCTTTACAGATTTTTCAAAATCTTCCATGAGGACATTCGAAGTAATGAGTTGGTCATCTCTATGATTATGTTGATTGTGTTGTTTTCGCCGAGGGACTGTATCACCGATCCCGAAGATCGTCGTATTATAGCCAGACATCACGAGCAGTATTGCGCGCTTTTGAACAGGTTTGTTCATTTTGATTAAAGAAGTCAAATAGCTCACCGCTGAAAGCTATGGGTGTACACACTTTCCCCTCGTGATCTGTGTGCACTTGTTCTGTTGTCCACTTCCATCGGAGCTTGCAATCCTTCAAGGGCATTTCAATGTCGTATTAGGTGGGCTGTCCTCGTCAGCAATGGAAGCAGAGTTCCTAGGTGGGCAGTCAGTGAAGAGGAAAGTAAAAAAAAAGGATTGAAATGTCACACATGGGTCTCTCCTTAACATTTATGATATCGGTTATTGCACAAGTAGACAGGAGAATCGGTCAATAATGGTGCCAGGGAGGCTGCAGGGGAGAGTCGAAGGCAAGGATGGGCTCCACGTGGGTGTTCCGCTTCTCTGAACACGCTTGGTGGGTATGTGGTTAATACTCTTGTCGCTATTGTGAGCCTTAGCGCCCAAATGGCTATCCGCCCTGTTGCAACTAGTGGATAGCTCTGCTGTCGTAAGACTGACCACCCACTACGGGGGAGTGGACATACCAATTATCATACCGTGTAGATGTGCCTTTAAGGCGGCTCATTTGTTACATTACAGATATTTGGAGTCTTTGTACGGTGATGATGCTCACAAGCTGAATGAACAGCTTCCAACAGCGCTTCGCATGTTACGTGAGATATCGGCATCGTGTGGTGTGCTATTTTTGGGTACCGTGAACACAAGCGAGGCAGAACCGCTACCTCGTGAGTTCTTCAAAGTCGAGTAAGCTCACTGATTCGCTGGCTAGACAAGGATCGTGTGATTGATGTGCTCGATTGCGCAGTTGAAAGAGCATACATTCATGTTATAGTATAAATAACTTTTATTCATCCAATTCATGTGTCATCTTTTGTTTTCTGGATTATTGTTTATTTTTCTTTTTGTTTTGAGTTTTGATTGGATCATCGACCTGTAATATTCATGTTCATACCCCCCATCGCAACCGGTCAACTCTTCTGTCGTCGGTTCCATCAGCATTCGTGTGTCTTCTCACATCATTACAATTACGCGTAGGTCCTCTTGTAGAGGTGCAGACGCGCTGTGTTTCCTCATTGGGTGTGTCATCTTTCACCACATCTTTTACACTCATCCTCGTGAGTTACTAGCAAGCCTGTTTTGTATATTAGATTTCCATACTTCTTTTATTATCCCTTATGAATTTTTAACATCCTCCTCCTCTTACTCTTCCTCCTCTTCCTTGATGTCGTAATCATATGTTAATACCTCATTCCTCTTTGTGATTCGTTGTATTTTTTTTTCGACGTACTCTCGACGGATGTTTTTTTTTCTGTTGTCTTCATCATCATATATAGCACATACGATTATTAAAAATGCACTATATTTTTAAATTGCCAGTAATTCTACAAGAGTGAATACGCATATACTGTCCCCTAACTGTTCTGTTTTCACAGTTGTCATTTGTCATCACCATCATTATCATTCTCCTCATCTTCATAGTCGTTACGTTGTATAATAGTCGAGTGTCTGACACCGGTTACGCAAGAGTACGGAATTCGTGAAAAGCTTATATGAAATTCCATTATCGGTTTGCATATAATACCCATCTCAACACCCCCCCCCCCAACCCCCTCTCCGCCCCTCCCGTGAGTCTATATTGCAGTGCGCTGTACTTTTTGGTCATTTCTTCATTCGTGTTCGTTCGTCCATTGGATCGCGTCTTCATTTAATTGTCTAACTTCATAAAGCCCCGGTTTATTGTTCTACCACAACCTCTCTAGAAACTACCTCCAGTGAGTTCATCTCGACCTTGTGTCCTAATATTATTTTTATTATTTATGATTGGTTCGGTAATAATAAGAGCGCTTGTTGTAAGTGTTTTTATTCTATTTTTTGTTCCCATCTTTCACTCATCCACTTCCATCCCTAGAATATTTCCTTGGTTCAGTGCAATCAGATTAAGATTGGGAATGTGTTTTTGAAATGCTTCATCCTATGCCAATACTAGAAAAGACAGCTTCGTGATGGGACCATGCATACAACAAATTCACAATTACAAACAATAATCGATAGTCCAGTTCTATCGTGGAATATCCGGGAGGCTTCGCTTCTAGCAAGAGTTATTGTTTCATGTGTCGGTCGCTACGCGCCGGTTCTTGATGATTAGTTATTACCGCTTTGTTAAATTGTTTGATATTGTGGTAGGATGCAGATACACAATTGCAAAGAGGCAGATATCTGGCGCGGGTGGCTATTGAAGTAAAATGCTTGATGGTTCGCGATAGCCATGCGATCATGGTGGTCGGTAGGACAACATGATCGCGCGGGAAATGGAGGTATCAAAGGAATTATGAACACCGTTAGAATGAACCTGTGCTGTTTCTGGTTGTTTCTGGTTTCGAGCGATTAGTGACATCAGTGACTCCGTAATAACACAATTAGAAATTCCGATTAGAAGGTGTTGTACTAGGGAGTGCCCAACAATCTGATGCTTTGGCACTGTAAAAACCAAGTCGGATTTTGCTGTGCGATATTTCTCGTCTTGCGGTCCTCTTTACCGCTACCTCTTATTCCAACCCAGTCACAAGTAAGCAAAAGCAAGGGCAAGAAAAAATGTCAATTTCATTCAGTATGTTCTAAATTGCCACACAAAAACGACTCCTGACAACGTTCACCAATAAGTTGGAACAAATTGTCTCAAAGCTGGCGATGGACAAAGTGGAGGAACCCTCCCGTGGGTGAACTACTTCGCACGGAGACCGAAGAGGTAACCGAACGAGTCGAGAAAGGCTACTGACAAAAGCATCGTGGAAGGTTTAGAGCTAGGCGACGGGTGTGTGGCCCACGGCTCGGCGTCGTTGACTGGGGCCATCACGTAAGAACACGTAATGGAACGGATAAAGGCTGAGGTAGTTTGAAATTTCATTGTACATAGGCTTCTTCTTCCTCACTGTAATGGTCATAAGATGAGCTTTTCTTGTGCGATACTTCTATTTCATGACACCCTCATATTACCACACAGATCACTTATTATGCTTTTTGGGAGCATCGTTCTGAAAAGTTTGATGACAATATGATAAAAGCCGCTTTTTCCCTATTTGTTTTGTGTCATTACATTCAAGTACATGAAATCTGTTTATCACTTTGACAACGGAAAAGAAATAAAGCGGAATGCACCATATTGACATCATGACCGAGAATAGACAAGCAAAATTAAATGTCTAGGACAGTTAGCACGGCTCCACCATCAGGTGCACTTCTTGACCGATGCAAAAGACGAAAATAGATCACGATGTCATCAGACTTTTCAAAATTAAAATCCTGGAGGGAGCAATAAGTAATCTTAATGGTAATACAAGGGTGCTGCACAAATAAGAACATAACATCGAAAAAGCTCAACTTATAACCCCTGGGTAGCTTGATCTAATTCAGTACAATTGCAATTCGCGCTCCAGCCAAAGATGACGAGGCAGGACGTGGCGTCGCGCAGTTTGTCGCGCAAATTGTCGCGTGCCAGCGAGGACGAGCCAAAGGCCCGTCTCCTTTAGGCGACTATGCTGCGACAGCGGACGTCTTGGAGGTACCAAATGACAAGAAAAATACGCTAGTAAAGCTGAATCTGTAATATTACAAGCCCATGACTTCGTTCTTCTGCAACCTCGATTCGCTCCACTGACGGACTGGGGCGAGTTCAGCCCAATCATTAACCGATCTCAGCTGTTCACTACATCGATCAAATCCTAAGCAGTGTACCTCCCACTACTTCCTGTACTCCTCTTTGAGGGTTCTTTGTGAATGGGAAAATTATTCGGATCTGTTAAAGAATAACGTGCATCCTCAAAAAATCCCAGACCTGTCAAGTACAACTATCTGCTCAGCGCATTGAGAGGTGAAGCAAAAAGGGCAGCAAGGAAACTGTGAGTGACGAAGGGGAATTACAGTAAGGCAATACAGTTCCTCCTCTATCTAACTATACATATTTCGCTTACTATGTCTGTGTGTGTTTGTCCGTGTGTCCGTCTGTCTGTCACGAAATTCATATCTCGCGTCGCAGCGAAGCATGGACCCTGAATTTTACAAGTGATGTAGAGGGTGGTGAAGGGACCATAGCGGTGGTGGACCGAAAGTGATAGCTATTGATAAGGGCTGATAAGGGCCCTCAGAGGGCAAATGTCACCAAATCAGTTTCGCATTTCGCGTTGACCCTAGAACGCTGACACTCTAGTTTTTGAGCAGGGTGGGCGGGCCAGGGACATTGACGGTGGATGATCCAAACTGATAATGGTTGATAAGATTCGATAAGGAGCGTGAGAAGGCAGATGTCGTCGAATCCGTTTCCCCTTTCGTGTTGATCCCATAACGCTGACACTCATAGGTGTTTAGCAGGGTGCGCCAGGGACATTAATCGTGGGTGATACAAATCGATAACGGCTGTTAAGATTATAAGAAGCGTGAAAAGTGAAACGTCCACAGATCCGTTTCGCATTTCGCGTTGATCCGAGAGCGTTCATACCCACAGGTGTTTTGCGGAGTGAGACGGGGACATCGATGGTGGGTGACCCTACTTGATAGGCTTGATAGCGGTTGATAAGATTCCAAAGGAGCGTGAAAAGGCTAGAGTCGACGAATGCGTTTCCTCTCTCAACCATATAGTGGACTGTCCAAACTCATTGTTGTTGCAGGATGTGGTGCGGTCTTTCGCGATACGATGAGCCAGTGTAAATGACTCAGCTCGATATGCGCCATCGGATGAAACTGCGCTAGCAGTCCTGAATATGTTTTTGATCATGGCCTTCTTGGTGCTAGATGGGTGCGCCGAACTGCAATGGACATGTTTTTGATGCTAGGTTTTCGATACCACCTAGTTCCTTGAATTGCTTGAGAAATCTCTATGTGGACATTGAAGAAGGCGAGCCAATTCTCCGTCGGCTTTTCACGGGTGAACTTCATGTTCGAACTGGTTGTTCAGTAGTTCAAAGCACGTGTCCATCGCAGACTGAGTGGAACATGCAAAGAAACAATCATCGATGTAGCGACAATAGAGAATTGGCTTTAGTTCAATTATTGGCTTTCAACCTTTGACGTAAATAACCGCCAAAGCGGGAGCTAAACGTCGCCCCATAGCTAGTCCTCTCCCTTGTCTAAAATATTCTCTAGACCACCTGAATGTGTTACAACTGAGACATTCATCGAGTAGCACCATGATCAGCGCAATAGTGAGGCCGTACAAGTTAAGAATACATGATGTTCGGTAAGGATTTCCAGGACTGCCTGCACTGCACTCTACCTGGACACATTTGTGTATAATGAAGTCACGTCTAACGACTCCATCACACTGCCCAGTTCCAGTGTGACTCCGCGAACCATCTTAAGGGATCCCTTCGTGGTGGGTGAGTGTGTAGGGAGAAACTTGAGAAGTTGCACTAGGAAAAGGTTTAGGAACCATGAAATCCTATCCGTAGGGCCACCTACACTGCTTATGATGGGTCTGACCTTAAAGTTAGATGGGTCTTCTATATGTACGGCGTCACAAGTGAGCTTGTGGGTTTTTATGGGCATATACAATACCGAGCACGGAAGTAGGTCGCATTTTAACCTAATTACCATATTTTTTAGTAGGTTCGCTGCCCTTGCGGTTTCGGTCATACTCTGTTCAAGTGACGGAAGCGCCACGCAATTCAATCCAGGCTGGATGGGCCATAAAGTGTTTGGTCTTGACGCTAACCTTTATCGCACCTGAATGCGACAGATCAACTATTTCCATAAGATTTTAGGGTGTGTGTAAGGTAAAATTGCGAATAGCAATGTTGCAAACAATCGAAACTTCGCGTAGGTAGCAACATTGGCCTCTTGTGGTGGAAGGTATGAAGACGGGGAGGAGCCGAAATTGCCGTGCTAGCCCCAGCAACCTGAACCATTAGTGGGTGACTGCAACCATTAGCGAGTGGCTGCATTTTGGGCATGCGGCGCAAGCGATCTCGCAAGGTTTGGAGGTTTGCAGCTAACTCACGGATTGAAAGTTTGAAAGTGCATTCAGAGGGTGTTCACTGACAACTCGCACCGTGGAACATCCTTTCAGTGTTATCTGCATATTTTAAGAGATCAGTGCACGGCGGATCTCTGAAGCGGAAGCCACAAATGTATATATCATCTGATAGCCACGCAAGAATATATTGTTAGGCCAACCATACTTCCAATTACATCTACTGCCTTCAAATCACATCTACTGCGAAGGTGGAAGGCATGGCGCATACCCTGAGCGAGGACGGCGAACGCCTAGGTGTTGGCTTTACCACACTGCTATCAGGAAAACTGTTTAGAAAGCATGGGGCTGCTTCTGAAGAGGTTTTGAACGATCTCTGTGAGACGATGTCACGCACTTGATGGCAAAAAGTTTTCCTCGACATTTCCTCGACCCAAATATCTCAAGATGTAAGCAACGTACAAGAGAACTCAGAAACGCTTTGGAAAGAGCAAAGTCTATGTCTCAGAAAAATCCATTTGGTTGCAAAACATTCAGCACGAAAAAATTTATAACTGTTAGAAGTCAAAAAACCTGCGTGCCTTTCCATTTTTCTCGACAAATACTTAACTGGTGTATCTCTCGCATTTACGGACATTTGGAGTGAATAAAAGAAAAGCAAACCTAATTCTTTCCAAAAAATAAATCTGGTCTGAAATGATGAACGATGAGGAAAGTTATGATCGTTCAAACAAGGTCAATTTTTGCGATTTTCAGGCATTTTTGTCGGTCAGCGTGCTCCAGTTAGCGCGCGACGACTCAGCCGCCAGCCTGCTTTACGACTCAGCCGCCAGCCTGCTTTACTTCTTGCTTGTGACCGCGATTTCATGTTTCTGATTCCCTGGTCGATGTTTTTTGTTTACTTTTCTTTAACTTTTGCCTTTCGTTTTGTTACTCTCATTGTAATTTAGTAGTATCTGTATTTTTTTTTTCAGAAGCGCCGCATGCTCACGTCGAGTGAAGCGGAAAAGCTGTTTGAAAAAGAAATTTGTTGATTTTCTTTCAAGTTTTGTGATGGACATTACCTCCTTTTTATTCAAATTGAGCTTGTCGTTTTGTTATTCTTATTGTAGCTTAGTAGTGTAGATGCATATGTGCCCTTTTCAGAAGCGCCGCAGTCATACGTCGAGGGTAGCGGAAAAGCTGTTCGGAAAAGAGGCTACAACGTATCACACATCTTGATTGAAGTGTGCGAAGTGTGCTTTGAATGATTAGCTTTTTGAGTATTGATTGATTTCGATGACCAGAGATGGAGAATGAAGAAAATAAAAAACTGTAGATAACAAAATGGGGAGGGTCGTCTTTGGGAACCCGAAAAGAGGGGGACGCACTGAAGTGGTCATTTTTCTCGATACTTGGGAGTGCCCTTAGACGTTGTTGCGTAAAAAGATCATGAATTCGCGCACAGCGGGTCGAATTACCACTCTGTGCAAAGTTTCAACCAAATGCAGTTTTTAGTCCAACATCGGAAGATTGGGGATGGTCAAGGGTAGAGTGGTAGTTTTTGAATATTTTCCCACAAAAAACCTGCAGTCTGAACAAGAAACCTTCATATACGTGTTACACTTGCCCATCGCACTAAACACGTAACAAGCGTTAAATAAGAACATTCCTCGGCAAGGGTCTACGACTTCTTCTTTGTTCAATGTGTTGCCTCCCAATAGCCCGTGAACTTTCCAGGCTACCTGGTTAGGACGGTGGTAAACCTAAAACAGGAGTGTAGCCGGTTGATAGCTCAGATCTTTGTGTTGCAGGATCAACTAGATCAAAGCAAGCCGAAATGCGGCAAAGGTCTTGCGAAGTGAAGCAAGGTAAGAAATATTCATTAAGGAGACTAAGTGAATGATTGATGCTTCAGTCGACGTAAAAGATAAGCTTATACAAGAAGATGGTGTCCATCAATTGGACGAGTCGCAGAGGAAAGATGGGGCGAGCCACCCGAAATTGGGCTGGCAAGAAGGATCGGCGAATGGATCGACAAAGCATCTCTTTCTGAGAGGAGGAGTGAGTAGGAAACATCTCTTGAAAAATATGTGGAGAATAGCCTACCGTCCAGCGCGAATGCCAGTTCCTGGGATTTATGGGGTTTACAAGCCATGTGCAAGGCCCAGATAGCTGCAAGGGTAGAGAAGTAAACGGGTAAAAACTCTTTTGGTGATGTTCTTAGAGGCTTCGAAATCAAGTACTCAAGGGAATCTTGGGGCAACCGAGAGCAACGCGATATCCTGGTAACATCACTGAATGGAGCTGCAAAACTGCTGTTCAGTAACTTGCCTCCAAGAATCCAAGAAGGATCATTTAAGGACGTGGTGGAAGCTCTAGAAAAAGCCAGAAGAGACCCATGTAGAAAGCTAAAAAAAAGTTGGAGAGTGGCATAGGCTGCGCAAAAGAGAAATCGAAACAGTGGAGGAGTTCTGCTACAGATTGGAAAGGATATCGAGGGAAATTAATGGTGACAGTGACCGAGACTTCATTTCGAGTTATAATCTGCATGCCTGTCTGTCGGAATAGAGAGATATCTATCACCTGTTAGCGGCACTAGAGACCTAGTGGTGTGATATACCAGTCAGTGCACAGTCCTGCGACTGGGACGTGCCCGTGAGGCGAGGCAACCGACGCACAATCGCAAGGGGTCCAAGAAAGGGACAGGGCGAATCGCCTCAAGCATAGAAGCCTTGGTAAGGGGAATAAGGAGCATTTATGCAGCAGAACGACTGGGAAAAATCTTATCACTGTAGGAAACAAGTGCTATAAATGTGGAGGCATCGGGCACTATGCGAAGAATTGTCCAAAAGCTAGGAGACAAGAGTCACCCCACGTAGCGAGAGCAGGCATAAATGGGAAGCGAGAGAGCGCAAACCGTCCGAGTTGTTCAACACACCTAGAAAAATGGTGCGGCGCTGTTGTCAAGGAAGACAGAAAGGATCTAGTCACTGAGACATACGGGAAGCCCCTTACATGTAAACTGGACATGTTGGCATGACAGTTGATGCAATGGTCGACACGGCGTCGGTGGTATCCATTATCCCCCTTGGCTTGCTATGGGAGGCAAAGAAGTGTATGATCAATCTTGACGGCATGGTGACTATGATGTGGAATGGTAACTTCCAGAGCGTGGTTGATGCCTCAGGGAATGCTATGAACTCTTTGATGCTTGTCGCCACTGAAGTGAATAAATTGGGGCGAGCCGGGCCCGCGTACAGTTGCACACCCACGAGAGTAAGGACAACGTAGTATTGCTAGGAACAAACACGCTGAAAGCGTTAGGCATCTACATACAATTCGGAGGGTCGGTAGTGGAATCGGTAAACCGTCAGCCTGACAACGTAATCGGTGGTCCAACCCGTTCCATCACAGGCACGTAATTTCGGCCGGAGGGATTACCACAGTACCAGTGTCAGGAGGAATTGGTTCTAGATGAGTGCATCTTTTTACCAAACAACTGCCTCATAGCTTCCGGTTTGTTGAAGTTAACACATGGCGAAGTTTTGGTGTCTGTCGGAAACTGCACTGATGAGCCTTGGATTACCTTATTCTACCTATATTTTCTTTCAGGGGAAACTCTGGGCAGTAGAACCGAGAGAGGTGGCACGACCCCAGAACGGGAGAATTTGCGGGTGATATGTTGGAATTGTCTCGGAAACTACAGGAGATACAGACCAATCGAGTTGATGAGTTGTTAGCAATGCTGTAGAGTAACCGTTAAACAGAGCGGTGTACTGAGAGTGGAAGGCCCTTATAGCTACGTATGAGGACGTGTTCGCAATGTCCGATTTGGAGCTGACCCAAACCGATTTGATGCATCACAGCATTGGTGTTGGAGATAGTTCCCCTATCAAACAACACGTTCGACCTGTGCCGTATGCCCTGTGTAGCCAGGGGTGTGAAAGGCTAGGTGATCTCAAGAGGAGAAATATCACTGAGGACAGCGCTTCACCTTAGGTCTGAACAATAGTGCTAGTGGCCACGAAGGATGGGTCCATCCGACTGTGTGTTGATTATAGAGAAGTTACAGAGTGATCTAGAAGGATAGCTCTCCCCTTCCGCCGATAGACGTGAAACTCCAGAATCCTCGCGGGAAGCGGTATTTTACGTCTCTATCTAGCAAGCGGGTATTGGCAAATACCCTTGACTGGGGAAGTTAAGAAGATTAGCACATTCACGACAATGGCTGGACTCCTACAATTGCGAGTTCTTCCGTTTGGACTGTTTACGGCGCCACCTTTTTCAAAGATTAATGGAAAAAGTCCTGAGATCACTTAGGGGATCAGAGGTGTCGGTATACAGTGATGATATGCTTGTTGCGACAGAGACAATGGAGCGTCACTTACAAATTTTGGAGCAGGTGTTTCAAGTATCGCATAAGGCGCACTTGAAGTAAAGCTACTGGAATATTTAATGAATATTGGAAACTTTGGTGGAGTTTCTAGAACACGTAATCGATCAATATGGATTTCGCACTGGCCCTGGTGAAGTGGAGAAATCCACGAATGCCTACAGGTAGTTACTATAGAGCAGCTCCGAACCTTCCTAGGCATGATTACTACCAAAAATTCATTTTGCGCTACGCATCCATAGTACAACCCTTATACGACCTCACAAGTACGAAGCCACCATTTGTATGAACATAAGCGCATACAAAAGCGTTCATAACCCTGAAGGAACTCTTGATTAAAGCACCGGTTTTGAGACAACTAGATATCGAAGCTGCACGTCGAGGTACGCGTCCCTTCTACACATATACACATGCTAGTCGAACTGGAGTAGGCGCGGTCTCAGCTCAAAAAGGGAGCGACAAACTCATCCATCCCTTACACTGTACGTCTAGAGGGTTATCTAGAGCGGAGTGAAACTATCACATCACTGATCAGGAGGCACTGGGGTGATGTTTGCAAGAAAATTCCACTACTTTATTTATGGTGTCCATAAGATTGTGAGAACCGAGCACGCTGCGTTGACGTCTTGTTCAAATGGACCAACGTGTATCCACGTCTACTCAGATGGGCGTTGAAGCCTCGATATGACATATAAATCGAATATGTAATAGGTGCAGCTAACAGTGTAGCAGACGCGCCTCCAGGGGAACGGTCTCAGAAGAGGATGTAGGAGTATCCAGATACACGGAGAACGAGAAGATCACAGCGCTCGTCAAAGACAGTGATTGGTTGGTAGAGTGAAGGAGCAAAAATCGAGAACGTTCAGAAAACATTTACTAGAATCCTGTATTATCGAGGATTTTCCAATAGTATCTATCCTCAAGCCTTACCGTTTGATCGAAACCGGCTCCAGGCAAGAGGTTGTACTATAGGCGTGTTCAAGCTGACTCAATATGTATTAGCTTTCGAGATTTTAAAGGGAGAATTACGTAAGAAACCATCCAGATACTGGACATTTCTACCCGCGCATGGTCGCAAGAGCTCATTTTATGCAGCTGCTCATGAAATGGACGAATTCCGACGGGAGCTGCGATTCTGTTGCTTCATGCCTCGCCGAATAGATGGCTGGAGTTCCTCTCCTCCTTATAAGCTCCACACAACTTGAAGTGGCCATCAAAAAGATCAATCTTCTGGAAATGCCAAATATTGCCGACATCTCGTGAACCACTCAGTTAGCCCATCTAACACATCGTTTTGAAAAAATAGGTTTTCACTCTGTTCTCCGCCGTGTTCGAGTTGTACTGCTCCACTAACACCTGTATTGTGGCGCACCTCGGTGCATGTTCAGTGATGTCTTTTAGAAGGAGCTTCCCCTTTCCATCATTTGAAATACAGCCTATATTCATAGCTGGCGTTACTCGCCTAAACACCACATTGAATGAAATGCTGGTTTTTCATTCTCGCCCTCATCTCTTGCCCTAATCCTTTCTTTGCCGTCCCCTGCACGTCTCAGTTGCAATTACGAGCTAAGTTGATTGTCAAGAAGCACCATCGAGCCACTGGGTAGGGTCAGTGTTGAGGCCGATGAGGTGCCCATCCTGGGTTGTGTTGCATGTGTTCCGGTGATCAGTATGGGGTCAGGTCACCCATGAAAGGGATCACTTCAAGAAACTATTGATTTACTACCAAATTGAAGAGCTTGGCTACGTAACTGGTTTACTTATGTCAGATAAGGGTTGAAGAAAAAGGGCAGATATCTGTTAGAGCATCGTCCACCACATACAACTCCTAACCTAAAGCAGACACGATCCATGATGAAAGTGGAAACTAGTTACTGTAACAGTCCCTAATATAATGTTTTAGTCTGACAAGAATGTTAATTTACTCATTTCCATAGCGAGTTCCTCTCACAGAACAACTGTGAGCTGACTTCTTGGAACACTGGTCGGATCACGCCATCACGCACGCCATCCCCCAATCTGCACCCGTCCTAGGGGTGTAAACCTGCACCCGCCCCCGCAGCGGTCTCTAGCTTGGTTATCTCCTCGGCTTTTGATTGGCTGACTATGATTTCTTCTATCCCGCATAAGATGCTATCTAATACCTCGCTAACTCTAATCTCTTCTTTCCGGCAAAAGTTGCTATTACCTTCGTCAGCGGCTGGAACATAACCACATACTTCAAAAGCCAACTACTGTTGAGGCCTTCTAGTAGTGTTCCGGAATTTGGGAAGCCTTTCTCTCATCTGCTGCGCCTCGTTTCGGTCGATCCTACAGTTTCATTCTCCCCTTTGCTGTAGCAAACAGATATTATTGTGCACCGTGTCGTGCAATCTAACTAACTAATTAATTAATTATTCAGTTAAGAGTTTGGGGCAATAATTGGGTCTTTAGAGTCGGGAAAGGCGGACGAAGTTCGCGCAGTATGGTAGAAAGTTTGCCACACCAGATTTCGAAGTTAGCGATAGCAGGCTGCTGTTGATTCGCGAGAATGGCATCAAGGGAAATGTTGCACTGTGAAGCAGGCGAAGGACCTCTTTACGGAGACACACCATGGAATCATGGGAGGATACTTTAACTCTAGGAAAATAATTTCGCAAGTGAAAGTTGCATTTTGGCCGAAAATGAAGCAAGACATCGCAGTGGTGCCAGGAGTGCCAAAAGTGCGTCATCAACAACGCGCATAATGTTGCACCAGTCCGCTGAAACCAGTGATCGGGTCTCACCATTTGAAATAATAGGCGTTGACCTGCTTGAGATGGGTACATCAAGCCTAGGGAACAGGTACATATCCTACTATATATCGCTTAGTATGTCTGTGTGTTTGTGTGTGTCCGTGTGTCTGTCACGAAATTCATATCTCACGTCGCAGTAAAGGTGGGACCTTGAATTTTACAACGAACTTCACAAGTGATGTAGGGGGTGGTGCAGGAATCTCAGGCCGCATTCACACTTTGCGCACCGAAGCCATCACCGGCAGCGATGGCCTCATGACGCCGTCACCGCCGGTGACGACGTCAAATTGACGCCATCGCTGCCGGTGATGGCGTCGGTGCGCTGCGCAAAGTATGAAGGCGGCCTTAACGGTGGTGGACCGAAAGTGATAGCAACTAATAAGGGCTGATAAGGAGCCTTGGAAAACAAAAGTCGCCAAATCCGTTTCGCCTTTCGCGTTGATCTAGGCGTGCACACTCATAGGTGTTAAGCAGGTTGGGCCAGGGACATTAATGGTGGGTGATTTAAATTGATAATGGTTGATAAGATTGGATAAGGATTATGAGAAGGCAAATGTCATCAAATTCGTTTCGCCTTTCGCGTCGATTCAAAAGCGCTGACACTCATGGGTGTTCAGCAGGATGGGACGGGGACATCAATAGTGGGTGGTCCAAACTGATAATGGTTGATAAGATTCGATTGGGAGCATGAGAAGGGAAATGTCACCAAGACCGGTTCGCTTGCTAACAGTGAAATGTTCACATTCGCAGGTATTGTAGGGTACGGGGACCTCAATGGTTTTGTTGAGTATAGGGACCTCAGTGAAACTGGTAACGGCTTCGGTGGTTGATAAGAACCGTTAGGAATTGGATGGGATGAAATCCTTTACATCGCTTGCTATACTACTATACGACAGCTTTAGCAAAGGCATCTGATGCTCAACACCATTGGGTAAACATTTATATTCTAATATCACTGGCCGATGTATAGACCGCTAAATTGCATAGCGTTCAAAAAAAAGGGGCATTTCTCTTGATACTGCGATCTACATTGATAATCATGATACAACTTGTATTGTATTTGTGATAGCGGTTCACTCGGAATCATTTTCTAATGCGGTATTGGCAGCAACACTGTGTATCGACCGCTAGACTATGTAAAATTCCAAGTAGTGAAGCATGTTCATGAAAACGATAAACATCGATAAGCGGGATATGGATCTACCATCAATGAGGAATTAGATGCTCAGTAAAAGAACAAAATGTTACAAAAGAGCAAATTGTTACTAATCGTTGCAATCGAATACAACCCTATCGATCTATACTATCCTACTCCCAACGATGACCTGAACCACTTAAGTGGCGCACACTACTGCGCGCGATTCATGTCGATGACGTGCCAAATGGGTTCGATGCAAAACGACTGAAGTATACTGATACCGAAATGATTTTTTGATCATGCCATCTTCTCCGTTTTTTCCCAATAGCTCAGCTGAAAGCAGAGGAAAGGGAATTCCCGCATAATTCCATGCACAACAGTGGTCGGGCCGATCAAACCCATTTTGCTCATATTTTCCCTACAGTCGTGTATGCCTACAATGCATGCCCACACGAAGCGACCGGGGAAAGTCTCAACTTCCTGTTATACGGGCAGGGTCCAAAGTATCCGCGCAGATTACTCCCAGGCAGGGCCAAGCGAGGAGTCTAGAAAAATTTTCAAAAAATACGATTCCCCTCTTCGAAAGGGGGGCCTCCATACAACCCCCCTCCTCCTTCTTCAGGTTCCGCTACTTCTATGGTTTCCACCCAGCCAGTGCGATTCTGCTAGGAGATTGAGAGTCTGTGGTAAAAAAAAACACACACACCGAGGCCAAACCTAGTAACTCTTGACAGGATCAGACAAACAGGAAGCTAACAAAAATCAGTACCCATATTTGAACAAAAGTTTCTAACATAAGAGCCTAATAGATTCAAGAATTATATTCCGACTCGAAAGCGTCGCCGATTACTGATAATGTGCTCGTCCTCCGATGACAAAGGAGAATGCTCAGAGTCATATAGGTGCTATCGCAATGGAGGAGGGGGGGGGGGGGCATCTCATAAAAAATTACACACCTGAGTACATCTGAAGATTTTTATTTTATGGGGTCATTCAGCACATTTAAGCGTATATTTTTGCCTGATCCTTAAAGAAGAAAGGAAGGGGCTCCTTTTCCCTTCTTGGCTCAGGTGAAAATAGGGTCCAGTGCGGGAATGCCTCCCCCCTCATTGCGAGAGCACCGTCATGCAACATACGAGGGGTTAAAGGAAGAAAACAAGATTGGAACAGTTAGAAACTGAATAGGAGCCACGTAATGCGCTCCACTGCACCCCATCTTATGGCAGCGTCGCTGCTGTGGTAGTGACGAGGTGATCAGATGGGGCGCGGTATTCTCCATACTGAATTTGAACAGTTTTTAAATACTTGAAACTTTTCTTGGGCTCCACCTTCCAAAGCAGTGTGGCCGATTTTCTCAAAAATCTCCTTAGACCAATCTCTTTGCCGTTTGGTTTTCCCTGATGGTTGCGTAGTGCTCGATATGGGTATACAGTCGACGAATTTTTGAAAAATTTCAAAGTGTTCCACTTCAAAAGGCCATAACTTCCTTCAAACTCAACCATATGGGTGCGGTTTTGTTGTTCGAGGTCTGCGAGGTCCAAACGACTACCGGAACAGTACCATATCTTCAAAATGAGAGAAATTATTCTTAGGGAAGCCAGTCAAGGACTAGTCGAGAAAAATTTTGATAATTCTCGAAGTGTTTTACTTCAAATGGCCATAACTTTACCATATAAAAAAAAATAAATATAAAGTTGACCATATGGGTGCGGTCTCGTTGTCCGTGGTCTGCGAGGTTGCCGCTAGTTTCGGATTAAAACCCAGTTAGTCAGTTTCACCACATCTCCCTCTCTACACTCTGGACCTTCAGCCTGAGAAATTCCGTTGATCACGATCACCTCAACGATTACGACCCCCCTTCCCTACCAGGTGATCAGATACTACGACCCCCCCCCCCCCCCCTTTTGGATGAAGGCTTGACCCTGTTCCCAGGGATTCCCTTTGTCGCCTGCACAGTGGACTATGATCAGCATGAAACGGAATTTCTAGCAGGACTTAAACTCGCGCACGAGTGCATTTCTTCCCACTCCTGGAATTACCGGGAAAGGGTGAAGGAGCAGTACGACAAACGTTTCAAACCCCAAAAGTTTTTGAAGTTCAATTAGGAATCGCGTTTACGTGAAAGTCCTGCTGGAAAAAGGAAAAGCCTCTCATCCGAAGTTGGCTCGGATTGGTCAGCTCCCTAGAGACCAGTGCGAAATCGTTGCTAACCCCCATCGGTCAAATTAAGGGACAGTTAAGAGTGCGGTGGGACCACCTGATAGAGATACCACCAGCGATAGCCGACACGCCTTTGAGGACGAAAGGCCGTCGCGGACGACGGGGTCGTAGATCCGAACTGGTGTCAGGATGCTGCAAGAAATTCTGTAAGATGATTCGCTATTTAGCAATGTTCAAAGACAGGTCAGTGACGATTGCAAATCCGTTGCACATCGTTTTCATTTGTCCGGGAGAATTATTGATTGATGGCCAAAGATTGCCGTGTTCGTCAAATATGACATGGAGTGTACCGGATCAAGAGAGTTCCCAATTGATACGCTGATGTTTGATTCTGTTCATGAGTTGGCTCGTGTAGCTACCATGATGTCGCAGACACACACCTCCACCCGAAATGGGGTTGCTCCCATACTCGACTCCGAGTATGACGCGTTGTCACCCACCGGACGTGGATACGCAATGTCGTTTTTAGCTAACAAGGGGAGCACCCCACGTCGAAGTGGCCATTCGGAATGGGATACATATGGTCAGACGTATTTTCGGACGCTGATCTCGAATCTGCATTGCAAATTGCAAAACGATTCTCTGAGTGGAGTTATGGAGGTTTTTTTTAAACAGTACTATTATATGGTAGGTTTGGAAGCCCATAGCACGCGAGCCAGACGTTCTTGCACAAAACCAGTGCGATTTTCGTGTTCAGGGAATCAAACTACCCCATGAGACCTGTTTTAGCCAATTCGAGAACTTGACCAAATTTCGAGAAAATTCGTGACCTATTGGGTGGCAATCCATTCAAGGAGATGTCGTCGACATTTGCCCAGCGAATGCTGTTATTTGGCGCTTGTTACGTACATTTTTTGTCATGGGCATCTGTAATGGTATGTCTAGGTTGTCTTTTTCATGGTTGATGGCTTCTTTATGAAAGTTTCAAAAAAATATATTCTCGCAACAAGACCACCCCTAATTTTCCAAAGTTGAAGCAAAAATTCAATTAGGCTCAAACGACCTCCAGAGTGCGAATATCGTATTCGTCTCGCGAAATAACATCAAATTCGCCTATGGAAGTCTGCTCAATCAGAAAAGGTGGATCGCGGTGCTCCATCCGCGTCCTCATGCCAAGAGGACCGTGGAAATGAGGCGATATCAAAGTAAAGTGTTTTCTGCAGCTGGTAGAAGTTTAAACAAATTGCAATAGTAAGTCCTCCTCGATGATCCGAACCATCGTCATCAGTTTGTGGAGCGAGACACTTACCTCTCGGCCAGCCGCCAGATGCTAGTTTGTGGTGTACTTGAGCTGACTTTCGTCGAAAAACGGCCTTGTAAGGCCTGTCTGCTCAGAGAATCATTTCGCGAATTTGGACTACAGATTCGAGATCAGCGTCCGAAAATACATCGGACCTTGTGTACTCCATTCCGAATGGCCACTTCGACCTCGGGTCCCTCCCTTGTAAGTTAAATAGAAGGCACTATTCAACTATCACTCCCCCAGATACCCCGAGTTGGTCAAAAGAATAATTTTCGCTGAAACTTTGCCCAGAAGGGTTATTTGGGGTGCTGATCACGAATATGACATCCGTTTTTGCCGTTTGCGCCAAATTGGTGCAATTGCACCATGTTGGTGCAACAACTCATTTTCACCAAATTCGCTGAAACTTTGCCCAGCGGGGTTATTTGGGGTACTGATCACGAATATGACATCCGTTTTTGGTGCTAGTGTCGTTTAGTTCCATTACAGTGCCGATATGGTAGGGTCACCACACTGTTCCCGCAAGTTTTGCCTAAGCCTAAAGAAGGAAGGGAACCTTCCCTTCCTTTTTAAGGCTTAGGCGAAAATATACACTTGTGTGTGCAATGATGACTGTACGATAGTATCAAATGAAAGACGACAGCGGAAAGATGACGCTCTCCAGCTATTCAAACACTGTAGCAAAAATGAACATGACTGGCGCAGCCTTGAAAGGCGCTGAAAACGGCGCCCGCGCTAAAAACCGATGTCATATTCGTGATCAGCACCCTAAATAACCCCCCTGGGCAAAGTTACAGCGATTTTGGTGAAATCGAGTTGTTGCGCCAACATGGTGCAATTGCACCAATTTGGCGCGAACGCCAAAAACGGATGTCATATCCGTGATCAGCACCCTAAATAACCCCCCTGGGTAAAGTCTCAGCGAAAATTATTTTTTTGACCAACTGGGGGTATCTGGGGGAGTGATAGTTGAATAGTGCCAAATAGAATATTATTCTCGGATTTGAGCCCAATTAGTCAGTTTCATCACATCCCCCTTCACACAGTGGATCGTCAGCCGTAGAAAATCATTATCACTGCCTAACTCAACGATTACGACCCCTTTCCCAGCGGACCAAATACGTCTTTCCCTGTTGATGATTCCTCGACGAAGGCTTGACCCTGGTCTCTACATGGATCGAAAAAGCATTTGTATTCTTTAGGATGTGAATGGAATCCGCATACATGGCACATCTCACAGCGAGGCCGACCAATGCTAGTGGTCATCTCGTTTGACCTTCTAGAGCAGAGGATGAGTACTAGAGGCATTTCGGACGCAATGGGTTACATTTGCTAAAGAATCGTAGGGGAGCTCGCCCTTTCGACGAGAAAAGCTCCTTCGATGAAACTTGTTTCTTCACGAAGATGTGGCACAGTCCAAGTAGTCATAAGAAAGTCGGCACCAGGCGGTTCACGCGACGGAAATCGTACTCTCTAAGGCTATGTTTTTTTTTAGGGAGTTACAACCATTTGAAAGCGTACGGGGTTAGTAAAGCTACATATAGTCAAAAATGCTGAAATTTACTATTGTGGAGATACTGCGCCCCATCGATCGCAGTGGAGCACATTACATGGCTCCTATTTGGTTTCTAACTTTTCTATCTTTGTTGTTTTTATCCTTCATCTGTGCCGCATATCTTGCAGGACTTTTAAGTCTTTTCCTTTCTCATCACAGACAGGTTTTGTTAGGTTCATATTTCTCTCAGACGTTTTTGTTTCGAAATATAAGTACTGTGGTCCTTAATTTTGTTTTTGTGAGGTCCTTATTTCTCTTACCTTATCAGGAGTTTGGCTTCAGTGTTCTTTTACCGTACCGTATTTTTTCGGGTGGGCAAGCCGTATGTTTTTAAAAATTCCTTAACGTCACGTTCGACACTGACAGAAACTCGCTAGCAGCAGCTCACGTGATTGCAATCGTAGTAATATACGAAAGAAACCCACAACTCCATATTAGCTAGTTTTTGTTCCCGCAGTTTCTTAAGTATTCATCCTTGCTGTTAGCCGTGGATAGATACCGCTTTACATGGCTAATCGGTTGATTTCGGAGGTTCCTTCGTATGTGTTTTCGATGCAGCGGGCCAACAAAATGGTGAGTGGCATCGGCCAGATTCGTTGTGCGTCTCCCCATGCACGAGATTTTCATGAACAATCCGTTACTTTTGAGGTTGCACTGTTTTCTATGGTCGTCTTGGAAATGTGAACTGTGAACAAGATGTCAAGTATCGACCTGGCACCACTGTGCACGTTTGCCGCAGAAGCTTGACACCTTCTTCACAGCCCTCAAGAGGACCAAGGGAACCGCGAGCTCTTCGACTGTGTATCTTTAGCGCTGTTCATGCGCAGTCCTCTCTATTATATCGTCTTGAGCGAATATCTCAAAACTTTTGTTTCTTAACTTGCTTCCTGTTTGATTGATTCGCCTATCTGTATGTCCTTCAAACATTTTTACGCGAAGATTAAATAAGATATTATTTTCGGCTTGAGCCCAATCAGTCAGTTTCACGGACCTACACAGATTCTTTATTACTGAATACTGGTAATAAATGATTTTGAAATCACTTGAAAATAAAGGGCTTTTAACTAGAAAGACGGATAAAAGTTGATACTCGCTTACTCTAGCATATCTAGAGGCAAATTGCGGTTACATGTAGAATAACTTAGAATCTGATATTATCACAGAAGCGTTGGATACTCGCTATTCACTGAAGAAAGCCTTGATACACTTTCCCTTACAATAGCACAAAAATAAAACCTTCAACCACAATAATCGAGCATAACACTGAGTACCTACACAGCTATTGTGCGACTAGTAAAATGAAATGGTTATGGTATATTATACTAAACACCACAAAAATTAAAACTTAAACGCTGTCAAAACTGTGAGTGTGGGTGAAACATCGAAAGGTTGCTAATTTCCACACACGCTAAGTTTTAAGCATAATCCATTCTAGGCACAACGAATTGTACGTAGAGAGTCGAAAACCAGATAGCACTGGCTGACACGTGAGAAGAGAATGAACACAACTAATAAAAATGAACGATGTCTTTCCTGTAGAAGCAACACTGTTGGTTGCTCTGGAAGCCATATTTTTATCTTATATGAACGGCTCGACTTTTTTCTGAGTGCGCAAATCAAAATAGCCTAAGAATTAGAAGACCTGAGCAGAACTGGCCCACGAGAGGCTAACACTGGACAAAGCAGAAAATGAAAGAGAAGAATGATAGTAGCTAGGTATCCCTAGAGCGACTAGGAAGATTTTACTCGAAGTTAACAGAAGAGGTGAGAACCTTTTAAAACGACACATCATATGGTTACAAAGTAAATTCGACTTCACAAGCAAAATTTAAGACTAGAAACCCGTTGGAAACACAGCTTCGACACAGATAAACTAAACTGTCAGTAGTAAATTTTGAAAAGCGAACTCAACAAGAAGTACAACAGTATATTGAGTTAGTTTTCACATAATAGCAGCTTCAGATTCATGGAAAACAGTCTTACTACCCACCATATCCTCACTTGCGCTTCATATTTAGCATCTTCATTGTCTTGATCATAAGAGCACCCTTCTTCGCTGGCCCCTTCTTAGCACCGCCTCTGTCCATCTTCGCTCCCACTGTTGAATTCTTATTCACTACAGCTTTCGGAAGAGCTGCCAGTGCATCTTTGCAGCCTAGTAAAAAAATAGGATTACTCCCAGAACAGAAGGTATTCTTATTTCACACAATATCACCTCCAGTTTCAAATATCTTTCTACGTGCACTAGATACTTCTATGGCACTCGGAAGAGGTTTGGTGATGCCGGTACCGTTTTGAATCTGTCGGCGCCTCACATAGCTCGGAGCAGCTGCATCGGCCAGTATTGCCTGTTAAATCAAGGAATGCTAAAAACGAATGCGAAATTACATGAAAAAGTAGACAAACCCACCTTTCGAGGTGCTTTTGCTGAATCCGCCTGGTGGTGCTTCCCAATGCGCTGGCTAAGTTGCTTCAACTTCCTTTCCCTCTCCTTTTCCAAACAGCAATACAAATCCTTCCACGAATCGCTGTCATCTGGTTCTGCCCCTGGATACTTTTTCGTCACGATACGCTGCCATAAATCAGATGAGTCTTCCTCCAGATACTAAAAAGGTAATCCATCATTGGTCAAAGCAAGAAGTGAAGGGGGAGAGGGTATTACAGAAGCTGATAAGCGGGAACACGGATCTCCTTCACCGAGGTGCTTCTCTCGCTGAAGGATCTCGAGCCGTTAGGTGGCAAGGCTACGGCGCGACCCCAGGTGGCGGATAGGGGGCTAATCGCAGACCAAAAGCCACCATGTACGTGTCCCGAGACGCAGGTGGATTCAGGGGATGGACTTACTGTTTCTGCTGTGTTGGGCTGATACATACCCTCTGTATCCATGCAGACGTTTCTTGCATACGTGTGGGAGCGTCCCGCGTCCTATACAGTGCAGCTGGTATCCTGCATTCGGTCCAGCCAAAAGCTTGCATTCTATATGGGAGGTACAGGTACATGGGAGGCGGTCCGGGGTCGCCTCCAACTAAACCTGACGAAGACGATGATCATGAGGAACGGATCGGTTCCTGATGCCCCATCCACGCTCAACGGAACGAACATCTCTGAATGCTTCAGCTATATGTACCTAGGTCGGCAAGTCAATATGATGAACGACTTAGCACAAGAGCTGAGCAGGAGGAAAAGAGCGGCTTGGGGAGCCTTCAAGACCATCGAGGGAGTAGTGAAGAAAATGGAGAACGTCCGGCTCCGCGCCCATCTCTTCGATTCCGCTGTCCTTCCTGCCCTAACGTCTCAGAGACAACGCAAATTGGGCGGTCACCCGTCCCCCACCCGCTAGAGGACACGTTCTACCTCTGGAAGACTCCTCCCCTGAAAAGCTTAGGCCAATCTGGAAGAGCTCCAGATGGCTAGAGCAGTGGGAGACGGGTGACCATCCTGAATATTCGTTTTTGTGTAGAAAGAAACCACGCCTTCCATCGCACCAAGTCGCCTGTTTTGCAGCAGTCAGGTTCTCATGAGAATGAAAACCATTCTTGGAGCATCGGCTAGCCCCGACTACGAAGTGTAGATGCCTGTTCAATCTTAGATGCGGGGGCACCCGAAAACGTTGAGCAAGCCAACCACTGAAACTAGTCCGGCCGGCAAACACAGGCGCGACAACTTTGTGCTCATCGCAGGTAACAGTAGAGATCGAGTGCAGCAGTGAAAAACAAACAGAACTGGGAAAAAACCAGAGAAGCGATTCTTCTCGCGTGGACGTGTTTTGCAACGCAACGCATCACTGGTTATCGATCGTAAACGTGTTCGTGTTTCATGGCAAGATACCCATTGAAGACTCGCTTGCTCGCCGGGCGAGCTAGACCAAGGGCAGAATAACTCAATTAACCATGGAATATAAGAGGTACATAGCGTTGCCGCAATGTAGAGAGAGCGAAATACAATGCCCGAAAATTCAAGGAATGACAACACCTTTTTCTTGTTGTTCCCTTTGCAAATAGTTTTCTTGATGCAACGCGTAATTCCACTGCATCAGACGTAGGGTTGCTGCAAAAGCTAACCAAATCGCGGCCGTTGTCCCACCTACCACCGCTTCTCGGCCATTGCAAGCGTCTAGAGCCAGGGGTGCCCTCCAACGAGGATTGCGCCAAACAGCGTCTCCTCAAATCTCAAGCGTTCATTTATGTTGAAGTATTTCCCCGTTCTTGAACATCCACATTAGCCTGCTGATAGTTTAAGCGAGCCCAGAGTCCGGCTTTCACCGCCGTCCACCCACTGATTCACAACCACCTTCACAGTTGACGTAATACGTCTTCTTCGTCATCCAGATTACAGCTCCAAATGTGAAGCGTTAAGATGAGTGGAAGAGATGCTAACTCTTTACAACTTTCGTCACTTTCGCAGGTGATAGAGCAAAGAATGAGGCACCCACTCGGTCTCTCGTTTAGAGTAATCCACAAGTGCGATTTCCGTCGTGCGTCCGATGCGTAACGGTACTTAATGAACTCAAGTTACGTGTGAAGCTTTCTCCCATTGCAAACACGTCTACTACAGTCAGTGCTGCCCTTTTGCTTGTGGAATGAATAACGTCAGGCAGTGTGTACAACCATACCTGCAGGCCAGTAAAAAAGAGGTACTAACTCACATGATGCTTTGATTCTATGTGCGCAAGAGTTTCGGCGTTGCACTTTTCCAGGATGGGCTTGAGCACGTCGTAGTTGATATACTCCGCGTAATACAAAACTAAATCACGCAACAACCCGGTGAAATATGCGTCGATAAAAAGCATTTATAAAATTACCCCTGATATTGTTCGACAGAACGCGAAGACATAGGCTGAAGAGAGATGGAATGCTCACAGCGGTAAATTTTCTTCGTCCAGCGAAAACTTTTCCGCGTTCATTGCGAGGTTTAAACATATTCTCTGGATTGAAGTCGTCCTCTGAATAACTACGATTAGTGAATGACGACCGCAAACAAAGAAGGAAACTCACGTGGGGGAGCAGGCGTTTCTTTCACAGCGCGGAGGGTTTGTGGAAAAGGCTGGTAGTTGTTGAGCTGTAATGCCTTTGACTCAATATCTATACTAACAACATAGGCGTAATTGTAGGAGTTCACATAGCTAAAGCATCTGTTGAAGGCATACCACGCGATAATTGGAGTCGAGGTTTACTTCCTCGGGGCAAGTATGTAGTTCCTTTGATGACTGCTCAGGCTGCACCTTTGTTACGGCTGCTTGCTTTAACACACCAACTTTAACACAACCAAGCCATGCCCACCCGATTAAATAACACCTGGCTAGGAAAACGAAGGTCCAACGTGACGCTTACGTTGAGAAAGAAACTTCCAGCAAAAGAGACAGTTCAATGAAACAGCCATTTTGATTATGAAGGCAGTTTCCACGGTGGAAATTCGTTCGCCTAAGGCCAAGCGTGATTGGGTTTGGTGGGCGTGGCCTGGGTGTGCTCAAGCAGGCACAACACTGTGAGGACGCACCATGCAGCCGCAACATAGGTGCAGCCTGAGCAAACATCCAAGGACCTACTTGCCTCAAGAAGGTAAGCCACTCATTTGATTATCGCGTGATACGCCTTCAAGCGCCTACGTTAACTGGGGCACTCCGCTCCTGTTTTCACCTCTGCACTGGATTGAACATTATTTTAAAGCAAATATAGTAAATTTAATGTACCAACCAAAGGCATTTCTGCCCATTTCCAGTGAGGATCGCGAGACTTACGGCTTTTCACTGGCGGCATGTCAGCGCTCTGTAGTATCGCATCGAAAGCGGTTGCATTTTTCTGAAGTGGGCCATTACAAATTATGTTCTCGATATAATGATCGCGCAAACATACTGGAATCACTTCGCAATGACACCGAAGTTGTGCAGCAGTGAATATGCTCGACACGATCAAATGGAATGGTGCACGGAAATTTCATGATTGTAATTCCTTTCAAATTCACTAGATATGTACAGTTGTGATGTTGCATATATTTGTTATGTAGATTCAAATTTAATGCGTAGTTACGCTACACTGTTGGCATTTGGGCGTGCAACATGCAATATGAGACTCCAAAAGTTCATTAAAAATCCGCAAGGTTGCGAAATTCACAAAACTATTTCATATTTCGCAATATCTCAGTGCGTGATACCTTCAGATCTGAAATTTTTAAGTTACATAGTACCAATTGGCTGGCGCACCCTACTGTACGCGAAACATCATGTGCATCAGTAGGTCGATCGAAATTGCTCTTTTTCTTGAGGACAGAGTACTTCTGTGCACGCCCCGCCCACCAAGGATGAGGCTCGACCTGGTGCATGGGTGTTCCTTCTTTCTTGTCCCATGCCCTACCCATCCCACACTTGCCCCATCTCCACAGGCCGTTTTCCTGTAACTTTCAAGCTCCACCCACCACTACAAATGCTCCGCCTACTGTGCCTTCGCCTCTTTCATGACTTTAAAAATAGCATTCCTGGCACACCGTGGCGGAGCTAACTTGGTCCATGTGTGTCCTTTACTTCTTGTCCCATGCCCTACCCACACTTGTCCCCATCTCCACGGGTGGTTGTTCATACATCCCTGATTTCGTGAAAAACGGACGAAGGGACGTATAGACCGACGAAGCGTTAAATATGCAGGGGGTGCCAACAAAAAAGAAAAAAAAGTAATTTTTCTACTTCACTTTCAACTCAACTAGTCGAAGATCAGGAAACTCTGACGAGGTATTTCCATCCTCGAATTCAAGAGCACACGTCCTACCATCAGTGAAGTCCGTAACAGCCTCCTGCACGGACAGGATCGGGGGCTGATTCCGATTGAACATGATGTGTCACCTCAACACGGCAAAATCGGAGATTTCGTCGCCCTCGTTCAGGACCTTGCTGAGGTCCGTTCACTTTGGGTACCTAGGGTGATCATAATGGGTGGTGTTCTTGAATTCCGATTTTCCTGGTTCCCAGCGCCCTTCGTTTCCAAAAACCAGAACGTGCCGTTACCACTGAAACCCCTCCGGAGGGGGTTTGAGGTATGAATAATGATACTTCGGATCATAGCAGCGTTCTCCGAGCGCAAGGGTTGACAGTCATGAACCGAAGGGCTAGTCCTTGAAAGCTTCTCACAAAAGACCTACCATGCACCTGGCTCCACTGCTTTAAGCGGACCTTGATACCGTAGGTGCTCTGAAGCCCGACTGCGCCGACTGAACGCTGCACTTTGGATGAAGGTCAAAGTAGTGAGTCCCAGCCTGCTCCTGTTTCTAAAGGAACCTTTCGTGAATATTTTGCCCCATTACTTTCATCTCTCCCTTTTCCCATGTTTTGTATATATGGAATTGTCAGCCGTGAGCAAAAGTGCTTTTTATGGCAAAATTGCTTTTTATGGCACAGCCTATATATACAGGGAGCATTGGCAAGTCCTTTTCAGACTATCCGCCTCTCGACGGAAAGGTCGGCCGGGTTGAGGGAAGGAGGTCCTATTTTTAGGACTCATGGCCATTTCCATCCGTTTTCCCCCACTGTCCTGATACTAGGCATCTGACCTTCCTATTCACCACTCCTTTTACTTTTCGTCCGAATTTCGCCTAATGCTGCCTTTCATTGCTGGGTCAGCAACAGACAATATGGCTCACTGGTCCAGATCTGTGGGCGAGGGTTGTGAGTTTGCTCCCCGTCGGTGCGGGTCTTTTGTACTTTGTGTTTCATCGTCGGTAAATGCTTCTCTTTCACTCGTGAACGTTTCATTATACTGGCACCTATTCACACCCGTTATTTACTCTGCGCATTATTCAAGTAACCCTTTTGTATAAAATACTTTTTGCTCTCTTTCATCAATGTCGATTGATGCAAATACTGATATAGCTTGAAGTCGGTTTCACTTGACAAAATGGTGAAGATTTGGGTTATGTTAGCAGTTATATATAAAGTGGCAGTGTAAATGAGGAGTGCGAATAGGTTCTAGTACAGGGAAACGTTCAGGAGTGAACGATGAAGCACAAAGTACGAAAACCCGCACTGGCGGGGAGCAAACCAAAACCCCGCCTACAGATCTGGGACACTACCAACGAACCACGACGATCGATGCTGACCTCTCACAGCGGAAGGGAGCGTCAACACTTACAAACGCGATTTACAGGTTCGACGCCCTCCCCTCGAAATCGCAACATTATCTGGGGACTTCAGAAAGTTCAGTACATACCGGCCAGTCTTCGAGTCCCTCATTCACTATGATGCGGACTTAATCAATTACGAAAATTCCTTTTCCTCAAACAAGCATCAAAGGGAGAGGCAGCGGCTTCGATTAGCAGCATCCGCTATATTAGAACAAATACTACGACGCTGTGACAATCCAGAAGAAAAAGGAAGACAGGCCGTTTTGAATAGCGGACATAAATGAGATTGAGCATCTCCCAAGGGCTCAAGGAAACTCATCGATGCCGCAACACACTAAGCGCTATATCGTCTCGTATAGTGCATCTGGAACAAACTGGAGCGCTAGTGTATGCAGACCGAGTGTGGCGCCGTCTAATTCTCTCGAAATTTACAGAAGATAGCAGCAGCCCGGTTGCAAAGAGAGAAAACGAACTGTCGGAGGGTTCGAAGTGAAGGCAATAATCGACGCTGTTGATGACTTCATCACGTTTGGAGAAACTACCGAATTGACGACGAATATCCTGTTTGGTACTACTCAAGTCATGCAGAACAGCTCCAGAGAATACACACAGGAATCATGAGACCAAACCGTTCTTTAGTCAACGGACAAAGCAAAAAAAAAGCCTGTGCGGAAATACACATTCCCCACAGCAGTGCATAAGGTACCCGACGCCTGACGCGCGGCGAATGGAAGCCAAGCGCAAAAAAGCGTGCTGGAAATGCTTCGATAGGAATCACGGGTCAAATTATTGTACAGCAATGGAACCGTGCCCAAGTGCAGTGAAGATCATCTCTCCTCCCTGTGCACAGCATCGAGGAACGTTTGGAAAACAACCGATCCATCGATCAACAGGCGAGACCTACCACCAAATTCGAGTCAGCGAGGGCAAGAAAGGTTTGCCTCTCAAAGAAACCAACCACTCAATGCACCCGCCACAGAGAGATGACAGCCAACCAACAGAGGTGAACCAAGTGCAGCACTACGTATAGTTTCTCTTGAAGACATCTCTACAGATGATTTGTAGATGCTCATCTCTAGTGATGCTACAAATCAGACATCTCTACAGATGCTACAAATCATCTGTATCGGTCTACAATGAAGCGATGAGGAGCTGTCAGCTTATCACCATCCTTCTTGATACAGGGGCTCAAAGAAGCTTTATAAAGACAAGGACAAGGAATGAGTTGAGGCTTCCAACAACAAGCTTTTACTAACACATGAATGTGGGAGCTTCAGTGTTGCAGATATGGCAACATATCTGTTATTTACTAAGATGGTATCATAGTTGCTATCATCACAAACAAGTATAAATGCCTTGTGGAGAGTAGGGTGCAGTTTATTCCTGCCTTCGTCTGCTGGTTGCTGGTCATCAATAAAGCACTTCATCACCAGTGGTCACAACATTCAGTAAACCTTAGTTTCGAATAAAGTTCAGGTCACACTGAAAGCTGAGCACAGTTCCAGTACGCAAAACCTGACAGTTTTTACCAGAGACAAGCTGACATCTGGTACTAAAACGGCTCATTTGTCACAATCAGACAGAAGATTCATCTTAAAGAGGAGGATATTTATTGCTCAGCGCAGTCTTCGCTGCTCAGAAGTAACTCTTGATGTAGTTATTGGACGGGATCCCAGAAATCAAGTGATTGAATTTAGCAGTCCAGCTGTACGGCTACCATCAGGACTGGTGCTCACTCTGACACTTATCGGTTACACCATTTCCAGTATCAGTGGCACGCTTACCTCAATAAGAAAGGAAAAGAATTCACTCTGCAATTCGCTTGTTGTACCTGCACCCGTGATGGTCGACAACTGCAAAAACTTACTAAAGCATATCATGGGGTTGGAATCGATTGGAACCTATATTTGAAGCTGACGAGATGGCAAATGAAAAATTCATAGAGACCAACAACTTCGATCAATCAGAGGCAGCTGTAGTCAAGAAAGAGAAATTCACTGATCCACGACATCTCAATGCAAGAAGTGCTTCCACAAAATCGAAATCCCGATCGACACCCTCGTTCCTGCCGTCTGACACATCGAAATTCCGCGGCAGGAAGTACGACGTCAACAGTTAAAGGATATTTCACAACCGATTTTTGAAGCCGTCTCCAGTGCTGCAACAAAGGAAATCTCATGGACAAACTTCTAGAGCCATAGTGGCAAGATGAGTATCACCACGAGCGCCCTCGCTGCATACCGTGTAAACTCGAAAATCGACAATGGTGGCACTATATCACCACGACTACGACGCCATTGCAATTGTCTGCAAAAATCTTACTTTCATTTTTCACGACATTTAGATCACTGAATCGTGACTGGAACAGGAGACAAGAGAGAACTGTCTCCTGCAGGGGTTGATTCGGCCACAATTCGAGAAACAAGGGCGATTATTCATTCAATAGCGCCAGACATAAGATATCCGTCAAGCGAGATGTCCGCAGAATGAGACTTTCTTTCATTTTTCACGACATTTAGATCACTGAATCGTGACTGGAACAGGAGACAAGAGAGAACTGTCTCCTGCAGTGGTTGATTCGGCCACAATTCGAGAAACAAGGGCGATTATTCATTCAATAGCGCCAGACATAAGATATCCGTCAAGCGAGATGTCCGCAGAATGAGCGCTAAGTCTTTAAGGCAGAACTACGGCCCTTCACCCGCTCTGGAAACATCACTCACTGAACAAAATGCAAACGTCGTCAACATGTTCAACTTCTCCGATTTTGAACAAATACTAGATTTCACGGAGCAGTGGAAGTCGACAGTCGTCGCTCTCATCGCAATCGCCTTCTTCATTGCCGCAATGGTTCTAGCAGTTTCTCCAGTCTCCATGAGGATGGTTTGCTGATTGAATGCCAACACACTAGTCTTTGGTTTTACAAGTCACATGGAACCTATCCACATTTATTGAAATGCTACGATTCTGTATACTTCGAATGCTTTGTAATTACTTTCTTTGTTCACGATTTCAGCTACCGCTATTTTTTGCCCCGCCCCAGTGTTGTGGATTCACAACCGTAATTCTAATTCTCATCAACCAACACCGAGAAATGAATGATAACGCGTTAGTTCAAATTACTTACCTACCTATCGAAAAGATACCGCAGGCATGACCTCGCGGTATGATGAGTGTGCAGTCCACTAGGTCACCTAGGTATCACCCCTGGCGCGGTGCACTCTTTCATCCTCTAGCAGGAGTGCCTCAAGTGGACCACGTCGGTCCAGCCATAAGACAGTATCTATGCACCGCCCACACTAGTCTGTATATAAACCCCTGCATTATGATCGGTTAGTACAAAGGGTAAGCCGTAACTAACATATACAGGGGGTGCCAAAAAAAAGTAATTTTGCCCACGGCTCACATCTGCCAATTTTACAAAACGTAGGGAAACGAAAGAGATAAAGGTATTGGGGCAAAACATTCCCGAAATGTTCCTCTAGAAGCAGGAACAAGCTGTGGCTCCTCACTTTCATGTTCATAAAAATATGGAGGTTTCATTCGGCGCAGTCGGGCTTCGGAGTACCTACATTTAAAAATTCGCTAAAAACAGTGGAGCCAAGCTCCGTGGTAGGTCTTTTGTGGGAAGCTTCCTGAGGGTTGGCCCTTCGGTTCTTGGAAGTCACAGAGCCCCTGCTGCTTGGACAAGGCTGCTATGATCCAAAGTATCATTTTCATGCCTCAAATCCGCCTCCGGAGGGGTTCCAGTGGCAGGGGAACGTTTTGGCTCTTGGAAACGAAGGGCGCTGGGAATTCGGGAAAAACGCAATGTTAAAGAACACCATCCGGTATGAATCCCCTTAGGTACCCAGATTGAACGGACGTCAGCAAGGTTGTGAACGAGGGCGAAGAAATTTCGGATTTTGCCCAGTTGAGGTGATACATCTTGTTCAGTCTTTCTTTGCTCCCGTTTCTGCTCGTGCAGGAGGCTGCCACGGAGTATAGTGATAGATTTAGGTCTGCTCTTGATTCTGGAGATGAGAATACCTCAATGGCTAAATGGGGTCGAAAGTGGAGGAGACAAAATTACTTTTTTTTGGCACCCCCTGTATACTCGTGCCTTTACAACCTTTGGTAATCCACCGAACATTCATTTGGATTACCATTTTTCAGATGCAGTGCAAAACTTTTGACAGATGAGAGGACCAAAATACCTACGTTACGTTCAGCCGACTTCCTCGACCTGGATTTCGATGTAGAGGAGCTGTGAGCCTTGCTTGACGTTGACGCACGTTCCTCAGCTGGAGAATATCCCTTGTGAAGCTTCTCACTGCGCGAAGACGTTTGTGTAAGCCTACCATATCAGAAAATAGCAAATTATTAGTCATATAAGTCATAAAAAATCCTGCAAGCGTATAACCTTTTTAACACTGCAGCAAATTTTCAAAAATTTACCTGTTGCTAGGAGAGGAATTGTTTTTCTCATCCCCCACTTCCTCCACGTCTTCGCCGTCTGTTCTAAAACCGTCTACGGTGTTGAAATCTTTGACAGATCTTTCTGGAGAATCGCTGTAATGCCTCTGCTCATCGCTACTGTCTTCATGTTCTCCCTTGCCACTTTGCTCCAGAGCTATGGACTTGTCGCTGCCAAGGCTTTTACATTCACTGTCAGTATGGCCGTCGTCGTCACTGCCTGTCGATCGAGGATCAATACTAGACTTTCGTTTACGAGGGATGTCTTCCTCCAAACATCTTCTTTTCCTTTTACGATCATAGTCATCATAACGACGATGTCTCTGCTCAGCCACGGTATCTGGCTCACTGTCTTCCATGGATGTGCCCCCTCTACCGCTTCCGTGACGATAGCGCCGCCGCCACTGTTCATCCTGTTGTTGAGAGTCTGAGCGAGACCTTTTCTGGTTAGTCCCATCTCTTGCGCTCTCCGAGCGGTGATGTGTACTGCTATCGACATGCCTACTGCGATGTCTCTCCCTATCACGCATTTCTGAATCATTTTTTCGAGAGTCACTTCTGTGCCGCTGGTCTTGACTTCTGACAGCATCATCATGAGCTCTCGCCTCTACGTCGTGGATGCCATTCAACAGACCCATCCTACAAGTTGGTGAACTGTCTTCTACAGGTTCTTCACCTTCAGAACTACCGTCTTCTTCGCCACCTCGTACACCACTTTGTCGAGCCACTTCCTTCCATTTCTCGATGATCCTCGACGCTTCACGACCATATTTTGGATCGTCACACAGTCTGCAATAATTGTTTGCTCATCTATCCCGAACATGGAGGTAACGTTAAATAAATATTCCATCAGCATGGAGGCTCCTTCACAATTCGAACAAAACGAGATGGCCGTCAAATGAGGTACATACGAGAGGTGGGGCGTACCATTGACCGGAGACGAAAACCTTGGCAGAGATTGCATCCACACCTAGTAACTCCCAACTACCTGCTTAAACGAGTCATAGACACCTCGTAAGTCCTGATCAGAGCAGGTGACTCGAGAGAACGAGTCACCTTTCAGCGTAAAAAGCAGGAGTACAAGGTGAGTGCATGTTCCAAACCGAAAACATCAACTCAATTTTGAAAAGAACGTAGCACAAAGAAGGTACCAAAGTAGAGATACACGGGTGGCGTGCAAGTGTTCCGACCAGTTTCCGGGAGTTCTGGTCACCAGTGTTGTTTGGAGGGTAATTTACTATGGAAACGACGAACGAAAACATTATTGTAAGACCAAAACATTGTATTATGGACACCTACAGTCACTACTCTCCACCTTCCTCATAGATCGTATCTGCTTTCAGTTAGAAATTGCATTTAAACATGAAAAGATGCCTGAACTTAATCATTTGGATAAGAAATATGCAAGCATAGTGAGTATTCAACCTCACAAATACCTGTCTTTACTCTTCGACCCTTATCATTGACATAGGTAGACCAGCGACGTAGCCAAGATCTTGAAATTGTTGTAAATCAATCGCCTGGTGAAGAAAACCCACTCATGGGTGACATGACCCCGTACTAATCACCGGAACACTTGCAACACACCCAGAAATACACACAATACGTATTGGTATTACCCACATTCCAAACCGTGTAGGATAGGAAATGGTAATGGTCGCATTCTTTCATGAGCTAGTCAGTTCAATAGCGGAAGACCAAAGATTTCAGCTCATTCTGCTACCTGTGACTTTTCAGATTACTATCTATACACTATTTTCGGAAATCCAGTTGCATTTTCTAGGGCTGAGGGCTGCATAACATTCACAATATCCTTCAAAGAAAAAAAACCAACCGACTGTCATACTTAGAATTTTATATCGGAAACACTGACATACATGACATGACTTGTAACTTGCCTGTTAACATATCGACCGATATTCGTCGCTGACAGAATATCTAAGGTCATTTCCACTTCGTTTAGCCGGCTCAGAACATGCGAAATCTGGAACAGCGTACATCTTTGGGCCAGCATTCCACAACATTTATTGCATAAAAGAAAACAAGAAGTAGATAGAATAAATACGACCGGAAACCTGCTACCATACTAGTCAATCGTTTTACATCTACCGCATCATGACTTTTGCATTTCCCTCCCTCTATGTGGACTGAGATGTGCTGCAGAAGAGTCCCCATAGAACAACCTAACCCCTAATCAAAAAGAATGATATTCAAAAAATGATTAATTATTAGCGAACCCTCTCTTTCTTCTTGATCAATTTTCCATACTTTATTACTTTGTAGAGCAGTACATCGTCCGCAGTCATACCGCTCTTAGCGTGTGGCGATGACCTTAACGAAGTAGTCATTAGTCAACAAAAAGAACGACTTCCAGAAATGAAGGGAAGCGGCGACGGCTACAAGAATTCATGGACACCGGAATAGTTTCCAAAACATTAAACAGGGATATTGACCGAAATGCCACCAAACCATGGTTTTTATCGATTAAATTGGTTTCACAACGAGCCGCTTAGCGCTACCGTGCGCACAGTGGAAACGCGCGTAGAAAATAGGAAAAGAAACCAGGTTCACGATAACACAACGACAGGTCAAACACTTCGCATGCATGTGAACTTAAGTGATATAATACAATGGCCGTAGAACACAAGGGTAATCAACGGCAATACAATGTTAATTAAGCATAGAAACAAAAGCTCATCAATGCAGTCCGAAAACAATCGCCCTTTCGATGTGGACAACCCTCTAGCAAAACGACTACACTTTGAAATACAAACCTCCAGATTCAGGTATTGAAAATCATTAAGATGAAAGAGTTGCGGTATGCCCAAGAATTATGTAAAAGGTGAGATGACAAATGAATCAGAAAACAAAATGCGGAGCGATCCGTGGCACACATTAAACCTCACGCACTGGCTGCCGGGCATTTGCGTACTGTTGACAGATACCGTATCTTACGCCTGGTTACAATCGCCTTAGCGCACAACTTAAGATGGCTCCGTAGCACTGTGCACAGCAATGTTATATATTCCCTCTTCTTATATGTCTTTTTATATCTTCCGCTGGTCGGGTATATCAGATCAGCGTGGTTTTTAGCTCTACTCGAGGCTGCCACGGCGCCTGGGGCTCACGCTTTCGGGGTTTATGCTGCGCAGCAACAGACATGTAGATGACATGCTCTTCTTGCCACCTGCATGGCAGCGCAACTGTTTGAGCGAACTTATTCCGGATGTAGACTCCGTCAAGGTGCGGGATAGATGCGAGATAGAGGTGCTGTGTAGGGCAATAGGAGCTAATAAATCGGGTAGGACACTCTCACACATCTTTTCGTTGTTCTTTTACTATGCTATCCTACAAGCATCCTTTTGCACACTCGAACGTGTGTTTTGCGTAGCCTTGCAAAACGGGGTAGGGGTTCACCTTCCTGCCAAAGCCTGGGTAGAAACAACGTCGAAGGCCAAGTGCAGTTAATTCCTCTCCCCCCTCACTACTGCTTCCCCTGATTTCGAATTAACGTAGCTCTAACCTCTAACGATCTAGATGTGTTTAAGACAAAGTTTCTGAAACACCTTTGTGTCAGAATCGTCAGGTTGGTCGAAATGTGCATGAAACTGATGTGAGGCTGTTATGAAATGTAGAGCCACAGTTTTCGATAAAAGTAGTGCCAGAGAAAGTGCGATCCACTGTTCTCTTCGTTCTTGACGTTGACGCTAATTTAAGGAGGTACAACGATGCATGGGTACCGACTAGATCTGCTCGAATCATGCAAAAAACCCGATCCTGATGTAGAAGACAAATGCGGAACAAATATTAAATTGGTGCAGGTGGGGGTACTCGTTTTCAGTTGTCGTTCCTCACCTGACATCATCCTATAATAATCTGCTTTCATCTGTTTGCACAATAAAGTGTATATATTCACGTAAACCTCATCCAGGGGCAGATACGATTTTCCCCTCAACTAACGCTTGGGCAAAAATAGCGGCGGACGTCAAGAGCAGTGTTCAGACCCTCTAACTACTTTAGCATAATAAAAATGTCCAGGTGATAACGATTAGGACGGAGAACATCTGTTAACGGGAGACGGTCGTTTGGCGCGGCCCCTTGGAGCTAATTTGCCAACGGGGCACTGCCGAAGCTCCTCCCCTAAAAAGGCTTAGGTAAATCTGGGAGAGTCCAGACGGCCCATGCGCCCCAATGGCAAATTAGCTGCAAGGGCCGCGCCAAACGACATACACCCTCTGTTAACCCATAACGGACGGGTGCGCCACATGGTCACGCAACCCATAACGGACGGCGACGTTTCTGACGGGATTGCCGGTGGGCGAGCGCGTTTTAATCAGATCTTTTTTCGATTCTTATCAATTTAGTCATTTTTGTGACTTTTTGTGCAGTTGCCACTGATAAAAAGGTCATCGCTGTGTTGTGGTACCGCTTCATGCTGTTGTACGCGGTACTTCTCTCTACGTACATACTACTGCAGAAAAGTCATGCATTTCGAGTAGTAAGATGAGCGCGAGGTTTTTCAGATGGGAAAGAAGTGTACCTCGGGAAGAAAATCGGAGCCTATGGATTCTAATGGATTGTTGATTGTAACTAAAAACAATTGTTGTCATTTGTTTGCACAACTAGAAAGGATCGCATTTGAAGTTACTCGCATAATGTTTGTTGAAAATTTACGCTGTACCGGTCTTAGAAACATATGTTATTCCTCAATACTTGTAGTGTATGCGTGTATAATTGGTTATTTGCAAATATTACAAAACTAGAAGAAAAATAATTTTAAATGTCGGGAGTAACCATGTGGCGCACCCGTCCGTTATGGATTAAGAAGTAATGAAGTGAATACAACACCAGAGAGTCTCCTCCAAGACGATTATAACTAGGCGTAACGTGAAGGTACCCGCCAACAGTATGCAAATGCAAGGCACCCTATGAGATTTAGTGACACCGCGATTAGACGTCATGCTTGAGGGATAGAGGAATATCCATAGCAAACATGTAATTGCGTACAATGATCGACCGTAATCTGACGCCGGAGCAGTGAATTAAACACGACACTTCAGTCAAACCATTCATAAAGAGCACTGTGAGATGTAGGTGTATCAAGTACCCTCCATTTCGGAGCGCTTGATAGGGCGTGGCTTACGGACTTGGGTGAGAGAGACTCTCACCCCGCCACATACTCTCACTGTCGCTACACGCTCTCACTCTAGCCATCAGGCCACGCCTTATCTAGCGCTGTGAAATGGACTGTACCCGCTGAAGACTTTCTCCGGCACCGGATGTCATGCTTTTGCGTACAAGTGGCAAGTACAGTCATTTCGGAGCGCTTGATAGGGCGTGGCCTACGGACTTGGGTAAGGTGTATGAAACCTCCTCACCCCGCCACTCACTCTTCCCTCATACTCTCACTCTCGCCACTCGGGCCACGCCCTATCTAGCGCTGTGAAATGGACTGTATTTACCTTACGCCCGTTCTTAATCGCCTTAAAGCCAAACTTGTGATGTCATCTTACCATTGCATCTCACTATCGTGTGTTCGCTCATGTTATATACCCTCTCATATGTATCTTGTAAAAGTTCAGTGAAGTTTGTCATGCGGCAATGCGAAGAGTGACGAGGAATGAGATTATAATGTCTTGGTCAAGTAATAGAGCAGAATTCAACTTCTTGCTTGACCTTGATGACTCGAAGAGTGCGGACCACTTATTTTCTGGGTCCGCGTAACCCCGTATCAGTTGTGTGGGAACGCCGTTATAGAACGTCGTCTCAGACGAAGAGGCGACGAGGGATCATCATGATCGACGACGATACTCCGCCGGAAACGGAGTCTATAGTGAAACAGAGTTCTGCCATGGCGACGTCAGACGTGTTTCCTTCCTATTGTGAACTTGTGGAGTAGAGGCTGGACGACGATCGTGGGCGGTGGCTGGACGGGGTTCGTTGGTGATGGTTACCGCGGTAGGGCTTGAGCTTGATAATGATTGCGGTAGCAGAACGGAGGTCGACATTGTTGATAGAAATAGATAACATTGGAAATTCATGAATGGTTATCGAGGCGCGGTATAGGCATTGGTATGTGATGATGCTAATTGGGAAGATCGAGGAGATCGCAAATGTACACCTTAGAGAGGACGGTTTTGCCGTGTTGAACATGCCTGCAAACCCACCCCGTAAACGACGTCTCGAACTGCCCATTGTCGCTTATAATACTTGGTTATTTTCGATCGCCTGGAGCGTCCTCTGCTTGAACTGAACGACCTGGCAATTTGGCAATCGTCTGGGTTACCGATGCTCACCAACCGCCGCGGGCGATTCATTAATGGGGTATTATCCCAGTAGGGGTAGGTATGGAATTGATTTCGACGGGTTGGCACGTCATTGCATTCATGTGCATTCAATGATTGGAAAATGGAAATTTATGTTTTGACTCCACCTACATGTTGTGCCGCCTTTGCCTTTTGCTTTTGCATGCTTTTTTTGAAATAGTACATATAGGAGCAATCCTAGTTCAGGTAGTAATGTGCTAACAAGGGAAGAACCGCAGGTCGATGTGGCCACTCGGAATGATGTATATTTAGTCCGATGTACTTTCGAACGCTGATTCCGAATCTGCAATCCGAATTTGCAGAACGATTCTCTGATCAGAGTTACAAAGCTGTTTTTCTAAGAAAGTCGGCTCGAATAAAGCACAAACGATCACACTGCCAGCAGCCGGTCTCGCTCCATAAACTGGAGACGGTGGTGCGGATCCTTGATGAAGCCCTGCTTTTGCAATTTGTTGAGCGTTTTTTTACTGAGAACAGAAAACACTTCTACTTTAACAGCTCATTTTGATGATCTCCGTGGATCAGACATGTTCAAATGGTTACCACTAGTCGCTAAAATAATGTCCGATCACAACTTTGAATGCATTGGTATTTTCCTTTTCATAATCCTCTTCTATGTCCGGGAAACATACCCAAAGTGTTGTCATGAACAGTAGATCCTATATTCCTTTTCTGTTACCTCACTATTCCTATCTTCAGGTTCGCAGTATACTCAGCGATCCAACTTTTTTGATTGAGCGGACTCTCATAGCGCACGAATTCGACGTTATTTCGCGAAACAAATATGATATTCGCACTCTGGAGGTCGAATAACACCTCTCTGCAAATTTTAGCCAAATTAAGTTTTCGGCTCAACTTCAGAAGTTAAGCTATGGGAACTTGACTAATTAGCTGTTTCTGTGCCTGGCCATGTTGCGTGCGATATTTTTTGAAACTTTGTGTAAAGAAGCCATCAACATGACGGAGATAATCTAGATATACCTATTACAGATGTCCATGGCAAAAAATGTGCGTAACAAGCGTCACATAAGAGCATTTGCTCAGCAAACGTCATCGTCTTCTCTTCGTTGAATGGATTGCCACTCAGTAAGCCAAGAATTTTTCCGAAATTTGGTTGAATTCTCGAATGGACTAGCTATAACCATTGAGTAGTATGGTTCTTTCAACACGAAAATCGCACTGGTTTTGTGCGAGAACGTCTGGTTCGCGTGCTATGGGCTTCCAAACCTACCATATAATGGTACTGTTTCTTTTCAAAAAAAACCCCTATAACTCCGCTCAGAGAATCGTTATGCAAATTTGGAATGCAGATTCGAGATCAGCGCCGGAAAATACGTCGAATCATACGTATCCCATTCCGAATGGCCGCATAGACCTGGGGTCCTTCCCTTGTAAGTACAATAAAAAATTATGGGGAATTGACTAATTAGCTGTTTCTGTGCCTAATCAAAAGCAAGATTGTGAGGGCTTTGCCCATGCTGCCCAGGGTGTGTATTACGATGGCTAGGGTCTCATTTTTTGTGATTTTTTTGAGCAAGCGCTGTACGATCTTCCATAAGCATGCGAGTAAGGAAGTTATTATTGATAGGCCTGCCTGTTTAAACGATGGTCCAAAGAATTAGTAGACCCGCTAGGTATGTGAGAGTGGCTAAGCCGGGGGGCAAGCCAGGGGTGACGTAATACACCCAGGCTACTTTCTAGTTTTCCTGACTACGTTGAGTGATGGGTCAAGACATGAAAAAGTAATGGAACCACTGATGTCTAACACGGAAGGCCCATCAGGTCATGGTGAGCTTTCTCAAAACGGTTTTTTGCATTTTATAGGGTCACATACATGAAGCAAAAAACCGGTCTCAAATTCGGCTAAATGGTTTTGGGGGGCCCAGAAAATAGTTGATGGTTCGGTCTCCACTGAGGACAAATTTTGGCATTTTTCTAGTTTTCATCCATTTGTGCTCATGTAAGACCATACGCGCAAAATATGTGCAAAATCAATTTTTATTATGTCGGGGAGCCGCTATCTTCAGCATTTTTGCGTACTAAGCGAATGATTGGTTTGGACCTGCCAACGCTCATAACAGTGGAACTAGACGTTTTCCCGCAAAGTACGTGTGATATTCATGCTCAGGGGGTCGAACTAGGTAACAAGTTTTCAGCCTAATTGTGACTTGGACCCAAACTCGGAAAATTGGACGACCAATAGTACTGCTACTGCCATAGTAAAGAACACTCAGCGAAAGGAGCTCGCCCGAAATAAGGAAATATTTGTTATGTTTTGCCTTCACATGGTGTTGCTAGGTGCACTTGGAATGCGTTGTTTCTGCACATGCTCCATTGCATTTAACCGAGGCTGTAGGTTGTTCGTCTGTACAAGTAGTGCAGTGGTTGTATGCCCATGTCCACCCTACTGTCTCGAGTTTGGGTCAAAATCTCAATTTGGATAGTATGTTGTATATCGGGCTAGTCGAGTCTCCTGAGCACGAATATCTCACTAGTTTCGCAGAAAAACGCTTGGCACGCGTGCTAGAGGCGCCGAAGGGTCCAAACACTTTAACCGCTGAAAGCTTGCAAATCAGGTCACTTTCGTGCACCGGCGACGAAAATTGCAGCCATTTTGCATGTGCGCAAATAGTATAGCGCTGCACAAAGAAAATTAAGAAAATGCAAAAGCGAAAACCTCGAGAGGACTTGAACCACAAACACCCCCACCACCGTGCCAATGCCAATCGATCCCACTATCCATTCGGCCAACCAACCACTGCATGCACGTTACCCTGTGCATTCACTATCAGCTTTCTTTGCTTCGTTTAGCAGCTACCATACGTGATTCTACATTTTTGAACGAGATCGCAGTGGTTTCGGCGTAGGTTTGAAGACAGTCTTCTGATATGCATATACTGAACGCCGCAGCTGGAAAGCATTGCAGCAAACTGGTCAAAATTGTTTCTTTTTGAGCAACTTTTGTCACTCATTTTCTGGGCCCCCCAAAACCATTTAGCCGAATTTGAGACCGGTTTCTTGCTTTATGTATGTGACCCTATAAAATGCAAAAAACCGTTTTGAAAAAGCTCACCATGACCTGATGGGCCTTCCTTGTAAGTGGTACGCCATGGGTTTCCCCCTCGTAGGCTGAGATAACTTGAGGGGTTTCAATATGTTAGCGTAAGGAACCATTTAACTGCTACTGGGTAGGATTGCCTGAACAGTGAGCGTTGCATCGCTCGCGCACTATTTGCTAATCAAAGCTAAGCACTATTCGTGTGCTGCTTTGCCAAACGAGGTTTTTAGGTGGATCATTTATTATGGCCTGACTTTTCGACCCTTTCGTCGTCTTCAGAGGCCTAAAAAGTGGTTCGAAGTTTGCTGACCTTTGACTTACCCGATCCAGGGCAAAAAACCCCTAGCATTTCGGACTTAACCACTCAAACCATGGAGAGTCGAATAGACGAAAGAAAGAAATTGAACTTACCCTGTGATCCAACGCGAGTCGTAGGACGTCGTTTCCAACTCCTGTTGGTACAATGTGCGACTGAGAATCACTATACAGCGGTGATGACAAATCACCGTGCTGTCAGTCGCGACATCATTCTAACCCGCAAAGCGGTACAAAAGGCAGGAATTCACCTGTGATTGAAGGAAACACATTTCTGTTGTTCATTATTGGATTTCTTACGGATATCCAAAACGCTTCAAATGCCTTCCTAGATGGAATCTCGGTCTCATGTGATAGAATATTGTACTTTACGTCGAAGTCATTCGCGCTGTGCTGTTCACGTCTATGCCTTCCGTGGAGTTGTTTTTATTCCTCTCCTCCTACTGGCCAGATGTTCATTTATACGCGTTATCAGAACGCGACCGGTCTCTCCAATATATTTGCCTTTGCACGCCCTACATTCAATCTCATAAACCACACCAGATTTTGTACAGTCTCCTGTCTTGCCGTAGGAGAAAAATACGCAATTCTCTGAAACACATCCGCAATCGTAGAGCCTGTTGCGTACTAGCTGACGTTTGATATTGTCGTTCGGAATCAAGAACGACATCGCTTTGAAGCTGAGCACAAACTAGGTATCGACATATTGCTGAGGAGAATGTGTCAGAGATAAAGGGCAGACAAAAAGGTACGCGGTCTCGGAAGGGTTATCCCCGCCTTCTATGATCAGGAAATGTTCCAACGTGGTGCGATGGTTGAGTATAACCGTTTTGAGCAGCTATACGAGAAGCCAACGCGACTGATTCTCGTCTTTCGTTGCTGTCCGTGCACACTGCTGTGGCAGTTTTGAACATGTTTTCAACAACAGCTCTCTTTACAGTCATAGTACATCAAACTCACATGCGAAACACCACACGACGGTTGGCTCACTTACCTCAACACACAAGTCAAAGTATTCAACGGCGTCATACGTGTGAAATATTACCGCAGGAGTAGCTCTAAGAACATCTTGATTCACGCTTCATCGGCTCATCCCACTGCCGTTAAACGTGCGGTTGTCAGCAACATGTTCAAAACTGCTATGGTGATGTGCACAGGTGATGTTGAACGACATGAATCACGTCAGCTGGCTACAGAAATAGCCATAGCCAATGCTATGCGGCACCAGGATCACGAAGACAGCGTGTCGCCCCACAAGAGACCAAATATAAAATTCCCTTTATATCTGACAAGGTGAGCGCTGCCATTTAAAAGAGTGTTAGAAGAGCACAGGTGCAAGACGATGTTCAGTTAGTGAACATTCCTAACGAAAATCTTAAAAAGCAACTGGTGTGCAACAGACTCCATGGTAGGCAGTGCTTATCAGATAATTGTGCTATCTGCCCACACGGCAAGGCAGGAGATTGTATGTATAGTGGAGTGATTTATCAAATTGAGTGTCGGGCTTGTGGCTCTACCTATATAGGAGAGACGGGGAGAGTTCTAGCAATTCGAGTCAAGGAACATCTAGCTAGTATTAGACGCGGTACCCTCACAACAGCTCATGGGAGACACAAAGCAGAGGAGCACGATGGCGCTCAATTCAAAATCAAGTGCACGGTGATGGCGCATGAGACGGAAATTTCTACTAGGAAAGCATCAGAAGCGTTTTGGATTTCAGTGAGGAATTAAAGAATGAACAGCCGAGATAAGCGTCCATCAATAACCAATGAATTGTCGCTGTTCATACCACACTGTGAGCTGTAGAATGTAGCGATAACACATTACGTTCGTCTCCCAAGTATTTCCATATCGGGAGCAACGAATGTGCTTCACTTGCTACTGGCTGTCACCAAAGTGCGGTAGCGGGTTTTTCCGCTCCTTAGGTGGAACCTCAGGATGAGTTTACTTCTTCATGTTGCTGGAGTTTCACTGTGTGGTCCTGACACGATGTCGGAACCGCTAGGGAAGATGAAGCCCTTGGTGGGTTAGAGTCCCAAATGTAAACCTTGCACCACGTTCAGGCCTCTGAAGACGACGATTCAGTCGAAACGTTAGGCCAATTTAATAAACGTTCCATCAATCAACCTCGAGAGGCACAAACTAACTAACAACTCACACTAACAATGCCGAGGTTGCAAGAAAAGAGAAGCTGGAATGTCTTTACAGCAATGGGGTGGGCCGATTTCGCGTGGATCACAATATACCTAGGGGTGTGGGTCCTTAGTCAGAATTGACCTCCCACACACATCTCCTGCCTCGCACCTTCCCTAGTTACTTCGCACCTCTCCGAATGCGCCCAAGGGATAACCTTCCTAATTGCCTTCACTTACGTCAAGAGCTACAGCGCAAGGAACAGACAGCGTGGAAATAAGTTGGGACAAAGAGAGTTTAACAAACTTAATTGAAATGAGTAAAAATTCATGAAAGAAAGAGAGAAAGAGAGACAGAGTAAACATGTGAAAAATGAGCAGTGAGTCTGAAGTGAAAAAGAACTTACTGAGCATCATCGGCCTCTTTCTAGAAGTCAAATAAAGGGGAATAAGTATGTATTTAAGGAGTAATTCTGGTTTCTAATTTTCTGATCTCCGAGTTCAAAAACGCTTGTGAGAACAAGGTACTTTCTATCTACGTGAGCGAGCAATGATATTGGGAGCAATGGCAACTTGTAATCGCCTAAAAGCAGGATATTTTGTAGGCATGCCCTCTCGCACTTTTCTTTAACACCTTTTCTCTTTTCTGAGGGCCTCACGCCTTCTGAGTAGGTCACATGAGTAGGTATTAAAGCAGGTGGACGAGAGTAATACATAGCACGACACACCGTGTCTGTTTTGCATGAGCCTGATTTCCAATGCACCCTGCGACAAACTTTACCAGAGCCCCTTTATTTTTACATTCTCGGTGGACAATATTCCGACTGACACTCGGTCAAGCACTGCACAACCACCAACCACCTGGTTTTACACTCTACATGGGTTCTAACGCGCCTGTATTCAATCCCTACACGACACGGGAACATTCTCAGTCATTTTACGTGGCCTTCACACCATCCCAAGTCACTCCCTCTCTTTTTTTCTCAGGTTTTGAACCCTTGAGAGATTTCTACTACAGCATCACATTCGACTGCACCCCAAGCATGTGCGCTCACGGCTCCAGTGCAGAATTTTGTGTAACCATGTGAAACTTCAGTCCTCCCCTGTGTTATAGCCCAACCCCACCAGGATTCGTCATCACCTGCAAATTGTTCTTCTACGACCCATGTTTCTTCTTTTTTAGGTTCGCTGGACACAACAACTTTCTCGCTCGATTCAGATCACATCACTCACATGAGCTAAGATCCATCGGTGAAAGACAGGTAAGCAGAATTGGAAAGCATAACGTGTTAATTCACAGAATTCCAGGCACGACGCGCCAACTCGCATTCTACCGTGCGTATGTGAACAAACACAGCGAAGGTTATGCGTGTGTTCACTGCCTTAAGGAAAGGAGGAAGCGTGGGGAGAGACTAGCACGTGTACAAGGTAAAACATTATATCCATCACAGCTTTCATTACATTCTATTACACATTTCAGGAACTTCAAATCATCAGGAGAGATCCCGCATGTGCAGAGAAGAAAGCTGTCAGAGTATTCCTGGACATGGTGGCCGCACCGTTTAAAGCTGATAATGGTACGCATTCACGTTTATTTTTTCTCTTTTCTATGAATATTTTTTCATTCACAGAGGATATTAAGGACCCAGTCCGACGTTCAGGATATATGTCTCGCAGAACCGCCATAAAACGGTATCCAAGCGATTAAGCTTGTCTCAACCATTCTATAAAGCTCATCTTCAGGAGCATGGGTGTGTGGACCAACAAGTCCGTGTCAATGGATCACGCTCCTGCGGATTTCAGAACTTTGCGCAACGGATCAGTGTTCCTACATCACAACACGCCAGGTTTCCACATCTATTACACAGTGGCTACTATCGAGGTAAATAAACATGAAAAATTTGAAAAAAAATTCGTTAATAACAAAAATTACAGAAAGCGTGTGCGGCTGGGCTACACACTCTTGTGGCGGACGGGGTCCATTCGTTGCACCCCAAATCCCTCGGATACCATGCACAGCTTTACTGCGTGCATGGTGTGTGCTCCCAGGGGATAGAAATTCCCCTTGTTTACTGCATCACCGCGAAGAGGACCGAGAGGGTTTACAAAAAATATTCGGGCACCTGAAGGGAAATATAAATGGTGACGTTCCCGACGGATCGTTCTCGATTTTGAAGAAGCGGCTATCGCAGCTGCACGAAAGACGTTCCCAAGCGCCAAGTGGAAGGCTGCGCGTTCCACTTGGCGCAAGCCTTAAACCGTAAGAGAGATGGAGAAGGTACATGGAAGAGATGAAAGCGGACGAAAGAGTTGTGACATGGTGGAACACAATAAAAGGTACCATAACGCTGAAACTTTATAATTTTGGAACATTTCACTACACTATATGATTGTTTCAGGCGCCATGTTCCTTCCTCCCTCACTTATACCGCGTCTCCGAGCGTTGCAAAACCCTCCGGTTTCGAGGCAGCATAGACGTATCAAAAATGCGAGGACTTCCATCGCCTATTTCCGCAACACATGGATAGAAGGAGCCTTTGAGGATATTTGTGTAAATGGAAGCTGGAAGAACTGCGCACCACAAATTTACCAGAAGCTTTCCATAGGTAAAGGATGCGTACCATCCGCCGTCAAGCGTGCTCATCGAAACTCTCCGCAAATTGAACTACGAAGCACGTGCAGCGCTCAAACGTTTTGAGAAGGTGACATTTCCTAGAATTTAACGTGTATCTTTTTTCCTAAGAATTTTTCAGTACAGGACCCACCACGCCAGAATCTTGCGAAAGATGGATCAGGAAAGAAGACAAAAAATACCAGAAGAAATGGTTTTGTACGTTCCTATCACCATGGAAAATTATTGAATTGAAACCGAAGTTTAGTTTTGCCGAATTCAGATTCGAGAGATGCTATGAAAACGGAGCGACTGATGAACAAATAGATCACTGTTGTAGGAAAATGTCCAGATATATTACTAATACTTCTGTTTGATTAGGTGTTGTTGAAGCTCTTGAAATCCTTTTATTTACTGATTAGCTTTTGGCATTAATGCCTTCTTCAGATCTTAAATCACAATACTTAACATACAAACAGCTGCAGTGGTTATACATCAATCGAAACAAACCAGTACAAAGGAGGAGGGGGGCCTGACGGCGTGCTGGTGAGGGTGAAGAATGAAACGCTAACTCTGAGGCAGGAAGGGTACCATTGCTGATTACGCTATGAGCCTCAAAAGGTCAAGTAGCTCCTCCTTCGCGTTCATTTCTGGCTTGATTCTTTGTATTTCCCGTGCTTCCATTATTCTCCTCTCCAGGGGACGTACCAAATGCCTATGGAGAACTTTCACATCAAATGATGGAGCATCCTCCCTCATATGCTTCAGTGTACGGTGCCTGGAGAAGCTGCTGTGTGGGTAAGCAGCGAGGTTGATCAGTGCTCTTCTGTACTCAACCAGGCGAATCTTTAGAGGTCTCGCCGTCTCCCCCACATATCTATCTCCACATCTCCTGCACTGAATCATATAAACGGTGCTTTGGAGTTCGCAAATTTTCTCAGATGCACAGTATCGACAAGAGGATACGCGATACCGATTTTCGTAGACGTGATGCTGTGAGGAGATTCAGCGAGGGGGGAGGGCGAAAAACCAATCGTATCGAAAGTTGGAAATCCTTCGCAAGGTGATTCACCTTACGTGCCATTCTGTCATTAACGAAAGGCACTATGAGAGTTATTCCATCTGTTGTTCTGAACGGGACCCATGTTCTTGTATTTCTTCCACAGTATCCGTTGCTTTCTAGGATGCTTTCGATCTTAGCATCCACCTCTGGGTCCCTTTGCTTCCCAAGCTTCTCCTTCGTTTTCAAAAGGTTTCGCACTACGTTTGCCTTCATATAAGTAGGATGAGCACCCCTGGAATGCAACAAGATGTTTGAGGAGGCACTCTTTTTATACCACAACCATTCCTTGCGACCTTCACGGATCCACACTTTTGTGTTGAGGAACGGTAAAAAACTATCCCTCCCAAGTTCTTCTCTGGTGAAGGCTATGTTCGTATCGTACGAGTTCAGTCTCTCTAAGGTTTCCACAAGATCTTTCGTTGCTCCAATAACGAAAACGTCATCAATATAGCGTTTGTAGAACAGAATTCCACTGGTTAATGATGACTTCTCGATGTGGTCCAAAAAGATGACTGGTAACAGAGGAGCGATACGATTACCCATGGCCAGGCCTCCCTTTGCTTGTAAAATGTGTTATCAAAGCAAAATATGTTGCATTCCAGTGTCGCTTCGATGAGATCCTTTAATTCGTTTGTAGAGAATCCCATAGTCGAAACGTGTTCTTGATTTTCCTCCAAAAGGGATATAGCGGCTTCCACTGCGCCTGCATTATTCACATTCGTATATAAGGACACTACATCGAAGCCAGCGTAAAAGGCTGACGTCGGCACTTGACAACGCTGAAGTGAAGATATAAATTCATTACGTTGATAATATGTGCTCCCACGTACCGCAAAAGCGGTGACAGAATTTTAATCAAAAGCCAGTCCAGAGGACGGACGGATTATATGATATACAGCTTAGTCCGTCCGCTGGACCACCACAGGGAGCGATAATCGGTCTTGTCTTTATTTCGTTCACTGAGAGAGATAATGTATCTACCGTCGGAATCTTATGCGTCTTCACCAAAGTATAGAGCGTTGGCACGGTTGGAGGCATGCCATGCAATCGTCTTGCCATTTCAGAGCCCATACGCTGACGACATTCTTCACATTTCTGCATACCGAGTCGAACGCTGACCAAGTGCTTTCTTCATAAACAGTGGTATCAGGAAGAACTTCCGCGGTGATGGCCTTATCCAGCGATTGAGGCATTACTACAAAAGATCCACACTTGTTTCCTACTGTAAACCTCAATGTATTTTTCGATCTTTCTTCACACCTCTTCGTTCAGAGGGCTTCAGGATACTGCGATAAGGTTCATTCATCGCGCTCTGATATATCCGTTGGATGCCATGTTCGAGCATTGTTATTTTAGCATCAATATCGCGCGAAGAAGGGGAGATCTGTATCAACTTTCCTTTGAAAGGCATCGACGACACTGATGTTGCATTTTGGCTAAGTACGGTTGGTCCACGATGTATTCTCCAACGCAGCTGGTATGCGAATTGGTGGACTCCACAGAGACCTTGGTGTTATTGCAAAAGATGGTCCAAGATCCAGAGCTGCCGTCGTATCACTATCAACCTCACTTGTTCCAATAACCACATGTCGTGTTGGTGGGATAGCATTAGCTCTGATGAAATGTGTCTGTACTGAGGACTGTTGACGTTGTCTCTAAAGGTTGAGTTTTCCTTCGAAGTGTCTATACTATGCTATATCATATACTAATACTTCTATATAACTTCGAAATTCTGTTTTTACCGTTTTTTTCCGCTTCGCATGATTCCATTCAGTGTAGTTATTTTATTTAGCTGATGTAATGAAGATCTAGTTGATGAATCGATTAAGACAGTCAGATCGGATTGAGCGAGGTCATCCCTTGGGCGCATTCGGAGAGGTGCGAAGTACTTAGGGAAGGTGCGAGACAGGAGATGTGGGAGGTGAATCCTGACTAAAGACCCCCTCCCTATTCTTAGAGCTTCTTTTTCGGTACCACTTGACGCTGATCATGGCGTCGGACACCTTCACCTGGGTGTTAAGGTAAGGGAGCCATTCATTCATTGGTGTCTCTCGAGTGAGCTTGATGTGCTGAGATTGTTCGTTAAGAATACGAAAGCATTCATCCATCTCAGACTGCGTTGATGTTATGATGAAGCAGTCATCGATGTATCTGCAGTACATCACTGGCATACGAGCTAACACCGGTTCTTCAATTCTACGCATAAAACATATCGCAAGAACTGGGGCAAGCTGCTGACCCATAGCCGAACCTCTTATTTGCGAATAGTACGAGCCTGACCATTTAAATATGTTACAGCTAAGGCCCTCCTTGACCAGACTCATGATGTGATTCCTCTGGAGTCTAAAGGCGTTAATGTTACTATGATGTCTATCAAGTATTCGGACAATGCTTGTAGGGCCATGTCATTTTGGGCATTTGTGTACAGGTGACGTCGAATGACTCTACAGTGTAGCCCGTTGAGCATGCATGGAGCATCAGGTACCTATCCGTTCTTCATGAGATCGTCGTCGTCAGGTTCAACTGCAGACCGATTTTCCCACACTCGCAATCAAAATCGGCTGGCATTCGCTCCGCTTGCTGGATTGTCGGTGTTTTAAACACAATGTCGTCAGCGAAGCGGAGCTGCCGTCGACCTTTACTATCATGCTTTTCCATTCCAAATGAGGCATGACGTACCGGAGAGCGGCGCTGAAAAGTTTAGGCGAAATGTCGTCGCCTTGTCGAACCCTTCTCTTCACGTCGATGTAATTCCTTGTATTAGGTTGTCCCAAAAGTCCTGCAGATTTTTTTTCGATCATCACTTTTTATTATTTTTTCTTCCGACAAACAACAATTAGGCAACAAAGTATTCACCACTGTTATCGACAACACTCTGCCACCTCATAAGTAGATCGTTGATTCCCTCCTCCCAGAACTCTGGGTTCTGAGAGTCCAAGAAGTAGGTGATCGCCTTTGAAAGCAACTCATAATCAGCGAATTTTCTTTTGGCCAGGAAGGATTCAAGAGGATTGGTAAGGTGATAGTCAGAAGGGGAAGTTTCTGGAGAGTATGCCGGGTAGGGTAGCACATCCCAGCCGAGCTCCTGTAGCTTGGGCTGGGTACTTTTCGCTGAATGGGAGCGGGCGTCGTCATGAAGGAGGGTGACCGCGGACCTTTTCCGGCGCGTTTTTCAAAAAGCGACAGCGAGCTGCTGGAGCTGGTGGGTGCATACGGTAGCGGTGACTGTCTCGCCTTGTACCAGCACTTCATGGAAAAGCATTCCTTCAGCGTCGCAGAAGTAGCACAGTCCTGAGTGTAGTTTGTCTTCCATGTCAATCTTGCCCTTGCTGAAGCTAATGAACCAGCGGCGTACGATCTCGTAGCTCACACATCCTGTATCGAGGTGGTTCAGTGGTGCGTATGTCGTCACAATGGATCCAATGCAGGTTTATTGACGGGTTCCAGAGGACAGGAGGACGTGAAGAAAAGAAGAAGAAGAAGAAGTAAACCTCACCGGTTCATATTACTTTTATACCATGCATGTTGTTGTTTATAATAGGTCAATCGTATCATTCTATTAGAAATATCATTCTTACAATTTCTGTTTCATACAGAAAACTCCCCCAAAAGGGAACGACTGACTACATACAACATTATTGAGAACAAGAAATATCTATCACATTTTGATCAGTCTTGCAAGTCTTCTGCCGGATCACCATGGTGTCTCCATTTTCGTCGTGGGCGCAGATTGTATCTTCTTGTTCGTTGGGCTTCCTTTTCTTCTTCTTGCCTTTCCACAATCCTCTCATTTTCATGATCCGGGTCGCTGATTTCGAGAGGGATCAGGAGGTTAACTGGTCTTCTGATGTGGTTCCCACTTCCACAGTGAACTTCAGCTTCTCTTGCTTCGCCATCGCTATTACGCATTAACTTCGTAATTCTTCCCAACTTCCAGTTGTTCCGTTTCTGACTTGCTTCCATGATGAGAACGACGTCTCCTTCCATCGGTTGCTTTGTGCATCCTCTTTGGTTGTTTATGTTTCGCCGATGCTGTTCGCGTAATGCTGACAAGTAGGAATCTCTCCATATCCTCCAATAACGTTCCGTCAGTGCGCACGAGCTTTCGAGGGCTTCTTGTGCTTGAGTTCTGGTTCTGATACGTGCGATGTCGCTGCTTGGAAGATATGTTGGGTCTTCTCCATCGTCGCTAACGTTATTCAAAGACAGTGTGATATTCATTTCTTTCTGAACGAAGTCAATGGGACGTAGAGAGCGGAAGGAGTCCTCGACATTTGTTTCTTGATAGGTCAATGGTCTTGTGTTCAGACATGCTTCTATTTCATTCAGGAGCGTCGTGAGTTGGTCGATATCTAGAATCCGTTTTCCAATTGCCTTGAACAATGAACTTTTGATTGACTTGATAAGGCGCTCATAGAAGCCACCCTTCCATGGCGAAAACGGCGTTATGTGATGCCATTCTATGCATTGGTTACTGATGGCTCGGTTGATGGACGATTCTCCTTCGTACTCTTGAAGAGATTGATTCAGTATTTGGCTGCCTAGAAGGAACGTAGGAGCATTATCGCAGATAACCGTCTGCGGTTTCCCCCGTCTAGCGACGAAACGACGAAACGCATTGAGGAATTTCTCCGTTGTTCCATCGAGTATCAACTCCAGGTGCATCATCCGTGTCACTGTGCATGTGAAAATACATCCGTAAACGCTGACCTTTTCTCTGTTTTCCCGGAACGCTGTCAACGGACCAAAATAGTCTAATCCAGTGTGTTGAAAAACCTTTGACCTTGTGACGCGATTTTTTGGGAGATCCATCATTTCTGGGTATTTTAAGGGAAGGTTGTTCATTTTTTGACATGGGATGCATTTTCGTAGAATTCCTTTGACTTGCTCTCGGATTCGTGGGATCCAGTACATTTGTCGGACGTTGGAAATGGTGTGGGCTGTTCCTACATGGTATGTGCCATGGGCTTCATTTATTATGAGATGGGAGAGGTGGGTGTTGGGGACAATGAGTATAGGGTTTTTGGCAGCAGGGTCAAGATCTGATCTGTTGAGGCGACCGTAGGCTCTCAAGATTTTCATATGATCTTCCTTGAGGTTCAGATTTTTGGCGAGTTCTTTTCTGTATTGGGGGCTAATGTGGGTCAGTTGATGGTTTCGAATGAGAGCGTGATGGGCATCCAGTATATCTCTCGCGGAGAGGTGATCGTTTTGAGGTTTATGCTTGAGCCATGGTGAATTTTCAAACAGTTTCTGGCGTAAGTGGTCCTTATGCAGACGATATGTTAACTTCTTTAAGAATCTCAGTGCATAAGCGATGATTCTTTTGGCCCTTGTGAAACTGCTAAGTGCTCCAAGGTCCATTATATCTGTAAGCTTGACATCTTGCGAAGAATGTGCCATGTTCATATGCGTGTTCGTAGGCGGTTCTTCGCTTCCCGCTCTTTCTATGGAACGGAGATTTCTTCCAATCTTCTGATTTTGAATTTGCTGAAGGCTATATGCAGTCCACCAGATATGAGCTTTGAAATTTTCTTTGCTAAGACCTCTGGTCCCACAGTCCGCGGGATTTTTTTCTGTATCGATGTGTCCAAACTTTACGGAAACGTTCAATGATTCTATATGCTGAACGAGCTCATAGATTTCTTTGACACGATTGGATACGAATAATCCATTACTTCGATGTTTGGATGTTGAAATCCAATGCAATGCAATTTCTGAGTCCGTCAGGATCAGTATATTTTCGATGTGTATGGAAGAATTCACGTTTTTTAAGACGTTGAATGTTAATCTTACTCCAATAGTGAGTGCGTTCAATTCTAACTTCGGTATTGTCGCTTGTTGCTTCACATGCGGTATTTTTGACTTGGCCATCATGAGGTAGGAGTTTGTTTCATTGACGAGATAAGTGCAAGCAGTCATTGCTATTGAACTGGCGTCAGTATAGGTTACGAGTGTATGTGCAGTTTTTCTATTTGCGATTCTTCTGTGGATTTGGTGTTGAAATCCATCCACACTGTGCACGAGTTGAATCCATTTTTCTGAGTCACGTGTACTCAATGGTTCATCCCAGTCGTAGTTTTCCTTCCATAGTTGTTGTTGGAAATGCTTCATCCTCACTAACAAGGGAATGAACCATCCAAGGGGATCGTATATCGATGCAAGTTGCTGTGCTACGATGCGTTTGCTGACGAACTGCTCTTTATCGATGTCGATTTTCACTTCAAGGAGGTCAGTTGTTGAATTCCATGGTATTCCAAGCACTTTGGGTGTCCTATTAAGTGTTTGATCGCAAACTTTGATGCTGTCCATTACGTGGCTATCATTGGAGATGAATTCGCGTAGGTTCATCTGCATGTCTGAGAAAATTGTTTTCAAATCCGCGTATCTTTGTATGATTTCTTCTCTGGAGTCTGAGCAAACAAGCAAATTATCGACATAGAGGTTTCTTGAAACCTCGTCTGCCAGGTCTACATTCTCCACATAGTGCTTCAAGTGGTGAATAATTGTAGCAGCCAGAAGGAAGGGAGATGCATTGATTCCGAAAACTACACGGGTGAATCGGTATGTGGCAAGATTTTTTTGGGTAAATGGTTCATCGATGTTTTTCAACCAAAGACATCTGGTGAAATCTCTATCTGGCTCTTGTAGGCGTAGTTGATGGAATGCTTTCTCAACATCAGACAGAAGTACGTATCTTCCTATGCGAAAGCGCAGCAATATGCCAGAGAGCTTCGGTAGCATGGTTGGTCCTTGATGGATAACATCGTTGAGGGATGGACAGTTTTTGTAGTGCGCAGATGCGTCAAATACGACACGGAATTTCGTGGTCGTTTTGTGTGGAGTTATTACAAGTTGATGAGGGAGATAGTGTCTTCTGGTAGTTGATGAATCTTTTGATTCATCTATTTCTTCTAGAATTCCTGTCTTGATTTGCTCTTTGAAAACGTTATCGTATTGAAGAAGAAGATCCGGTTGATTGCTGTACTTTTGTAAAGTATTTGTGAGTCGCCTCCATGCTAGTGCTTTGTTGTCCGGTAACTCAGAGACTTGCGACTTGAGAGGAAGTTTCACATAGTATCCATCCTCACGCTTTTGTACGGTGTTATTGAACTCTCTCAAAACTTGGGCGTTTATTTTCGCCTTTTCTTCTTTTTCTGTTCCGGTGTTTCCCTCCTCATTTTCCTCTTTTTCTTGGGATGCGGAGTTCCAGTACTGTTCCCAGTATTCCATATGATCACTAGTAGTGGAATTGTGAACGATTACAGGATTTTGCTTGGCGGTTGTCGAATTTCGAGCCAATCTTTGACCTGAGGCCATGTATCCGAATACTGTAGGTATGAGGAGTAGTCCGGATGGTAGGGTAAACTGTGGTGCTTCAAATTCGATGAAATTCCACAATTGGTCGCATCCTATTAGAATGTGTGGCTGCACGTTGCCCTTCTTCATTGGTGAGCATACATGTATGCGTTGCTTTTTGATAAACATAATGTCTTCTTCTTCGAGAGCGCAATGTGGGACTTTGGTGGCTATTGGGTGATGAATGAACAGTTTAATCGTATGTTGGTTATTCTTCTCATCGCATAAGGCGATGGACGTAACAGGACATGTGATTTCCTTTTGTTCTGCCGTTCCAAATGTAGTGAGTTCCATGGATGATTTTCCTTGTCTTGGCAATTGAAGTGCTTTTGCGAGCTTCGAGTCTATGAAGGAACGATCGGCTCCGGTATCAAGTAATATTTGTACTTCATGGAGCTGTTTCGTTATTGGGTGTACTATGTGGGCAGATCCTGAGAGAAGAAATACGTCTGCGGCCTTTATTCTTTGTAAGTTTTCGGAAACGTTTAGGGTGGTGTGTTCTTCGGGGTTGGAAACACCCTCTGAGCACGGTGTTTTGTCACTTGATACGAAGTTTTGTGTCAATTTCTTGACTTTTCTGACTTTGTTTGACTCGCCCGATGTAGTAGATGGGTTAACTTCCGAATTTTTTAAGCATATCGAAGTATGGTGTCGTTTCCCGCACTGTGTGCATCCTTTTCCTTTGCACTCACTGAGTGTATGGTTCGGTGAGCCGCAACCGAGGCATCTATTCGTTTGCTTGAGGTAATCAATCCTCTCCTTAGGATGCTTGAGTTTTTCACACGAAACTGACCAGTGCTCTTGTGAATTGCAATAGAAGCAGAATGGTTTTCGTGTTCTAGTCTGATTTGTAGGCGGTGGGTTTCCTCCTATGTTTCTTTGTGTATCGTGTCGCTCGAAGTTTCTTTTCATGTGACGTTCGATCTCTTCTTGTTGTTTCAAAATTGTATCTAAGACTTCCATTAGCTTGTTCATGTCCCATTTGTGATCACTAGAAAGTGATACTTTCTTTTCAAGAACTCGTCTTTGTATGTCATTTCTGAATTTGGCAAGGATTTTTGACATGAGCCATGGACTGTTGAGATTCTCATCTTTACTTTCTAATTGTTTTGTAAGGGAAGAGAGCCTGTCAAAGAGTTTGCACTGATCTTTCAAGTCTGAGCTGTTAGCTGTGCAGACTTCCATTTGTTCATGTAGATTGGTGATTATAACAGATGCATTTCCATACTTTTCTTGCAAGTGCTTCACCACCAACGGGTAGTTTTCCGACGTTACTTGGTAACGTTCGGCAGATTGTCGTGCTTCTCCCGTCAAAGCTCTGAGAAGGTAGTTGAACTTCTGCAAATTTGACAATGGGAGTGAATGCACTGTGGCACAGAATAGTTCCCAGAAATTATCCCATTCCCAGCATTTCCCACTGAACTGTGGAATGGGAATTTTCGGTAATTCTGCTCGTGCCGTTATATTTGGCCACATGGCTTCGGTTGTAAGCGATTGCTTTTGCATTTCAAGTCGGACTTGCAGAGCTTCGGATTCCGACAGTAAGATTTGGCCTCTTTCTAATTGTTCGGAGATGCGCTCGTTTTCGTTTTCCTCTAATGGGTTTTCGAGCTTGTCAACTGCTTCTGCGAATGCAAAGAAGGCCTTTTCGAAACTCGTTTGAGTTGTGCGTATGTGGAGCAACGCTGTGTTGATAGTGTTGGTTAGGTTTTCACCATTGTGTTGGTTATCCATAGTCAAACTTTCTGATAACTGACGGTAAGTGTTCAAAAGATCATTAAGCGCGTTTGCCTGCCGCGTTGCTATACCTTTGCGGACTTTGAGAGAAGTTGCCATTATATGATCTGATGCTTGTGCTTATCGCTATTTAGAATGGGATAGTTTGGCTATGTTGTTGATGTAAGCTTGACAAGTTTGTTCCTGTCTTGTTACTTTCGTTAGAAGTTGACCGCTTGAGCTAACGTTTGAGCTTTAGACCACCCTCAAAAGTGTGCCTTTGACGTTTTTGACTACGACTAGCAGAGTGCCCCCTTTCTTAGTCGTAACTAACAGCTGACCTTCTTTCTTGTTGCTGCTTCTGTGGCTTCTGTTCCACTTTCGTTGTTGCTGCTTCTGTGCCTTCTGTTCCACTCTGGTCCTGCCGATGCACCAGATTTTGTATCGAGGTGGTTCAGTGGTGCGTATGTCGTCACAATGGATCCAATGCAGGTTTATTGACGGGTTCCAGAGGACAGGAGGACGTGAAGAAAAGAAGAAGAAGAAGAAGTGAACCTCACCGGTTCATATTACTTTTATACCATGCATGTTGTTGTTTATAATAGGTCAATCGTATCATTCTATTAGAAATATCATTCTTACAATTTCTGTTTCATACACATCCCTTGTCCAATGCAGCGTTGATGGTGTCGCAAGCTACCGTCGCTTTTGTGCCGCAAGACCACTCATAGTAGATGACACCGCGTGTTGGGTGGGTACCGACTATGGGCATGGTAGCTCTCCACAAAATCTGGTGGATGAATATATATTTTGTTAGAAAGCTTAGAAAATCTTCTACCTTATTCCTGAACCGCCTAGACCTGCCTCGAAGAAAACAAGAAATATTGATTCTTTTTGGAAAAATCCTAGAAGACTTTTGGGACAACCTAATAGAATGGTGAGATCCTGGTCGTGAAGTTTCTGTAGATTTCACGAAGTACTCTTATGTACTGAGTAGGCACACCCTTCCCAAAGCTTCGATGACTGGTTCTCTCTCAGTCTCAACTGAGTCGAAGGCTTTTTTCAAATCCATGAATGTGAGACATAACGGCATCTTGTACTCTCGCGATACTTCAATCAGTCTAGTGACCGTGTGGATGTGGTCGATTGTACTGAACCCTTTCCGAAACCCTGCTTGCTCAGATGGCGGTCCTTTAATCAAATTTCTACCGATCCTACTCAAGATGACTCTATTCAAGATAAGTTAAAAGCTTGTAGACTACAGAAAGCAGGCAGATGGACGACAATTGCCAGTGTCGTGTAGATCTCCCTTCTTAAATAGCAACACGTCCTGCTAGTTTTCCACGCGATGAGTACCTTGCATTCCGACAGGTAGCGTGTGGAGAGTCTGGACAGTGGTTTGACGATAACTACTGGGAGATTAAGGCAATATCTCCAGTAATTGTCACTACGGTATGACTGCACCATGCAAGCCCAGTGAAGAGAAAATGGTACGCAACATGTTTTAGCTTGGAGGGTTGGGAATACCAGAAGAAAAGCTCCACAACGATGACAGAACTCAAATATCTGGAAGAATATCCCAAAAAGATTTTCTGTGAAAATCGGCATATAACGGTACCGTTTTTCTTGAAACTGAAAACATCTCTCAATTAGGAGGTAGCAATGGCGTTACGCTTCGACGCCTCGCGTCCGTGCAAAAGACTCTGCAACTATCTTTGAATCAACGTGACTGGTATTCAAAACCACCAGAAAAATACGTAGAAGACAGCACATGTAGGATTTCCCGGAGATGATCCTGAAGCCGTTGGGACATGCTATATGCTCCACCCAGGCGTGTGTAAACCAAACAAAAACGTACCACTAACTAGGAAAGGGTTTCAACTGACCAGTGAACTTTGAAATGGAACCTGGGGGATAGAGCTTCAAACGCTGATTATAACTGTGAAAACCAAAATTGCTAAACGGCATTCTGAAGCGAGTTACAAGGGGTCAAATTTCAGGTCCAAGTGCGGGAAATTGGGGGTGGCCAGGGGATAAAGTGGTACTTTTTGAATTTTCTTCGACAAAAATTCCTGCAACCTGAATAAAATAACCTACACATACCGGTAACACTTGCCCATCGCACCAAACGTACGAAAAAGCGTCAAAAGAGCAATTCCTAGGCAAGGGTCAACGACTTATCCTTTGTTCATTTTGCTGCCCCCCAATGGCCCGTGAATTTTCCCGAAATTTGATCAAGTTCTCGATTTGGCTAAAAACTTGTAGCTTGGGGTAATTTGACTACTACACAAAACTCATGCTGTTTTGCACGAGAAGGACTGACTCGCGCGTCATGGGCTTCCGAACGTAGTATTCTTTATTCAAGTAAACGTATAGACAATGAAACACAAAATGCAAAAAAAATCTACACCGACGGGGAGCAAACCCTAGCCCCTTTCCTGCAGGTCCGCAACACCACCTGTGAACCACGGTGGCCGTTGCTAGCTTCGCAACGGCCGTGCTGATGGCAAAGTGCCTCGCCACTGAGGTGCCACAGACAAACTTGTAGCTTCCTTAGAGACTTCGGCCAATACAGGGCGATTTCGCTATCTGTGATCAGTGGAATAGATTCTACTTTGCCGCATGTTTGAAAGGATGGGATTGCAAAGGCGTGTAGCCATAAGCAGACCAAGAAGCTGCAAACGTGTAATTGCTCGGACATCTCAGGAGTTTCCCCACTGATTAGCCCCGAAATAGCTAGCCTCAATGTCCTGCCAATAAACGCATGTCACGATGGCGACCTTACATGTGTCCACAAGAATCCGCAGGCGCAACTTTGTATCTGGTGGAGGATTCAAGAGTCGTGGTACCGTTATGGTTGCCTTGCTTACCTCGCTGCATAATCGGTTATCGTTTCCACTTTTGACATGATGTGGAGTCAAGATGAGTTTTCTCATCAAATCGACCCTAATTCGAATACTTTCCTCATCCTTGATTCGAGATGGATTAGTAGGGGACCTAATCTTGATGGGAGATAGAGTGAGTTTATTCGACTCACAATGTATCCTTCAGCCATGTTTTTTTTTGCGGTATGGAAGTTTGCCACGACCTTGAAGGCTTTGCTGGCCATATCATAGTGAACGCCTGCTATTTTAAGACAGTTGGATTTCCAACCTGTCCTCCTTTGGTATTCTTGTGTTGGCATGGGAAAAATTGAGATGTATCCTCGGAGGTTCATGCCAGTTCTAGCGAACAGTCTTTCATCTGGCGATAATTCATCAACCTCTTCTTTGGTGCTAGCTAGTATCATAACATTGTCAACATGAAGACTTTTGCAATTTCTTCGGCTAGGGGAGAAGTGAGGCTATCCAAATAGGATGCAGCGCCATGCTCGATATGCTCAGGGAAGCCGTTATTCCGGAAGGTAACCCTCGGAAACGTTAGTGGATTAGGTTGTCTCTGGTGAACGGCAAATCTATGTTCTTCACCAGCAAAAATTCACAGAGATCTTAATGCGAATAGACCAATCGTATTTGTGTGAAGGTCGCTTCGATATCACGCATGAGAATGACGGTTTATTTAAGGGTTCCTATTTCTCGGTTTTTTCGCCATTTTATGTCGTTCTTTCTCTACTCTTATACTGCTGAACACCTCTACTTTCGTGAACCCACAATCTGCCAAATTCACCCCCACCGGTATCTTCAAACCATCACTATATGTTTGAGTTAATTAGATCTGCATGAAACAGGCAAAACAGCACACTGAAAAAGGACTAGCAAAGCAATTCACGATAACAAAGGTGATCTAACCAGCAAAGAATTCTGAGATGGAGCAGTCGCCGAGAGGATCAGCTCGCTTTACTTTCCAGCAGCGTATTGCTTGCAAATCTTTGGAATGGGTTCGCGTTGATAGAGAGGTTAACCCTTGGCTCTTTTGGCCAGTCTCAAAAAATCATCACTTGCTCTAAAAGTGAATTTTCTTACTTTAGAGCTGGTTTCGGGTGAGGGTTTTTTTCAGAGAGTATCGATTTTCGTGAGAGACAGACGGATAGACGAACAGACACGCTAAGCTATATATAGTAGGGATCCGCCTATTCAAATTACGCTCCGCCCACCACTCTTACGGGCTTCATAGAATTGTGTCACCGGGCCGTATCCCAATGAGTTGCCCTTCGGGTATATCCGATTTTCGTGACAGACAGACGGACAGGCAGACTAAGCCGATCCTACGAGCCGATCCTACGACGAAAAGTAAAAGAAGTAGTGAATCTGAAAGGCGAGATGCCTAGTAACAGTGAGAAAATCGGATGGAAATGGCCAAAAACCCTAAAAATAGGACTCCCTTCCCTCGTTGACCCTTAACGTGGACGACCTTTCCGTCAAGAGGCGGATACTCCGAAGGAGAGCTCCATTGGCATGTTGCCAGTTAACACAAGGGAATGTCTGGAAATACGACAGCGTCTATATTCTCGAGTGAGTTTCAACCTAAAACTGCGGAAGTGCGCCGAATATCTTCGATCTCACTGCATAACCTTGGCTGCTCTCATCATAGTACCAGGTATCACGTCGATAGGAGGCGGGTCGATTATCGAAAGGCGGCAGCTCCCTATCCGTTACACTGTATTTACAGCTCGGAGGCGCACTTTTCCACCATTTCGCCACAGATAGCCTTCTTACAAGGGAAGAACCCCAGGTCGAAGTGGCCATTCGGATCGATTCTCTGAGCAAAGTTATGGAGGTTTTTTTTTGTGGCGAGGCACTATTTCATCAGCACGGCCGCTTGCTTAGCAATCAACGGTTTGGTGGTTCACTGGTAGTGTTCCGGATCTGAAGAACAGGGGTCGTGGGTTTGCTCCCTGCCGGCGCGGTCTTTTTGCATTTTGTGTTTAAAGAAATCGTCCACGGAAAATGCGTTTTTGTGTTACCCATACGTTTATGTTGTATTTGCCTAATGTGGGCCTCATGCAAAATTTCACGCGAAAAAATGCGAATCTGGCTGAGATACAGCACCACAAAGAGCGGTCCCAGTGGGCGGGGCCTAAGAGTAAAAGCCTTGTCCCGTGGTCCGCCGCCGTTGGGAACGGAGAGTGGGACTGTTTACGAAACTTTCTGCTCCTACAATGCGTCTCCGACCACAGCGGACGACGGAACGAGGCTTTTCTCTTAGGCCCCGCCCACTGGGACCGCTTTTTAAGGTGCTGTACCTCAGCCAGATTCGCATTTTTTTTGCGTGAAATTTTGCATGAGGCCCACATTAGGCAAATACAACATAAACGTATGGGTAACACAAAAACTCATTTTTCGTGGACGATTCCTTCAATTGTCAGTGAATGCTTTTCTTTTACTCCTGGACGTTTCCTTGTACTGGAACCTATCGCACCCATCACTCCGCCACTTTATTTATAACGACTAACGTTACTCACAAGGGAAAGGATATCAAGTCAGAGAGATTCCCATATCACACGAATTTATTTATTTATTTATTTGATATGTCAAAACGACATGCCGTAACCATGGTGGAAATATTAACAAGAAAAATCCTCCAAAAGAAAGGAACACAAAAGGAAAAAAAAATGAAAGAAAAAAAAAAGAAATACCACCTAGTACAGATGTATAAGGTGAATGGCCCCTGGGAGCACAAAGCACCTCGAGGGCTGAGGAAAATTATGACTATCGGGAAATAAAACCCTTCAACAGACTAGGAGGTATACCGTTGGTTTGAGCTCCAGTGAGCATCTCCAACTATCCAGCTGCTACACCACCAGACCTACCACTAAACCTACATCAGCCGGCTGTGATGCCCTTCGCCACTTCAGGGGTCACAGGAGCTCGCCGCAACTCCGAAACACGGGTATACCGGCCACCCACGTGGAAACGGCAAGCTAGGTAAAAGCGGAGGCCGTAGTAGTGTAGCAGCTGGGAGAGGATTCCTCACTAGCTGAGAGATCTGTTCTAATCATAAGAGCTTAGCGGGAACTAAAAGCGGATAGCTTCTTGATCGCACCAGAAGTCATTCACCTAAGGGATCAGTAGGGATCAGTCCAACAAAATCCTCACAAAATAAGTCATGAAGGTAAAACCAAAAGTCAGAAAAAAAGAAGAAACTATAAGGAACACAATCCATAGTCTAGGTACCATCCAGTATGCAATGACAAATGTGAAGCAACAGAATAGCGTTGCAAAGCGAGACACGATCAAACTCGAGAAAAGCCTTCTCAAGCACAACAAGGAGTCATATCCGTCAGGCATAACAAACAGGCATCCATCACTCGCGAGGCCCAGGTAGAGCTAACTAGACCATATACACTCCATCGCTGCACACCACCGAAACCACACAACTGCCGTATATCGCTAGAGGTTAAGAGTATCTGCATAAAACGATGACAGCGAAACTAAAAATAGGATAGACTTCACCTAGAACATTAAAAATCAGATACAGTCATTCACGCCCAAGACAGTGAACAAATCAATTTGCTTCAGTTTGGCTTTGAAAGCCCGACTGTTCTCCACTCATAATACTGCTTGGTAGAAGTTGGAACCACCGAGCAACACGGTATAGGGGAAAGTTGAAAAGATGGGAGGAATTTCTATTTCGAATATTTTGATAATGAATGTTGAAACCATTGCCTCTTCCACTGCAGGGCCTAAATATCCAAAATCTGCTCGGGCTCAGTTTAATTTCCCCACGAAGTATGCGGAAACCGAAAACGAGATCAGAAATGATTCTTCTGAACAGCAGACTGTCAAGCCCTAACATCCTCAGCCGGTCAGTATAGCTAGGAAGATTATACTTACGAGATCGTTTGTTTATCCGATACAAGATCAACCTAGACCCCATACGTTGAACCCTCTCGATTTTCAGAATGTCTTTTTTGCGGTTTGGGCTCCAAATCTGAGAGCAGTATTCCAAATGGGGCAACACATACGCTCTGTACAAACGTATAAGGATTTTGGGCTTATCGCAGCGGACACTGCGAAAAATACTGGAAAGTACTGCATAGGCTCGGTCAACCACCTTGTCGATGTGGACGGAAAACTTTAAACTTGAGTGAATGTAGACACCTAAATCCTTAACTACCTCACAGCTTTAAGAGGGATACCGTTTAGATTATAATCCTGAGCCTTCCCTTTTCCAATATGAAGCACACAACATTTATCCACATTGACACTTAGGTCGAGATCAGATGCCCAAATGGATAGCTTCTGGATAGACCGCTTTAGAGCATCGCAAACCTCATCCCGGTTACCATCGTCGTATATGCCATACAGCTTAACATCATCTGCATAGATCTGCACTTTGATGTTAGGCGATGTATGGAGGTGATAAGGCAGGTCGGCTGAATAAAGCAAGAACAGAAGAGGTGAAAGTACACCCCCCTGTGGTACTCCACTGGTGCAGAGATGCCTACCGGAGAACTCATGTCCCACCCTGACAGTCATGTGACGGGCACATAGATAGGATTTCAGCCAAACCAGCAAACAACTATCTAACCCAAGTCTTTCAAGTTTCCACAGCAATTTATAATGGTTAACCTTATCAAAGGCCTTAGACAAGTCAAAGTAAATCACGTCGACCGATTTACCTTGACTTATAGCAAGACTCCAGTCAAATAAGCTGTCCATCAGATTAGTGCTAGTACTGGCACCAGGTAGGAACCCATGCTGTTCAGAAGGAAAAATTTTTGATTTGCGGCCCCAATCCAACATTTTATCTCGAATCATTCTCTCCATGACCTTAACAGGTGTAGGCGTAATGCTTATTGGTCTGAAATCTGAAACAGACTGTGCACCAGAGATTTTGGGAAGAGCCGTAACCAACGCCTCCTTCCAGACCTCTGGTACCTCACCCAACATGAAGGAAATGTTAAAAATATGAGCTAAAGGTTCGGCTAGGGCGGAGGCGCATTTCTTGAACAGAATAGGGGGAATGCCATCATACGGTTCTGTGGTGGAGGGCTTCAGGCCTTTAAGCACTGAGGATACCTCTGAAGGATAGAAATAAATCTTATCACGTGAGGGCCTTGCCAAAACCGTGGTACAGGGAACATCCTCAGTGCTATCCATGACAGAGTTCTGCCTCGAAAAGACGCTTGCAAAAAACTTTCCCAGTGCCACCGCTTTACCAGCATTTGTATGGTGTCTACATCCACTTTCATCGATCACAAGTGGTAACCGTGAGCTCGATTTGATTTTGTCATTTACGTACATAAATAGATACTTCATAGAGGCTTTGGATGCCAAACGTCGTTCCCGGTAAGCCCAAAATTTGTTCAGATGATGATTGAGGTCAGCGCATACCTTTTTATAGCGCTCATCACTTAGCGGATTCAAGGTTTCTTCAAAAATTCGCTGTTTCTGGGATAGCAAATTGCGGATATGAGTAGGAAAATTCACACTGGAGGACCGAGGATAACGGAAACGAATGTGCAGTGATAGAATCTCGTAAACTACTGAGCAAAATCTTCGATACAAATCCGAGGCAGAGGTGAAACCGTCAAAAATCTGTAACCAATTGACTTGACCAAAACATCGAGACAAGGCAGTGTAATCTGCATGGAGAAAGTCAGGCTTGGGCAACGATGCATGACAAAGGCTCGGGGGAGCATTCACTACAAAGCGGAGTATCGAATGATCCGAGGTGGCAAGAGGGGAAAGGGTGGCTACCTCGTGAACAATTGGGGTGGATGCGAGAATTACATCCAAGATGTTGTCTCCATGAGTAGGCTCCTTAACAAGCTGATTGAAACCTGAACTCATAAAGAAGCTGAGAAACATCCTAGATGCCGAATCTGAAGCAGTAGAGTTGGACCAGTTAATTTTGAGGTTGAGGTCTCCCAAGATGAGAATATCATTCCCGGAAGAAACTAGAGTGGACAGTAGGTCGTACAACACGTCATCATCGTTCTTAGTGGAGTTTGGGGGACGATAAACCAAGATGAATCTGATACGGGACCCATTGGTAGCATCTAATAATTCCATGCAAAGAAGATCAGCTTTCAATGAACGGTCAACACTTACAACTTGCAGGGAAAGACTACTTCTGAACAAACAACATACTCCGCCACCCTTGCGCCTGACTCTATCCACACGGAGAACGCTGTAGGGTAGAGGTCCAAACAATTCCGAATCTTTGATCCTAGAGTTGAGCCAAGTTTCAGTAATAAAAAGCAAATCAGGTTTCATATCGTTTAAAAACAAGTGAATTTGTTCAATCTTATTAGAAAGGCTCCGCGCGTTCAACAAAAAGCAGGTAAGAGGAACATAGGTACCATGCGAGCTCAAGCATTTCCCGACTTCCTGCTAGGCAGCTCTGAGATATGTTTGAGCTACCCTCTATAAACCACCCACTCCTTAGTATTCTTACCTTTATTCCTTTCTTTAGCCAACTGCCTCAGCTCATAGTCGCGATTTCTCTCCTCCAGCGTCATGCTCCTCCGCAAAAAGATGTTAGCAAAGCCCGTCCCGCGAAGCTTTCGAGCGTTGGCCAGCGCTTTCCGCCAGTACGATGTAGAGGGCAGAACAACTTTGACCAATCTAGGCTTGGTCCCGTCATAATTGCCCATTCTAAACACTTCTGCTCCACCCCCGCTAGCACAATGCTACGCATGCGCTTTTCCTTCTCCACGGTTTCCGCAAACTCCATGGGAATTTTGTCAGCCAATGCTGCAAGCATTTGCCCAATCACCGGGTCCTTATTAAGCTGCATGATGTTGGCGATGAGCTCAGTCACTGACATTCCGCTGAAGTCTGCTTCCGCGGAAACGACAGCGCTACCAGACGGATTAGCAGCAGTAGGGGAAGTAGCTCCTCCACCATTTACCCCCTTTTTACGAGTGACTCTGACCATTTTTGAAACTCGTACGCCAATACGGGAGAAATCAATAGGTACAAAGTCCAAAGTCCACCACGGTGAAACAGAAACAAGTCGAAGAAAAGTAAAATAAGCAGGGTAAGTAGCAAAAACGCCGTACGACAACAAAAACTGGACTGTTTTCGATAGGAGAATCGGCCAAATAACCTTCACAAAGGAACTTACCTGAAAAAAAAATACCGCGGGCAGGATACTCAAAAAGAACTCGACGAGCAGGCCAAACACCAACCACTCACCACACGTGCGTACCAAAAGGAGAGCAGAGTTACAATTTGCGAGGCACTATGTCATCAACTCGGCCGTTGCAGCTGCAAGCAGCGGCGTCCGTGGCTCGTAGGTAGTCTCTCGGATCTACAGGCCGGGTCATGGGTTTGCTCCCCGCCGGTGCGGGTTTTTTTTTGCATCTTGTGTTTCATGGTCAGTAAGTGCTTTTCTTTCACTTCTGGACGTTTCCTTGTACTGGTACCTATCGCACTCATCATTTACTCTGCCACTTTATTTATAACTACTAACATTACTCACAAGGGAAGGTTACCAAGTCGAAGGAATCCCGTACCACACGAATTAGGCGTTGTTGCGTAAAAAGATTATGATATTCGGGCACAGGAGGTCGAGTTACCCCTCTGTGCAAATTTTCAGCCAAATCCAGTTTTTGGTCCAACTTCGGAAAATTGGGGGTGGCCAGAGGATAAAGTGAAGAGGCCACGTACTTTTTGAAATTTCTTCTACAGAAAACCCTACAACCTGAACAAGATAGCCTACACATACCTTTCACACTTGTCCATCGCACTAAATGTACGAAACAAGCGTCAAATAGGAGCATTTCCGAGGCAAGGGTCAACGACTTCTCCTTTGTTCAATGTGCTGCCACCCAATAGCCCGTGGATTTTTCCGAAATTTGGTCAAATTCTTGAATCGGCTAAAAACTTGTTCCTTGGGGTAATTTCACTCTCTGAACACGAAAATCGCCCTGGTTTTGCGCAAGAACGTCTGGCTCGCGTGTCATGGGCTTCCAAACCTACCATATAATAGTACTGTTTTTTCAAAAAAAAACCTCCATAACTCCGCTAAGAGAATCGTTTTGCAAATTTCGAATACAGATTCGAGATTAGCGTCCGAGAATACGTCGGACTACATGTATCCCATTCCAAATGGCCATTTCGACCTGGGGTCCTTCCCTGTTAGGCTCATAGTTTCCATGAAAGTAGCTTCTCTCAGGGCCTAACAGCACTTGAGATGGGAGCTCTTCACACATGGGGTGTGAAACAGGTGCGAGATAGGTCATTCGTACCAATGTTTACAACTGCACTGATCCACCCAGTACAGGGTGGTAGAAGCCGTAAATAGGAAGTGCTTCGATGAGCATTAAACACCGAATGCGAAGACCGATGATAGTAGCGAAGGCTAGTCCCAGGGTAGCAGAAAATGGTCTTTAGATGGTACATAGATGACCTCAAAAAACCAAAATCCAATTGTTAACCGTACACTAGTGAAGACAATAAGTGAGAAACAATTAAACAGAAAAAACGACAATCTTCGCAACCTCTACAGGTAAATGTCAAAATAAAAAACATTGAAAAAATAGCAGTTGCGAAAGGAGCCCACAACAAGCCTATTTGGAAAGTGCGCCGATCTATCTTCAACCCCACTTCACCTCCTTGGCCACTCCCGCCGCTGCCAATCAGGAATCACGTCGCTAGCAGTTGGGCTCGGTTATCCAAAAGCGTAGCCTGTTAACGGTCGTGCTGTATATACAGCTCGGGAAGCGTTTTACGACGAGAATTTCGCCATAAGTAGACTTCTTATACCTCCACTTTTCAAGTGAATGACTTCTTTAAGGGATTCCTCAATTACCACGTTATCCCTGTAACTGTCTTCAACTCGTATTGCTCACATAACCCTTCGACTAGAGGGAAAATTTGAACGAACAATCTTGAACAAAAATGTTTTTCGATGGAAAGAAAGCTGGGCAAAATGAACTGTTCAGCACGAGACGCGGGATCATATACTTATAGTAAAAGTGTCGAATTGTCTATATGTGTTCTCTCTGATCAGATTTTCCCTAGCGTTTCCTAAAATAACACTGAACCACCGTTTCACGGTAAGGAGGGGTTAATTAACCTCTTCAGCCTCTCGCACCTACTACACGTTCCATAGAAAGCTACGCAATGTTCGAGCACATTCAGGTGGAAGCAGCTTGGTAGCATGAATGGAGAAGGTCAAAACCCCCGGAGTAAACACAAAGGTAAGTAAGTGAGTCGGAGTCTAAATAGCTCGTATTACGTGCAGTGGAAAGTTTTGCGGAGGCGAATGTTTAGTTATAGTTAGTGGTTGTGATGAGGCTGACGTTGAAGTTGGTTTCTGTGGCGGACGACGGTGCATTTAGGAGCTTAGCAGGTTCAGCTGAAGCGTTAGAAGTTCAGTCAAATCATTATTGAAACCCTTTTTTCTTTTCATTTTCTCCATTTTTTCTATGAAATTTGTGATATCTTTTGAAACTGTTGAAAGATGTACAAGTTAATCCTCGTCTAAACGTACTTGACGCTTTACCTGCCGCCGCGGCATCCCGATCTGGGTCACGACAGAATCGAGCGTCCCTCCAAGGTGATTGCTGGTAATGACTGCTGTTTCAATCACTTTTTTAAGCTGCTGGCTCAGTCTTGGAAACAACGATGCGGCAAGGGCTTAAATGCTCCACACACCAAGGACTTGCGCATATGTTGGGGACCGATTTTGCGAAGCGCACTAGCGTTTCCGATGTAGGTGTGCCTTTCTGTATAGGAACGTCGAGCAGTGCTATGGTATAAATGATTACCGATTGTTTAAAACTGACATCAGACGATATATATCCAGATGAATTCGTATTCTGCCTCGCTCTTTCGAGACAGTGTTAGGGTATTGTCAGTGATTAGGAATCGCTAAAAGGAGTCATTCACTAAAAAAAAAACTAGGGATCTAGGAAGCCTATTTGAGACGAAATCCGCCGCGAAAGGCGCGCCTCAGAGCTGTGGCAGAGGCGACCTTTTTAGCTCCGGCCGCCTTTTGTGGCTCGGTACGCCTTCGATTGATTGACTGGGGTGGCAATGGAAGGTATCCCGGCCCGCTAGCTTGAAGCTCACTCCAGGAAAAGGATGCCTCATCATTCCCGAACATCCCTTTGTGTTTACGACATTGCAGCAGGTCAATGGAAAACTCGTCCCGACCACCCGCCTCTTCACGGGAAGGCTCCACCTCGAGAATATACGGTGGGGAGGGGTCCTCTTTCTCGGGTCTTTGGCCATTTTCATGCGTTGTTTCTTCACTGTACTATTACTAGACCTCTCAACTTTCGTATTCACTGCTCTTTTCACTCTTTGTCCTAATTCCCCCAACAATGCCTTTCAAAATTTGCTTCAGTGTTTGCAAAATAAATTTCTCGAATTTCTCATACAACAAGAGCACACTGTTTCAGAAGAGACGTGTTGCTGCCCTCCGAACAAAATCGACACACACTCCCGGCGAGTAAACAAGGGGAGGCCTTCTGGATCTACCTCACTGTGCTCACCAATCGTAAACAATTTTCGCACTCAGTTCGCACACAACAATTTGTGTAACCTCCCTTATTCGATGGTTTTATTTCAAATAGCTGTAACATGTCCCGCTGGTCCGTTTTTCATATGTCTATACAGTTCAGAATTTTCGTCGTTGGCCCTCCACTGGAGTATTTCTACCTAATGGATTTGACTGGCAGTTCGCGTCTTTTCATTACTCATCTTGTGCTTATGAAATTACTTTTCTTGTGGCTCCATCGTCGTCGTGATGGCCCTCAGAAGGGCTACTGCATGGAAGTACGGATCCATCCCTTCTCATCACTGTAGTATAACTCACATTCTGTCAACAGTCGTCGTCGGTATCTTCTTGTACACCGGTTTTCTCTCGCTGTTGAGCACGTCGGCGCAGGCTGCATTATAGGACACTGCATACATTCCAAGCAGAGCCAGTGTCTTTGTCAACGTTTCTGTGGAAGTCAACAGTGCTTCTTTCATATAAACATGCGTCATTAGCACACTTTTTCATAAGGCCTGATGAGCCTTGTAGAACATCTCTGCTCCTGCAAGTAGGAGATGGGAAACTGGGTTCCGTGCCATTTGCGATCCTATAACACCAGCTAGGGGAAGCGTCTACTTAGATCCCAGATGAGTTTCTTCCATTGAAAAACCAACCAAGCGATAGTAAATTCTTGTCTCAGAATATCTTGAACACTTTGTCAACCACTAACCACTTTACACATATACCAATGTAGTGAATGTAGTGATGCATGTTGCACCATTTCCATTGAAGCTACCTGACATCGGTTACAGACTTTGCTCTGGAAACTAATACATCAAGGTGCTCGAAATACGTGAAATTTGACAATTTATCGCAAAACCGAGATGACCAGCTTGACCAGTACCCTCGAAAACTCCTGTATGCAGGTTTCCAGAAAAGAGGAAAAATTTTGACCTTATTCGAGCGCGATCTGGTGCTTGAAGGCCTGATTCCACTGGTGTGATTAGGATAAATCGCATATCACTGTAAATGAGACGTGCAGTAGTAGTGGCAGCGGGATGGTGTAGTAGCACCGCAGCATGGTCCCAGTAGTGCTCTGTGTTAGTGCTGGTACTATGCCGCAGGGCAGCCTAAGGGGTTCGTGCTACGAAGAAAGCTATCTTTACACAGATGAGTGTGGCATTCTAATACTCCTCAAATCCTGCTGCTAGGCTTCTGCTCGGTCTTAAATGTTGTTTCCCACCAAATGATAAGAAATCCATCCGTGCGAGCTAATTTTTAAGCTAGCTCAGAAGAACTCAGCTGATGCCAATTTCGTATATATCAAAGTTCTACAAGAAGAGACGACGAACGACGCGAGATCATTAGCGGCGCACCCAAGTCTACGTAGTAGTATAATCAGTTGTTTAGTGAACCTTTCCAACGTAATAGGAAACCCTCTTTTGACATACAAGGGACTTGTATCATCGTTTTCGAGGATTCCTCCCCGGCTTAGTAGAAACGAATCCGCGACGCATCCTTATTGCGACCCGAAAGTTAGTCCCTAGAGCTAAGGGCGCTGTATCCATCAGTGGAAAACAGATAGACATGGTTGCTGCACCGCGCGATCTGCTTCTCTCTTCCCCCCTCACCAGAAAAAGGTACCAAACATTCATGAAATTCGATTGGAGACCTAGGCATATTTGTAGAGTTCAAAATGGAATCCAGCCTGCAGTTCGAAGGGGTCAAACTTTGCTTGCAGTTACTCATGGGCGGGGTACTTTGCCTGAAGTGGCTCATGGTAACCGTGTGAGTGGCACTGATCACCGTGGCTCAGTGATAACGCCGTCGTTTCGCACGCACTGGAATGTGAGTTTCACAGACTATTACCCTCAAGGCTAGCCGCGTGGAAGAGTCACTTCAAGTAAAGCACTCTTCTGATGAGTCATTGCAATCATACTTCGGCGCCTCTAAACTCGCTTCGGGATGGCACGTAGCAAATTTGGTTCCCACTTTGAACTACCATTTGAAGCGTTTGAAGCTTTATGGTCATATTAAGTTCCTCTTCCAAAGCAGTCAGAGATCATCAGCGCGTGCCTCATCAGTACTATGACGTTTCAAAAGAATATCTTCCTAGTGACACACGCACATATACTAGCTACTCGTCTCTCATCTGAATAGGCACTGACAAACGTCTCGTCGCCATCGTAACAGGAATGTCGCACTTTATCCCAATGCACCTCTTCATCCACCTTATCACTGAAAGGTTAGCCGCATTGTATATCAATTCGTCAATGTGGATGGACACGTCATTTTCTGTGATAAATATCAGATCATGAGACACTTATTCAAGTGCATTCACAATATTGCTACTCTCCGATGTTCTTAAAGAAAGCCCTAAATGCTCACAAGTCGTGTCTGATTATATGTTCCATTAGTACGGAGCAATATTCTCTCTTCAGCATGCTTCGATAGCCTTTGTGCTCACTCACTGTCCTCCTGTACTACTTCTTTACGAGCGTTCCACTCAATATAATCACTCGCCTGTCATTCCTGAAAATAATTTCACCCACCCATGAATTAATTGCGTGTTCTTAGACTTAATATTAATACAGGGATATCTGCTGCGAATGATAGATTGTTGAGACATAGGTGGCCATAGTTGCTCAGAATGAGGATGTTTGTTCCGATACAAGGGAAGGATTCGTCATGTCCTTCGTAATCGTCTCATGCAGCCACAACATTGATCACGTTTCAAACCGACGCCTGCCTTCCAACTAAAATGCTTCGAACTGCTTACGATGTTTGATGTACGACAAATAATGTGAGATCTTTGCATGATAGCTGATTTTAGTTGCCAACCTAGATTTTCTCTGTTAAACCGATAGCTTTGTCATTTTAACATCAACCAACTTGCTTCATTCTACTCTTCATTACTGGAGCAACTACGGCTTAATCTGCTTATGATATCAATCCACTGCTGACGACTGTTATGAGTGTACTTGAACATCGTAACTTGAGCTCCAGCAATAAGAATACATTTTTTGTTCCTCGTATCCTATCCCATTCTGGACCGTGAAGCGGTGAGTGTGCATTAGGAATGTCCAATTCGGTCACCGCGCCATGCGGTTAAATCACTGCGCGCAGGCCTGTTGGGAATTGCCTCAGTAGCATTTAGCTTGTCGTGCGCGATGACCCAGCTCGCATGATGCGGTCAACTAGTCGGAGAGCAGTGACACGGACCCAGACGTGCCCGTATTGGGCTAGTGACATTGATGTTACGTTCATTTGATAAATCCTTTTATCGTGCGTGTCTCTTGTCTGCCGTCAATCATTTCGCGAGTTTGCAGACAACCATATCGCATATTGTGACTCATTGACTTATGATTTGATCCATTTTAGAACACTTGTGAGAGCGATGGTTGACATTCCTCCTCATTCACGCATAGCTCCTCATCGGGGTTTCAATCATAAAGCTCGTGAGGTGCTCATCGGAGGCAGTGACATCCATCTGAATGGTAATCTCCTCACACTCATGTTATTGTATAAAAAAGTTGATGAAAGCTTCTTTTCAATAACAGACTCTTGTGCTCCTTTACGCTAATCCTTTCCGACATCTAACCCTTTTGTTGAACTCACCCCTAAACGCTGTGTGGTACACATGGCTTGAACCCTTCTCGCAGGCAAATGTTCGCATAGATGACTTTTGAGACAAGTGGATTCTGAAGATCAGGGCTGCTGTACATGTAAGTGATGTGTGAATGACGTCTTTCTTGAGGTCTGTAGCAGGCCAATGTAGAACGGCATCTTTAATGTGGTTGTGATACGAAACATTCCGGAGCTTCATTTTTACAGCCCCCAGTGCTGTGTACGCTGAAAAGTGGGGACCTTGTTGAATGTCAGCCAGTGATGCGCATGAACGACTTCCGTGGACCAGGAATGTGGAATTTAGCATAAGCCTAAGGAGAAAGTTGAGGGGTGATAGGACCAGTTCTTTCAGAGCTGGCACCACATAAATGGCTCTCTCGTTTTTTCAACACCCTAAGCTCAAGCAAAACCCATTTCCTCTCTCTTTGTATAAAGCGAAATTAGAAAGTGTGGCGTAGAAATAAAGAGCTACTTTTCGTGACCCTATAAGATCACACATATACATACTACAGAGGGTGCCAAAAGAAAAGTAATTTTGTCTCGTCCACTTTCACCTCACTTTACTCGAACTACAGCAAATTATGTTGAGGTATTCTCATCCCCAGATTCAAGAGCAGACCTCAGTCTATCACTATACTCCGTGGCAGCCTTCTGCACGAGCAGGAACGGTAGCGAGGAAATAGTGAACAAGATGTGTCATCTCAACTGGGCAAAATTCGAAATTTCGTCGCCTTCACAACCTTGCTGAAGTCCGTTCACTCTGGATACCTAAGGAGATTCATTCTGGGTGGTGTTCTTTAGGATCCCGTTTTTTCCGGGTTCCCAGCGCTCTTCGTTTTCAAGAGCCAAAATGTGCCCTACCACTGAAACCCCCCCCGGAGGCGCATATAGGCATGAAAATGATACTTTGGATCATAGCAGCCTTGTCCAAGCAGCAGGGGCTCTGTGACTTCCATGAACCGAAGGGCCAATCCTTAGGAAGCTTCCCACAGAAGACCTACCATGGACGCCGGCTCCACTGTTTTAAGGGGACCTTGATACCGTGAGTGCTCCGAAGCCCGACTGCGCCGCTTAAAGGTTCTATATTTTATGAAAATGAAAGTAGTGAGTCGCAGCTTGTTCCCGCTTTTAGAGGAGCATTTCGGGAATATTTTGCCCCAATACTTTCATTTGTTTCGTTTTCCTATGTTTTGTATAATTGGGAGATGTGAGCCGTGGGCAAATGGCACCCCCTGTATATGCGCAAGATACCTTATTAACACGTCATTCATTGAAGATCGTTACTTACAACATGGTAGACTCCGCCCGGCCAGCTATTTAGAAGCAGCTCGTATTCTTTGCAGCATATCCTATATCTCTTCTTTTGTGGGTCGAGAGGGAACTTTGTAGGGCTGTTAATGAAGATAATCCCAATCCTCAGCTCCAAAATGACGAGGAAATCACTGAGGATTTGACAAAAATGGAGAGATCCTTTGGGTAGGGTCAATCTTCCCATTTTGAGACCTTACAAGGGAAGGATAGTAAGTCGAAGTGGTCGTTTGAAACGGGGTTTATATCAATGATAGGACTCGGGATGCCATTCACCAATCTGCATTCCATATCTGCTGTCCGTCTCTGGGAGCAGAGTTACAAGCGTTGAAAGAGGAGAAACTCACAAGGGATGGACCCAGGTCGAAGTGGCCATTTAGAATGGGATACATATAGTCCGACGTATTTTCGGACGCTGATCTCGAATCTGTATTTGAAATTTGAATTTTCTGAGCGGAGTTATGGAGGTTTTCTTTGAAAAAGCGGTACTATTATATGGTAGGTTTGAAAGCCCATAGCACGAATATGTCATGGATTTTGTTAATACGTGCCTCTCTCTTATGGATCGCGTCATTAGGCGAGAGCTCATCTCTTCTTTTGGAGGATGCGTCGAATACTGTTCTTACTAGAAAAGGGTTTCAACTTACCGTGGAACTTTGAAATGAGACTCGGATGGATCGATAGAGCTTCGAACGCTGATTATAACTGTGAAAACCCAAAGTGCTAAATTGCATTCTGAAGCGAGTTACGAGAGGCCAAAGTTTGCCTGTGACACCTCAGTGGCGAGGCACCTTGCCATGCACGGCCGTTGCGAAGCTAGCAACAGCCACCGTGGTTCACCGGTGGTGTTCCGGACCTGCAGGAAAGGGGCTAGGGTTTGCCCCCCGCCGGTGTAGATTTTTTTGCATTTTGCGTTTCAATGTCTACACGTTTACTTGAATAAAGAATACTACGTTCGGAAGCCCATGACGCGCGAGCCAGACCTTCTCGTGCAAAACAGCGTGAGTTTCGTGTTCAAGGAGTCAAATGACCCCAAGCTACAAGTTTTTAGCCAATTCGAGGACTTGACCAAATTTCGGAAAAATTCACGGGCTATTGGGTGGCAGCACATTGAACAAAGGCGAAGTCGTTGACCCTTGCCTAGGAAATGCTCCTATTTGACGCTCGTTTCGTACATTTAGTGCGACACGTGTGAAAGGTATGTGTAGGCTATCTTGTTCAGGTTGTAGGGTTTTCTGTGGAAGAAAATTCAAAAAGTACGTGGCCCCTCTACTTTATCCCCTGGCCACCCCCAATTTTCCGAAGTTGGACCAAAAACTGGATTTGGCTGAAAATTTACACAGAGGGGTAATTCGACCCCTGTGCGCGATTATCATAATCTTTTTACGCAACAACGCCTAATTCGTGTGGTACGGGATTCCTTCGACTTGGTAACCTTCCCTTGTGAGTAATGTTAGCAGTTATAAATAAAGTGGCAGAGTAAATGATGGGTGCGATAGGTACCAGTACAAGGAAACGTCCAGAAGTGAAAGAAAAGCACTTACTGACCATGAAACCCAAGATGCAAAAAAACCCGCACCGGCGGGGAGCAAACCCATGACCCCTGGCCTGCAGATCCGAGAGACTACCTACGAGCCACGGAGGCCGCTGCTTGCAGCTGCAACGGCCGTGTTAATGACATAGTGCCTCGCAAATTGTAACAATGCTCCCTGAGACGGACAGCACATATGGAATGCAGATTGGTGAATGGCATCCCGAGCCCTATCATTGGTATAAACCTCATTTCAAACGGCCACTTCGACTTACCATCCTTCCCTTGTTAGTTCCTGAACAGCTCAGACTCTGATCACTCGGCTTTGAACTTTTCAAGCTTCATCAGTCACCCTCAGTGGAGATGACATCATCAGGCCTAAACGATTCTTCCCCGTCACTAGAGGGTTTGCTAACTCGCAGTGATTAGATGTCACAAAACATGAATTCCCATAAGAAGTGATTCATCTCAAGGCGTCAAAGAGCCTGCTTAGAAAATATGAGGAGCTCCGTCGAACCGCCATGATGAATGCTGATTAAGTGTGAATGAGATAAAGGGCTTCTCAACGGTGTATGGAAATGCTCTGGAACTGGTTAACCGTTGAAACAACTTATCAGCCTTTATCCCAGCTGCTTACTTGCCGAAATTTACATATCCACGCCTTGATATTCCACGCTAGGTCATATTTGTGTGTGGAAATAGGATATCGAGTAGCTGAACAGCTGATACTCACTACTCCTTTTAATACCACTTGTTACCCTGTTTTCATAGCAAGACATACAGACCCATGATCAATCCATCGAAAAATCTAATTCTTATCAAGCGATTGCGCCATATCATCACGCTACGCTTTTTTCCCTTCTCCTTCGGAGGATGCGCGCATACATTCATATGTTGTGTGTTTCACAGGAGACGTTGATACTGTTTCAGTGGGAACTGATACAATTTCAGCCATGGCAAAAAAATCATCAAGTGAATTCGATCTCCGACGGAAATTAGTTGTTGGCTTGAACTCAAGAAGTCCTCCGGCAACGCCACGTTCACCCAGGACCCCGCACTCGACCTGTTCTAGCCATGATGAACGTGAGTTGCACGAGCTACAATACCGCTCACATATTTTTTGAAAAATCGACACCTGGCGACGGACTAATTGACACAGACCGTCGCACAACCATACCTTCGTTCAAAGTGGATAAAATGAGAAACAATTGGAAGCTCCAGATTTGTCCCATCGCAAAGAGTTCAACGACCTATAAAATGTAAATTTGTATAAGTAGGTCACCTGCTTCTTGGAAACGAAAAGATCCTTTTCTACCCTCACGAAAGACTCCGACTTTTTGGGCCTACATTCACATATTCAACTCTTGCTCGCCCACGATCTGCACAAACATCATTTTACAGTGAATAATCTTGAGGTTTAAAGGCACTTTTCAGCAAGTTTTCAGGACATTTCGAAAGTTTTTAGGTCGGAATCGATCGAGCAATTGGAAAAAACCACTCACTTTTCACAGAGTACTAGTTGCGTACTGCAGGAACCATGCTGATTTTCGAATTACAGACAAGCGCTCCTTCTACGATAAAGCCTCAAACATCAGTGTACGGTGTATTTTGAATACGGATTAGTCTCCTCTCTCATCGATAGGATGAGCAATGAGAATCGCATGGTGTCTTCAAAGAGCACATTTTATGCTCCAGAAAGTAATTCTCAAACAATGCTCTGAATCGTCACTTTGTGAAGCTTCTAACTCCACATGAAAGTGTGAAGATGGGTGAAGACACAATACGCAAACATTAATGAAATTCACTTACTGCTGTATTCAGAAAGAAAACCGTTGATAAAGAGTGTCAAAAATTATTTCACGATGACTGTTCCATTTTTTTCCGTTGTCTCAAGTAAGTGAGCCTCCTAGTCACCTTGCGCAAATCAGGTCAATGGCTCGCAGTGTTACCACATATTCAAGCCTCCCATTCTCCATTGAGATAAGTGAGAAGGCCCTATCATATACAGTCCAGTTCCCGAAGGCTGGCAGGGCGTGGCCTACAGACTTGGGTGAGAGTGTGTGGCGGGGTGAGAGGGATCGATACACGTTCATCCGAGTCCGTAGGCCTCGCCCTGCCAGCCGTCGGGAAGTGGACTGTAATAGCCGACGTTACCACATATTCATGCTCCCCATTATCTAATATAGTGCGACCGGTGATGTGGCAACACCGCGAGGAGGAGGTTAATTAGCGTTCACTTACTTGAGGCAACGCTGTCGAGAGAATAGGAAGGCAATAATGGTCAAAAAATGAAACAGTATCGTGAAATGACATTTACGTGCTTGATCGATCTTCTTGAACGCAGCAATGTAATCCATGTTTGTATGCTGTGATTTCTGCCCATCTTCACACTTTCATGTGGAGTTGAAATCTTTTCCAAATTCACGATTTAAAGCATTGTTTGAGCATATGTATTATTTTATCATGGCATGAAATCAATTTTCTGGAGCCGCCATGCTATTTTCATTGCTCAAAGAGGTCGTTCCAGCGAAGAGGTCATCCTAGCGATAAGAGAGGAAATTGATCTGCGCCAAGGTACACCGTACACTGAGTTTGAGGCTTTATCATAGAAGAAGCACTTGCTTGTATTCCGAAAATCAACATGATTGCTGCGGTACGCAACCAGTAGCCCGTGATAAGTGGCTGTTCTTTCAATTACTTGATCATGACGAAGTGAGCTGAAAAGAACTATTTGAAATGTCGTGAAAAGTTCTAGCTGAAAATTGTCTTCAATGAAAAAAGCTGTTCGTGCGGAATGGACGAGCAACAATTGAACATGTGAAGTTAGGCACAAAAAAGTCGGAGTCCTGAATGAGGGTAAAAAAGGATTTTTGCAGCTTCCACCGAATCTGCTGACCTACTTTTCCGAATTCGAAGCTTTAAAAATTATTTAAGTCGTCGCATCGGTACGAATCTAAGGATTCCGATTTCTTCCCATTTTATCCACTATGAACGAAATAATGACCATGCGACGGCTGGTGTCGATTAACTCATCGCGAGATGGCGTCCTTTCAAAAAATGCGAGCGGTATTGTATCCCTGTCAGATCCAGTTTACTTGCTGTTTAAAAGAAGAATTATTCCGTAGTTTGAGAGTGTTAATGCAATAAGCCTTCTTTTGCGGTTTTCTGTGCCAAGGAGTGCCATTGAAACCAGTTGCAGCGGCAGTTCCTAAAAATTAATGAGTATTTCGGTATTTGTTGGATGGAGGGATACCCTGAATACCGGCAGTTGTGTATATTGCTTGCCTTACCTGTGTAGCATCCCTATCGTCCTACTCCACATGTACCCTTACGTCAGGATTTCGCTTTGTGGCGCGGCGCGCAACGTTTGCGCGGGGCTTGGCTAGGCTTGGATTTATATTTATTGCATGTGTGGATACATATGAAATAAGTCAGTTAATAATAAGGACGACAATATATCTTTCTCAGTTGCGATTAGAATTTGAGGAAAAACGAATTAAAAGAGGAAAAGAAACTTAAAGCAACTTGAGGATGAAACAAAATGTGACCAAGTAATCTAGACTTTGTGAATGCCGAAGTTTGGATGAGTGTTATTTGAGGTAACATGCAGGATACTTTTGAATTAGGCTACGGTTCGATGTGCAGCGAAATTAGGTTAACTTGGAGTATTCAGTTGCAGCTGTGAAGGTGGAGACCTGACCCTCAATTTGGTTTTCGCCCTTGACACAAAAAACTTGCGCTTCTTCCACTTTGTATAGGAACTTCTAATGGTATAGAAGCTCTGATTATTGACATCAATTTCTAGTGATCATATAAAATGCGTTATAAGGTAAAGCATTTCACTTCTATACAATAGAGAATCAAGACATAGCATTTTCTCCCGAACAACCTCTCTATGTATAGCACTGTAGCTGAAACGAAGCGCGTGGATGAGTAATTTCCTCGTGAAGCTATTAGGTTGATTCATAATAAATCGGACAAATTGACCAATTTTAATCATTGTCGTACAACTTTTTTACGACAACAGGGATTCACTTGAAATATACTCCATCTTTATCGATGACCTTCTGCCACGGTACAGGCAGATCATGGATGCCCTTGCTCCAGAAGGCCGGAAGCTGGAGCTCGAAGAAGTTGCCGAGTGCCGCCTTGACCTCGTCGCGAGTTTTGAAGTCTTGGCCGTCCAGGTGGCGTTGGCTGTGGGAGAAAAGGTGGAAATCTGAAGGGGCCAGGTCTGGGGAGTACGGTGGGTAGAGAAGTACGGTCCAACTGTACGACAGCAGCTCGGCCTTGGTCGATCTTGCGAAGTGCGGTCTGTGGAAGTAGACACGTTGTCGTGCTGGAAGTAGACATGTGACCGCCGCCGTAGCGAACTTTGGACATTGGCCTTCAATTCTCGTAATTGACGAACGTAGACGTCGGCGGATACTGTGGTACCTTCATCGAGCAGCTCCCAGTACTCTACGCCGTGTACGCTCCACCAACCGCGGCTTTCGTCTTCGATGGAATAGGCGCCTGACGCAAACTTCGAATGCTACAACTACAGTGTACTTCTGCCGGGGGCATGCTCCTTGTGAACTTCTATCAGACGTCTGCCGATATCCGCGGGTTCCTGGCCAGATAGCGATATAAGTAGTATGACGTTGCGGATGTGGTCTCTGGACCGCTTGAAATCGTGCGGTATTGTGGCGGAATGAATTTACTTTGGAGTGATTATTTTGCGGTACTTTGAAGAGCTTTTCATACTCATTCCAGCGGTACCTCGCGCGTCCATTTTCGTTAATTCGTTACTGAGTTATGATCTCTAGAAATCATCACTACCATTTGTCCGATTTATTATGAATCAACCTAATATTATATTTTGCACAGTTTCGAGATCCTGTTATTGTCATACGAATGTAGGTGACAGACAGTGGTGCCATACTCCAAGATCGGGCGAATGTAAATTTTGTATGCTATGAAAAGCATACAGAGATACTTCGTGAACAAACTCTGCAGGCTCTTATGTAGTCACCGAGCTGCGTTGGCAGGAACGGTTGAACAGTGGCCATTCAAGTATTTCTCTATCAATAAGGAGTCTCAAGTCCGTGACTACCTGAGACTCTCTAGCTATCATGTTATCTATGTGATAAATGAAAGAGCTGGCTTTGGGTCCTATAGATGGTGCAGGGACGTTTCCTCCTAGGCCGAAGGAGACAACATTTCCTAGACTATGAGCTGACGATTGCGATCGCATGCTGAATTAAAGTCACATCATCTAGAGAGGAAACTGATCTATACAATATCCGCCCTAAGTTTTTAAAAGAAAACGCGGAAAACACGGATCCGAGTTTTTTCGTTTTTTGTTGTGACTCGGTATGTTTTGCCTCAATCTCCATATAAATGTATATCAATCGAATCAGCTCACCGAGCTCTATAGAATGGTTTCTTCCAAATCTCAAAAAGCTCACTTTTTATGTACTCGCATGCACGAAGTACCAGTAGGCACACACCTGCGGGCGACGCGCGCTATAATTGTAACCAGGGGCAAATCTGCCGTCAACATACAAAACTCAACAACATACAGGGACACTATTCTTGTCAAAACTAAATTAAAAATAGTTTCTTAATCTTTGATGGTGGTATTTCATTAGGTGTCACTTCACCCAGTATGCTATAGTGTCACAATCTGATTGTTGTTCAATAAAATTAAATTTTCTCAAATTCCAACGGTCTTACCTCATCCAGGGAAAAATCAGTGTACCGGTTGAGTGTATCACTATTTATTTATTATAAAAACCATGATGACCAGAAGTAAAATTATCGATCCTTTTCAAAAGTTTTACCGTTCTACCCTGTCTGACCCCTCGATCTCATACCAATTAGTCAGCTCACTGAGATCTCCCGGACAGAGAATGATCGGCCTTCTACAGTGATATGCCACTGCATCAACCAAACAGATTGGCGTGGTAGTTTTATGCGAAACGCATATATGTTCAATGTGTGCTTTCAATTTTCTCAAAAAAGACAAATCGAAAACAATATGAAAGATTCCTTTTCTTCATACATGGTTCATATAGACCCTCTAACCGACTGGTTTGAACATCGATCCAGGTGGCTTTTTTGCCAGTTATCAGAGGACGCTCTTCTCACCTCAAGAAAAGGGCAACAGTTTTTAATAGTGAGATTATGAGGGCATCAAGCCTTTTTCATTGCAATTATTGGCAGTTAACTATCAGTGGACTAATAACAATCAGTATGACGTTTCGTTGAGCCTTCGAGATTGATATTATATTTATTCGACCAACGTTTTGGCGCAATCGCCTTCTTTAGAGTCTACAATGAGCCAAAACATATCAGTGACACAAAACGTCGAGTGTAAGGTTTCCTACAGGAGAGGACCTTACACGCATCAGGATTACCATCTTTCAAGTTACAAAAGAGAACTAAAGGCCAATGAATCCTCTCCTGTAGGAAACCTTACACGCAAGATTAAGGTCAGGTCAGGTTTTCTGTAGGAAACGTGACCTGACCTTAACCTTGCGAGCTTTGAAACACATATATAAACACCAAGGCATAAATCCTAGCTAAAGGTGCCATTTTATAGTTCCACAGCTTCAAAAGGTCAGCGGGTCTCACTATATCTCTTAGGATTCATTAGCCTTTAGTTCTCAAAGATGGTACTCGACGCTTTGTGTCACTGATATGTTTTGGCTCAATGCAGACTCTGAAGAAGGCGATTGTGCCAAAACGTTGGTCGAATAAATATAATATCAATCTCGGAGGCTCAACGAAACGTCATACTGATTGTGGTCCCTATGCCGAGATTAATTGAAAGTCGAACATGGAGTGGACTAATAACATTTATTGAAAAGCATTTCTCATTTAAGTTTTGAAACTATGAAAATTAAAAAGTAGAAAACAAGTAAGTATTGCAGTAGAAAACGTAAGAGTGCGTATTTACAGGCCTGTAAATATAACATCATCAGTGAACTCGTACACATCATCATCAATGTTTTTTCGACGAAATTTCTAGCGTCCTTCATAGATATTTCTCCCTTCTTCTTCGATCACTCTGTGGAGCTTCTTGCGGATTCCTTGAATATATCTGGTGCATACACTGGGAGTCAATGTTTTCCAGTAGTTTGTAATTGCCTTCCTCAAATCTTCCAGTGTTATGATATTTTGTCGCCTTAGAATAATTATTAGTTTTCCTTAGCCACATTTAAACACGTGATCAGCCTTCGTAATGAGAATTCGAGCCTTTTTGACCTGATGTACCCTTTCATGTTGCCCCATACAAGTTCTATGGGGTTTAAGTCAGGCGACTCGGGTGGCCACTCCAAAACATCCCACTGCTCCAAGCGTGCAGATCTGAACGCACTTTTGTGAGCCGGTGCGTTGCCCTGCACTAAGATGCCGTACCCTTAAAAGTGCATTTAAAAGAAAACACACTGCACACATTTCTAGCGTAACTGTTGATCCTTACGACGTCACCCTCCCAAGGAGGATTGCTTACCATTGAAAATACTTTTGCAAAATGGGACTTAGCATCATACCAGGATTTGGCAGTATTTTTCACTGTCCATTCTCAGGTTGTCAGGAAATATGGTCAGCTCAGTTGCCCCTCTCATGGAGATTCCTCCCCAGACGTGCAATTTTGCAGGGTGCTTCGCCCTCGATCGCAGTCGTGAAAAGTAGTCCCCCTTTTTCGCGTAACAGTCCTTGACGGAACAGTGAACTGAAAAATTGCTTTGGTGGAAAGCCTGTTGAAGCTGTATGCAATGAAACGCACCTCGGATGGTTGACTCGTCCGTGAATATGCACAGACTAAAGTCTTCGTTTGTATCAACCACTCCCATGCAGAATTCGAGCCGCTTCTCCTTGTTCGCGTCTCGAATCATATACTTGGTCGTTGTTTTTTTTTTTGAAGTTCAGTTTGGCCCTTAGCCGTCGCACTAGTGTGGCACTGATGGAAATGATGCGTTCCCGAAGAGGTCTTATTATAAAGGCCGTGGTGGCAGACGAGTCCATTGAGTACGTGTCTTCTATGATTCTCGTAATCGTGTGCCACACAAAATGGAACATTCGGGCTCGATAGGGAGCTTTTTTGGAGGACATTCTGTTCGAATAGAACTTCCGCAGGAAAGTACGGACCTTGTGATAGGTTACAGTAGAATCGAAATGTCGAACTGTCCGCAAAATTTCTGTGACGGATTTTCCCCGAGCGATGCACCGGGTGGATGACGTTTCTGTAGCGGACGAGTGACATCGTGTGAACAGCAGGTGATGGCATTGTTGGGGATGCGATTCGGTCACCTTATGTAGACGGACTATCTCGAAGGTTATGTCCTCTCACAGCGAAGGTCAGGCGCCGTTGGCAAATCAGGTAAGGGTCACAGATCCACAGGGAACAGGGCAGGGGTCGCGCACCCACAGGGAATAGCAACTGAATCAAGGCCTGCCTCAGGGCTCACATGAGGTGCGAGAATTCCATCGCTTCGGGATGAACATGATATAAAATGGCATAATCGGATGATTATGCAGAGCCTCACAAGAATGCCTAAACCAAAGCACGCCATCGTCTTCTTCAATTCATCCAAAACTGCTGATATCGTAGAGTTGTCAGCTGTTTCTCGTGTCAACACAACAACCAAAGTTCGTTGGGATAAGAAGTCCTACAACGCGAAGGTATGAAGAATTTTCAAACTGTCCCTTGTCCTCCTGTGGTGCTTCACTCCGATGTTTCTTTAGGATCGTCTTCATCGGTACGAAGATCAAATGCGAGGGGAAAATAAAGGACGTCACTGAAGGTGGAACAATATTGGAGCGGTTCGTCACCGTTGGAGAGAGTGCCACTTTAGTGCCAGGCAGAAGTGCTGACGAGACCGAGACTGATTCGATAGCAGAAAAACTTCATAAAATGAAGGGGAAGTCTCTAACAGGAGCTTTGCGGGAGCTCGAAATGAAGTTGCAAGGATCGTTGTCGCGCATGGTTAGGAGAATGAGCTTCATGGAAACAGCTCTGGAGCAGATCAGGTCAAACCAAAGGCCCGAAAATGAAGGTGGCTATATTGCAACGTCAGGTCATGTTATTTCAGAATTATTCAATATAATTCAGGAATGCATTAGACTTCTCGCTGTTTCCCCGAGAGCGAGTAGAGACCCTTCTTACATCAAAGTCTGGACATGACGAAGTTTGCAGTGGCTCTAGAACAAGAACTTTACGAAGAGGATCCTTCAGAGCTGCACCTAAACGTTGAGAATAGAAAATGCAGTGCAAGCAGGGTTAACTTCACACGAGAGGTGGTTTTTATCACGTGTTCACGCACGTAACAATATAGAATCTGTAAAATTTTACTGTATATCCGCCCTATCTCAGGTCACTTCAAAATATTTTAACGTCTCGGGGGAGTCGAAAAAAGGTGTTTGGCAAACGGTGAAGAATGCCCTCAATGGAAGAGCGCGGACAGCGCGACTACGGGCAGCAAACGCCTCCCCGGCGCGACAGCGAAACCAGCCGCCATCTCCAACAAGGCTCCTCAGGACGCCGCAATACACCGATGATGTGTACGAGTTCACTGATGATGTTGAATTTACCAGACTATAAATATGCACTCTTAGGTTTTCTACTACAATATTTATTGTTTTCTACTTTTTACTTTTCATAGTTTTAAAAAGTTAAATGAGAAATGCCTTTCAATAGATATTATTAGTCCACTGATAGTTAACTGCCCTAGGCTTGATGCCCTGATAATCTCACTATTAAAAACTGTTGCTCTTTTCTAGTACATATATGCACTTCGCACACCTGTCTAGGAGATCTCATTGAGCTGGCTAAATTCTATGAGATCGAGGGGTCAGAAAGGGTAGAACGGAAAAACTTTTGAGGAGGATTGAAAATTTTGTTTATGATCATGGATTTCATACATAAATCAGTTAAATCTTCTATGTTGTGCAAAACAATCTTCTATATTGTTTTCGATTTAAGTCTTTTTGAGAAAGCCGAAAACAGACATTGAAAACATACGCACTTCGCATAAAACTACCATGCCAATTTGTTTGGTTGATGCAGTGGCATATCAATGTGGAAGGCCGACCAATACCAGTCTGGAAGATCTCAGTGAGCTGACTAATTGCCATGAGATCGAGGGGTCAGACAAGGTAGAACGGTAAAACTTTTGAAAAGGATCGATAATTTTACTTCTGATCATCATGGTTTTTTAAACAAATAAATAGTGATACACTCAACCGGTACACTGATTTTTCCCTAGATGAGGTAAGACCGTTGAAATTTAAGAAAATTTATTTTTTTTTGAAAAACAATTAGATTGTGACACTATAGCATACTGGTTGAAGTGACACCTAATGAAATACCACCATCAAAGATTAAGAAACTATTTTTAATTTAGGATAAAGTGAAAGGATAAAGTGCGGGTTCGAGTCCCGTCCGCCACCGAAGCTTTTGCCCATAACTCAGCATCCTTGTAGTAACTTTCGCATCGCGAGCTGCGGCGATAAACAGCAGTTATCAAAAATTAAAAATATCAAAATTTTAAATTTAGTTTTGACAAGAGTAGTATCCCTGTAAGTTGTTGAGTTCTATATGTTGACGGCAGATTAGCCCCTGGTTATAATTATAGCACGCGTCGCTCGCAGGTGAGTGCCCACTGGCACTTCGTGCATGCGAGTACATAAAAAGTAAGCTTTTTGAAATTTGGAAGAAAGCATTCTATAGAGCTCGGTGAGCTGATTCGATTGATATATATTTATATGGAGATTGAGGCAAAACAAACCGAGTTACAGCAAAAAAAAAACGAAAAAAAAATGCGGATCCGCGTTTTCTTTTGAAAACTTAAAGACAGTGTTCGCGATAATATGGGCGACAGGGAATCATGCACTGAAAAATTACGGGGCTGAAAGACCGATGTATGGCGAAATCCCCCGCAAAAGGCGCCCCCTTGAGCTGTGGCGGAGGCGGCCTCGTCAGGGCAAGCCGCCTTGGACAAGGGCAGCCCGCCTCCAGGCGACGTGATTAGGGGTTGGTCACGGTGCGGTTGGTCAAGGAGATCGGCAGGGTTGAATGTATCGAGCGCGCTTTCTCACTTTTGGCTTGAAGCTCACCACATGGAAATAGATGCTGTCGCATTTCCGAACATCCCTTTATGCTTACGTCTTGGTAATGCCAGTGGAAAACCTATGCGGACTACCCGCCTCTTGACGGAAAGGTCGTCCGCGCCTAGAACCAACAGTGGGAAGGGGTCCTATTTCTCGAGTCTTTAGCCATTTCTATCCGTTTTTTCTCCACCGTCCTGATACTAGACATCTCGGCTTTCATATTCACTACTTCTTATACTCCTCGTCCGAATTTTCCCGAAAGCTGCCTTTAAGGTGGGTATTGTAAACTTTCATATCATGGGCAAACAATTTGCAAACATTAGACTCGATGGAAATTGCGTAAGAAGAGCGATGAAGTGTCCTACTCCAATTTTTATTCATTTCACCACTGAATTAAGTTTGTTTGAACCCTGGTTTCGGCTTATAAAATGCACATCGGTGTTTTCAGTTCACCATTGGTTGGGTGGTGATGTTTCACACACATTCCATATCCTGTACTATGATCATCCTTATTTGCATCAATTTTGCTTGCTTTAGTGCAAGGCCTTCGAAAATCAGGTTTGTTATATCTGCTTCTTTTTACATTCTTTGGATAAAATCATCGCATGTCTTCTTTTCGTAACAGTTTTTGATGTAACAAGTTTTCTGGGGTGCGACGACTTGTGACATTCAAAAACTGTCACAAAAAATATGTGACAATTTTATACGCGAATGTAAAAAAGAGAACAATACAGGCCTGATTTTTTAACAGGCTTCTGAAGTGGGAGCGAGCAGAAGTTATACAAGTAAGGACATAATACCAGAAATGGAACTAATGCATGCGAAGCTCTCGTATTTAGTAATCTTGAACTGAAGACATTGAATTAATCATGAAAGAAATTATATGAAGTTGAAAACAAGCCCGATTCAGTGGATATAAGATGGAGGTGGAGCACGGTCGGCATTCTTCTCACGCAACCCCCATGAAGTTCAGCCAGCTCGCGCAAGGGTCGCGCGCCGCACGCCGCGATGCGACATTGCTCTCTCAAAAATATTACTGAGGGCAATGCTCGAACATGGCTCGATACGAATCTCTCTTCCGATAAGTGATGATGTCCATGTTTGGCTCGGTGCGCGATGTGTGTGATTTGCTTTGTATCGTTGATTCCCTTATTACATCCTTGAACCGAATACGGCTCCTTCTTTCCAGGGTGCTTCACGACTGTCCAACCCGGGTGGGGGAATTACGCGTCAGCGGCGTCGCACTCGCGGCTCCACCAGTACGACTTGCGAATCGTTTTTGCTCTTGGGAGCCTGGCAGAGCATGGCTGCGTCACCTCTGCATATGCGCATCCACCCATGCCACACTGCCTCCTGCACCTATGCCACCCTGCCTCCTCCACCTTTGCCACACTCTCTCGCTTGAAGGCTGCCAGCACTGCCACTGGCACTCGCATCCGCCGCGCCGCTCGCCGTGGGCGGCCACGCGGTTTTTTGGCGTAATTCTCCCCACCCAGCCAACCCGTCAAGTGAAGAGACGGCAGGTGCATGGGTAGGGTCAAGCTTGGCGTCGATGAAAGTTTCCAAAAAATACGTTCCCCTTCCCTCCCAGTACGTTGCATAGTAAATTTGAGCAACTTCTGATTACCTGTAACTTTACTAAGACTCAGTCTTTCAGGGTATGTGGACCACGTTCATGCTTGGTTTCTTTGATGATAACGTATTTCTCTGTGTACAAATGCAGTCGAGGAAAATTTGAAAAAATTTTTATGTGCGTCTCTTTAAATGGTCGCAACTTCCTTCTAACAGAACTTCGCGCGGGTTTCTGAAGTGAGATCGCGACATTGCCGCTTCCTAAAAACTAACTCTTCAAAGAGATAGAAGGTACATTCAAGGAAGCCAGTAGAGAAGATTTTTTATGTCAGGTGGTGAAATCCTCCTACGATTCTTTGGAAAAAGGATTCATTGTGTCTGAAATGTCTCTATATACATCCTTTGTTCTCGAAAATTCTAAGGGATGGCGACTAGCGTCGGTCGGTCTCGCTGCGGATTGCGCCATGCACGAGATTCTTAGTGAATATAAACACTTTCCCGATTCATATAATAGCTTGCCAGCACCAGCTTACGTGCTTGCAATTGTAGTGAGGTATGGAGGAAGACTTTTTCGTTTTCACAGTTTTTCAGGCGTTCATCCATTCTATGGCCCGCGAATAGATAACGCGCCCCACGGCTAATCGGTGCGCTGGAGATCGCTTTGTGGGTGCCTTCGGTGCCAGAGGACCAACGGAGGACCATCTTCGATATGGGACGCATCGTGCATGGTATCTCCATCCGTAATCCACCAGGTTTAAGGGTACACTGACCCGTGGTCGTCTTGGAATTGTGAACTATGAACAAAGTGCCAACACTCACAGCTCAGCATAAGTTATGTGCATTTGATTAGAGAAGCTTGACTACTTGTTCATAGTGCACAGCTCCAAGAACACTGAAGTTAAAAGCAGCGCTCCCGTTGACTTTGTTTATCTTCTGCGTTGTTCATGCCGCCCTCCTTTATACAATATCGTGTTTAGCAATTATCCTGAAACTTTTGTGCCTTACCCTGTTTCCAAGTTGTGGGGTGCCTCTTTCTGTGAATCCTTCTAGATTTTTGGGTGAATATAAAATATTATCGGCTTTCAACTCAGGCAATCAGTTTAATCACGTCTCCTTTTTACAACACTCCCAGCCTGAAATATTCCGTTGAACAGGGTGTGTGCCATCAGCACAGAAAATTCCCTGACCGCGTTCGACGCGCGACGAAATGGTGCGAGATAGGGGGAACGTACCAGTTGAGTCCTGAAGCGATTACGCTAAAAAAAGGCATAGGGGTGCATGCCATCAGGAAGGAAAATTTGCATTGCGTGTCCGATATGCGACACGATGGTACGAGCTATGCGCGTCGTAATGAATGGGTCTTGAGGCGATTTCGGAACTCTACGCCTCATTTTAGGCGTAATCGCTTCAAGACCCAACTAATATGGCGCCACTATCTCGTACCATCTCGTCGCTCGTCGAAGGCGGCCACGCGAATCTTCTGTCTTAAAGACACCGGAAGGGGGTAATTTTGGCCTAAGGCAGAACAGTCGTAGTTCGGACGAGTTCAAGGGGCCGCCATGCACTAACTCGTCAATTTGACGCCTTGGCATGGTGCCAAGAGGAAATGTTTCTAATATAAAGTTGTTTTGTTCTTTTACTTTTTCCTTTGTTCTTTCTTATGTTGTTTCTAGATGTACTTACATAAATGCTAATGTAGTTGGGAAGGGGCACCTCACTGCGTTGTGAGTCAAGTGCTACAACTAACGTTGGCCCGCGGCCGGTCTCCTACAGCGGACAACTCGGAAAGTCGTGTATTAATGCGAATGGGATGCGAATACCATCGCAACGTCGCGCTTTTGAATCCGGGTTTTTTCAACGATCATCGCTTCTATCCTTCAGTGTTCGTTACAAAATGCATTTCTTTGTATCTTCCTCTTGTTTCAAACCCCTTCCGGTTCCTTTAATGGCATGCACCTGAAGGCACAGAGCACCATTATTTTTTTAATTATTGCAATTTTTAACAGTTGTAATTGATTTTTCTTCATCACTTGATGACCCATCCAATAGGGCTCTCATAGCTCGCACCAGTGCTCGTATGCCGGACGCCCAACGCCACTCTTTCTCCTAATGGCGCGCACTCCCACTGATTACTGCTTTCCTCCTATCCAGGCTTGATCCTGCTTGTGGGTTAAACGCGTGTGTTATGAAGGGGCTCGTTCGTTCATACCTTCTTTGTTTTGCTACATGAGACTGTTAAATATTTGGAATCTCTGCTTGAAGCCCATTCATCTGCTCTTTTTCAGAGGCCTGGGAATGACATGAAGCTTTGATTTGTAAAGTACACAAACAAGCTACCCCTCCCTTCAGCGTTTCCGACATCATTTCGAGGGCGCACCCGAATCCCAGCATTCAGGCACTACTAACTGTTGCCGCGAGCTCAGGCTCCTTACGAGCGGTGGAACCACTACCACTACGTTTTTGGTAAGACTATCGTATCATTACACAGCTCGTGGAGATGCTAGTTCGTGTACTTTGTGAACCAAGAGCCGTGCCACTTCAAGTCTATGACTAAAACGAAACGGTGAAAAGTTTAGCCATGAGTGGAAATTCTACTTAACAGTCTCGTGTTTTCTAAAACAAGTAATATAATGGCGAGGTATAAGTGATGCGAGGCCACATACAACACGCGGTTATTTAGGATTTTCATCCTTTTCATGAAGTACAATGTCGACGGAACCCAAGTAAGCATCACTTATGCTTTTGATTGCAGCGATGTTCGATGCTATTGGTGAACGACCGATGGTGAAGCGTCACAAGCAACTGGCACAAATCGGTAAAACCAAGTCTTGTGGTGAAATCAAGCATATGGAGAGGCGTCTCATAAGGACTTATCAGGAGGAGAACATTGTAAAAATGCCCAGGTGAGTATTTTCCAGACGATTGTCACGGCTCATATAATGATGGTGGACTACTGGTTTGGGTGGGCAGACCTGAATCGAAGCTAATCTGTTACCTTCCACCGTAACCGATGCCATCGTAACTCTCAAAACTGCACACCACCACGGTTCCGAAGGTATCCGACCGATGTTGGGAGTAAGTTGGGTTATGGTGCTATATTCGATAAGATGACAGATGGAAAACAAGCGTATAGCCTAGCGTAGGTTGTTATTTTGCTGCTTACATCTTATACACTACACAACAAATCGAGGAGCGCCAGTAATTCCGAAACAACTGCAATGTTCTGCAAGTGAACTTGTGTTTCTGACTACCCAATTGGGACTCACCAGAGATAATCTACAGCCCAATGTGAAGCCGATAGAACTAGGCTCAAAGGTATGAACAGCAGGTGTAAGGCGACGTCCGTAAAATTCGGTAGAATCATTAGAACACTAGTAGTGTAGAGGCATCTCTCACTGAGCCGAGCCGACGCATCTTGTGAAGGTGAGATGAAACAATCCACGCTACTATGTACCTATCAATCTTAGAATGTTGCCCACAGATGTGCCCATCATTTTCATTATTATAGTGTTTGAAAACTTTTCGCCAAAACACAGTCTGCTTAAGTAAATTGGCGAATAAATACAGCATACAACCTTCATTACCTAGCAATCACCATTAGTTCTAGAGTGACTGATGATTAGTAAAACATCGTCTAACCCTAATATTCCGGGTTTTTATAATTCATCAAATCGCAGGCGTTTCGAGGTTCCAGGGCTATCACCTTGACTGTTACGGTGGGTCGGAGCACAGGTATCTTTCAGCCTAGTGACGTTGTTTTGCTACAAACAGTCGGAGAACTTCTCAGACTGGGATGATGCGAACTGTTGGCAAGTATCTCTACCATACCATAACGCACCTGTTTCAAACTAACGAGAACATCGTAGATCTTCTTGTACTCGTTGTCAATAGCTGGACTGTAAGTCAAAAATGAGGGGATTATAGGGCGCCTCTCCCTTGAACGCGTCCTAGGCATCTAATCCTGAGCCGTGTGTTCCAGACAGGGTCAAGCAGGCAGTCGAGGAAAATTTTCAAACAATAAGACCCCCCCCCCCCTCTAAAAGGGGACATCATACGACTCCTCCCCTTTCAGGTTCCGCTGCTTCTGTGGTTTCTATCCAGCCAGTGCGATTCACCAAGGAAATTAAGAGCTTGGGGTAAAAAAAAACACTGAAGCCATCAGTCTCCTGACAAAGTGAGGGAAATAGGAGCAAAATTCAGTACTCATATTCCAAAACAAAAGCGTCTAAGAAAGAACTCAACAAATTCAATACTTATATTCCGGAACGAAAGTCTCGCCGACCATTGGGAATGTGCTCGTCCTCTAATGACAGGAGAAGCCTTAAAGTCATGCAAAATGTGCGGCAGGGTAAAAGATGAAAAACAAGAATAAAAAAGCTAGAAACTATTAGGTTGTAAGGAAAGTTTTGGCCGGTTTTTGAAATTTCAACTTCGAGAGATCATAACTCGGCTCAGAGTGCATCTTTTCTCACATAATAAGCACCATTAGATTCGCTACACTCTTGGCAACACTATGCATACCTACTTATCTCAATTTGATAAAGGGCTGATGATTTATATTGCTCGAAATGAAAAAAAGTCGACTCCAAATCGCCACTCTTTCTAAACACACTGCTACTGAAAGAGCTGGCCAGATGTTTTGGAAAGTGGGGCGTAGTTAGCGCTAGATCTGATGAACATGACAGACGAGTAAGGGCCTTACCCCGCAACTGCTTCAATTAGTGGAATAGGATTTGTGAAAAATGCGCTTGCGCATGACTGCCGTGAGAGGTCCCGCGGCACCCATTTTTTTGGATTTTTCCAAATCAAGGCCACTTGAGGTGGTCAACTAAGGTTGCTTGTTGAAGGCTCATACTTGTGGATATCCCCTGCAAAAATGAACGCTCATCGCCTTCTGCCGTTTAAGTTAAAGCGATTTGATCAACTGAAAATCCAAGCAGCTCGTTCTCATTTCTGCACTTCTGAAACCAGAGACAAAGTGTTCCATCCAATGCTTCACCCCTTCCTCTTGCAGTATTCACATTTGTGGTCCTCTTCGCTGGGACTCGGCTAAGCAAGAACTCCTGAGGTGAAGTCATCTTAAAAGTGGCATTTTCGCCGCACTTTAAAATTTCCCTAATAATTCGAAAACCTTGTGGCATTCCAAATAAAACATATATTCTGAAAGAGCAACTTTTTGTCTATCTAACGAGCACAATATGTCAGCTGATTCATGTTGACGCGCTCTAATATTAAAATTTATCCTGTGAACGCGAAAAAGCGGTCAGAACTTTCCTTACAACCTAATAGACAGGAGCCATATCATTGCGCTCCAAATGATGGCCTCGTTCGCTGTTGCGCTAGCGACGCGGCGATCGGATTGGGCGCGGTATCTTCCCCATACTAAATTTGAACTTTTTTTGAATTCTTAAACCTTTACTACGACTCCACCTTTCGGAGTACTGTGAACTGTTTCAACTTCCTCAGGCCAATCTATTTGCTGCTTGGTTTTCCTAGCGGTTGCGTAGTTCTCGGTACGGGTATGCAGTCGAGGAAAAGTTTGAAAAATTTAAATGTTTCACTTCAGATGGTCATAACTTCCTTCGAACTCGACCATATGAGTGCGGTCTTGTTGTGTGGGGTCTTCTATAGATTGCCGCTTTCATAAGACTGCCTGTACTATGCCATATATCCAAAATGAAAGAAGTTATTTTGAGGGAAGCCCGTCGAAGAAAATTTTAATTTGTCAAAGTTGCGAGATCTTCCCATTTGGAAAAAATGATCCATTATGTCTGTTACGCCTTCAGTACGCATCTTCTGCTCTCGGAAGACCAACGATAGGGTGGTTAATCACGGCTGGTCTCGTTGCGGGATGCCCCAATGCATGAGGATTTCCGTCTCTTCCTCAGTGAATACAAATGCTTTTCCGCTCCGCATAGTGGTTTGCCAGCACCAGTTTACGTGCCTGCAATCGTAGTAGGATATGAAAGAAGTCCATATCAGTTAGTTTTTTATTTCCATCCCATAGATCCTGAAGTATACACCAAGGGTGGTACCCGTGGATAGATACTGCTTCCCACGGTTATTTGGTAATTTGGAGGTTTCTCTGCACGTGCTTTCGGTGCCAGACTAACGAAAGAGCTATTGGCGTTGACCGGCTTTGTTGTGGATCGCGCCATGCATCAGGTTCTACGATAACTAAGTTAAAGACAATGTTAGGGAAAAAGTGGACGAAATGCTATAAAAGTGGCGAATATGACGAGTAAGATGATCGGTCGTACGATGGTGAAGGGAAAACGGAAGTAAATGACCAGAAAGCCGAAAATTGAACCCCTTTCCCACAACTGATTATTGACCTGAGCGACCACTCCGTCAACAGGCGGGTGGCCGGGACGACTCTGCCATTGGCATGTAAGGTAATCAATCGCAAAAACAGCGTGGAAACAATACGAAAAACTTAAAAGGCATCCTATCGTTGCCTGCAGACGAGCGAAGACAACATTTGAGTATTAATGGAAAAGAAAAGAAGAATAAAAAAGAAAAAGCGGCGAACACCAGGGGTAAGCAGCAAAAATCAAAACAGAGAAAAAGATAATCAGCTAATTAGAAAAGGGTCTGCGACGCTCGGTTCACGAAAGCGCGCCGCGATCGCTCCAGCCGGCCGCATCGGCTTGAACCTCCCACCCCAGCCAATCATGGGGAGCTCGTCGCTAGGAGGCGGGCTGTCCTGGACCAAGGCGGCTTGTCCTGATAGGGCCGGGTGTAGGTTGGGACACACGAATCTAGGCCATGACCCTGTAACAGCCTGTGGCCTTTGACCTAAGCCTTAAATAATTCAGACAATTTCGTCATGTAAATCGTCTCCTCCTTGCAAGTCTATTCCGTTGTATAGTTAAATTGTCTGAACTATTCATGTAACAGGGCAATGGCCACAGGCTGTCACAGGGTCACGGCCTAGATTCGTGTGTCCCAACCGTCACCCGATAGGGCCGCCTCCGCCACAGCTCAAAGGGGCGCCTTTCACGGGGGATTTCGTCATGCATAGGCCTTTAAGACCGGTACTTTTCCACTAAATGACTCCTTTTGAGGTTACTTGTCACCCACATTACCCCTAACACTGTCTTTAAGTTAGTTTCGGGTTCTAACCCATTCAGTCAGTTTTAATACTTCTCCCCTTTACACTTTGGACCCTCAGCCTGGGACATTCTGTTGATCACTGCCTTTCTCAACATTACGACTCCCTCCCTTCCCAGCGGACCAGTACGACCCACTGTCGAGGATTCCTCGACGGAGGCTTGACCCTGGTTCCGGGTTGAGTTTCTTTCCTCATACATATGGGCGAGTTATGACCGAGTAACAAGTGACAGGTAATGGGTTGCTGGCGTACATATTAGACTTATGTTCGATGCCCTGAAGGAGCTTTGGTAAAGAACAATGATCCAAGTCTATCATACTTCTATCGGAAAACATGTAATGGCTATAACGAAAATGTCAATCAGATAGTGCTTTATATTTCTAGCATTGATTCGGAACTCACAAACCTAGACCTGAATAGCGACCGATCATTGGTGGAAGTGGAGAAGATTGCCAAGGTAATCCTAAATTTCCTAAGACTTTTTGCAGTTTTTGAAGATTTGATTCAATAAATAAAACTCCGAGTTTTTCTACCGCAATCCGGTGGTAATCCACCACGCACTCACACTTGAGCAACTGACACTCCATTGCAGACTATCTGTGGAAAGTGACTACAATTAGAGAGCTTCTCTAGAAGGCCAGTTGTGAAGATGAGCAGATTAGGAGCGAGGGGAGTCCTATGCATAGGTCATTTGCTCAGCTGGATAGAATCCCACGGGTGGGGGTCACGAGGTCGAATTTCCGCTTCGCGGCGGTGCCCTCGCTGCGCCACCAGTACTACTCGCCGTATCGATTGCCCTTGGGAGCCGGCCGAACGTGACTGCGTCACGTCTGCGCTTCCACCACACTGCCTCGCTTGAAAAGCTGCCATGCCTTGCCACTGGCACCCGCACCCGCCGCGCCGCTCGTCGCGCGCGGACGCGCGGAAGTTCGACCTCGTGACCCCCACCGGAATCCCTTTCAGGTGCTCGCTCCCATAATACTTACATTAACATCATCTGTCTATATCCCAAGTTCTGAGTTACTAGTTCACATGGTCAAGGTCATAACAACATTTCAAGGAGCCATGTGTGTAGTAAGGGCGGCATTCCAGGCCAACCCACATCCCAGCACAATCAAAATTAGCCACCGGAGGTAAGAGGACGATACGAGGGAGCACCTTTCTGTGTCCAGATAGCGCCCAATTCAACTCAGAGTGTGTAAACATGCCATCTCTTTTAGTCATGAACGATTCGACTGATTCAGAGCCACACCTACGAAGTAACTGAAGATCAAAAGAAGAAAAATGTGACGTCATGGCTTGATAAACACTCTTAGTACGATGAAACGGCATCAGATTCATTCCTAATGAATGGCTTATTACGGTAGACCAACGCTCCAGTCGATGCGTATAGATACCTCCACCATTCGATTCGTGACAACCTCGACATGCGGTGATTTTGAATGATCCCTATGTATATTATTATTATTTTTGGAAACCAGATAGGTTGATCAATAAAATGGCGAAAAACCGTTGACGGGAACTACACACAACAAAGCTAATTATTCACTAAGTTCGTGGCTGGTTTGAGCAACGTGTCGGAAAATCACAACCCTCTGTTTCCGATAGTTGCAATGAGTGGTAGAATGTCCACAGCAGAAGACATGGATGAAAAGGTAGGTGATGGGTGTCCTCCTCTATGTGCACTCACCAAACACAACCAAAATGCGATTGCTCCATGAAGTATTCTTCGACATAGCCCAAGCCTGACCATGCAACATGTTGAGTGAAGCCCAAAATAGTCACCATGCTCAGGTTTGACCATTACAACATACTTCATTTAGATGGGCGGGATGGATACAAGCGCATTTTCGTGGTGTTTCTCTCGTCAGGCAGAAGGAAGACCTCATTCACTGTCTGCCTCTTATCAGTAACTGAGATATATTTTTCTATCGTCGAACTATTTTTTGCGTCAACTCGGAGCAGCAGGTCTTTTTTGAGGTAGCCGCCCGCGCCTTTTTGAAGAGCGTAGCTCCCGTTACGAAGCTTGCATGCTCTTTTGCGGTTCGACAATGTTTCTTGATTCCACGACATCCTCACTCGTGAGAGGACCTTCACAGTGAAGGGGTGGGGGGTTGTTGAAGCGCTGTGGGAGGCTGGGCATCAGCTTGATGTTCTGGAAACAATAAGAGATTCCAGTAAAGGATGAAGGCAACCAGTCAGAGTTAAACTCGTTCACGATGGCTTGAGCCATATGTGTCTCACACATAGATAGTCACCTGGGACATTGCGCTTTATACAGGGGCGGCAGAAGCATACAGGGGAAACCAAAAGAGTAAATTTTTCTCCTACACTTTCAACCTTACTTCAGTCGAACTTCAGCAAATTCTGACGAGGTGTTTTCCACCCCTGAAGTGAAGAGCAGACCTCACTTTATCACTGTTCTCCGGAACGGCCTTCTGCACGAGCAGGAACGGTAGCTTGTTCCGAGTGAACAAGATGTGTCACACCAACTGGGCAAAGTACGAAATTCCGTCGCCCTCATTCACAACCTTGCTAAGGTCCTTTCACTCTGGCCACTTAAGGATATTCATATTGGGTGGTGTTCCCAAACAATCCGCTTTTACCGGGCTCCCAGCTCCCTTCGTTTCCAAAAACTTGAACGTGCCGTTAGCACGGAAACCCTTCCGGAGACAGGTTTGAGGCATGAAAAATGAAACTTCGGATGAAACGTTGTCCAAGCAGCAAGGGCTCTCTTCCATGAACGAGGGGTCAATACCTAGGAAGCTTCCCACAAAAGACCTACCAAGGAGCCTGGTTCCACTGTTCAAAGCGACCTTGATACCGTAGGTGCTCCGATGCCAGACTGCGTCGACTGAAGGCTCAGTATTTTGATGAAGGTGAAAGTAGTGAGCCTTAGCTTGCTCCAGCTTTTTGAGGAACATTTCGGAATTATTTTGCTCCGATACTTTTATCCCTTTCGTTTCCCTATGTTTTGTATACTTGACGGATGTCAGCCGTGAGCAAAATTACTTTTTTTGGCACCCCTGTATATTGACTGTTCGATAAAGCCTCACCATAGTAGCAAGAAAGAATATATGAACATGAATTGTGCTCGGACCATAAGTCACCAACGGACATTTCATAATATGTCCTTTGATGTAATCATCTCTGACAAGGGAGGTCTTTCAGGCCATGACGCGCACTCGGAAAACGGTTTTTTCCATTATATGGGGGTATCTACACGAAACATATGACTGACTTCCATTTTTGCTGCGCGCCCCTACAAATGCCAAAAAAGGAGTGAAGAAAATTTCTTTCAAAAAAGGCGAATTTAACTCACTTATATTAGGTTGGCAACTAAGTAATGGCGGATTTTTAAATACTGCTTTTTCCCTCAAAACTGCTTTCCATAAAATTTCTCTGTACATATATATGTAGTACAAGTCCACACCCATCTATAGGTATTGTTGTCTTCCATCTCCCGGATAACCCTTTTCGGCAAAATAAAAATATCAAAAGTCACCTCATTTTCAATTCCAATTTTTTTCTTTGAATGGCGTTAGACAGAGAAACGAAAAGGTGATAATCCGATGGAGAAAGATTAGAACTGTAAGGCACACTATTGAAAAAATGACTCGCCAAAAAATTCTCGAGCTTGGATAAAAATTGCTGCCCCATCCACCTTATAGCCCTGATCTTGCTCCATCGGATCATCACCTTTTCCTTTCCCTGTCTAACGCCATTCAAAGAAAAATCTTTTTATAGTTTTTGTATTGAAAATGAGGTTGACCGTTGATGTCTATTTTGCCGAAAAGGGTTATCCGAGAGATGGAAGACAATAATACCTATACAGGGGGTGCCAAAAAAAAAAGTAATTTTGCCCACAGCTCACATCTGCCAATTTTACAAAACGTAGGGAAACGAAAGAGATAAAGGTATTGGGGCAAAACATTCCCAAAATGTTCCTCTAAAAGTAGGAACAAGCTGTGGCTCCTCACGTTTATGTTCATAAAAATATGGAGGTTTCATTCGGCGCAGTCGGGCTTCGGAGTACCTACATTTAAAAATTCGCTAAAAACAGTGGAGCCAAGCTCCGTGGCAGGTCTTTTGTGGGGAGCTTCCTGAGGGTTGGCCCTTCGGTTCTTGGAAGTCACAGAGCCCCTGCTGCTTGGACAAGGCTGCTATGATCCAAAGTATCATTTTCATGCCTCAAATCCGCCTCCGGAGGGGTTTCAGTGGTAGGGGAACGTTTTGGCTCTTGGAAACGAAGGGCGCTGGGAACCCGGGAAAAACGCAGTGTTAAAGAACACCATCCGGTATGAATCCCCTTAGGTACCCAGATTGAACGGACGTCAGCAAGGTTGTGAAAGAGGGCGAAGAAAATTCGGATTTTGCCCAGTTGAGGTGATACATCTCGTTCAGTCTTTCCTTGCTCCCGTTCCTGCTCGTGCAGGAGGCTGCCACGGAGTATAGTGATAGAGTTAGGTCTGCTCTTGTTTCTGGGGATGAGAATACCTCAATAGAGTTTACTGTAGTTTGGCTAAATGGGGTCGAAAGTGGAGGAGACAAAATTACTTTTTTTTGGCACCCCCTGTAGATGCGTGTGGACTTGTACTACGTGTGTATGTGCAGAAGAGATTGCTGGAAAGCAGTTTGGAGGGAAAAAGCAGTATTTAAAAATCCGCAATTACTTAGTTGCCAACCTAATATAGTAACGCATCCTCCTTGCAACTTTGATCATGTGCAGATCCAATGGTGTTCTTATATTTCACTTCCAAAACAAAGTCAAACACGAAAAAAATAATCTTATCTCTATCATGTACTAAAAGTGCGTAGCAGTCTCATAACGGGTCCCCGATTTACGGATGCTGCAGCGACTGGATGGCATACTGGATACGGTGATGAACTCTCAGACGGATGAGTTGCTGTGTTGGTGTTTCGAATACCGGCATTGCCGAGATTTTGCATTTTTTTGCATTCACTTTTCGTCTTCAAATTTGTCTGTTTATGCCAAATGACTACTATTTTCGTTAACAGCATGCCAAAATGACCCTATTTACGATTGTCAATGAATTTGGCGATGTGAACTTTTTGGACACGAAAGGGCCCGTAGCTCTCGAAATTTGCGATTTCGCACAAAATGAGTGCCATATTGTGTTCAGGGGGTCAAATTACCCCAAGAGACCCATTTCTAGCTATTTCCGAATTTTAACCCTAACTTCGAAAAAGATGTTTGGTCATGGGTACATGGTGCACTTTCTACTTGTAGAAGTGAGTAACTCACAAAATCGATGAAAATCAATGGAATATGCACAGCAGGGATGCCTATCGTCAAAATTTCAGCTATCAAGCACCAAGCAAGAAAAGTAGAGAGAATTTCCTAGCAAGTGATATAGTCGTCTCTTTCATCGAATGTGCAGTCGATGGTATACCCATGCCCAGCTCAAATTTTCGATTTGGGTCAAAACTTCGATTGGGCTGGAAACTTATCCCTGGGGGAAGTTCAAGCTCCTGAACACGAATATCAAATCCGTTCCGCGCAAAAATGCCTCGTTCGTGTGCTATGAGCGCCGAAAGGCTAAAAAATTGGACTGTCAAACTTGCTTAAAACTGGCAATAGAGGGCAGTTCAGACTTCTAAATGTGATTACGCACCTAATCTTCGTATTCGAATGTTTACGAGCCCAAACACTGAAAATCTGAATTTTGCAATAATTTGTCCTCAATGGAGAACGAACCATCAACCCCGTTTTTGGCATTTGTAGGGCCGCGCAGCAAAAATGGACATCAGTTATAGATTCTTGTACGTACCCTACACATGCAAAAAACAGCTTTCAAAAAGCTCGTCATGAGTTGGAAGACCTTCCTCGTGAGTCACGCAAGTTACCAAAGACGACGGGGAAAGCATGTACCGTCTGCCACAGGTGATCACTCTGAAACCATTGGTGCGGTGATTTCGCTTTCTGGTTAAGAGATACGTTCAGCTGAAAGAAAGGCACTTCCCCTCCACGTCTTCGTCATGGTGTCCAGCCAAAACCGATCGCATCGAATTCTCTGGATGTGTTATCACATGTTCCTTGGAAATGTTTGCTGATGACATATAACAGTCAACTTCGGGATGACTCCTCCTTTCCCCTTATCGTTGGCATAGTGAAGATTTGTCAAGAGGTCAGTACATTCCCCACCCTGTATATGTCTCACATCCATTCAAAGCATTACTGATCTAGTGGTTGACAGAGGTTACCTAAAACGCTGCTTTTTTGCCCTCCTCATTCAGTACATGTTTGTGAAAGTTGATGATGTAAGCTTCTCCACGAAAGATGAGACACAAGAGATGAAGAGGCTTGTTCCTTTACCTCTTTTCTGCTAAGTTCAGACAACACCTATCACTCCTGGAGCAATTAGCTGCTTGTCAGTTTTTGAGCGTGGCCCATAGAATTTTGACCCTTGTGACATTACCCATCCTCTGCCGTGACCCATTACCCATTTGCTGCCCCCTACCCGAAAAAAAACGATCACTTCGAATAGTGTTGATCGACAGTCGTAATCTGTAAACTTTGCCTTGCGCAATTGTGTTCACCTGTTTTCGATCCGGTGATCGTTTCCTCCCTTTTATGTAGGATCTCCCTCGGTATTGACCAGGGCACTCCCAGGTGTCGAGGAAAATGGCCGCCTGAATTTTATCCCCTCGTCTCTACGGGATTGTATTTGTTTTCTGTGCAAATAAATCTTCCAGACACCTTTATTGTTCTTTCTCCAAGGAACAAAAGCGAAGTAAAACCCCTGCTATAAACAAAGGAGATATGAAATGGTGCCTCCCTAATGAGAGCATGTTAATAAAACTCCCAGTAACAACAGCGCATTTTATAAAATGCTTCACAGCCCTGTATCAATCACCTCATAAAAAGCAAAAGATCATCCATACATCTTGAATAAAATACGAATAAGAAAGCGGAAACGATACTTAAGAATGAGAAAGAGAAGTAGAGATCAACAAATATGGAATCGAGGAAAACCAACAGACTTGCTTGCCACAATCTGTTGACGCTGCTTCAAAGTCCTGCTTCAGTCACCTGAATAAAACAAAGGAACATACATACACATCAAATACGACACGAATAAGAGAGTAAAAACCATATCCAAGGAGAAGAAGTAGAAAACAACAATCAGGACATCAAGCAGAAGAACTTTTCTCGCATACAGTCTGTGCCGAGGCTGCTCCGGAGTTCTTCTTCGATCATCTGAAAAAAGCAAGGGTAGTACTAAACAAATAAAATACAACGCGAGCAAAGAAGCAAGGAACGATATCTGACAAGAAGAAGTGGAGAACAATAGAAAATGGTTGCGCAGCCACTTGGAGCGCGTTAACCGACAAAAATACCTGAAAATCGCACAAATTGACCTTGTTCGAACCACATAACTTCTCTAAGTGTACATCATGCTCTTTGGAAAGCTTCTAGTTTCCTCCTTCTAATGAATTTTCAGTTGCTCTAATATCTAGAAGTACGTGAGGTGCGCGAGTAGAAGATTAGTCGAGGGAAGTAATAATGGCATGCCGGATTTTCGAATTTTGTCAATTACGACATTTTCGTACTAGATGTTTCGCAACCGGACACTTTGTCTAAAACTAGAGACCTTACTTTCGCTAAAGCGATTTCGAACGCCTCTGTATGTTGTTCAGGCCTTGAGATATTCGAGTTGATGAAATGTCGGGAAGACTTTTTTCATTATGATATAGGATGATACTATGACGTAAAGGTTTGATCAAGTACCTGCTCCTAAGTGCAAATTTGTCGGAACTGAAGGTCACGAGCACCTATTTCGAAAGTTTTTGAAAGTTTCTTCGATTTTTCCTCACTTTTGAGGTCTTCGGCACCCCCAGAGTCTTTATGAAGAGCGACGAGGCCGGGAATCCACTACAATATGCCTTTAATATAGGGTCTGCCTGTTACTAACCCTATAAACTCTACTCCGACCAAGCGGCAGAGCACATGCCGTCATGATCCATATCAATATCAAAACCACGGAAAAGTGAACGTTATACCGTTCCTAGTGCTTTTCGTGACGATTGCAGTCAACGACGTCACGTAGGAATTTCATTTATTACAGAACTAGATACCTTCTCTCTGTACAAACTTTTTATTTGCACAACTGTAACACTGTCATGAAAGCATATCAAGAGAAAGGGATCTCATCTTTACTTCTAACTTCAAGGTTTCAGTCCTGTCCGGGATCAACTTATCCACTCAAAATGCATCTTCCTTGATCGCTTACGAGCGGAGGAATAACATCAAAGCTGAAAGATATTCACTCCACTTTTCCTCACACTTAAGAACAACCCTTTGCTTCTCATATGCTTATTGCTGCCCTCTCTAGATAGGACCTTGCCTCCTGTTCGGTCAAATACACCTCGGAACCCTCGACTTCAGGAGTACCCTGGTATCAACGTGGCCTCGCTCAACATCGTCTGCTTATGGTTTTGGCTCCACGCACCTAGGCACGGACCCATTGCTCGTGCGCGATAATTGTATCTCACTTTTATCCATCATTTCCTGCGCGGAAACATTGGAAACCTCAATTTTTTAGAGCTCCGTTTATCATTGGAAAAGCTCCGTCCACCGCTTAAAGGCAGCATTAGGGGAAGTCCGGACGAAAAGTTGAAGAAGTAGTGAATGGGAAAGTCGAGATGCCTAGTAACAAGACAATGAAGAAGACGGATGGAAATAGCCAAAAACCCGAGAAATAAGACTCCCCTCCACCTTTGATTCCAGGCGCGAACGAACCTTCCATCAAGAGACGGGTAGTGCGAAAGAGATTCCCATCGGCATGTCGCCAGTAAACACAAGGGAATATTTGGAAATGCGGCAGCATCTATTTTCTAGAGTGAGCTTCATGCTAAAACTGAGAAAGCGCCCCGGAATACCTCCAATCTCTCCGCATATTCTTGGCCGCTCTCATCACAGCCGACCACGAATCACGTCGCTCGGAGGCGGAGTCGATTGTCAAAAGGCGGCATCTCTTATTGGTTGCGCCGTTTCTACAGCTCGCGGGTGCGCTATTTCGCCGGGATATCGCCATAGATAGCCTTCTTTTCCCTATAGTTTCCATGTGATTGACTTCTTTAAGGGATTTCTCAGTAAGCACATTACCCCTGATGCTGTCTCTAAAGACACCGGGAGGAGAGCAATTTTGGTTTACGGTATAGGAGGACGGTGGCTTGAAATTGCCGCAATGTACACACGGCACCTCGCCAAGACGTCGAAAGTTAATTAATTAGTGATATTTTTTTTCTTACGCTTTTGCTTATTCTCCACTATATTGTTTTACTTGTTCGTTGCTGAGTGTTGTTTCACTTACTTCACATCACCACTGAATGATATACACTCTACGAGACAACAAAGGACATCTCTACAGCGTATAACCCGGAAAGTCAGTGTGATGATGCGAACGTGATGCGAATACACACCACAGCGCCCGCGCCTTTGAATCCGGGTTTTTCCACCGATTACCGCTCCTAACATTGGTGTTCGTCACAAAATGATCATTTCATTGAATTCCTCTTTCGTCGCACCCCTTCCGCTTCTTTTAAGTTTATCGTTCTCAGCTAGCTGTTACTGATCTAGTACTATCTTTCTCCATTCTACAAATAGCAAGTGTTGCAGTAAGTACCACCCTGTCTAACACACCACTGTGGGCAATATCTCGGCTCTTTCAACATAACTTGTTCGTTGATAATCTTTACCATTTTTCCTTCTTTATGCCCAATTAGGACCGAGTTGAAGGAACCGCGCACGTTGCCTAATCAGGGCTAAATGCGAAGTTTCACGCGAATACGTGAGTCCGGCTAAGATACAGCTCTTGGAAGTGGAGCATGAGGGGATGGGGCCTTACAATAGATGCCAGCCCCTTCGTAGGCCACGGTCGGAGACGAAAAGTAGGACTGTTTACGTAACTTTCTGTTCTCTGCATCTCCTACAGCGGCAGACGAGGTGGCGGGCATCCACCCTGAGGCACGTTCGAGGAACCCATTGGCGACCGCGCCATTTACACTTGTCTAGCGCGTGAGACTTCCTCACGCTTCAAGTGTGACACGACGTCGTGTCACACGGTCCCTCACGAACACCTTTTTTGGGGAGCTATCATTTTTCTCCTTTTCACAATGATATTAGGTTCCTAACTGCATTTATGATAATGTATAAACCACGTATGTGTTAACCTTTCCCCATTCAGAAGAGAATGGATGCCTTCGATTGAAAGTGAATCAATTCAAAATAATAAACTGCTACTAGAAAGTGATGACTTCGGTGATCAACTGCTAGATTCTCTACAGTAGAACTGAGATGACTGAGATAAAATTGCAACTCGAGCTTGTAAGGTCATTTCTGCATTGCGATGAAACACATATGAATACTCCTACTCACCGACTCAAAAAGTTACTCGAGGGTAAGGCTAATGATCGCAGGCGATGCTTTAGCTGCTATAAAGAAACGTGCATGATTCAAGGGGGCATATACGCTGTATTTCTTGCCAGGAGAGTCCGTACCCGTTGCAGCAGATGCACGCACTGTTTTTGTTTTGGTTGTTTCGAAATAACCACAGTCAATGATCGTTATTTACCCCTTTATTTCGAAGCTCAATAAAAAAAAAACAATCAAAAGTTATTTTTCTGGACCATGCTCTGTGTAGAAAACCTTCGTACTTGAGGTATACATAGTAAAGAAAAGATCAAACAAAAATTCGAAATGAAGCTCAAAGTATAAGTTACAAGGTTGCGACACGACATCATGTCACACGGTCGTCAATGGGTTAAGCCGCAGTCTTACTTTGCGTGATAGTTTGCATGCGACCCTCACTTAAGATACCAGGAGGTGGGCAATCTTGGTTCACCTCATGGGAGGAAGGTGGCTTGTAGTTGTCGCAATGCACACACTTCATCTTGCTAAGACGTCGAAAGTGAATTCATTAGGTTTTGATTGCGATCACACTTTTTCTCTCACGTTTTCGCTCATTCTTCATTGGATTGTTTTGCCTGATTGTTGCTGTGTGTAGTTTCACTTACTTACATTATCACGAGTGAATGAAATACACTCTACGAGACAAAATGAAATTTTTGCAGTGGACAACTTGGAAAGTCAGTGTGTTGATGCGAATGTGACACGAACACACACCACAGCGCCGCGCTTCTGAATCCTGGTTTTTCCACCGATTATCGCTTCTAGATTTGTATGTTCGTTACAAAATGATCATTTCTTTGCATCTTCCTCTTTCTTCGGACTTTTCCGGTTCCTTTAAGCAAACAACTTTAATACATGGGTAAGCGAAAAACTCAAACGTTTGTGCACGATTTCTTTAAAATCTTTTACTGTGAGCACAGCCCCTCCGGTATACGCTCCGCTCCCTTTCGCTGACCTCCTTCATGCATTTCAAAAACACGTTAGTGACCCCAACTCGTTATACCCATGTTTTTCCATTCGAGAACCGGATCAAAGGCAGTGGTAGGAATCTCGATTGTATCATTCACTCCTATCTTTGATACCGACGTGTGGATGTTTTCGTCACGAAAAGCACCACGTGACTTCGGTTGATACGGACATCACGATACAATAAGTATCATTCTGCTATCATACCCAATACTCAAAGCCTTAGCTATTGTTCGGTAGAGTCAAGCCTAGGAGGCGGATCACGTTAGAAAAGAGCTCGTTGAAAACGATGCATAGGGTGTATACAAAAAGCTAGGAATGAAATTTTGCTTGACACGGCAGAAATCGTTGTTCGCACTACGGGTGGGCTACAGTAGGTAGGTGGAGATTGCTCTTTTCTGTTAGCATTACTCAGCACCCCTTACCGATTTTCATCTCTAACTCCACCCAAAGTGGTTCACCCCCTTTCTTCTGGTCGCTCACACATAAATGATATTTTCGATCGGCAACGATCGATACTCATGGTCGACGAAATCTACTCACTGCAGCTGTGTTCACCTATGTGTGGTACGATAATCACTCCCTCCCTCTTCTATGTGCTTGGATTTCCCCAAATTCTACAGCATCTCACATCGTGTTGCGCATTTTTTGGTTATGGTTCCGCCCACCTCGTTTCATATTTTTCCATATTTTCAAGGTATTGATTCACGTAGTTCTTGTAAATATCCCTCTCGCAAATGCATTGGTTTTTAAGTTTATCAACAATGTTATGGTTTGTGAGGTTTTCCACTAATTTGTTATGTGAAGTATGTAAGATGGGTGTTTCATATTTATACGTAATTCTGAAAGGAATATATTGAACTGTACTATTGTTTTGTATTATTCTGGTGCTACTGCTAGAATTCAAGATTTTGTTGATATTAGTATAAACTGAAACTTTATGTACATAGGCATTGGTAAGTTACAACTTTTCCATTTTTGTAATCACCTTTCTTGTAATATTCAAGGAGGACATTGCGGCAAACAGAGTAGGAATACATTTTTCCTCCAACAAATGTAAAAAGAAGTGCAAGAAGCGAGTCCCCACAACAAAGGATAACATATACTGATGATTTTTGTAATGACCATTTGGTTGAGCTGTATAGTTCCATTTTGACAACTTCGAAATCGGATGCGTTATGTAACGTACTAATGAATCTGTATCCGGATTAGCCCTTTTCTATAATCCTTTTCATTTTTCTCATTTTTCCTTTCCCCTTTTCTGAGGTCTCTTAGATTGGGATACGGGTGTTCATGTTCCTAAGTAAGAGCGCCAGTAATTTTGGCAATATTACCGTATGCTTTGATGCAATCACTATTTCCGAATGGGAAGGCTGTAATCAATAGCTCAATCCACAAGTCTTTCCCTGCTTTGTGCTGAAATTTCAGCTCTGTTCTCAACAACGCTTTCAAGTATGATAAAGGAAAGGAGTTTCCTTCTGCAATTATGGCTGCAGTGTTGGTAAACGTATTTGCTTTTATCATTCTCTCAGTTTTCTAGTGGTTGAACCTAAGTATTGAGCACCACATTCTGAACAATAAAGGCAATAAATTACATTTTCATTGCAGCAGTTAGCTTGCTCATAGGTGTATGCATTCATTTAAATTAGTTGTGCCTGTAGGTAGTCGCTTCTATCTATCAGATTACATTTCTTCCGTTTTGAGCCGCAAACTTCGAGAGAGATTTTGGTACAGCCCTTGCATTTTAAAATTTTTTGACGAAGACCGTAAAGGAGCATAGGGGGGCTTCGGCCCGCGTACGGAGAAGTTTGTAGGGATTGTCATGGGCATTTGCAAGCCTATATGTAGAGTACTGTTAGTGAAGGAAGTTTTCGAAATAAAAGTTTGTTGACCCTTTATAGGGCCTGGTACATGTGCCAGTCACCACTGTAGTAACATTAAAGAGCCCCAAGAGGTATAGTCCGTATGGCAAACAATGTGTGAAGGATTTTGTGAAGGAGAAGCAGTAGAGATGAAAACGAAATAAAAAAGAAATATAGGTAAAAAATATGAAAGTAGGTTTGATAGAAGTAAAAAAAGAAGAAAATAGAAAAGAGAAAGTATATGGATATCTCGAAGAATTGGAGATTGATTATCAAATGTCACTGCCGTATGCTTTCTCCTGTATCTTGCAGAGGCTTCTCCTAATCAGTGCAATGATTTCTTTTTGCATCCAGCAAGTCGAAGAACCTGGCGACCGTGAAGGCATTATCAACGTACCCATCTCGGCCACTGAACGAAAAAAGTGGCAGTGGCGTTAGTGGCGATACTGAGGAAAGTGCTCTGATCCGAATTTGTGGATCAACGCATAAGCTGGGAAGAACTACACTAACGCTCAGAGATTAGGGACGCTAGTGTATTTAGCGAGGATCCGGAAATTTGGTAGACCGAGTGGTTTGACACTTAGAGGTACCATTGGGGGTAGTAAAGGAAGGAAAACAGTGCATATAGCACATGTGGTCTGTGGATGAAATTTGAATCTTTGAAAGATAATATGTGACGAGACTCGTCTCGAAAAGCGAGCTTTGGGGTCTCAATCCCAGCCCCGTTTTGTCACCCCTCCCCTGCTGCGCCACTGCCGATGGCAAAGATCATGCGAAGGCGAGACGCTTGCGACTGATTGGCTTGGTTGCTCTCGCTGTTTGAAAAACTGGAGACAAACTGTTCCCCTCAGCGCATTGCCTCCTTATTGCCAGCTAGCGGCTACTAATGCAGATGGCTCGGAAACACGACTTCCAGTGGGGCATCCTATTTCCGAGCCGTACTCATTGGGTTTTAGACGTTTCGTTCGGTTCTCCTACATTTTGTACAACTAAGCACTTCGACTTTCTGATTATACATTCACTCCCAATCGGCCATAATTACTCCTGACGGCGTTTCAAAGGCATCAGAGGTGGTAAGGAGGAGAAGGAAGACGAGAAAAAAAATTCTCGCAAAACAAATATTCGAGGTTAGAAAGAGCAATCGCTTGTGAGACCCAGGTTGAAAAAAGCGACTGCGGTCTTTATATGCGATCTATCGCGCATTATCGCGAACGGAACATATCACCTTCCCGAGTTACACGCCATAGGAGAGGCACTACATGCCAACGTAATTGTCCTTTGTCGTCAGGTAAGGCGTAATTCACTCATTCACTATGATGTGAAACATCTGAACCAACAAACAGGTGAAACAATGAAAGGGAGAATAGGCGCAGGAGCAGGAATAAAAGTATTTTTATCATAGAGATTTCTCACTCGGACAAAACGCATGCGGTGAATTGCAAGTTACGACATTAGAACTGCGCTAGGGACTATGCTAAGCGGTGTTCGTGCATTTGCGATAGTCTGAACGAGCGGCAAATGTTCACCGTAAGCCTAAATTCACCCTTTCCGGAGTCTTTGAGCGAAGAGGGTTCACCGAACTGCACTAGCCCAAACTGAGGACAGATGGGAAGCTCTCATCTCACGGGGAGATGTCCATTTTCAGAAGGACCAAACTGAGGTGACTTACAACTAAACACCCATAGGCTCGCGTCACCCGACACCGCAAATGTATCGATGTGTTGATGGGAACATGCTATCAATCAATATTGGGTTTGGGACTAGTTTTCTACAATTTTTTTGTGTTTTTCTTACAGAGGCTCTTCTCTCGTGGAGTGAGATCAGCGGTAATGTACCACGCAAAGGTGCGTTTTGTACCCTACAGAAAAGTGCAGAAAAATCTGTGTAACTGATCTACTTCCTTTAGTTTAAGCATCTGAAATGTGGATTGCGGGCGGCACGAAACGGCGCTGTCGACACTTAGTTTTTCCCGATAGCGATAAGCGCCAAAACTGCTTATGAATCTGCGTCTTTTCAAGAAATCGTGGTGCAGATGCAAGGACAACTACAGAGCTCGATGCCATTTGAAGAACGATTTCCGCTCCAAGAAATTCACGAACAGCACTTGGCAGTGTGGCGAGGGTCGTGGACACTAACACGGAAGGCCCATCAGGTCCTTGTTAGCTTTTTCAAAACGGTTTCTTGCACTTCATAGGGTCACATACATGAAGCAGAAAGCTGGTCTGAAGTTTGGCTAAATGGTTTTGGGGGTCCCAGAAAATGAGTGACAAAGTTGCTTAGAAAGAAACAATTTTGACAACTTTCTGCAGTGCTTTCCAGCTGTGGCATTCAGTATATGCATATCAGAATACTATCTTCAAACCTACACTACAACCACTACGAGTTGGTTCAAAAATGCAGAATCACTTATGGTCACTGCTAAACGAAGCAAAAAAATCTCATATGAGATGCACCACAGCAGTGTTCTTGGAGTGGTTGGATGGTCGAATGGATAGTGGGATAGACTGGAGTTGGCACGCTGGAGGAGGCGTTTATGGTCCACGTCACCTCACGTCATCGGTTTTGTATTTTCTTTACTTTCTTTGTTCAGCGCTATATTACTTGCGCACATGCAAGATGACTGCAATTTTTGTAGCTGGTGCACGAAAGTGACCTCATTTACAAGCTCCCAGTGGTTAACGTGTTTGGACCCTTCGGCGCCCCTAGCACGCGTGCAAACGTTTTCGTGCGGAGCTAGTATGATATTCGTGCTCAGGAGACCCAATTAGCCCTAATCCAAATTGAAGTTTTGACCCAAACTAGAGACACTAGTATGGTCATGAGCAAATATTAGGTTGGCAACTAAGTAATTGCGGATTTTTGTTAGAAAATCAAAGACATTTTTCCATAGAAATAAATCACCTTATATTGTAATGTATTGCCCATTTTTATCAATGACCTTTTGCCATCTTTCAGGTAGCATCACAATTTCGCGTTCATAAAACTTCTGGATTTTATCAGTAAAAAACTGAGTCAGGTACGATTTGACCTCATCATCACTACTGAAATTTTTACCACTCAAAGAATTTTGCAATGATAGAAACAAAAAGTAATCCGATGGTGCAAGGTCAGGACTATATGGTGGATGTGGCAAAACATACCAACCAAGCTCCAATAATTCTTGCCGAGTGGCCAAAGATGTGTGTGGCCTTGCATTTTCATGATGGAACACAACACTTTTTCGGTTAATTAATTCGGGTCGCTTTTCTTGAACTGCATTGCTTAATTTTGTTAACTGTGCAATGTAGACATCAGGATTGATCGTTCGGTTGGATGGTAGGAGTTCAAAGTAGACAATTCCTTGGTAATCCCACCAAACTGACAACAAAACTTTCTTTTGGTGAATATCAGATTTTGCTCTTATTTGAGCTGGTTCACCTGGGCGGCTCCACGATCTTTTTCGTTGGACATTATTGTAAACAACCCATTTTTCATCGCCAGTACTCATTCGTTTTAGAAGTTGATCATTTTCATCACGTTTCTTTAGCAAATCGCAGATGTCAATGCGTTGCATTAAGTGCGCTTCACTCATATATCCAGTTTTGACACGTACCTAAGTTGTTCTAAATGCTTTTCAATACATGTGTGATACCTGTAGCTTCTCTGCAATCTTGCGTGTTATACTGTTACGATTCGAATCAAGTATTGCCTTGACTGGGTCGTTGTCAACTCCAACTGGACGACCAGAGCGTTTCTCATCTTTAAGAGAAAAATCACCAGAACGAAATCAGGCAAACCATTTTTGGCACTGCCGATCTTTTAAGGCTTCGGCACCATGAACAGCACATAACTTTTTGAGAGCTTGTGATGCGTTTTTCCCTTCAAAAAAAAATAATAAAACAATACATGACGAGAATGAATGTTTTGATTCTCCATTTTTACGCCAAACGAAAATAATGCAACTGATTAAGAGGCTTTCTTTACTGATTGATAACAGGATTGCCTACTATTAGATGACAATATGTGTTTAACATTTGGCCTGCGCCAGTAGAGCTAAATATTCAACCAAAGCCATCTATGAGTGAAATTCGCAATGACTTAGTTGCCGACCTAATAGTCACTGCTATGCTTGTACTTACCACAACTATAATCACTGCTATGCTTGTACTTACGGCAACTGTAAGGTCGTCGGTGATGTTCTTTCGTTTTTCAAGCAATTTCATTACAAAATACGGAGCATACCAAGAAACAAGGTAATCACCATCGTGTTCTAGCACTCTTCGCCACCTTTCAGGCAATGTTACTATGCCATCCGCTTGGAACTGTTGCGACTTTGATTTGAAGAAGTTGCACAGCACCGTTCCATGTCGTCTTCATTACCGAAGCTTTTTCTTTGAATCGCGTCAGATTGGGAGAGGAAAATGTGATAATCCGATAAAGCAAGATCAGAGCTTCAAGGATGGGGCAGCACTTTTCATCCGAGCTCGAGCATTTTTGTCACTTTTTCAACATCTGGGCGAGCATTATCGTGTAGGAAATGGATCGTGTCACGGTTCAGTCGTTTCTCTGTGATTTTCGCTGCCAGTCTATCCAGCTTCTCACAGTGTGGGTCTGCTCTTTGTATAGTGTTGCGGGCCAGCACCCGCGATCGTTCGTTGCCCACCTCCGATGGACGTCCTGACCGGCCAGAATCTTTGACATTGTAGTTGCTTTCTCGAAGGCGTTCAAACCAAAATTGTGCCACAAATTTAGACATTGAACCCTCCCCAAATGCAGCGTTTATACGACGACTGGATTCGGTTGCTGAGAGGCCACATTCGATCATATAGTAGAGGGCTCCGTAAGTACTCCTTTGGTACACTTGTTTCGCCAGAAAAGGTTGTCAGGGAGATGAAAGACAATAATACTTATAGATGCGCGTGAAATTGTACTACATGTATATGTACAGAAGAAATTGCTACAGCAGCTTGGCAGGAAAGCAGAATTTTTAAAAACGAAAGAAGTTTTCCGACAGCCTATACCAGCCTCGATTGTATTCAATGGATCATGTGTAGAATCAACGCAGTCCAAGTTAACTGCACCCGGCAACACTATGAGATGGCAAAAGATAGCGAATATCTCCTTATATGCCGACCTCCTCCTGTTCAGTGCTCTTTACTATGGTGGTTGTAGTACTTGTGATCGAGCCATTTTTTCGGCTTGAGTCGAAATCGCGATTAGGCTGAAAACTCGTCACCCAGGGTAGTTCGACCCTCTGAGTGCGAATATCACACATGCTTTGCGGTAAAATGCCCAGTTCCGTTGTTATGAGCATTGATTTTGTACGTGTGGTCATACATGAGCCTAAATGGATGAAAACTAGAAAATGCAAAAACTTGTCCTCAGTGTGGATCGAACCATCAGCTAATTTCTGGGCCTGCCAAAAACATTCAGCCGAAGACAGGTTTTTTGTTTCATATATGTGATCCTGTAAAATACAAAAACCCGTTCGGAAAAAGCTCACCATGCCTGATGGGCCTTTCTTGTGAAAACTGTTTCATAAGGTCGGCATGTCGAGAAGTGCTCTTTATGGTTCACAAAACATTTGAACATTTATTACATGTTATAAAACATGTGAGTAAAAGTAACAGAACACAGACAACAAGTATTGAAAACAACGACTCGTTGACAAAGAAAAATAGTTGAAGTCTTAGCTCGCACGCCGGAGGTGATGAGATACTGCCCTCTTGAACTTTTTAAAAGAAGGAGGTATTTCCAATGTCTTGCTGATTTTTAGATATTGCATACCCGCGCGAAATGTGAAGAAGTTGCGTCCTATAGCTAGCCGAGGTTGCCGAAACTGAAGCTTGAACTTTACGCCTCTAGCCTGAGATGGAATTAATTTGAAAAATGATGACTTCTAATACATCCCGAGGGATGCTGCTATAAACAAAACCAAGAGCTCTAATGAAGAGTTTCCTCGTGAAATTATTTTGTATCTTCTCTAATTTATCAATGCCTGTTTTCATGTGAGGATAGAAGACTGATGTACTATACTCCAATATTGATCGAACGTATATTTTGTAAGCTCTCAAAAGTAGCAGTGGGTCCGTAGACTTAAACGCCTTGAACAACAAGTACACTCTCTGTTCCACCCTAGTAGCCAAATTTTTTAAGTGTTCCTCAAACTTCAATTTCGAATCGACAAAGAAACCCAAATCCCTCACTACATCTGCCGTGTCGATAAGCGTTTGACCAATTCGGTACTGTTTCCTAGGATTAGATTTACCTAAATGCAGTACTTTAGTTTTGCTGACAGAAAGCGGAGGCTTATTGGTATTAGACCAAGAAGCAATGGCATCAATCGCCTTCTGTAACCCAGATTCTCCAGTGGACTCAACTGGATAGTAAACCTTCAAATCATCTGCAAACATTTTGATCTTAACCCCAAGTTCCTCGATTCTATGTGGCAAGTCGAATGTGTATGTGTTGAATAGTATGGGGGAAAATACACTACCTTGTGGGACTCCGCTGGGAGCCTGTTTAGTGGAGGAGAAGGTCCCATTAACCTTCACCTGGAAAGAGCGTCGCTTCAGGAATTCATCTATCCATTTGATAATTCTACTGTGAATACCAATTTGGGTGAGTTTACCTATTAAAATGGAGTGGTCCACCTTAAAAGCTTTCTCGAAGTCAAAGTATATAACGTCTACATTCTTCTTGTCATCTAGTTTTGAAGTCCAATCATTTAACGCTTCCAACATCAGCGTTACCTTGGATTTTTTTGATCTGAACCCGTGCTGATGGTTGGATATAATGGAATTAGACTCTAAATGGTTAATAATGGTTCCTTCAACTATTTTCTCTTTAGAACAGCGATGTTATACTGACTGGCCTATAGTTACCAGGATCGCAGTGGGGTGGCTTTTTCTTGATTGGTATAACGTAAGCATGCCTCCAGCTGTCAGGGACGTAGCCTTGAAAAAACATCAGGTTGAACAGGAACTCAAGGGGGAATGAAACTGCTGTCTTCTTAATGAAGCAGCAAGATATACCATCTGGTGTGAGAGAGGCACTACTTCCCCATTTAGCAACTAGCTGAAGTATTTGTTGGCGACTAAACCAAACAGAATCTCCCATTGAAGCAATATTATCCGTAGATGATTCTGGAAATGAGTCTTTACTACTATTCACATAAACTTTCTAAAAGACGTTTGCTAATACCTCAGATTTATCTACATCTGACACAACTACAGTCCCGTTTTGGTCTCTTAGTACACTTACTCCTTCCTTCCTATGAATTCGAAAGTTCATAAACTTGTAAAATGCTGACTTATTCTTGGACCCCATGACTTTTCTCTCTACAAACGTGTTGTACTTCTTTAACTTTCTTTCAAACCTAGCTGAGACAAGTTTGAATTACTGCCAATCTCCTTCCTGATTTGAGGCCACAGCATTCTTATATGCCTTTATTTTTGCATTGTATGTGGCTGCAAGGTGAAGTGGTAGTTGCGGCCAGTTGATGGATGATTTACGAAGGGGAACGAAAAGAGTGATACAATGTTTCAAGATAAAAACAAACATCTCATACATTGTACCTACATCCCTACAACTATGAAAGGACCCTATCCAGTCAATCCCACTGAGGTAGGCGTTTATCGCTTTATAGTCAGCTTTCTTATAATCAAGACTAAATGCAAACTTATGCCGTTCGAATAAGCCTACGAGGCCAAATGCTATCGAGGCATGATCGCTATTGCCTACTGGTGCAGTGAATGAAGTGTTTTTGATGACGTCAGGTTTATTGCAAAATGGTAAATCGAGGCTGTGATCCCCTCTCGTTTTGAATCTGACTAACTGAGTGTAATGGTGGGTACCCATCATATCAATCAGCGACCTCGCTGATGCCGGAGCACGAGGAGGACATGTACTCCAATCTATGTCTGGGTGATTGAAGTCTCTCATGAAAAGCGAAATCTTATCGCAAGAGGAAAGATCACTGATACTTTTTATCAATTGCTCGTTGTGCATTGTATTGCATCTAGGGGACCTGTAAACTAATATAATTCGATAGATGTTATCAATTAAGTACAAGTCACATGACAAAATCTCGTAAGCCTTAGGTACACTCTCATGGAAAACAAGGCTCGGGTAAAGGTTTCTTTTTACCATCAGTGCTACTCCTCCCCCTTTTATTTGGAGTCTATCGCATCTAAATGACTATAGCGCAGGCCTCTCCTAGAAAAGGTTCCAGCTTGCATCTCGGCTTTAACCAAGTTTCCGTCAAAGCTACGATATCATAGCTAAGTAAGGAAAGCTAATATGCAAGACTTTGAGCATTCCTCCTTAGAGAGCGAATATTACTCAGAAAACATCGTATCTCATTACCTGAGTTCCGAGGAGCAGCTAAGCGTTACCCGCCGGATGAATTGCGGAGGGAGCACAGTTACCGACAGTATCAGCAGTTACAGAAATGACTGGACTGGAACTAGCAAGTGAAATCTCGCTTAAATTGTTGGAGGAAATAGGCACAAGAGATGAAGGTACAGCAATAGCAGGAGGTTCAGAGTTGAGATCTACAGGATTCATATCGACATTCGTTTTGTCACTACAATTCGCGACTTGTTTAGCCTTGTTGAGCTTTCTCAATTCTCTCAGCCTCAATCTTTCCGCTAGAGGAAGAGAAGGTCGAACGTATATGCCACGAACAGGAAAATTTCTTAAAAATGACGCACGAGATAGAATTTGTCTTTGGAAAAAAGAGGTGGGAAGAACAACCTTAACCAAACGAGAGTAGTGAGCACTAGGCTTACCCATCCTATAGAAAGTCACTGGAGCACATTCAACATCAAGAAACTGGAAGATTTTCGTAATACAATCGAAAAGATGGAAGATTTTCTGGGTACTATCGAGACTGCTAATCTCATTAATGCCTGCAATCACAACTGACCTAGACATCTCACTTTCCTCACAACATTCTCGCTTAATCTTCAGAGTGTGAGAGGAAGAAGCATTTGAATCTGTGGTTAGTAGAGCAGTAGACCTATGGTTAGCCATAGCTTGTTTGAGAGAATTTATCTCATGTTTCAATCTCTCATTCTCAGAAACCTCTGCCTCCAGTCGTTCCTCTAGGAGACGATTGCGACGCTGTAGATCCTCCGTTTCTGAAGCCTTCTTCAAAAGGTGTCCAATGATAGTCTTGAGGTGGGGCGGCATAGCACTATCGGAATTGAGTAGATCAATTGCATCGATAAGTTCAGCACCTCCTTCCTGATCACTCGGGGCAGAGGTTGGCGGCTTCCTTTTGGGTCGCCGTTCCTTAACAGAGAAACGAGCAAGTGGGGTGTCCATGTTAACCGAGGGCAAAAGACAAGACCCTTGTAGGTGGCAAATTTACAAACAAGAGTGTCCTTGACACCGGAAATCAATGGTATGCTAGTCGCACACGAAGAATACTGCAAGAGAATCAGGTGAGGCATCTGAGAAGACCCCATGGGCAGGCATCAGACGACCTCACACCTCAGGGGTGGAGACCTTTAGTCGAGAAAGTATACGGTAAGAGATAACTACAGGATAACTTACCAGCCCTGCCCGTGGAGTTACCCTGTTTGATTGTTTGCACCGACTGTTGACCTTCGGAATGCAGTAGGAAATGTGCACGACAAGTGGAAAAATTCCACTTTCCTGAATTTTTCTGGTTCTTCGCTCAGTTGCATACACGCATACACCATGTTAAAGCCCACTTTTCGCTCTATTCAAATAGATTAACGGTTAGTCCCCAAAATATGTCTGGATTTCTGTAGGGTCTACTATAAACAAAACGGTCAAACGGCAGCTCCACACCACTCCTCTTCTCCGGCTCACAAACGACACTTCTTAACACATGGTGACAATTCATGACAACCAAGAACGATCTCTCCAATGAATGATAAAAGGTTAAGCTTATAGCGGTTAGCTCTGCAGGCATGAAGGCGGTATGGTGGTCTGCGAGTGCTCTAACCTACCACAGGATGATCGATCTGAGAGTAACTATTACGGTCGAGGAGTACCGCGAAGATCCCGACGAGATGCATCACACACTGCAGATCATAGCTCAACATTGGCTAGTAGAAGAACTATCTTTCTTTGCGATCACGCACGTTCCATCTGTCGCGTTCCATCTGTCGCGCTAAGAAGATTCTAATGAGCTGAGCTGGGCTACGAAGTTCCGCCGCATCCACCATAGTCATCTGCCCTGGTTCACAGCTTCAAGATCTAACATGATGCCGAAACCACCTTCAACGAATTCAACGCTTTCAGATCTCCAGATTTTTGGGCGACCGTTACAAAAAGCGTGTATTTTGAAAAAAGCGTATATTCTTATGACTTCTTGCGATTGATAAGACTTTGTAAAAGGCGACACATGCGCTATCGAAGGTGAAGGGCGAAATCCGCAGAAACTTTCCCAACTAATAGCTCTAACTCTTGTTATTACGTTCTTTCTTTACTGTTGCACTACTTAGCACCCTGACTTCGTACAGAAATATAAAGGATAAAGTTTTGGGCGTTGATGAGACCCTTGTCGTGATGCGCCACGCATTTTAGTTTTATTCAGCATAGTGGTGGCAGGTGGATGCCGTTTCGCCTACACAATGACTTGCGGGACCAGCCGATTTGCAAGTCTGCTTTCATCCTCCCAGATGAGTCTGATACCAATTCAGCTACCCGGAACGGACGGAAGGTTTGGTTGTTTCAAGCGGGCATTGATGTGGGATTTGATCCCCGCACTATAAGAGTGGAAGTGAAATCACGAAACCATTGCGGCTGAAAAACACTGTGAAGAACTCGGCAAGATGCGTCACAAAGTGCAGATCATGAGCCCATTTTGGTTCATAGGAGACCTATCCTTTTTCACAATTGCGCACGGCACCATGTCGCATGCACACCATCGGCTTCCGTTCCAATTTCCTAGTCCATTGATTTCTGCATATCAACTCCTCGGCGACCCACAGCTCTAACTCCAGCTTCCGGCCTCCTTCTAGAAGTGGCCCATCAGTAGCGCAGTTCGACTCCAGCTATTACATCCAGAGCTGTTCCCCATCAATTTCTGGATGTTAGTATAATATATTTTGTTTTCGTTATTTATGCTGTGAGCGAACTTTTGTAGGTGATGAAAGTTTCATGATAAAGACTTAATATAGATAATTATATACCTGAATTCAATATAATGGATCGAAAACTTGTCGGGAAATGAGGTGTGGAGAAGAGGTCAGTAGACAGTGCAAGCAATGGGAAGGGTCACCCCGCATCCTACCGTATACTTACCCCGTACAATTATGGACTGAAGGTGCACACTTCACCCCAGCAATCTTCAGCACACTCCTCAGTCTTGCACTAGCAGAATATCACCTAATCGTGTGTATGCCGGACAACGTGGTCACCTTGCCAAAGCGGTGTTTGCACGCATTTAACCCATTGACGACTGCGGCATGCACTTGTCTGGCGCGTGAGACCGAGCGGGATTTTCCCACGCTCCGTGTGTGACACGACGCCGTGTCACACGGTCCCACAGGGACACATCAATTTTCACCTTTTTGCACTGTAAATAGGTACCCACCTGTATTTATGATAATATTAGACTGTCGGGAAATAAATGACGCGGTGTGAGTATTCCCAGTTTCATGAGCAATATATGACTCCTCAATGGATTTTAGGAAACATGCAATAGCGCGTTTGGAAGAGCAAGATTTGCGCTTTCATTTTTGCAATTCACTTCAGGGCAGTCTCAATCACCAACTTTTTTATAGACCCTAAAGTCAATCATGGAAAACCGCCTTCTTCGAGCTATCATGCTGCATGAATTCAAACTCGGCCACTCTGGAAGCGAAGCAACCAGGAACATAGTGAAAGCATGGGGACCGGAGTCGACTTCGAAAAGCACTGTGCTACGTCGGTTCAAAAGGTTTGCTTCAGACGATGAGAGTCTCGAAGATGAGCCGGGTCGAGGTCGGCATTCATCCATCGGGACGAAGTTTTAAAAGCAGCCGTTGAAGCTAACCCCAAGACTATTACACGGGCGTTAGCAGCGGATATGAGGGTACATCACTCAACAGTGGCGCGCCATCTTGCGGACATCGGCAAAGTGAAGAAGACGGGAAAATGGATCCCCCATGATCTGACCCCGGCTCAACAGCTCGCCTGTTTTGACGTTTGTAACAATCTGTTAGTTAGGTACAAAAATGAGCCTGTCCTCAACCGCCTCATAACCGTGTATGGAAAGTGGCTTCTGTATGGCAATTGTAAGAGGGGATACGTCTGGGTTAATAGGTTTTCCCCTGCCCCCACCTTCCCGAAACCCGATCTACACCCGCAGAAGGTTCTCCTTACTGTGTGGTGGTGTAGCAAGGGTCTAATCCATTATAGCCTCTTGCAACCCGGCCAAACGGTCACGTCAGACTCCTACTGCCGTGATCTGGAGCTGATGCATGAGAAGTTGCAAAAAGTTTGGCCGGCAGCGGTGAACAGAAAGGGCGTTGTCCTGTCGCAGGACAACGCGAGGCCCCATACTTCATACATCACCCGACAAAAATCGACTCAGTTAGGGATCGAGGTCCTACCTCATCCTCCATATTCCCCAGACCTTTCCCCCACTGATTATCACTTTTTCAAAGCTCTCGATGCAAACCTTCGCAATAATTTTTATAATATTTCAGCTGAAGTAGAATCTGCTTTCCTCGATTTATTGATTCCTGTGATGCTAATTTTTATTCTAACGGTATCGAATCTCTTCCTTCTCGTTAGCAAAGGTGTGTAGACTCTAACGGTTTTTATTTTGATAAATAAAGTTGTGAATGAAGAAAGTTATGCTTTCTCAAAAATTGCCGTCGAACCGCGTCATTTATTTCGCGACAGCCTAATATATAGACCACATTTGCATAAAGCTCTCCTCCTTCAAATAAGGATGAATGCCAGTGATCAAAGTGGACTAAATCAAAATGTCGATAGGCTGCTACTGAAAAGTGGATTTAAGCGACCAAAGGGCGTTATGCATGTCGTTCGTGAAGAAGACTACCAAGAGACACACCATGCTTTTCTTTCATCTCTTGACAGACTGCGGTGATCAACCCTGGATTCTCTACTGTAAAGCTAAGGTGACATAAATAAAACTGAATGGTCACAAACGTGAGCTTGTAGAATCATCACCGCACTGCGATGAAACACTCATAGGCTCGAAGAGTTATGCGAGGGTAAGGCGAATGATCGCAGGCGATGAATTATCTGTTATAAAGAAATGTACGAAATTCAAGGTCGCATATACGCTGTATTTCATGCCAGAGTCTGTACCCGTTGCAACAGATGCAGGCACTATTTTTGTTTCGATTGTTTCAAGATAACCACGAAAAATATGGTCAGTGATCGTTATTTACCCCTTTATTTGGAAGCTCGATAATTCAGCAATAGAAAGTTATTTTCTTGGACAATACTCTGTGTAGAACACCTTTATATTTGAGGTATACATGATAATGAAAAGATCAATTAAAAGTTTCAAATGAAGCTTAAAATATAAGTTACAAGGTTGTGACACGACATCGTCGGTCCTACGCGGCCAACGACGTGTGAAACGACGCCGTGTCACACGGTCGTCAGTGGGTTGGAGCCTAAATCGTGCCTCCACTGTAGCGAGCCGAAAGAGGCCTACTTGCAACTCTGCTCCTGATATAATATTTTGGTGCTCCCTGTGAAGAGCTGCGATTCTCTGCCGCTGTATACTTACTTCCATTTTCTCAGTAGTTGAGTAGTTTCCGTAAATAAAATCTGTCAAGATGCAATATAGATGCAGGATATAGGTGCTATGTAGGTTTTAAGGGGCTATGTAGGGGGATAGAGGCTAATTAAGCGGGCGTTGACTTCTTGTCACTTATATGGCAGCACTACTATTTAAACAAGCTTTTTGCGCAAAATGAACTCTGTCAAGATGCAATATACACTGATGTGCAAAAAAAGCAATTTTCGATCACTGTGCCTCTGCCAGACAACATAGCTCGATGAATTTCATATCATATCAAGAGAGAACCTTGACGATATTGTACAGAAAGCAACTGACAGAGATTCTGAGTAAGACGAATAGTCATAACATTTTCATTCAACCATGTCTATTACACATAATTCTTCACGATTTATCCTGGTAATACAGTTACACGGATCTTATTAGTGTATGTGATCACCACGGACAGCAATACATGCTCTGCAACGCAATGCCACACTCTCTAGAGGTTGGTAATGAGTTCCTGAGGCAGGGCATTCCACTCCTCAACCAGGGCAATTACAATTGCTGGATCGTCACTGGTGCATTTGGTCGTGCTGTAATGCATCTATCCAGTGCATCCCACACGTGCTCGATGGGATTTAGGTCGGGGGAACGGGCGGGCCACTCCATTCGCCGGATATTCTGTCATTCTAGAAGCTCCTCCACCTGTGCTATTCGATGCGGTCGCGCATTGTCATCCATGAAAATGAAGTCAGGACCGATTCCAGCTTTGAAAATACGGACATGATGTAGGAGAACCTCGTCGCAGTAATGCTACTGTTGAGGGTTCCATGCTCAAAAATCTGGAAGTCAGCACGGCCATGCAATATGATGCCTCCCCATACCATAACACCTCGACCACCAGTACGATAACGTTCGACAATGTTTCCGGGAGAATTGCGTGTCCCACCTCTCGTCATATGAGGGGGCGTCCAGAATCACTGCTCAGACTGAACCTGCTCTCATCCGAAAAGAGCACACGGCTCCATTCCTCATCGGTCCATTCGCCATGCTCCTGGCACCACCGTAAACGGTCTCGCCGATGCGCGGGGGTCAAAGGAACACAACGCAGCAGTCGTCGGACGAAGAGACCACCTCCATGCAGTCGTCTTGCCACTGTAGTACGTGAGATGGCTTGCCCTAGAGTCCTGTTACACGTCGTTGCAATAGCCGAAGCCGACACGAGGATCTCTTCTTGCCTGCTGCACAATGTAGCGGTGTTCCCCTGGTGTAGTTGTCTTTGGTCGATCACCTCCTCGCCTTCGGGCAGCGGTACCAAAGGTTTGGGACGCTCTCCATGCACGTGAAACAACGCTGTGAGCGTTAGCATACTCCTAGGCTACACTCGTCACGGTTCGACCTTCTTCGAGTTTCTCTATGATCCTTCCTCAAGTTAAGTCATCCAGATGCTCTCTTCGGGACATGATGTATCGAAGGATACTACCACAGCTCTTTGCAGCTACTCCTCGATTGAGAAAACAATTCTTCATAACCACAGACTGCCTCGATTTGCGCGGTCGGCCATATTTGGCATTTTATTCAAGCTCCTCTTCTACCGAGAAAAGTCTAGCTTTCTGTGCATATCCCATAGGCGAGTGGCAACACGCTCCCTCACTTTCATTTACTTCGACCCAGTCACTGGTGTTTTATGTTACTTTATCCATCTCGTCCCTAAGTTTTGCACACCTGTGTAGGTGCGAGATAGAGGTGCTATGTAAGGGGACACATAAAGAGTAATTATCCACACGGTTCACATCCGCCGAGTGTACAATACAGGGTAAAAAAGAGATAAAAGTGTTGGGACAAAGTATTCCTGGGATGTTGCTCTTCAAGCAGAAATAAGCTGTGGCTCACTACTTTCCCCGTAATAAATATATGGAGCCCATTGGGCACAGTCGACCCATAGAGCACCTACGGCATAGGCGCACCCAAAGCAGCAGAGCCACCTTCCGTGGTTGTTTTCTCGTGAGAAGCCCCTGAGGACTAGCCTCTAAGTACATAGCCACAGAGTCTCGCTTCTTGAACTTGTATAACGCTGCTGTGATCCGGTGCCATTTTTCATGTCTGAAACCCGCCTCCGTAGTAGTTTCGATGGTAATGGCACGTTCTGGTTCGTACTCTGTACCTCCCAATACGAATCCTCCGTGAACCGTAAGCAGACTTTACAAAGTTGTGAACGAGGGTGACGAAATATCGGGTTCTGCCGAGTTGAAGTGATCAGAGCCACTCGTAAGAACCTCCCGATCCTGCTCGTGCAGGAAACTGCTACTGAGTTTAGTGATAGAAAGAGGTCTGTTCTTAAATTTGGGGATAGAAATATCTCGTCAAAATCTGCCAATGTTCGACTAAAGAGTGTAGAAAGAGGGAGGAAAAAAGACTTTTGGCATACCTTGTAGATTGAAAATAAGAAAAGAGCTGTATGAGAGGTTAACTTCGCCACAGTGATCCAACATGTGTTGTTGAATCTGGACGAGTATGGCTTTGTGACTATACAACACCATGGGACAACCTTCCTTGTACTACCATCAATCCCATTCATTGAGCGGGGTAACCGGATGAGTTGTACTGCCTACAACACGTCAAAGAGGGGGGGGGGGACAGAGGTCAGTTACGGATGTACGACAGTGGCAATCTCACTACGCCATTCGACCTCTCCTGACCATTACAGGGAATGCACAGTTAGTTACTTAATTGCAACCCCGACTGTTAATAGCGCACACAACAATCACACCCATTGGTGTAAAATGTAAAGATTCTTTTGCGAAGAGAAAACTACGGGAACTAGGACCCGGGTGGGGTCCACGAGGTCGAATTCCCGCGCGCCCGCGCGCGATGAGCGGCACGGCGGGTGCGAGTGCCAGTGGCAGGGCATGGCAGACTTCAAGCGAGGCAGTGTGGCATGAGTGGAAAGCGCAGACGTGACGCAGTCACGCTCAGCCGGGCGATCAAGGGCAATTGATACGGCGAGTCGTACGGGGCGCCGCGAGTGAAACGCCGCTAAGCGGAAATTCGACCTCGTGGACCTCACCCCTAGGACCCTAATCCGAAAATTTTCATTGGTGGGTGCTTTCGCGAGCAGTTACACATTGCTGGTGCTAACGTTGCAAACATCTCGAATAACCGTGTTGGAAGTATCCTGAAAACACTCATCAAGGATGAAATTTTATTAACAATTTAGAGAAATAACTATCGCGTAGGCTAAGATAAGTGAACATAACCGGGAAGACTTACGTGAGATTCTTTGTACAAAGTATAATACAAGCATTTGCACATCACTAACTTTAACTATAATTCTTTTTCAAGGACTAAAGTTACAATAGATGACGTTCTGGAGCAAAACGGCTTGAAATGACAAGTTCTTCGACTAGAACTTAACCAATGCGTTCGCGACCCGTACGAGAGATATTGGTACAAATTTATCTCCTTAATGAACTCGACTTCGCCTCTTTGACACCTCATCTTTTTGCTCCGCACTAAAATCCAGCATGGTCATGATCGCCTGCAAGACAGTAAACTAAATTCGTTCAATCGATCGACAAATATGTACAACCTGCAGATGTTCCTTGGAATCCCCTTTGTTTAACAGATAGTAATAAAATGCATCGTGAAGAAATCGAAGTACAACACGGTCCTGCGTCATCTGGTCTATTTGAGCAGTCTGAAAGCATTATCTCAACGTGGTTAAACAATATTCAATTAACTTAGAAGAATCGTCTGCGAAAATTTGACTTTTTCTCATACTGACTTACACATATTTATGTTGTATTTGCTTACTACCGATCACATGCATCGTCCGCGCGAAAAAAGCAAGAGCCCGCCCGCTGAGATACAGCTCCTAAGAGTAAGGTTCGACGGGCTCAGAGGGCAAAGCGGCGGCGGTCACATGGTCGAAGACGCAGGGTTGAGGCAAAACAGTATAGGGCGTGTATATTTTGAATGCGTTGCTATCACCGACAAATTCAGAATGTGGTTCGGGGAAACTCTGAAGAATTGTTTTGTTTGAGTTCTCAAATACTGCCTTCGAACAAAGAAAGTCTTTGGTACGCTTGACATTTCTGTTCGTGTAGGGTATCTAGCTATGTTTTAAGAATTAGAATCATGAAGATTCCGCGCACGAAATCTTCAAGGGAAGATCTCGTGTGTCACATGTTTCCCTGAGAGGGCCACGAGAGGTACTCAGGAGTTGAAATGACACCTCCCAATAAATGAACGTGCAGACGTACGATGTAGAACAAGCTCGCATTGGAAGCTTCAGCTTTTTGTCATGGCCCTACGGTGATGCACGTGGTGCGGATGGCCGAGTTGTCGGGGAAGGAGTAACGGTCGGGGTCCGGTTTGGTCATCACCACATCGCCTCCAGTGATGCCGTTCAATGACATTGCGCGCAATTCTGTAATTTTTACCCGAGGACTCCATCACTGGCGTAAGCCGCTCACGGCGCTCATTACAAAAGCATAGAAGTAAGTACCAATGGATAGGTCACGTGTTCCATAAAGTGTTCGCTTCTGCAACTATGAAACTCAGTAGTGTAATCCTGCATTGCTCTGCCCAGCGCGGATAAATTGATATACACTGCGGTGCATAATGATAAAACCACTCATAAATTGTTTAAAAACTATCATAGTAAGATATTTCTTGGAAACTTCTCAGGTATAGATTGTAGCAAATACGATCGCGCATTCGCACATTGAAACTAAGTTCCAGACCAAGATCAAGGAAAAATTTTATCTTAATTTTTCAAAAAATGCAGCTCTTGCGATGGTGCAAAATGATAAAGCCACCCCAAGTTTTTCCGTCGCTTCTCATCTTTATTTCTTAAAACGTTTTGCTGCTGTAATGTCTTTCTTTTTCAGGTAATGGGGAAAGGGGAACCCTCATTTGATTTTGAAAAAGGTCAAGTTGTCGCAAAAAAAGCGCTGGGATTGTCAAATCGTCATATTGCGCGAGAATTGGACCGCAGTCACACAGTCGTCGACAACTTCCTCAAGGATCCTGCAACATATGGAACTAAGAAGAGTTCTGGGCGACCTCCTTCACTTTACGAGAAGGATAAGCGCCGTATTCTCAGAAAAGCATCGAATTCCACCAAGTCGAGCTCGGATATCAGGTCTTCCTTAGAGCTAAACGTCTCCAAAATAACTGTTTTGCATGTTTTAAAAAAGTGCAAGTTTATTTCGCGACAGAAAATGAGGAAAGCACCATTCATGACACGAGAAAACCGCAAAAATCGAGTGCAGTTCGCCAAAACATGCAGCCGAGTGGACTGGAGTAAGGTAGGGTATTAGGTCGTAAAGTCCCTCTTGCTTTCTTATGATGTTTTTCATTTCCAGATTGTTTTTTCTGATAAAGAAAGTTCAACTGCGACGAATCAGATGGCAAACGATATTTTGAGAGAGCACATGCTTCGATTTTCAAGAGATTTCAAAGAAGGGGCCGTAATGTTATGGGCCGCATTGAAGAAACGTCTGAAGTTTTGATTCGTTCCTAGAAAGGCGAGTCTTGCCGTTCATCAAGTGGTTACGCGCAGTGCTCTTCTTTCTTCCAGCGTGAAAATCGGAGCCGAAATCTTGTTTTTGGGCAAAATAATGCAGCAATCCACGTCAGCCAGAGCACAAGTGCATGGTTCAGCCGTCATCGAATAAGGCTCCTGCCCTGGCCGGCAAATAACCCAGACCTTAATCCGATGGAAAATGTATGGAGCCTCATGGTGCGACGGATTTACGCAGATAACAGGGAATTCCAAGGAGTTAAGGAGCTCAAAGAGGCTATAATCCACGCGTGGCACCAAGTGGACCAAGATCTCATTAATAGTCTTTACATGAGTCTAGACAATCGGATTTTTCAGGTTATTCGGAGAGAAGGAAGGTCAACGGATTATTAGAGTAGCCTATTGCCCTTCCTTGTTTACGAGTTGTTGAAATTCCTTGCTGGCTTTATCATTTTGCACCACCGCAAAAGCGACATTTTTTGAAAAAATGAAGATGAATTTGTTCTGTTATTTCGAGCTCAAGTTTGGTGTTAATGTGTGAATGCGCGATCAAATTTGCTACAATCTATACCTGAGAAGTTTCCAAGAAACATCTTGCTATGATAGTTTTGAAACAATTTATGAGTGGCTTTATCATTATGCACCGCAGTGTATTAGGTTGTCTCAAAAGTCTTGTAGTATTTTTCCAAAAAAAAAAAATCAGTAATTCTTGTTCACTTCGAGGCAGGTCCAGGCGATTCAGGAATATAGCAGAACGTTCCCTAAGCTTTCTGAGAAAATATATATTGACCCACCAGATCCCGTGGAGAGAGCTACAATGCCCGTTGTCGATACCCACCCATTTCGCGGTGTCATCTATTATGAGCGGTCTTGCGGCACCAAAACGACGGAAGCTTGCCACTCCATCAGCGCTGTATTGAGCAAGGGATGTGTGAGCTACGTGACCAAGCGCCGCTGGTTCATCAGCTTCAGCAACGGCGAGATTGACATGAAAGACAAACCACGCTTGAGACTGTGCTGCTTCTGGGACGCGGAAGGAATGCTTTTCCGCGAGGTGCTGGTACAAGGCGAGACAGTCACCGCTTCCGTATGCACCCGCCAGCTCCAGCGGCTCGCCGTCGCTGTTCGAGAAAAGCGCCGAAAAAGGTCCGCGATCACCCTCCTTTCTGACGATGCCCGCTCCCATTTCGCGAAAAGTACCCAGGCCAAGGGAGCTCGGCTGGGATGTGCTGCCCCACCCGCCATACTCTCCAGACATTCCCCCCTCTGGCTATCACCTTACCCATCCTCTCGAATCCTTCCTGGCCAAGAGAAAATTTGTTGATTATGACTTGCTTGCGGAGGCGATCGCTGACTTCTTCGACTCTCAGAACCCAGAGTTCTGGGAGAACGGAATCAACGATTTTCCTATAAAGTGGCAGAGGGTTGCCGATAACAATGGTCAATACGTTGTTGTCTAATTGTTATTTGTTGGACGAAAAAAAAAATAAAAAGTGATGATCGAAAAAAATACTATTAGGATGGCAACTGAGTAATTGCGGATTTTTAAATACTGCTTTTTCCCTTCAAACTGCTTTCCAGCAATCTCTTCTGTACATACACATGTATGTACAAGTCCACACGCATCTAAGGTATTATTGTCTTCCATCTCCCGGATAATCCTTTTCGGTAAAATAAACATATCAACGGTCAACCTCATTTCCAATACAAAAATTATAAAAAAAATTTTCTTTGAATGGCGTTAGACAGGGAAAGGAGAAGGTGATAATCCGATGGAGCAAGATCAGGGCTATTAAGGTGGATGGGGCAGCAATTTTTATCCAAGCTCGAGAATTTTTTGGCGAGTCATTTTTTCAATAGTGGTAAAAATTTAAAAAAAAATTTTTAAAAAATTCTCGAGCTTGGATAAAAATTGCTGCCTTATAGTTCTGATCTTTCTCCACCGGATTATCACCATTCCCTTTCCCTGTCTAACGCCATTCAAAGAAAAAAAATTGGAATTGAAAATGAGGTGACTTTTGATATTTTTATTTTGCCGAAAAGGGTTATCCGGGAGTTGGAAGACAACAATACCTATAGATGCGTGTGGACTTGTACTACATATATATGTACAGAAGAAATTTTGTAAAAAGCAGTTTTGAGGGAAAAAGCAGTATTTAAAAATCCGCAATTACTTAGTTGCCAACCTAATACAAGACTTTTGGGACAACCTAATACTTCATCAACTAATTGATGTCACATGGTGAGGTACAACTTGACCATTTTGAAGTCCTTTGACTATCCTCACGCGCTCTATTCACCCTCAATGATCTTTCAATAAGTCGTTTTCAGCATTCCAGGAAGACCGATCTTCTCGGTAGATACGGAAGCTCCGTATATGATGGGCATCTGACGTTATTTTTGTCGCTCGCTTCGATGTATTTCTCTTGTTCACATTCTGTTGATCGTTGGAGCATAATGAGTTTTTTATACTGAGCATGATTGTTAGTTGCACGCTTTTCTCATCGCGGTCACGTGTCGGTGTCCGTCCTCACCCAACCAGATTTAGCCCGACCTTTCAGGTCGAGTTTTGGAGGATCCAGAGGCAAACGAAAAAATAGAAAGACACCAACTACTGCTAAGTAGATAGTAGGCAAATCTGTGTTCCAGCTGTGAAGATATGGCTGAAATCGATTTGTCGACTCCCCCGTCGATTACTTTCCCAGGGTGTGCGCAGATATGGCAGCGAATCGCGTGGCCGCCGCGGCGAGCGGGGCGGCGGGTACGAGTGCCAGTGGCAGGGCATGGCAGCGTTCAAGCGAGGCAATGTGGCATGAGTGGAAGCGCAGACGTGACGCAGTCACGCTCGGCCGGCTCCCAAGGGCAATCGATACGGCGAGTCGTACTGGTGGCGCCGCGAGTGAAACGCCGCGAAGCGATTCTGTCATATCTGCACACACCCACTTTCCCATAACCCTCGCAGGACGAAGCAGTTAGATCGATTTCTATAAAAACCTATTCGCCAAAGACAGATATCCAGAAATGCTAAGAGAACTAATAATGTAGCAGCGATGTGTTCTATTTTGATTCGAGAAAACCGATGTCTGACGTGTGATGAAATCGGAAGGAAGTGTTGAAGTGAATTGACCGCAGTTCAAGACTTCACCTGCATCACCTTGAGCGAATACGGCAAATATTACTGGAATAAGCTTTCTGGCTGCAGTTACAGAAGAAAAAGGATACGATCATGATAAAGATGCCTTCCCCTATTGCAAAAATCGCATTTGGCCCAAGGTACGAAATGTTCTCCCCCGAACGCACACATGGTATTCCCTCTACTAGTCCTTTCGGTTTGCTCCGTAGCATACAATCGGAGGATCACAGCCAACATTATTCCTAAACCGTTCGCATCGATTAAAGAAATGGGGACCTTACAGAGGTCTTTTCGTGCAGGTTGGAATACTCTGCGAATTGTAACTTGACGATTTCGCAATAAGATCAGATACAAATCGATCACCGGGCTCCTTTGCGTCGCTTCCTTAAAATACTCACAAGATAAGTGTTTCAACTTCCCATGGAGCTGAAATGAGACCAAGATGGATCGATAGAGCTCCAAACACTGATTATAACTGTGAAAACTGAAATCGAAAAATGCCATGCTGAAGCGAGTTAGGAGGGGTTGAAGTTTGCCGTGATATCTCATTGGCGAGGCACTTTACCATAAGCACGGCCGCTGCTTGGCCAGCAGGGGGCACCGTGGCATTTTGCACTTACTGAAGCACTTACTGACGATGAAAGATCTGCAGGATAGTAGTTGAGGGTTTGCTCCCCGCCGGTGAGAAGTTTTTCGCATTTTGTCTTTTATTGTCAGTGACTGCTTTTCTTTAACTTCTGTTTTCCCTGTACTGGTACCTATCGCACCCATCATATACTCTCCCACTTTATTTATAACTACTAACATTACTCATACGGAAAGGAAATCAGTTCGAAGTCGTCATCTGCAATGAGACACATATCACCGATGCGCTTTTGGACGCTGATGTCAAAACTGTGTTCAATATCTGCCAAAGGATTTCCTGAGGGGAGTAATGGGCGTTTACCTGAATGAGAATGCTATTACATGGTACGTTCGGAAGCCCATAACGCGCGTTCTCGTGCAAAAGCAGTGTGATTTTCGTGTTCAGGGAATCAAATCACCCCAAGGCACAAGTTTTTAGCCAATACGAGAGTTTGACCAAATTTCGGAAAAATTCACGGGCTCGCGGGTGGCAACACACTGCACAAAGGAGAAGTCGTTGACTCTTGCCGAGGAAATGCTCTTATTCGACGCTTGTTACGTACGTTTAGTGCGATGGGCAAGTGTAACAGGTATGTGTAGGTTATCTTGTTCGGGTCGCTAGATTTTTTTTTTGTAGAGGAAAATTCAAAAACTACCGCTTTACCTCTGGCCACCCCCAGTTTTCCAAAGTTGCACCAAAAACGGGATTAAAAATTCGCACAGGAAGGTTAATCCACCCCCTGTATACGAATATCATAATTTTTTTACGCAACAACGCCTATTTCGTGTTTTTTTCTATCTGGTATCCTTCCCTTGTGATAATGTTAGTAGTTATAAAAAAGTGACAGGGCAAATGATTGGTGCGATAGGTACCAGTACAAAGAAACATTCAGAGAAGAAGAAGAGCAGTTACTGACAGTGAAAGACAAAGTGCAAAAAAACCCTCTCCGGCGGGGAGCAAACCCTCGCCCACTATCCTGCAGATCCGGAATATTAAAGGAATCGTCCACGGAAAATGAGTTTCTGTGTTACCCATATATTTATGTTGTATTTGCCTAATGTTGGCCTCATGCAAAATTTCACGCGAAAAAATGTGAATCTGGCTGAAATACAGCACCACAAAGTGCGGTCCCAGTGGGCGGGGCCTCCGTGTAAAAGCCTCGACCCGTCTTCCGCCGCCGTTGGGAACGGAGAGTGGGACTGTTTACGTAACCTCCTGTTCCTACAATGCGTCTCAGACCACGGCGGACGCGGTACGAGGCTTTTACACGGAGGCCCCGCCCACTGGGACCGCACTTTGTGGTGCTGTATCTCAGTCATGTTCACATTTTTTCGCGTGAAATTTTGCATGAGGCCAACATTAAGCAGATACAACATAAATATATGGGTAACACAAAAACTCATTTTCCGTGGACGATTCCTTTAACAGTCTGCCACGGTGGCTATTGGCGGCTAACCAATGGCCGTGCTGATGGCGAACTGCCTCGCCAATGAGATATCACACACGCTGTGACCCTTCCTAACTCGCTTCAATATGGCATTTTGCAAGTTCGGTTTTCACACTTACGATCAGTGTTCGAAGCTCTATCGATCCGTGCGGTCTCATTCCAAAGTTCCACGGGAAGTTGACACCCTTCCCTTGCCAGAGGGCATAGCAAATCGAGCTGAAGCGACTCGTATGAATTCTTCTGTGAGATCCGAATTTTCCAAACGCTGATTCTACCAATACAGAATGTAGCCAAAATGCCGTTCATTTTTAACATAAGGAAAAACGAAGAATAGCGGGTGGTGAATCATAATGCATAGAAAGATCGACCATAGTAAAAAAATGTACCTCAGGCAAAACTTAGAAAAAATGTGGTAAGTACCGCAGCTCTCCCGTTAACGTCGATTTGGCTAAGTAGCTGCGATCAGTCGTCAACTATATGCAATTAAATGAAGTAGTGTTGTATAACCTCCTCTTCAAAAATTAGAAACATGGAAATTTTCCGTAAGTTCACCAAGGTAAAAGCGAAATTCTGAGTGAGCCAAGGTCATTTAGCTACGTGATATAAAATCCGTTCTTTTTGATAATCTTAGCTTTGTAGATAACATTGAAATTTTCTTATCTCACCTACCTTCACTGAATGGTGCGTTAACTGGTAAACATTTGCACAAAACCGAAACCTTATGGCTTTTGATTCTGCGGATTTAACGGCTCAGTAGGGTGAGCCATGAACAGTTTACAACCTTTCGCACAAACCGATATTTTCTTATGTTCAACACAGCTTACTGTTAGACATGGCTTGTTCACTTATTTTCCCCTGGAATCTAGGTATACTCACCTTGACCGACATTCTCCCACGTCCGGGCCTTTCAAAACGAATTGAAGAGTATCCCCCTAAGCACCGAACACCTTAGCGCGCCACGTCGACAGCGGATGGAGCTTCACATGGTCCATGTGCGCTCCAAACATCTTGAACTATGTCACACTCGACCCGAACTTGGCCGATCTCCCCGCTCCTTTTTCAGGAGGTGCTGGCTTTTAAGCGGACAGATAAACAAAGAACGAACAGACGCAACAACTCCTTATTTATCTATAGGTTATTGCCGGTCAATTTACCCGTTCCAGTGCATTTGATTGAGCCATGCGGCAAAAGCTAACTGCGCGAGCGGTCGTGCTGCTGGCTATAGAGTGCGTGCGTGCCATTACGACAGAAAATTCGTGTGACGAGATGGGGCGAGACAGGGCGCAGTACTGGTTGAGTCCTGAAGCGATTACGCCTAGAATAAGGCGTAGAGCGTCGTCATCGCCTTACAATCCATCCAATACGGCGTGTACAGCTAGCACCATCGCGTCGCATACCGGACGCCGCAACACGGATTTTCTGTCCTAATAACACACACCCCCAGTAATTTGATGTATATTTCAGCGGGAGCTTTCCATGCGAACCCGATAGGCATCCAAACTTTCTAAACCAACCTCTTTCATGTCCATTGTGGCAGCTTCTTGACCTTTTTTGAACATTACTAAATACATTTCCTTCCTGAAAATCCACGATAAAACTAACATCATTTCATTGGAATCGATCAAAGACAAGAGATTGGTAACACACCTTTCCTCCTCCATGTCGCGAATCTTCTTCTCATAGATCGCGTTTTCCTGCCGGCTCAACTCTAACCTCGCATTCACTTCCGCCAGAGCGTAGCAGGCATCGGAAGAATCCTACAGGTGATGCGAAAATCATGTGAACAAAAAATATGTTTGGCTTATACCAACCTGCTCAATTTTGGCGAGAAGCAATTCAATTTTCCCATGCAACGCATTTTTCTCTTGTTCAAGCCTGTTCAACCGTCCCACATCAACTGATTTAGAATTTGCGGCTTTAGTGCTGGCAATCTGCAAAAATTCGTAGATCTGCAGAGATCCATTTGATTCTGAAGAAAAGCTGGTTGGCTATTTGCTGAAATAACGATTCTGAAAGCTTATCTATAATGCAAATCAAAGATATGCAGTTGCAAAAGACTAATTATTTCGACGGGTTTATAAGTTCAGGGTCTCAGTGTTGTAACGTAATCAAAATCGTTGGTAATCCCTGACAAGAGATTCAGAACTGTTAGGTTATTAGTGAAATGAATAGTTGAACTGAATAGAGAATGTTTTCCGGAAGTAGAAGTATTACGATAACGTGAAATCGAACCCTGAATGAAAGTGGAGTCTAGTGAAATGAAATGATTATATCTTCATCACAGAAGAAATGTGTAAGCGTGATCGTGGCTCGCTATGTGCACTTTAAAGACACCAGAAGGGGGTAATTTTGACTTACGGTAGAACAGACGTAGTGTGGACGAGTTTAAGTGGCCGCCATTGCACAAACTCGCCAATTTGACGCCTTGGCATGGTGCCAAAAGAAGATATTTCTATTATAATTTTGTTTTTTCCTTTACTTTTTACTTTGTTCTTTCTTATATTGTTTCTAGATGCACTTACATAAATGCTAATGTAGTTGGGAATGGCCACTCCACTGCGCTGGGAGTCAAGTGCTACAGCTAACGTTGGCCCACGGCCCGTCTCCTACAGCGGACAACTCGGAATGGATGCGCTGGATGGGAATGGGAAGCGAATACACACCGCAGCGTCGCGCTTTTGAGTCCGGGTTTTTTCGCCTGTTATCGCTTCTAACCTTGAGTGTTCGTTATAAAATGCTCATTTCTTTGCATCTTCCTCTTGTTTCGGACCCCTTCCGGTTCCTTTAAGGCATTACCGAAATTTATTATCCAATGTTGACTACGAAACGCCTGAAACTGACTGTGGTACATCGTCTCTACACCCTGAGTCTATGATTCCGTGTCGATCTCAGCGTCGCTCGCCCTTCCACGGCTTCATCGCGACCGTCTCCCCAACACAAAAGTGATGTGCACGCAACACACTAATAAGTCCTGCTATAGCTAGCAGAGCCTTGACAAACAGCTCACTTGGAATAGACTGAATAAACTCAGTGGACCCACCATTGCATTAGCATCGGATAACTGCTCCAGAAGTGCGCGGTTTTCCCGCGACAATTGAGCAACCCGCTCTCGCAGCGAGACCACGCGTGATTCGCGGCGATTTTCAGCTGGATACTGAACTTTAGGCTTGGGTTCTACAAAGGATACGCTACGTTGATGGCTGGACTCGTGCCAAGACTGAGTCATCAAGTTCCTGGAAGATAAAAGTTACTTCAAGCCTTCGCGTGACTTTGCGTTTTGAAAGTAACCTTGACAAGGGAACAAACGGCTTAGCCGAACTGTTGCCAGGTAGTGAGGTTATCGAAGAAGACAGCGATGGCGGATTATTCTGGAAAAAAGGATATATAGTGCTTCAATTTACAATCTTATTCTGGAAAAAAGGATATATAGTGCTTCAATTTACAATCTTAGCATTGCCATAGAGCCTTAATCACTCCAAAAACGGACTGATATCGAGTGCATAGCGCATTCGGAATCAAATGTAATTATTGTGTTCAGAATTTCCTAACACATAGTGAGTGCCTACCGTTCTGGCACTTCGCCGTCGTTCTTTTGCCTCGAATTCATTTTTTGTAGATGCAGCCCTCTTCCGCTGTTCGCTTCGAGAACGACTTCCCTCACTACTTTGTGGTTTGGCAGCGGTAATTCGACAAACGACGCTCTCACGAGTAGAGCCCTGATCGAACGGTGCCGGATTCTGGTAAACGATCACGCTACTCCGTGATTCCCTGAAGAGATTTCTGAAGCCTTTGTACAACATTCCATACGCCGCATCTTCACAAATTTCATCAATCCATACCTTCGATGTTCACTTGGAGTATGACAGCTTCTGCTACGAGCACCATATGGCATGAAGTACACAGATGATTCCACAGAGGTGTCGGCCTCTCTAAAAGTACATTGAGTCAACGTATAGAGGATTCGTAGACAAATTCAGCATCAGCCCATTGCAAGTTAAGTATTGCACTCGCCAGTGGTGTCTGTGAGCTGCCCAAGACAGCCAGGTGTACCCTTATGTCAGATTTCGCGTTGCGACTTTCTCCTTAACTGCATTTGATGAGAATCGCATGTAACTGCGTAATCATCAATCATGTATGGAGAAAAACATTCAAAATGAAGGGCTCCTACCGTACCTGCGCCTATCTTTATTCATTTTGCTTCTATTATATTCAGCTTGTTTTCGGATCGGTTTGTATTAGTAGGCGGGATTCGGATGAATTAAGCCCATTTTAAATGTTTTCCATCACCCATTCTTGATGATAGCGTTTTGCATCATTCAATCCATTTCCTATGCCCTGCAACGTTATTATATGCATCATTTTTGCTTCATACATAGCATTGTGGCGTGAATAATGTATTTTGCGTTGTATCGAACTGGGACGCAGTATGCTTCAGGCGTTTGCACAGATCCGCCTAGGGTGAAGGGCCTGGGATGAGTGAATCACTTCCGCCGAAATTCGAAAGTCCGATCCTGAACAAGTAGACACAAAACGGATTTGGAGCGCCGGTGAATTATTACCACCAAAACCAACGGCACCATTGGAGTGTGCATTCGAATCGGTGCAGGAGTGAGGATTCTCACTAGGTTTCTAGTTCAATCTTCCAAGTTCGTAATGTGCAATCAGCAGACTTCGTGCATGCGTTTCATTTTTGTTTTATGATGTGAATCGATGGGAATGCACACTGAATTGTACAAGACCTTGCTTGCTTACTTTCATTAAAGTGGTGATGAGCAAGACAATGTCCTAACTTGGCAGCAAGTGCAGCTGCGGCATACTCACGTAATCACAAGTGAATACAAGTATTCAGATGCCTGGTTGTAGAGTTCCATGATGTGTCATGTTACCATTATGAGGAAGAACTGTGGTCAACCACATTTGTGAGAGGGTATTTCAATGGAGGAGCTAGTTTTTTATGGCTTTTCCCATCCTCTTTCTTCTAGCGTGATGGTTTTATTGATGATGCAAGTCAACTAGCAAAGAGAGGAAAATGATAACTACCACGAGTAAACTACACAATTCAGCGAAATGATGCAGTTAGGTGAGGGGTGATTTTGGTACTCCACTATGTTCGCGTCCAACGCTATTTTTGCTGATGTATTTGCTTGAGACACCTTAATTTAGAGGGAAACCACTACCTCTGCAATTGAAGCTGAGATTAAAGTATGTACTTGAGTGCACATACTGATGATTGTAGAATGGTAACAGATGACGGGCGACAATGCGACAATGAGTGGCTCCCCTTCCTCCTCCCTGCCTACATACATGAGCACCTTATTCAAATGCGAAATGCATATATCGGTTATGTAAACCAAGTGTATAGCGCATGCTCGAAGCCTGTCGATTGCCCTATGCAGATTTGGAAGACTAAATCAGAAACAGTAAAGGATATAGACATGCATGCCCCAGTTCAGATGCGCGACCAGCCATAACGGAGCTTCGGCGGTAACGATTCACCGCACTGCCAAATCCGCCTTGGCACGTAGATGCTTTCTTCTCTCTTGGCTGAGGCACAAGTTTATCTACTTTTCTAATATCCTCGTGTTGGTAAGAATGATACCAAGCACACGATGTAAATAAGGATGGTAGATAGCATAGGAAATGGAACAAAAGCATGAAAAACGCTAGCATCAACCAAGATTAAACTGAAAAGTTTGAACTCAATTAAATTCAAAGTTCAGCTAAAATCTATCGAGGTAAAAACAATTCTGAAACAAGCCCAGTATAGCGATAATATCAATAAAAATAGGCGCGGATACGGCGATTCCCACTGAGGGCAGTCAACTCGCGCAAAAACATCGCTTGGCGCCGCGTCGTGACATACGATCACAACCGAGACTGCCGATCGCAGTCAGGACGCGTCGTTCGCAAGGCGCACCTAGAAGAAGCGCTTTAGATGGTGGTTACGCGTGGGACTCATGGACGACATCAGCCTGTAGTCAAAAGGCAAGAGGCCGGAGGCTAAACTGAACTTAGGGTTGCCGAAGTTTAATCATTCAATTTAGAGTGCACACTTCTACGGATGCACACCGCTTCATCCATGCTATGCATACATAGAAGTTTGAGTGTTGGCTTGTCTGTCACTGTGTACGGTACAGCCGGCCTTGCTCTAGCAAAAATGGGATTTGTTATTATCTGACGTTATTTCGGGAACGGTTCCTTTTAGTGACAGCAAGCAAACCAATAGTGCATAAACAAGACTAGCGTAGGCTATACCTCTCGCTCTGACATCTTGACATTTCCAGTTCACCACGTAACATCGCTAGTTGAATTTTGAGTTCACGCCTCTCTTCTTGTGCACGTTGATAGCCAGATCTCATCGCATTCAACTCGCGAAACATCGTACCACATTTCTCTTTCCATCTAAACAAACACTGAGGGTCTAATGTTCAAAAAATGTCCCAAACAGTGAAAACTCACATTCGAACCTCATCCTTATCTATCACGTCAACAGCGAGGTTGCTTGCACTGCTACTTCGCACTACATTTGGAACCTTTCTACGTACAGCGCTCACGTGACGTGCCATCACTCCTTCGCGACGATATACTTCAAGCTCAGCTCGTGCCTCACTCAGCTCATGAGAAAGTCTCTCGATGCGAGTCTAGACATGTTAGCATCATCTATGAGTATGCAAGAATTCAAGAGTCAAGTTCTCCCGCCGCGAACGGCTCAAAACACAAAACGTCTGTCAAAGACCTCGATTAACGAGGTAGGGAGAGTTGCTGACTCCATCTCCTCAAAAATCAGTAAGCTAGAGCACTACTACAAGGTGCGGCGGAATTACGGTAACCCGGTGCGTGAGGAAAAACATTTGGTAGAGAAACCTTCTTGTCCGTGAAGCGTTTCTCTGTACCAGTTTACCAAGTTCCGTTGTTCTATTTTTGATGCAACGAATACTTTGCAATTTTGAAGAAGGATGAAATATAGCCGCACTGCAGATCTTTTGATTTACATCGGCACGGTTTTCAGGTAGCTTCAGAGCTTCGACGGTATTATAAAGCAATGCGAGTGAGGATCTACCTACCGTAGGGGGTGATCTCAACGGTCGCGCCGGTCGAAACAGAAATGACCTCGAAATGGTGCACGGAGGCAGGGGAATCGGCGCAAGAAACGCCGAGTGTGAAAATTATCGACCTGGTACAGCTTACACATGGCCATATGCAGCGCGTTCCTTCGTAAAAAAGGAGACTCAGGGAAGCCTACAGTAGTGCAGAACGACCCACGAGGATGATCCATGTGCTCGCAAGGAAATCGTTCCGCGAAACTTTCAAGAAGAAGATACTGTCATAATGGATGACCTTCTCGCACAAGTTCTTCTTGGCTTGCCATCAGTCATGAGGGAAACAACGGTAACAACCGAACGAAGAGCGGATAGTGGAAGCTGCATGGACGGAGGGGGACAACCTTGGAGGAACGGATTCGGAGATTGCTCTACCGTTCCTCACGCTTGTTTAAGAGGTCAGCGCTAAGTACAGGACCCATGATTGGTTCTTTTTCTCAAAATGAAATATGTGCTTTAATCCATTGCCGGTTTGGCCAAATTTTGTCGGCTGGACCCACCTCTTACCAGCCTAAATGTCGGCCCCATCCCAGCATACTAAAAACTGAACATCAGTTTTCGTAGAGCATAAAAAACCTCTTAAATTATATGACATGCTGCAAAAACTTTCACTTTTATTGGAAAAATTTTCGTTTGAAAGAAACGACACTATTTATGGAATGGCCCAAGAGCTAGAATGAGAATTTCGAAACTGGCGCGCAGCCAGATCGAGTCAAAAACGTAGATGTGAGAGCCGGCTACTGTCCAGCTGAAGGTGAGGAAGCAGGGGTTGCGACGTTACGAGAAGGTGCAGGGAAATTCTCTACGATAGGTACGATGCAATTACACCAAGTGCATACCGTACTTACTCGTGGTTCTCTGTGGTGTAAGCTCACAGCTACCCGCGTTGACCAAGTACCTCGAAAAAACAGAGATGAAACATGCTCTCGCTGGGCAGTGCTGCATCCCTACTATATTTTTATGAACGCTTCGTCTGTCAATCTTTCTTCTGTTAGCCTGTCTCTCACTAAGTTCGGCACTTGAAGAACGATCAGTAGAGATAGGGGAACGCCGTGGGTAGAGCACAGAATCAAGTTAGGAGCGTACATTAGTCATGCTGAGCCGTGCTAATATTCAGGTCAAGTATTTTAAATCGTTTCCGAAATGGTCCAGACGCAGGGAGAAAATAAAAAGAGGTCACCATGTGTTTCTGAAAGTAAGGAAAGAGGCCCGCTACAGAGGTGTACTTCAGGCTGAATGGACGGTGCTTCACATAAAGATTAAAAAATCGGTTACAGCACGGTTTAGAGAATAGAAAGAAATGGTGGAGGTGACCAATGAACAAAAAGTGCTGACCACGTTTCAAGAGAGCGTAGACAAATGAGGGGATAGTGCAATGGAACAGATGGTGCTCACTACAAAAATTGTACTTCGGTTTTAAAATGGTTTATTCATCGCGGAAAAATCGGTGGGGTCAGCAGTAGCTATAGCTGAGAAACGGAGAATAAAATTTCACGTTGAGCGCAGGCTGCCGCGAACATTGCGGACAGGTTTTGCATCAATGCCAGGAGCAAAAATCGAGAATGCAAAACATCACTAAAGATGGTGCGGAAATGGAAAAATACCAACCATGTATTAGGATGAGGAAAACGACTATTGCCCACACTAATAGGTAAAAACAACTATCAAGGGCTTCTATATATAATGATTGTCGCTCCATATCGAAATTATCGGATTGCACTAAAGGAAAGGAAATGGGTGATAAACCATATCAGGGGATCGATATTGATTGAAACTATCGATTTTGTGCAGCGACTGAACAGGGTAGTGAGGTAAATCGACGGAGTAAGGCTACAAATCTTACAATTCTACTGAGTCACAGGCCGACAAGAGAAGGTATTGGTTTTTATCCTAAATAAACGGAGAACGGAGAATCGAGCACCAGCTAGGCTACAACACACTACTGCGCAAATCTCATTGTGAATGTATGTATTAGGTTGATCGGAAAGTTTTGATAGGGTCGAGATTTTTTTCTGTTTTATTTTATAACTCAGCAAACAATGCAAGCTGGTCAACAATACAATAGCTATAGTTAGTCATAACATTGTCCCACCTAACGGGCAGGTCAGCGATTCCCTTCTTCCAGAAGTGGGAGGATTAGGAGTCAAAGAAGTCACCGATCACTTGTCCAAGGTGGTCATAGTTGACGAATTTTTTTCATGCTAGAAAAGCCTCGAGAGACCGGAACAAGTGGAAATCTGAGGGGAAAATATCAGGTGAATATGGTGGATGTGGAACCGTGTCCTAACCCAGCTCCTCCAGTTTTGCCCGGGTCCCTCTCACAGGTAAAGAGACCCGTGCAAAACTGGAGGAGCCAGCTTGGAACACCGTTCCACGCCCTATTCATCTGATATTGCCCCGTCGGATTACCACTTGTTCCGGCCCCTCAAGGCTTTCCTAGCTAAAAAAACTATGACCATTGGGCAAGTGGTCGGTGACTTCTTTGACTCACAATCTTCCTAGTTCTGGGAGAAGGGAATCGCTGACCTGCCCGTTAGATGGGACAATGTTATGACTAACCATAGTTATTACATTGTTGATTAGCTTGCATTGTTTGCTGAGTTATAAAATAAAACAAAAAATCTCGACCCTATCAAAACTTTTCGATCAACTTAATAGAACAGCAGATATCTTTACTACCCAGTCAATCTCAGAAAATCTCATTTTGCACTTCACCGTATGATACGTGCACTAGTGTGCTCTTGCTTACATACAAATGATAAAACGCTTAAGAGCTCTAGTTCACACTTCTCTTACCAGATTCGCGATCATGTATGACCAGCGAAAATTTAGCGGTAGTACAGTAATGTGCAAAAACTGAATATAATTGATTAGTGATAAATTAGTCATACGAATACGTTAACTGACCTTCATCAGTTCACGTTCCTGTCGAGAACGTTTCAAATCTCGAAGCAGATTTTGTTTTTCATCCGCCTCCCATCCCATCATCACAGTTTCGAGAATTTTCTGAAACTGTAACCATGATCAACAAACACTAAAACACGCGGAGCAAGACGGGGACAACCAGAGACAAGCTTTGGAAATGCCTATTGAAAAGTATAAGTAACGCCACGGCAAGGTTAGTTCGTTCTACAAAACCATGCCGTACTAGTGTCATCTATGGTATCAGAATTCTTGTGGTATATGCACAGAAAAAATGCCTTCTTTCTCACTAATTCGTGGATTCAGATAGACTCAGCTACACTCTGAAATAATGATTCATCACAATGGCGGTGATGATATGAAAGAGAACCTTCCAAATGTTTCAGCTTGAGGGCAGTTCCAAATACATTTGAAAGGTATATATAAGATCCAAAAGTTTGTCTGTGTACGTGAGCCTACCCCTTTCTATCAAAAGACAGCTCCGAAACCAGAAGTCAGTATCAAGGTCAACTATCATGTCGAGGAAATTGATCGCTGATACGATACCCTGTCCCAGTCTACACCCCGTGGAGCTACGGCCAAGAGAGGTGGCAGACCACCTGGAAAACACCTCTCAAAAAAGCCAAGTTTGAGTTCCGACTTCCAGCAACCCTTCTCTACTCTCACAGCGATATTTCTCTCAGTTTGGCATATACGACTCCCTTCCGACCGGTCAACTGCGACTTCATCGTAGCTCTAGAACTCCTCGACCGTCTTGATCCTGCTCACCATAAAAAAAAGACTGTTTTTCTCGAACAGAGATAACAGGCACCAAACTGCAAGGGTGGAAGTATTTTAGTGATTGTGCTCACGTCTTCAAACTTTCGTATTCATATAAGATGGAAAAGCTACCACTCAGTCGCTTATTACTACTTTACAGTAGAGCACTATTTATAAAAAGAGGAAAGGATTGAACAGAAGCAGCGATATTCTATGCCTGAATGTGCATTGGCCTACCGATTGCAATTGTTCCTCATCCTCGGTTGGAGTTCGACCATGAAATGGAGATGTCAAAATGTCGTCAACTTTATCCTTTGCAGGGTTAGATGACGTACCCTCCATTGAATTGAGAATTTGCTCAAGATCCGATTTCACCTGAATTCTGACAAAATTCGGAAATAGATGGATGTGACAGAATATTTTTATGCATGTGAAAGCAACACTGAGGATAGGGTTTGATTATTGACGCGACAGAAATATAGCTATCACAAGCAAATGCTAGAGTTCAAGTAGGTGTGTGGATGGCATCGGAAAAGGGGCGCTCTGGCTTTTGAACGAAGCAGCACACTCGTTCCTTAGTCCTTCACACGAATGAAAGCGTCAAATTCACGTACCGGCATGGATTCCACATATCAAAAAACAACGAAAATCCGATCGAGAGTTACGCAGTGAAATGAAAGCGTGCATACGCGCACAGAATCAGCGTACGGGATGGTAGTGTTACTCTTTGAGTTCTTGATCATTATATTTCGTATGTTGTCTCCGTAACTACCTGCACTTCCTTCTTCAACCTGTCACTTGCGAACAGTCATCGCATTGTTCATTGAGAGTCGCGATCGGCCGCCAGTAAGGTCTTCAGCCGTCCCTGTCGCTACCCACGTCCATTGAGCTCATCTGGCTCCAGGGACAAGCGGCATTTCCTCTCTTCCCGCAGAACTCTCGAAAAGAAGTCTGATCATCATGCCGGTGTTCGTCCAGGTGTTTGTTTGTCGTCCAGGGAAGCCCCGTATGTGACCGCTCTAGTCCAGTGATCATGGCCATATCGCATGGAGTGTTCTGCCTCCCTGGGTATTTCCGGAGTGCCTGATGATTCCTTGGCAAATGCAGCCCTTGATCTTCGATCGTCGACAGGGTTCGGAATTCCGGGCTCCCCCTCCCTGCACTTGCGTGTGTCGAGATGCTCCTAGCACCATTCCTTCGATAGCCCATTGAATGACGATGACTGCATCAACCTGCTTACGCGGAGTTTCAGTCTCGGAAGCAATGTAGGGGCAAAAACGATAGCGGAAGTGATGGACGCGGAGCAGGATGTTCTACATCTTTTTCACCACTTCCTCGATGCTATTTGAGATCCCAAGCCGCTCGCTCCCTCCTACCAGTTGTGGTGCTATGTCGTTCACCATATTGATTTCCCGACTTAACACACATAGCTGAAGCATTTGGTGATGTTCCTTCTCCTGAGCTGAAGAGGGCATCAAGTACCAAGGTTTTTATGAACATCTTCCTCATTAGGTCCAGCTAAGGGCCGACACACTCGTAGTGTGAATCAGCTAGCATGCGTTTCGCTTGCCGACCGTCGGTGTTGTAAGTACGATGTCGTAATTGAAGCGGAAGTGTATATGCCAGCTATCGTCCTTTACTCTCAAGTCTTCCCATACCGGTGTCGTCTTGTCGAGCATTTGCCTTCATGTCGATGACGACACACTTGCAGGATGGTGAAATTTTGATCCTAAGCTAGCTGTAAAGCTCATTATGTATTCTGATGTATTCGTGCAGTCTGGTTTCCCAAGATTTCTATAATTGCTTAGTCCTTCTCCAAATCGATGAGTGTGAGACAAGCCGCACCCAGTACTATTGCGATACTTAAATGACTGTGTGAATGTGATAATCGCACCGAACCCTATACCTAACCCTACTTACTTGCATGACTGTGCTTCGCCTGGATTTCCGCCAATTCCATTCAAGATGACTCGCGTGAAAACCTGTAGTGTATAAACAGCAGGCAAATTGGACGATAATTCAAATAAGTGGTCCCTCCTTATACAGCAACACAGTCCTGCTAGTGTACGACGAAATGGGTACTTCGCATTCCGGCAAATAGCATGTGGAGAGTCCAGCCGGTGTTGAGGGCAACTGGCGGTAGATTTTTCAGATGTTCCGGTGTGGTCGTGACGGTGCGGGTGCTGTACTACAGTGCTCTGCAAAATGATACAGCCACCTATAAATTGCCCAAAAACTCTGTTTGCAGTGTGATTCAAAAAAAGTCCTTAAGTAAAAGATGTAGCCAGTGTGGACGCGCATTCGCGCATCAACATCAAATTGTAGCCGAAAAACATAGAAAAATTTTCTCTTCATTTGTTTAGAAAATGTCGCTTTTCCCATTCTGCAAAATGATACAGCCACTGAACAGATTGACGCATTCGTCAACCGGGAAACAACGAAAAAGAGAAAAATGCTGATTTTGCGATCATTTGTTCCTCTACTGCTTCGAATAGCCACAAATTTTGATGATATAGGTCCATATAAAGATTTTCAGAATGTTTTTAGACCACATGCTGTCACGTTTCGATGACAGCATCTTCAAACTCCCTGAATCCTTCCAATCGGTCTAAATTTTTTCCCCATGAATTCCCACATAATCCTGCATCAGGTAAAGATCGGAGCCGTTCGTCATGCGGGTCAGAAGGTCCATTCGGTGACGGGCTCACCATGATTGAGTGTTCCATTTGACATGGGATGATCCGAATGTGTATAAAGCAATGTGAGACTTCCAAAATTTATTCCAAAAGACTCAAAACAGCTTTTACAAAACCGATTGCAAAAATTGGTTGCAAAAGATATTTTAGCCTTATAGGCAAGCTTTCGGCGCCTAGCGCCTTTATCAAGCCTGAAAATGTACAAATTAGATTTTATTTATAGACTCTGTTGGAGAGTCTACAGTCGTATTTGTACTTAGTCAACTTACTGCTGCCACAGGACCGCTATACTTACCGCCAATTGGTTCCCTGGTTTGGAGCAGAAATGATTGACCCACCCTGACTTAACCCTTAAATAGCGCAGATGTGCTATGACTGTGATGATAATTGCTATCACACTCATTCCACAGTGCATAACACTGTAGTCATGTGATTAGCTCATTGATTACCAAGGACAAAGTTTGCGGTCAAAACTCAAATGGAGCAGATTCGATGATGGAACGAATATTGAGCGAAAACGGATACACACACACAAATGCAGGAACATGGAGACCGTATTGCAGCGCGGACGGCATCCCCATGATAATGCCGTATGTCAACGAAAATACGGCATGGAAAGTCAACAGCGTGGTTAGAAACTCTTCGCTCCCTATAAGGCTTATATTCAAACCACCTCCAAATCTAAAGCGGTTGCTCACATATTCTAGACCCTATGAGGAAAAATGCGGGAGGGGCGGTTGCAGCTACTGCACTGACGATAAAATTTGCCAAGTCCGGGGGTCGGTGTACTTAATAATATGTCAGCGATGCGGGCAAAAATACGTGGGAGAAACAAAAAGGCCCCTTTTCAAGCGACTGGACGAACATCGCAGGGCTTTGCAAAACCCAACATCATATTCCAGTAACAGTTTCTCCAAGCATAGGACCCAAAAGCATGCCCGCGAAGCACCCCCCACCCTTATCGTTAAAGTACTGCACCGCTCCATTGAAAATACTGTGGAAAGAAAAATCCTCGAGGCACTGGAAATAAGGCGCTTATCCCCAGAAATAAATAGCAGAGATGAGCTACGTGACTCTCTTGAGCTAATCACATGACTACAGTGTTATGCACTGTGGAATGAGTGTGATAGCAATTATCATCACAGTCATAGCACATCTGCGCTATTTAAGGGTTAAGTCAGGGTGGGTCAATCATTTCTGCTCCAAACCAGGGAACCAATTGGCGGTAAGTATAGCGTTCCTGTGGCAGCAGTAAGTTGACTAAGTACAAATACGACTGTAGACTCTCCAACAGAGTCTATAAATAAAATCTAATTTGTACATTTTCAGGCTTGATAAAGGCGCTAGGCGCCGAAAGCTTGCCTATAAGGCTAAAATATCTTTTGCAATCAATTTTTGCAATCGGTTTTGTAAAAGCTGTTTTGAGTCTTTTGGAATAAATTTTGGAAGTCTCACGTTGCTTTATACACATTCAGATCAACATGAGGCTTCGGGACAAGACAATGCTTAAGTATGGGATGATCCATTAACTTACATGTAAACAAGATTCTGGTGAAGATTTCGAGACGCATGACAAGAGAATGGTACGGCGCAAAAAGGCTAGGTAATCGGATGGTTCATCCTTTCGAGACCGAAACAAAAATTTGAATGATTATTTGATCTCACACCATGACAAATTGTCCGGAGATTCCCTCAAGTTTAACACCTTTCCCCTTTTGTTTTTTCCAGATTGCTCTGTCTGATGAAAAAAGGGTTCAGCTATGACATTCCCGACGACTACCGGCACTATTGCAAGAGGGACAAACTTAAGTTTTCAACAAGAACTTCAAAGAAGGAGGTGTCATGGTGTGGGGACGAGAAATCTTCGGGATTTTTGTTTCGTTCTCGAAAGGATGAACCATCCGATTACAGAGCCTTTTTGCGCCGTACCCTTCTCTTGTCATGCGTCTCGAAATCTTACCAAAATCTTGTTTCCATGTAAGTTAATGGACCATCCCATGTCAACTGGAACACTCGATCATGGTGAGCCCGTCACCGAATGGACCTTCTGACCCGGATGACGAACGGCTCCGATCTTTACCTGATGCAGGATTATGTGGGAATTTATGGGGAAAAAAATTCAGACCGATTGGAAGGATTCAGGGAGTTTGAAGATGCTGTCATCGAAACGTGACAGCATGTGGTCTAAAAACATTTTGAAAATCTTTATATGGACCTATATCATCAAAATTTGTGGCTATTCGAAGCAATAGAGGACCAAATGATCGCAAAATCAGCATTTTTCTCTTTTCGTTGTTTCTCGGTTGACGAATGCGTCAATCTGTTCAGTGGCTGTATCATTTTGCAGAATGGGAAAAGTGACATTTCTAAACGAATGAAGAGAAAATTTTTCTATGCTTTTTGGCTACAATTGATGTTGATGCGCGAATGCGCGTCCACACTGGCTACATATTTTACTCAGAGACTTTTTGAATCACACTGCAAACAGAGTTTTTGAGCAATTTATAGGTGGCTGTATCATTTTGCAGAGCACTGTACTTTCACCGGCAGCATGGATGGAGTGTCGAACACCGCAAGAAAAAGCTGAAGAAACCAATGCACTTCGGGAGAAGTGACTGTATCGTTCAGACATCATTTTAGTGCTGGTGAAACTCTTTCGGACGCCCTTCCCAGCTTCTGTTGCTTCAGCGAACACTGCTGTTCTTGCCTTCTTGAGATGACTTACTCCTCCTTGCCTTACAATCGCACGATAGGAAAAGAGTTGGTAGTCGCCTACAGCTTGCACAGCGCCATGTTGACGGATTAGCTCGAGATTTTACGAAAATAGACGCCTCTTGATGACTTTCACACTCTCTGCCCTCCTAGTACCGTGAAAATGTCCAACGTCGGTCATACTGCTCGTCAATTTTCCAACAATGGAATCTTCCCAGAGAAGAGCAAGCGAAGTGAAGCGGTCCCAGTTGATGACTATTCGGGGGATGGCTCCATAGCGGTCAGTCTCGACGGCACGGCGGTGGTATGGTGGTCTATGGCTGCTCTGATCCACCATAGCCTCACTGGCGAAACTACTACGGCTGCAAAGTACTGTATGAAGGCAGCGACAGGCAACAAACTGCAGCTCACAAGCTCAGTATTTGGCTTATATGTAGAGAAAAAACCCATCCTTCTCAACGATAACGGATTATCCCATGTTGCGCAAACAACCCTGAAGAGATGAATGAGCGGGCTACGAAACTTTGTGGGATTCACCAGACATATGTGACTTTAGCACCGATTGCCATTCATCAATCGTCTGGATGGTCTTCTTCGAAAAGAGCGCTTCAAGACCCAACACGATGCTGAAGCAACCCGCAACGAATTGATCGCCTATAGATCCTAAATAATTCCGAAAAACCGAAATAAGCAAGCTTGCATCTTGTTGGCAAAAATCTGCTGACGTTTGAGGTTCTTCTCTCGTTTGATAGAATTTTGCATGGGGGCAGATATGCGCATTTGAAATTAGAGGTCAGAAAATGCAAGAAAATTCTGAATGACCTAAGAATAATCCCTATGAAGGAATGCAGGATACCAAGTGCACCATAGAGCGCGCACCCTGCACGTATGCAAGATAGCCCGTATGAATACAGAAGATATAAATCAACTCATCACAGCAGGGGCAAGGGGTCCACCTCCTAAATTCACCTACGTCTCAAAGCAAATTCATGGTGGCTTCCGGACCTTGATTGACCCTCACCCGCCACCCGCAATGGCCCCACGCAGACTCGCAGCCAGCGATTTGAGGACCTTCAGCGAGAGAGGCCCCTGAATGATGGGGGATACCATATTATTCTCTGTGCTGCCTTTAACTTTAGGTAACACATCGATGCAGGTAACACATCCATAAACACTCAACGCGATATCGTGGTGTCGCGACTTCTTATGACTTCGACAACAAAGATGCCCTTGGTCGCGAGCCGAGCTGTTCCGAAATTTTTGAATTATAAAACAACGAATATTGCGCAGCGGTGGACGGACGCTCCGCGAATACTCTCCTTATTTGATCTTGAAGTGTCGATTCACGGACCATTTACTCTTTTCCTGTGACATCGACTCCTCTTCTTGTGACATGGGCTCGTTCGCCTCGTACGACACTGCCGCTTAGGCAGTGACCACACCAGCTCCTCTTTAAACGTCACACTCCCAAGGACAAGTGAAGTGGACAGGGTCACTGACGTGGAGGCTCAAGGGAGCTTCTCGGACCAATGCCTCTATATGAAGTTGTTCGGGCTGTTGTTTGGTCAACCCTTTGGCGTCGACTGACCCTAATACATCTCATGAGTCGAGTCGTGTGTTATTTTTTTTATTGTGTAATATATACGGTAGTGTATATGTTTCTGCTCAAAGGGATGGAGGAGGATGAATCTATGATCCGAACTTACCGGTAGGTGGCAATACTGGAAGATACCCGGAATACTTATTTATTAAATTGTGGTCAAATAATAACTTCCCTGCGCAAAGTCAAGAATAATTATTATTTGCGTGATATAACAGCAGGCATGCCAGCGTAGAGCGGGTCGCACCGCAGTCGTTCTCCTATGTTAGGTGAAGGGGTTGTAAGGGTTTATAAGTGTATTTCATATAAACAGAAGATTTGCTTTGCGGCGTAAGGTGTGCGATGCGATGGCGCGAGCATTGTGTACAGTATTGGATGGGTCCTGAAGCGATGACAGTGCTCTACGCCTCCTTCTAAGTGCACCGATGTTGCCTATACGTTCAGATGGTCTGATAAACTCTGGAGTCAAGTTTACGGACTAACCGAGATGTTGACCGAAATACGAGAGGATTCTGAATGATCGAAGTGGACAGGGAGTCACTGACCCTTGCCAACAAAATTCCTCTTTAGTGCTTGTCACGCGCGTTTTTTTGCTTCAGACACGTGTGTTAGGGATGTTTCGTCATCTTTGTTACAGCTGGTAGCCTTTCATGGTGTTTTTTGGAAGAAATACCGCTTACTATATAGCCACCTTGCCCACGAATCTTTCCGCATCGCGGTGAGATTTTCAGTTCAGCTAAAATCTTGTCTCCCAGGGTAATTCGGTATCCTGAACATGATGACAACATTGGTTCTGTGCAAAACGGCTGGCTCGCTCGCTACAGGCCCCTGCATTCACTATGTAACAGTGCTGTCCATTCACAGGAACCTCCTTTATGACTTCGTCCGCAGGTCATTTCGCTAATTAGGAGAGCATATGTGAGTTCAGCGTTACAAGACGCAAATTGCAAATTGCGCCACATTGAGATTGGTCAGGCTGACCTGTTGACATTCCATTGTAAGTCCCTTGTGGGTCATGTAAGTATAAGCCGCAAAGAAAACGAGCGCGGCAAGTACAAGAAAGACTCCTGCGGGTATCTGTACCGTGAAAGGGGCGCATCATTCGGTAACCCCGGTACAAAGGAAAGATCGGACTGGTGGGTTCGCTGGTACGGTGCGGCGCGCGGAGTGGCTAACATGACCTTGCATAGTATACACAGTACCGGAACGCAATACCACTGGACACTTAAAAGCACGGTCACGTCACTGTAAGGTCCCTACGATCTCTCCTGTTCGAGTCACGCCGAAATAACGCAACTCATAATGCACACTGGGGATCGCAGTGGCTTCTACGTGAATTGACGAATGCGCGACTTTTAAATCGAACAGCTCACGTACCACATTGAGATCGTCAGCAAGTGCAGCAAAGGCTGGCGATAAATGTTTTCGATCACGACCCATGACTGAAGCAGTACGACGTAGTGAGTCACAAACCCGATCTAGCTCTCTGAAATAAAACCACTTAGTGTCGTCCATCACGTGCTAACGATTTAGTTTTCAAGGGAATCGTGCACGGGAAAATGGTTTTCCTGTCAACCATATATTTGTGTTGTATAGTTGCTTGATAAGAGTAGCATGCAAAACTTCACACTATTGAGAATAAGACAAAGATTCGGCTCCTCAAAGTAGCGGGCGAGGGGGCTGGGCCTCCGAGTAAGATCCCGTCGTCCGCCGCAGTTAGAGACGGAGGGTGGGGCTGTTTACGTAATTTTCTCAGCGGCTGTATTTTTGCCGGATTCTCACTTTTCGCGTGAAATTTTGCATGCGGTCCTTATTAAGCAAATACAATATAAACATATAGGTTACAGAGAAACGTATTTCTCTGCACACGATTCCTATGGCGCAGAAAAAGTTGGAGTGCGCTATGTAATTGCTGTGTGCGCACAGGCGACACCATGCTTCATCACTAACTTGTCTCTGCACCATGAGCGGTACTGATGATTGACGCCTGTGACACAACCACATTTGTTCATCTTATAAAAATAACTCGTAAATTAAAACTGAGAGACAATACACACGAAAAAATAAGGAACATTAAGCGCCGTAGGAGAGTTATAAATCGCGCGAAAACGCCCTCTCGCAACTTTCCATTTTTAGTTTTAAATCGATTTGTTACAGACTTTTCTCGTAGCTGTAATATTGGGTAGTCTAAAAAGTTTTTTCGTATTTTCAAACACCGCTTTTTCTCTCCAAACTGCTTTCTAGCAATCTCTTCTGCACATACACATGTAGTACAAGTCCACACGCATCTATAGGTATTATTGTCTTCCATCTCCCGAATAACCCTTTTCGGCAAAATAAACATATCAACTGTCAACCTCATTTTCAATACAAAAATTTTAAGAAATTTTTTCTTTGAATGGCGTTAGACAGAGAAAGGAAAAGGTGATAATCCGATGGAGCAAGATGAGGGCTATAAGGTGGATGAGGCAGCAATTTTTATCCAAGCTCGAGAATTTTTTGGCGAGTCATTTTTTCACTAGTGGTAAAAAAATTTTTAATTTTTTTTTAAAAAATTCTCGAGCTCAAATAAAAATTGCTGCCTTATAGCCCTGATCTTGCTCCATCGGATTATCACATTTTCCTTTCCCTGTCTAACGCCATTCAAAGAAAAAAAAATGGAATTGAAAATGAAGTGACTTTTGATATTTTTACTTTGCCGAAAAGGGTTATCCGGGAGATGGAAGACAACAATATGTATAGATGCGTGTGGACTTGTACTACATATATATGTACAGAAGAAATTTTGTGGAAAGCAGTTTTGAGGGAAAAAGCGGTATTTGAAAATACGAAAAGACTTTTTAGACTACCTAATATTTTCGGAATCATCTCGTTGAGCTCCACACGTTTTTGGTTTTATTCAGATTCGGTAATCAGCTATCTGCCACGTTGTGAAAAGTTCGACAGGGGATTTTTCCCGAAATATAATGGGTTGGCAATAATTTCGTTTTCAGTACAAGTCAAATCTAACATATGCATAGGCATTTTGAAGTCCCTGTCATTTCAGATGAGCCCTTCCTCTTTGGTGTGGCTCTTGAAAGCAACTCTGTGGATAGCAGCACCCCTCCGATACTAGGAAAGACCCCTGCGGGCTCCACCCCTACTATCACAGTGTCAGAACCCAACAGGGGCCTGCACGTTTCCATGCTTGTGACAGACACGTGATATCCACTTCCGTGACACTAACGAATGATTGCAACGAGTACGACATGACAGCGCACGTGGATCTCACGCGTACGTGAAGATTTTGTGAAGTCGGTTACCAAAAAAAATGAAAATGAAAGAAGTACTATTATCATAATGGCAACAAAACAATTACTATTATTAGAGTTTTGTGCATCGTTGATAGGATTTTTCTTGTGGATTGGTACGGTTTACATTTCATTCAGGAATTTCCGTTTAAAAATGAATTAAAAGATGTAGTGTAGACATACTCAGAGGCACCATAAAGTAAAGGGAGATACTTGAAATGACGAAAACTTCAATTTCTCAGAGTTTTCCTCACACAAAAAAGTGTGAACCATCTTGTGGAGCTCGACAAGATGATTCAAAAACATGAAACTTCAACAAAATATCAATAATTAATCGATTCATGGCGAGAAAGAAAAAACGCGTTTTTGCGCGATTCCCGAAGTCTTACGACACTGGCAGCACACATGTTTTGAACTTGCAGTCGTTATCGACCAATTGCTGCCGAGTAATTTCAGACATTCCCTCACGTATATTGCCTTTCAAGCTCTACATTTGACTGAGAAACCTTTTAAGTGTGATGTTTTCCACACGTAGCCGTGCAGTTTCCTCGTCTTCATGGCCTAACTCGGGTTCGGACAAAGTTTTCCTGAAAAAACATCTCTGTATGATGAGCACCGTAAACATGCAACCAGTGAAAAGAAAAACTGACTCAATACGCTTTGGAAGAAAGCTCCAAGACACGATTTAGGTAACGGGAGCTCGCGGCAGCCTCGTTCTTCTACGAACAGTCAACTAATAATGAAACGAGGCACTTTTTGCGAGCGATGACGCACCTTGTGCGACGCAATAAGTGTTTTGACCTTCTTCGCATCCATCTACGCTCTTAAGGTCAAGATGCTACACAAAAATACTGGGTTTATCGCGACAATTCGGGTGATGCGCAAGTGCTCTCACAGTTCAGGTTACCAGTTTTGAGTGGAGGGGAATTCACTATGGCGACGACGAATTTAAAATTCATATCTGCCTAAAACTTTTAATTACGTGCTGCTGCTTCGACTAGCTTCCACCTGTACTACACATCTTGTCTGTTTTCAGTTGGAAACTGCGTTTGATGGAAGGTGTCACTACTTTACATTATACCAGGTGAGCTAGCGCACACAACTGCGTGCGTAACACCATAGGCATCAGTGGGTCGAATGGAATTGCGCAAAGGAAATACACCCTGGAGCTGTTCACATTCAGCTGAGCGATATCTATTGGAGTATGTCCGACTTCGCTCAGCGAGTGAATAGCGCATGTGTTGGAATTAGGGGCACCACGGATGGCAGAGAGGACAGCGAGCGAGCTTACTTGAATGGAATTGCTTTTTTTTCTACGATTCGAATTCCTTCAGTATTCGATACTACATCACATCAAAAAACAGAACATACCGATTAGCCTTATCATACAGAAGTCTTTGTCGAAGGCATTTTTGATTTTCCTCGCTTCTGGGAGTTTTTATAATGGACGTACAGAGAGACAAAGCTCTATGAACATTTACTAGTTAGCTGCCGCACACTACTGTGTGGATAACATCATGGGCGTCAGTGGGATGATCGGAAATTTTTTATAAAGTCATTGAGTACCCATCATCACATCACGTCCCGCTCACTGCAGGCGGGTTTTCCCAGGGTGCGCTTTGCCCACTGTGCCCAGACCTCTTTCATGAATTTAAGGAACTGATTCTTGATCTTAATCCACCTTTCCCCGTGTTTGGGTCATAATGGAACCCAACTTATAATTTTCGTTCAGAAACGGACTATTCTAGTGCTCGCCTGCGCATCGCGGGGAGCTTAACTTGGTCCGTATGTGCTCTTTATCTTGTCCCATGCCCTACCCATCGCAAAACTGTGCCCATCTCCACATGTTGTTCTTCACGCAAGGTCCAGTCTCCGCCCACTACAAATGCTCTGCCCACTGTGCCCAGGATTCGTACGCGACCTTTAAAAAGTCACTTTTAACTTTAATTCACGTTTCCCCACGCTTGGGTCATATTCAAAGCCATCAACAATTTTCGGTCTGAAAACGGAACATTCCAGTGCACGCTCCGCCTATCGTGAGGTGCTTAACTTGCTTCATGTGTGCTCTTTACTTCTTGTCCCACCTAACCCAAACATGTCGTTTTTCATAAAATGCCTGATTTCGTGACAGACGGACGGACGTACAGACAAACGAAGCGGCTTATATTAGGTTGTTCGGAAAGTAATGAGACAAATGTCGTAGTACCACGTAGTACTATCACTTTACCTGACGCATGAAAAACATCGTGTGCCGTGGATTGGAAGCACCCGAGGAGGTCACGAGCTCGCGCACTATAATGTCAGATCGTTCTTCTCAAATGGCAATAATGAGCTGCTTCTTTTGCGTAGGTTGACGTCCTGATCGACTAAGTCTTCCAGACGTTCCTCGAACTTGCTGAACCATCCGAAGCACTTTGCTCGAAAAGGTACTTGATCCTTCATTTCCTCCAGGAACAGCCAATGGACCTCATCCGCGGATTTGCCGGACCAGTAGTGTAGAAGGAGAGCTGCCCCATATAGCATGTTCTTCTCATCCATCTCCGCCACGTTTGTGAAACATAGAGACAGTGTGGAACATATTGCCTAGGTGGCGTAGATGTACGGGTCTTGAAGCATTAAAGGCAGCATTAGGGGAAAGTCGGACGAAAAGTAAAAGAAGTAGTGCATATGAAAGTCGAGATGCCTAGTAACAGGATAGTGGAGAAAAAAAACGGATGGAAACGTCCCAAAACCCGAGAAATAGGACCTTTTCCACTGTTGATTCTCGACGCGGACGACCTGTCCGTCAAGAGGGGAGTAGTCTGATCTAGTTTTCCATTGGCATGTTGCCAAGTAAACCCAGGGGAATGTTTGGAGATGTGACAACATCTATTTTTTTGAGTGGGTTTCAAGCTAAAACTGCGAAAGCGCGCCGCAAAACCTTCGATCTCGCCGCATCTTCTTGGCCGCTCCCACCCCAGTCAATCGGGAATTACGTCATCGGGAGACGGGACCGCTGTGTCCAAGAGGCGGAACCGCTGCATGGTTGCGGCGTTTTGCAGGGTTTCTACAGCTTGGAGGGGCGCTTTTTCACCGGGATTGCGCCACAGATAGCCTTCCTAGACCCAGGACTACCATGTGAGTGACTTCTTGCAGGGATTTCCCCATTACCGCATTACCCCTAATGCTGCCTTTAAATTCCAGAGTTTTGTTCTCTCACGACTTCTACGTCCAAAAATATATGCTGTTGAATCACACCACTGCATTTGTCTCATTATTTTCCGGACAACCTAATAAATAGTAGGGATAGTAGGGATCACGTCCAACTATATTACATATTAACCTTCACAAATATCTATCATAATTCTTTCGTCTTCATCGTCAACATAAGCAGACCAGCCACATATGTAGCTAAGAGTTGAAATCAGTAGCAGATCAATATTCTCAAGTGGCAAATCCATTCTATGCAACCTGACGCCACACCATACATCGGAGCACTTCCCACATACCCAAAGATTCAAACATGATCATATCCTTAATCCTTGATCATATCCTGTTCGTCAGAACTGCACGACTTCGTCACTGGACCCGCGATTGGGTTACCGAGCGCGAAACGTTGGGCTGGGCTCGCTGATCCCGTTGTGAATAGGCCGATCCCGCACATTGGGCCAATTCGCGGCAACGATACCAGCAAGTAATATGTCGCGCGGTGGCCCAATTCGAGTGGTTCAGTGACGTTCTGCCACACAACCCCACTAATTCATAGCTGCCACGACCGCGCCAACCATGCTATTCGATGACCCAACTCAGATGACGACGAATTCAGACTGCCTTTTCCTTCAGGGCTCAAGTACGGGGTTTGAGCAATCCTCAGGGAGGGTGTATCTACCTTGGGTCGGAATGTGAAGAAAGGTCGTTCCTTCCGATGTTTCCTCGAAGATTCTTCGAGACAACCACCCCTTTCCGCGAATTTCGGAACGATGAGGCAATCCTCAAGAAGATCGCCGATCGGTAGTCGTACATTTTACCTAATAGCATTGCTATGACAAATGACTGACAAATTTTTCAAAGACAGCTTGAGTGTAGCAACAGGTAGCGACGGAAGGGTGGACTAGGAGGGGACAGGGTTGTAGAAACCATTCCTCGACACGAGGCCTTATCCATCCACACTTGTATCTTCCAAGGTCCGGGAAACTGACGCTCGGTCTCAAACAATGTTGGTGTTAGACGAGAAAGGTGTAACCAGGCCAGAAATAGTAGAGACCGCATTTCAGAAACCACTCTTGATGTGCAACTGACATCAGTTCCATTTATGCTATCACGACGCGAGTTGACAGGGTCATCGTAGGAATGTCCCTAGACATCCATTAACTTCTGCTTCCCACTTAGTAACTCCTCACCTGAATGATCCTGTATCTCTCGAAGTAGTGCTACCTTTTCCTTGAGCTTCAATAGTCCGTTGCAATTCTTCGTTATCAGTTTCAAGATAGTGTATACGTGATTTCAACCATGTCTTTTCGGATTGATAGCGACTCATCTCCTGAAGATATTTCTTGAAATATGACGCATCATCATCATCTGTGCAATTAAGTCGTAAATATCAACGGCAACAACCTGGTCCAGCTCACGGCGGACGTTTTCAAACTCAGTGACGAGATGCCGAATACGTTCGCGTTCACTACGAACCAGTGCTGATTTCTCCTCTTCGGCCGCCGTCAACTAGTAGGAAACAACAATGAGACCATGGAAAACATCAACAACAACACTGTCTGAACCTGCGACAGGAGGGAAAACTCTTGCTGGCTTGTTACCATACTTCACTCGGCTGAACCGAAGAAAACGCAACGTCACAACACATCACAATATTTTCAAATAGGGAGAGGGGGAAATAACTTTCACAACACATCACGGCATTTTGTGATTGGGGAAAGGGGAAGTAACCTGGCAAGGAATCGAAGATGACAAGGAGGTAAAGAGGTGGTGAACTGACATGCGACTCGTTTGTGGTCACCTGTTCACGGAGTTCGGCATTCTTAGTATGAAGCGCCTCGATTTTTTCAACGTCAGCCTTGGGTGGTTCTTGCTCACGTTCAACAACACACGGTATACGGCGTCGAATTTGAACACGTTTTTCAGCCTAAATTGTTAACTGAGAATTTCGAGAGTAGAACTGGCGGCAGAACAGGACTCTTCAATGTCAAAATGCATCCTCACTCAGATACGGCAACCCCCAATTCGCATTCCATTGCAATTTGCAGTCGTTGCTGCGCTACTGAGTGTGGTCGAGACCTCAGTTCATCGTATATACGGGTTGCCACTTACAAATGTTGTTTGAATGTGAACAGTGAAGAGAAGCGGGTACGATATGATATCGAAAAATAACCATAACCAGCATCCACTGCTGATTTATTGTTCAAACACGTTAGACGTCACACGGCACCCAAAAACTAATTGCGGCCCGGCGAACGCGCCTACCACACAATTCTATTGACACCCATCGCTTTACGAAGCCAAACAATGCGGAAGAATTTTCATAATTAACGAGTTCAGCAATCTTTATACTGCCCCCCCCCTCCCACCCCCCCCCCTCCTACAGCACTACGGTTGCCCAGACTACTGAACAATTTCCTTCAGTCTCTTACCGCACCACTAAAGAAACCTTGGAGAATGCATATTACAGCCCCGGCGATGTTCTAATATGATGAAACTCTTGGACCAACCTTCTCCTGCATAACACTGATAAGTTTCTGCTGAAGGACATGAACCTGTCGTCGCGTTGTCGACAATTCACCCTGACACAACTTTAGCCTTTCTTCACTCTCGTCGAACAATTCACCCTGAAATAATTAGTAATCCCGTCAAGTATAGAAGAATAATTGTTTGCTAAACGAACGCAACGCTTTCCAAAAATCTGTACCTTCGTAATTGTTGTGGATTTACTTTTAGAGTTCGGCCTACAGGCAACATACTTGCTGACATGCCTAGGGCGAGCTTCACATTCAACATCTCGCTTGCTTTTGTTCATCTAGAACTTTCATGTTACTTGAGGCACTAAAATAACGTCGTAAGTTCGAAACCAACAAATTTATAGTAAGAAAGGAAGAACGAAAGTAGCAAAAGCAAAGCAAAATTGAGTAATTTGGAGGTGAAAATGTATGCACATCATCGAAATGGAGGTAAGAAGTGCTAGAAAGAAGCATTTACGAATAGTGAAGGCAAATAAGTAAAGAAAAGAAAGGTTAACTAATTCTCCTCTGATTGGCGGCTCTGGACAGGCAGCCAAACGTGCAGAAGCACCTTGACGTATGAAATCAAGGATATGACCACAAGCCCTCAAGGTGGAGAAGATACACATCAACTTATAAAAACGAAGTGAGACGAACGGAAAATATTTCACTAAGTGATGGGGGTCAACCAACCTGGCTATTTAACCTGGCCACATGATCAATGCTGCTTGTTAGACGACGTTCAAGGTCAGCATGTTCAAGCTTCGACTTAATTTTCATGTCCTCCTTCTCTTTTATATGCAAAGCGACTTCTTGCTAAAAACAACTACTTAAAGGCACCATTAGGAGTAAGGGAAAACTGAGATCTGGGAGTACATATTCTCTGAAAACGAACCGTGTACTCAAGAAGAGGTCATATGTTGCGAAAATCGCACTAAAAAAAACGCGGCTTGGGGTCTTATAACGATCCCGCAGCTCGGCATGCCGTTATGCGGTTATGCGGCCGGGGGAGTCGCCGTGAAGAGGCGGGACAACAATCGCGGCCGGCTGGTTCAGACTCTGGCCTGTCTTCAGTCCACTCCGGCTAGAGATGCAGAGGACGCGAGAGAGAAGGGGGATTTTCGGGTTCCTTTTTCACGGCTTTTTTGCCGCTTTATGACGTTCTTTCTCTACTGTTATATTGCTGAGCACCTCTACTTTCGTAATCCCCAATTCGCCAAATTTACCCCTAATGGTGTCTTTAAAGGGAGAAGATAAATAGACAGGGTTTGATGCGAAAGTCAGATGCGTGGCGCTTGAATGCGTCGCACTACTGAATACCTCAAAGACAGCATTAGAGGGTTATTGTGCTTATTGAGAAATCTCTAAAGAAGTCACTTACATGGAAACTATAGGTCTAAGAAGGCTCTCTGCGGCGAAATCTCGGTGAAAAAGTGCGCCCCCGAGCTGTAGGAACGGCGCAACGGTTAAGAGCTGACGCCTTCGGATGATCGACCCCGCCTCCGAGCGACGTAATTTCTGGTTGGCTACGATTAGAGCGGCCAGGATATGAGGCGAGATCGAAGGTACTGCGGCGCGCTTTCGCACTTTTAGGTTGAAGCTCACTCCAGAAAATACTTAGATGCTGTCGTAATTCCAGATATCCCCTTGTGTTTACTGGCAACATGTCAATGGAAATCTCGTTCGGACTACCCGCCTCTGGACGGAAAGGTCGTTCGCGTCGAGAATCAACGGTGGGAGGGGGGTCCTATTTTTCGGGACGGCCATTTCCTTCTCTTTTTTTTCACCATCGTATAACTGAGCACCTCGACTTTCATACTAACTACTTCTTTTACTTTTCGTTCGATTTTCCAACTAGTGCTGCCTTTAAGAAATCGCACAGGCATTTAAAGGCAGCATTAGGGGAAATTCGGACGAAAAGTAAAGGAAATAGTCAATATGAAGGTCAAGGAGCTCAGTAATACGATGGTGAAAAAAAAGAGAAGGAAATGGCCGTCCCGAAAAATAGGACCCCCTTCCCACCGTTGATTCTCGACGCGAACGACCTTTCCGTCCAGAGGCGGGTAGTCCGAACGAGATTTCCACGGGCATGTTGCCAGTAAACACAAGGGTATATTTGGAATTACGACAGCATCTAAATATTTTCTGTAGTGAGCTTCAACCTAAAAGTGCGAAAGCGAGCCGCAGTACCTTCAATCTCGCCGCATATCCTTGGTCGCTCTCATCGCAGTCAACCAGAGATCACGTCGTCTGGAGGCGGGGTCTGACATCCATGGCGTCAGGTGTTATCCGTACCGCCGTTTTAAAAACTCAGAGGCGCACTTTTTCACCGGGATCCCTCCCCAGATAGCCTTCTTAGACCTATAATTTCCATGTAAGTGACTTCGTTTAGGGATTTCTCGATAACCACAATAACCCTCTAATGCTGTCTTTAGGAGCAAATCATCATCATCAAAGACCACCGATATTTTGGTCCCTAACCTATCTGGTTCACGCGACTGACCTTGCTAAAAAAAAAACTCGGCAAGTTCCCAAGCTAGACCTCTGAACACATTCACACCGAGAGCTTGAGAAAGGCTTACTCTGGCCCGTTCGAGTGTTTGCTCCAGTGCAGCATGCTTGTTGGACCAGTAATCTGCCTGCTCTTTGTACTTTGCCAACGCTTCACTCAACGCCCCTTCAAGAGCGCGCTCCATTTCCTCGCGTTGGGTGGCTAAGCGTATATCGAATTCGCTCTTCTCCTTAAGAAATCGGACAACAAAACTTGGAGTCAGAAAATAAAAACTTGAATGAATGAAACTTGTCAACCATCAGGTACCTTCAACAACTCCTCAATGCGACTTTCTAGAAGTGGGACTTTCTCCGCCACAGCAGAGATATCTTCAAGTTTTCTGAAATGAGGAGATGGGAATGTTTTTAATCTTCGTATAACGCTACATGAGAAACATGATTCTCATTTCCTTACGGGTCAACTGACTTTTTATAGGATTCTCGCTCTTCCTGATGAGAATCAATTTGCTGACGCTGTTCTCTACATTTCTCCTCGAGCTGCTTCGACAAAGTTTCGACCACCTGAGTCTTCGTAAGAAGGATCTTCTCAATCTCCTCGAATCTACCGTGTAGATCCGAACGGTTTGTGGTGAATTCATTATGTAACTCCTGCAAGTCACATCACGTCATTGATTAATGGGTTCAAAAGCACGTTTCGCAGTAATCCAGGGTGAGTTATTGCGTTCGATAATCAGACAGAGGTGCTCAGTGGCAAGCCTATGAAAAAAGCTTAGAACCCTACAATATGGCTGGGTGTGTGTCAGTGGGATAGGATATTTGCGTGAGCAAATGACGGAGGGCGTCTGTTATCAGGACAGAAAACTCGCTTTGCGGCGTTCAGTGTACGACGCGATGGTGCGAGCTATACGCGCCATTTGTATAGGTCCTGAAGCGGTGACGGTGCCCCATGCCCCATTGTGAGTGTAATCGCTTCAGGATTCAACCTGTACGGCGTCCGTAGTTCGCACCATCACGTCACGCATTAAACGCGCCCATACGAATTTTTTTGTCTCAAACACAGCATTAGGGGTAATGTGGTTAATGAGAAATTCTGAAAGAAGTTGCTTACATAGAAACTACGAGCCTAAGAAAGCTACCTGTGGCGAAATCCCAGTGAAAAAGTGCGCCTCCGAGCTGTAGAAACGGCGCAACAGATGAGAGCTGCCGTCTTTCGATAATCGACCCCGCCTTCTATGGACGTGATATCTGGTCGGCTACGATGAGAGCGGCCAAGAAGTGCAGTGAGATCAAAGGTACTGCATAACGCTTTCGCACTTTCAGGTCGAAGCTCACTCCGGAGAATAGAGTTGTCGTATATTCAAACAACTCCTGTGTATACTTGGCAGCATGCCAATGGAAATTTCGCTCGGAGCACCCGCCTCTTGACGGAAAGGTCGTCCGCGTTGAGGATTAACGAGAGAAGAGGGTCCTATTTCTCAGGTTTTTGGCCATTTTCATCCGTTTTTTTACTGTCCTGTTACGCATCTCGACTTTCAGATTCACTACTTCTTTTGCTTTTCGTCCAAACTTCCCCTGATGCTGCCTTTAATGGCATACGTTCAAATGGCTCGCCGCGATGGCTGCGAGATGAAGGCGCCTTATTGCGTTCTGGCCGACACCAAAACTGTGGGTGCCGATAGCCAAACTGGGGGTACTCCAGTATCTCCACCACCCGCAATTACGCAAGTTCATGGGAACGTTCAGCGACAGTCAGACAAAGGACTCAGAAAAGAGACACGTGAGGAAAGCGGCAAGCGACAAGTGCGCTGGCCGGGGTGGTTGTCATCCCTCTTTTATCACGAAGTTCGATGAAGGAGTGGATAGTTGTTCAAGTCGGCGTTCGTGTTTGATAAGGACAAACCGTGGGACCACAACAGGAGTATAATCGTGATACTTACAAATCTATGTGCCCAGAGCGACGAGTGTACTATTCGAACCATCGCGAGGTTTGCCGTTAGGAATGGAAAAGTACTGCTGAACGAACCGTGAGCTTTCTCTTCGTGGTCATGAACTCGGTCTCATGCCTTGATAGGTCCTCTGAAGTGAGATCCGTTTGAATTCGTTTGGAGACCATAACGCTGTATCTGAAACACTTCGGGTTCCGCCAATTTAGTAAATAAACTTCAGAGAACGAATGGATAAGGCTTCGAATACGACTCCCTTTTTTAACGCTTCATCGGAATTAGAAGGGCAAAAAAGAAAATTGAAGCGCTCCGGTACCTGTGCTCATCGTACTGTCAGTTTTTCAGGAGAAACGTGGGGAATTTTCTGATAGGAGCATTAAGAACGTGTCGCCATCTCTTCGCAGTACCAGGGCGTGACTCCAATGCACCTTACCCCCCCCCCCCCCCCCCCCGCGAACGAGGACCTTTAAACACCGTGGTGGAGGTGATGGAGTGACGAGCTCCCAAAAAGAGCCGTCCAGATGAAAGCTACGCGTGATTTCCGGTAGAAATGAGCGCCCACGGCTTTCGTGAGAGTCGTTTTTCAACAGCTACCACCTGTGTTTATATGGCCCGCCCCTTTCGCAATCAGCTATGGGGAAGAAGTTTTATTTCTGGGTTTTTGATCGTTCTATCCCACTTCTTCTTGGCTTTCGTACACTGAGCACCTCGATTTCCATATCAACAATTTTTTCATATTTGGCTCGGACCATCCCTACCACTCTCCCATATGATCGGGTATTTCTTCCCCAACAAACGTGGAGCAACTTCTCGCGAAATTTGATATTTGATAGGCAGCATATACACACATCCAAAAAATCATTCCAAGAGGTTCCCCTAGTCAGGTGCAGGTTTATAGCTCCAATTCAAGGCGTCTACAGTATACATACAGATAATTTGCTGAAGTTCTGGCATTCTTGTTCCGTAAAGCATCACTGTGAAACCGCCAGAACTTGAAAAGAAAAACACATGAGCTTCCGTAAACTTTCCGCGAAGCACCTCACTGGATCGCGAAGAGCCTATGGTTGCGCGCTGCAGAAACCCAAAAATTTCTTTCACAAGACCCTTCGACCCCCCCTAATGGCGACTTTACGGACATAAGTGCATGTTCAACCTTTTCCATCCACACTGTGTTCAGTTCAATCTATAGAAGGTTTTTCATGCTCAAAAGCCACTTTGAAATGGGCGGGCCATATCGTATCATACCTTGGATCCACAAAGCCTTTCCTCCAGTCACTGCTGTTCTCATCGCTAATAATGAGGTCATGTTCCATCAATGTATTCTGATAGACTTGCATTCGTTCTTCCATGTAGGCTATGGCTTTCTGCATTGTATCCTTTTCGCTCTGAAATACACCATTTTCGGCACAACGTGACTACGTCTATTAACCATTAAATACCGTCGACAACTGTCGACTTTGGAAAGAGGATGGACAATGGTGGCACGATACAAAGCTGTGCGTGATGTATGAGGGCAGGTCATACGTCACGTTCAACTCTACTCTCCACAGTCCATCTACTGTGCAACGGGGAATAATCAACACTTATACACGCTAACAAAATAGTGCCCACAACCACGCGACCTGTGTATTACCTGTCACTTGAAGAAATTGTGCACGAAAGTTCAATGAATCTAACCCCTCTCTGTCTTGGAAAACTATCTTTTCTCGATCAATGGGATGTTTTATTGCTATACAGAAATTTTTAGCCCTCGGGAAATTTGTCATCTCACACTCACTCCCAATAAGAAAAGATGTTTTTTTTCTTGAGAAGAAATTGCCTTCCTTCCGCGTCTTTATCGAAACCCTGGCGGTGCTGAAGAACGTCGAAGATAGCTTTGGATGTGCTGGAATGAATGTTCACCTGAATTCAATCTCTCTGTTTCCACGATGGCGACCACGGCATACTCGAGCGACCTGCCTCTCCTCTGATAAGCAACGCCGGCCACCGAGCAGTGAAGTCTACTTTATCAGCACCATGCCTAATACTCTCTTTTGACGGACCAACTCGTCCCTACACTTGCGGCTTGAGCCCAGCCTTCCGACAGTGTCTATTCACAGCTATTGTCCTTAGCATACGACCCCTCGAGAAATCATCGCATCAAATACCTACTCGCGACCGTGTACCGGTGGCTGACACCAAGTCGGCCTGCTCGGACCGTTTCATCCATAAGTGGCTGCAGAGCTTTCGTGGACCTTCTGATAGCACCTTTGGACTTCAAGGAAGTTTTTTTCGGGTTAAACAACTTTCTGCATTATTCTGCTGTCATGCAAGCCATGGAGCGGAGGAAGGTGATTTGAACCCTAATAAAGATCTCTAAAACTGCCGGGTCAGCAAAAAATTGTTTGCATTAAGACTTCACCTATGAAGGTTATTCAGGGTGCTGATCAGAGATACAACCCGTTTTTGGTCCCGACTTCAAACTGGTGCCAGCTGCGCCAAACTGGTGTGCCAACCTTTTCTTATCAAATTTGCTGGAAACTTCAACACAGAGGTTATTAAGGGTGCTGATCACGAATATGGCACTCGTTTCTAGCGTCAAAATCCATTTCATGCAATTTACCGCATTTATCGGTTAAAACGAAGTTATGACTGTGCGACGTTTTGCGTCGATTAATCGCTCGCCAGTGTCAATTTTTCAGAAAATGCGAGCGGTGTTGTAGGTTACAAAAGCAACATGACCACATTCGAGAGAAAACTCAAACTTCCTTGAGTGGTTGTTTTGAAACCCCTGCATATGACTAGAGAGGGAGGGGAGCGATACGATTGGATGAACCAAGGCAAATCTAACGTTTGTGCACAAAATCACACGGGTGTCGCATGCAACTCGGGTGCATTGCCGCGCATGCCAACGCCTGGACCATTCCCCTGTTCCCCACCCACTTTCTTTCCCGACGCGGGTTTGGTTCGAGGTTCAGCTCTGGGGAAAGGATGTCCCTGTACCCCTCTCAATTAAGGAAACATGAAATATTAGTCACTCTATCATTGTTTTTGCCTAGTCTTGTGCAGCGAAATGACTCCTCAAGGGCGTATGTCGTAGGAACGAGGAATGAAAACGATGAAAGAAACAAATAATGAAAAAACTGTGAAACAAATAAAGTGAAGTCTACTTGTAATAAGGTCGCGAAATGAAAGTACCTGATGTCGGGTGATCACAATATCGCACGCAGCGACCTCAGCAACTTTAGAATCTCGTTCCCGCGTGGCAACGTCCAGCTGCTGTTTCAGACGATCACTATACAGTACCTTTTAGTGATAAAACAGACACAATGACAGAGAGTCTGTGAGAAGACTACGATGCGAAACCGCGCGTATGAAGATTATGAGCGCGTGCAAGGTGAGGTCTTAAAGACAGGTTACACCTTGCTAGAAGGTGAGCGTTTGATTTTCGTCAGTAGTTAGGGCACTAAGGGTCTCTGGCGACATCCCTGCCCCCGCTCTGCTAACAAGGGAAGAATACCAGGTAGGAGTGGTCATTTGCAATGAGTAGGTATGAGACTATGCTCTCTTGAGCGCTGATTTCAAATTTGCTTTAAAATCCGCCAACGATTCTTTGGTTAGAAATATGGTTTTTCTTAAAGCACTGGTTCCACATGCGTAAGCGTGTTCCTAAGAAATAAATAAACAAATGTTAACAAAGAAACCATGTTTAGAGAGATTTTAGGGGGGAAGAAGCAAAGAAGTAGTTCAACCTCTGTTTCGCACCGGCCCTTAGACGGAGGTTAAACCTGGAGATAACCTCCCTCTGTGCTCATCAGAGGGAGGTTATCTCTAGGTTTAACCTCCGTCTAAGGGCCCTAAACCCGTCGCGATAAATTACATGGAAGGATGGTTACATGACACTAGCAAAATAGCGCAGAGGTAGACGTTGCGTTCAAGAGCATGAGACCGTGAATGGACTCCTTCATGGGAGCATTATGTGTGCTTTTATGGGGAACTCTCTTTCATGTCTGGAGACCATACCCAAAAGTGTTGGCATGTACACTAACTTTTATATTCGTATTCCGCGCACATCACTTACCCTATCTGCAAGATCGTAAATAACTCAGCGATTCAGCTTTTCTATAATAGCAGACTCCCCTAAAGCAGAAATTCGGCGCTGCTGCGTAAAAAGATTGTGATATTGGTGCTCAGGAGGTAGAATCACCCCTTCCGCGAATTTTTTGCCAAGTTGAGTCTCTGATCCAAGTTCGGAAAAAATGGGGTGGTTGAGTGGGGAAGGGGGGGGGGTGTAAGTTGTAATTTCTAAATTTTTTTCGCAAAAACTCTGCAACCATAACAAGAATAACAACATACTTAGTATAAGTCCATCATACTAAACGTGCGCAACAAACGTCAAATAAGGATATTTCCTTTGCACGAGTCAGCGGCTTTCCCCTGTTTAATGTGTTGCCACCCAACAGCACATGGAATTTTCCCGAAATCTCTTTAAATTCTCGAACTGGCAAATAACTTGTTCCACGAGGTAGTTCGGTATTCTCAACACCAAAATCACACTGGTTTTGCGGTACGTCTGGCCGCGCTATAGACTTCAGAACTTACTGTTTGATAGTACTGGCATACAGAAAAGCCTACATAACTCCATTCAGAAAATAGCTTGACAGCCATTGAGCACTGATTTGAAATCAGTGTCCAAGTACGCTCCAGTGATATGTCTTTTGTTGCATTTTGCCACTTCGACCTGGTATCATGTCCTCGCGGGGAAAATCAAGCCAGGGGCCGCTTATCAGCAAGCGTTATGTAATGAAGTTACCGGTGATCTTCTACACTTTCGAGATCATGTCGTAGAGCTCTCACGTCGTCTTCCAGTTCGTGAATTCTTGTACTGACGTCCTTGATCTGGAATCAGACATTCTGAAAGCGTTCAAAAATATGAAAGAAGATTGTAGCACCCTGGGCGAGAAGCAGCCTTGACTAGGTGCTGAAAAAGTTGGTCGCACCAATGGTTCACTTCCCGTCCTATAGCCGTTCTTGACATGCCCGCTTCCTTACACTTGACAATTCCTTCCCATCTAGTCTTTGATCCTTTAACCTTTACCTGTTCGAGCAGTCGATTATTCTCCAGCATCAGTTCCTTCTTCTTCTCAATACACCACGGTGCATTACATTCAGATGAAACGGGCGAGGCTCTCGTTGGACTGTCAACGACGGGTTCATCCCCAGTGGCCGCAGAGGACGTCGATTCCTTCGGAGCTTCATCAGACTGAACCTAAATGTGTACGCTTCAGGCTTGGTCCCGGTCTCAAAAAAATCGCAACGAACCACTGGCATTTGGCCAGCCCGAGCTGCCATTAACTCTGCCCGTAGGGCCTCCTCGATCTGATTAGCTTTCGCCATTTGGTCTTTGACGACTATCTCCAGCTGGGCAGCTTTTGTCCTCCAGATGAAGGCCTCATTTTGGCATGCCTGCAATAGTTCAAGGAAGCCGGTATGTGAGAAATATTGCTGACAAGGGAAGGATCCCAGGTCGAAGTGGCCATTTGTAACGAGGTATATATTATCAGACGTGTTTCTGGATGCTGATCTCAAATCAGTTTGCAAAATCTGCAAAGCGATTCTCGGAATGGAGTTATGGAGGTTTTTTTAAGAAATAATACTATTACACGGTAAGTTCGGGAGCCCATAGCGCGCGAGCCAGTCTTTCTCGTGCGAAATTAGTGTGATTTTCGTGTTCAGGGAATCAAATGACCCCAATGGGCAAGTTTTTAGCCAGTTTGAGAATTTGACCAAATTTCGAAAAAATTCACGGGCAACCCATTCAACGAAGGAGAAGTCGTTGACCCTTGCCGAAAAATGCTCTTATTTGACGCTTGTTACGTACGTTTAAAGTGATGGGCAAGTGTAACAGGTATGTGTAGGGTATATTGTTCAGGTTGCAGGATTTTTTGTAGAAGAAAATTCACATTTACCACATTATCTCCTGGCCACACCCAATTTTCCGAAGTTGGACCAAAAACACGATTCGGCTGAAAATTTGCACAGAGTGATAACTCGACCCCCTGAGCGCGAATATCGTAATTGTTTACGCAACAACGCCCAATTCGTGTGTTAAGAGAGTCTGCATATAAATAAGCCAGATCACGGAATTTCATGCAATCCTGAAGACAGGGATAGTAAACCAACCCATACATAATTTGGAACCTGAAAATGCATGCATATCAACATAAAAGTGCTTCTCAAGCGCAAGGGAAGAAATTTCGTGAAATGCAAAATAGGTGGCCAAGCCCAGGACTCGATCCATGGTGAGTCGATTGCGAGTCTGAACGCTTACCTCCATGCCATGTGTGCCTCACAACTGCCATGAATGCCCATGGTATTCATAGCCGCAGTGGTGAAAACCACGTTTCAACGTGTAGTCAGCCGTTCATTCAGAAAAACCTCCATAACTCCATTCAAAGAATCGCTTTGCAGATTTTGAAATTGATTTGAGATCAGCATCCAGAAACGCGTCTGATGATATAAGTCTCGTTACAAATGGCCACTTCGACCTGGGATCCTTTCCTTGTGAGAAGCGGTATAACCTGCATGTGATTCAGAGCCTCCTGGCTCAAGTACATCGGTTGACCAGTTACCTTTGACTCCACCGACACACATAGAGGTGAGGTCAACATTGGTGACGACATGGTCATCTGAAGACCACAGTTTCAAGTTGGTGACAGAGCATTTACGTGAAGATACTGAGCCTTTCGCACTACAATCAAGAACAGACATCCACGTACAAACACGTCTGCGAAAGAGCAAAAATAAATCTAAGACAGCTGCCACGATGACTCTCAGAACCGGGAACGTGCGCGAATATGAAAGTGTTGATGCGAATGGATCCCTCGAAAGTGTAAGAATTTGAAGAAAATTGGAGGCCGTAGATCTCCAAAATAAACAGTATTTCAGATACATAAGTATTCGATAGAGTAGTTGGTGTGAAACATGTCCAGATTAACCCAAACGTTGGAGTGAAACGTGTCACAGCTTTACCCATACGAAGTGGATTGCATTCCATTACACAGAACTACGGTGTAAACTTTCCTGTGAATTTACGAATTTACAATTTGGAGGCTACGTCATTGTTATTTCAATTCGTTTACGTTTCTTGTGTATGTGTATTTCACCCGTTCTTATCTCATGCATCTTAGCGTCTACTCATTCCCATAGAGCTTTTCTATGGAAGGGACATTTGGCTTTTGAAGCCACGTTACTACCATAAAACATTCATAGAAATTTAACCGGGATGAGCTCATAGTGTAATATGCATGTTTCTGCGCTCCCTTTCATAGCTATTCACATCAATCTCACAGGGGCAGAGACACGTCTCGCCACTGAGCGATCGCTACACACGAGATCGGCATTCAATTTTCATGTCTAGAAATTACACTTACCTGATCAGGTAAGCTGTGTACAGGAGATAATGGCGTGGTTGGTGAGGCTGCGTGAAAGGGTGGTTGAACTGCAACATCACATGAATTCTCTTAGCATCTTATTATAGCTACTTTGCATGAATTTCTAACTAGAAAAATTAAATCTGAAAAACCTGGTTTTTGATTGGGGTCTACAGGATCCAATGTAGTTGGACTTTGAGAAAGCGGTGGAACCTGCAGAAAAGTTAATTAGCACATATGAACTGTATTCGCGCAATTGTTCATTGAGTAGTGAAGTTACCTTATTTGTTTACCAGAATGAGACTATTTTTTTGACAAATTCCATTTTCTGAGTTTGTGCTACACATTTAGTAGTTGAGAAACAAGAACCTAACACCGTCCTGAAGGCAGGGCTGTTTGGGTTCAACCTGATCATTGGTAGTAAAGCGATATGAGCATGTCAAAGCCGCCATGCGCTAGAGGGGAAGTGGCAAAAACGCCTCTAGCGCTCCACCATTACCAGCGACCATCCAGTTAAAGCTACCATTCCAGCAAATGTGGATTATGCCTTCAACAGCTAAAAAAGCAATTGAATGTTACCGATAGTCAATCGAAGAGAGGAGGGGTTCGAGAGACTGCCCCATCTAGAAGAGTTTCTCTGAAACGTAATAAGTTGTTCACACTAGCGATTTCAACCTTCCTGACAAACATGGAACTAGTAGACAAACCACTCTAGAAAGGGAAGTATGACTCACTTTGAAGTCATTCACTTTATGAACCAGTCAATTACATTGACCTTTCGTGCGATGACTATTCCCGTCAAGTGCTACCTAAGCAAAGCAGACTGTACCCATCTGCCTTCTGAATATTGAGGAAATGTAAATGAAAGCACTCGAGTTTTCAAGCTCTGAGCGGTTGGGTAACGAATTCTTAGAGCGGCAGTGACATCTGAATATGATTTGATCTGTACAACTGCACTAGAGACAGAGGAGGGGGTAGTCTTTGAGTGAGGAACACAGATTTAGGGGGTCACCTCACACCTTTCTTTGCAGTGTGCTCGTATCAATTAGATGACCTCAGTCAATTGCCTAAACTAATTGTGAGTGTCTGCACATGACAAACATAAGAGTGAGGTCTTCATTTAATTAGCGCACTAGAAGAGGAAAAAGCATGAAATTGCATAGGGTAGACTTTCTAAAGATGTATTACCATCACGAGTGGCGGTAGGCTCCGGAAAGGTTTTAGTTGAAGGGCATGAACAAGATAAGGGTCACATACACAATGCGCTGAAGAGAGGTATATGAAAGGCGTAGCGACAAGGAGGTTAAAGTGCAGGTCTTTGATGGAAATCGGTGAAAGCGTAGCAGCTGAAAATAAAGAGAGAGGAGATGTGTAGCAGTAAGGGATTCCGTGATGAAGCTGTGAGTGCACATGATTGAGGAGCAGTACAAAGATTGTGCCATAGCAAAACTATGTCAAAGGTTACTACATTGGACAGTGCTGACGAAGGCACTTCACTTTGGACAGAACTCACAAGTTTGTGGGGAAAGGCGCGTGGTAACGCCAAAAGTAGTGCCAAAAAAATAATTTTGCTCACGGCTCACATCCGCCATGTATACAAAAATAGGAAAACGAAAGAGATGAAAGTATCGGGGCAAAATATCACTGAAATGTTCCTCTAAAAGCAGGAACAAGCTATGGCTCACTACTTTCATCTTCGCAAAAATACGGAACCTTCCACCTACGGTAACAAGATTCGTTCGAAACAGTGGAGCCACGTTCCGTGGTAGTCTTTTGTGGGAAGCTTCCTAAGGATTGGCCCTCAGATTCGTGTGAGTCACAGAGCCCTTGCTGCTCGGACAACGCTGCTATGATCCGAAGTATCATTTTTCATACCTCAAGCCTCCCTCCGGAGGGGTTTCAGTGGTAACGGCACGTTCTGGCTCTTGGAAATTAAGTGAGCTGGGAACCCGGAAAAACGGAATGTCTAGGAACACAAAATATGAATCCCCTCAGGTACCCAGAGTGAATGACCTTAGCAAGGTTCTGAACGAGGGCGACAGAATCTCTGATTTTGCCGTGTTGAAGTGACACATCATGTTCACTCGGAATAATCTCCCGACCCTGTTCGTGCAGGGGGCTGTTACGGAGTTTACTGATAGTAGGAGGTGTGCTCTTGAATTCAAGGACGGAAAAACCTCGTTAGAATTTGCTGAAGTTCGACTAAAGTAGGGTTGAAAGTGGAGAAGAAAAATTAGTTTTATTATTGACACCCCCTGTATATTCCTTCAAATCACATATATCTCGCCTACAAAGCAGATAACTGATATGACGCTGGTATTTGCCTTCTGGTTATATTTATGGTCTGCGCAGCACACAAACAACTGACCGTTGGCACCTACGAAATGACCGAACTGTGTTCAATGGTATGTAATAGGCTGCAGAAAATTCCAACGGAAGTCCAGTTACAGCCAATATACGTGGAAAGGAAAACGAAAAAATTGGGGGTTCGTACGTAGATATTCAAATTGTACCCAAAGTACAAAGCTGAATTGGATTCAGGTTGAGGGAAGACATGACTTAGCACTTACTTTCACTCAACATTCAAGTAAACTACATCTCTTGGTGACTTGAGCTACGTGTGGTTTCATTTCCGTGAAAACCTGTACAAAGCAGATCGCTCTTGTTTATTTTCGTACCTGCACTGCATCAGTCATCGTCTCCGAATCCGTACGCGAAACATTTGCAGTCTTCTCGAGTTGTTTAATTTTCGCTGTTAGTCGAACAATCTCATCCCTGAAATGAAGGTATCTATTCAACATAGACGCTGAAAAGATATCGTGCGGGCTACTTGATCTAGCTGCCAGACATACTAAGCTTCACGTCAGTTTGGTAACTGCACTACTAGAAATGTTAGCAATAACACAGCCACTAAACGAGCACCGAAAATGTTGTATAGACAGAACAATAAGACCCGTAGTGTTGTGTTAGCAACGGCTGAGTCGTCAGGGAGTATGAGAGAGTAGGCGATTCAGTTCGCGCAAGAATATAAGGCGAGATCAGGTGAGCGATGAGTGTGTGCATCAGGACTGTCCAACTAAGTTGTCGCTCCGCGCGACCACTTCTCGTTGGTGTATTGAGAATTGAGGAATTCGCAACAGAACCAACGACAAAATGGCCGCCCGCTGTGAGACGTTCTCGCGGCGCGATGACTTAGTGTTAGTTGGACAGTTTTGACGCACATCGAGCAACGCCGGGTGATACCGGATGACTGGACTGTTCACAGAAACACGTCTGACCTTTCATCAGTGTAAGCCGTAATCCATAAGGTAGTCATTAAGGAAGATCATGTAGGATCGCATAAGAGCATAGGGCATTCGGCGCCGACCAACCTCATTTGAGATGGGCTACGTGTTCTCCACAAATTTAGAATCATAGTTACACTTGAATGTGATATGGTATATACAACAGTTTCCAGAGATAAAAAGGTTAACGCTTCTCCCTCCTATGCCAGTTTGATGTCAATTCACTGAGATGCTGGGAGAACAAAAGCTTGACTGGCCTGGGCCTGGGAGGACACTGATCCAAACATATCAGGATCAGGCAAGTTGTTGTCACGTCTGTTTGTCACCGTACCCACAACCTGCTCCGGTGTTGGATGGTTTCACTGATTGTACAAGGCACTGAATACACAGTAATGCTGTCAGTCTGCAGAGTATAACTACAAATGCACTATATAAACTATAAATGCAACAGAAATGGTAAGGGCTGGGAGATAGACAGATAGCTATAGAATGAACCACCTCCATGTACTTCTGTCAATATATACTATCGCAACACTTATCGAATTGACACTAAATCAGTAGAGCTAGATGAGTTCGTAGATGTGGGTTTTTTCTATGGAGGGTCAATTTTATAGCTTTCAAATTACATCAGGATGCCCATATGTGTTTTCTTTTCCATTCGACGGTTTTTTTCATCATCGGCAAAAGAACAAGCTCTCTATTCTGCTTCACAATATTTCTAGACGATTGTTTCCTCTGTTGTTATGAAAACAAATGGCGTTTTGAATTCACATGTGTCCAACATGACATGACCTATCTGAGTGTTCCACAGGGTCATTTTTCAGACTAATAGCTTCACATGGTTAATCACTCTCTAACACCATGTAATGCATTCGAATCCTTCACAGTCGTACAGACATTCAATATAGTAGAAAGGGTGAGGCACTGGCACTGATACTACCTCGTTGGGAAACGCCATGCAGTCAGTTTCCATCCACAATCACAAAGGCATTAAAGACACCAGGAGGGGGTAATTTTGGCTTACGGTAGAACAGACGTAGTGTGGACGAGCTTGAGTGGCCGCTATTGCACAAACTCGCCAATTTGACGCCTTGGCATGGTGCCAAAAGAAGATGGTTCTAATATAGATTTGTTTTTTCCTTTTAGTTTTCACTTTGTTCTTTCTTATATTGTTTCTAGATGTACTTACGGGTCAAATAAAGTCGGGGGGGGGGGGGGAGGCAAAATTTTTACCCACGTCAATGCTTCTTTCCCTTCCTAGGGTTAGGCTAAGGGTGATGAGACCTATGCTTTGACAGATGCTTTTTAATGTGGGAGGAGGGGATATCAATTTTAGCCTAAGCCTAGTAAGGGAAAGGAGCATCGACGTCGACGCAAAGTTGCGTCTCCCCCCGACTTTATTTGACCCTTCTGAGATTTTCAGGTATAGAAATGCACAATTAAGAAGATCTATAAGTAAACAAGTAAAATATGTCACTAGAAAACAGTAAAGAGGAAATAATTCAAAAATAAGGTTACATCAGGCCGAAGACAAGCTTCAAAATGAACGAGGCGTGGCTCGGCCACGGAAGCTTGCAGTTCGGACGGAAGCGCGCCCCGGGGCCAAATACCGTCTCACCGCGCGTTTTTCAACACTGGTTTCGTTACACATTGTATCTACCGAACCCATATGTTTGTTTTCAGACGCCATTGTTTTCGTAAACGTTATTCCGCCCTTGCCCCCCTCCCGGTGCCTTTAAAATCCGATTTGCCATAAGCAATGACGCTGTCGTACAAGTCTATAGGGTCTTCCACCTATCTCCTAGACTGCCTGGTAGCAAATGACATCGAAGAGTGGAAAGCTTGATTGGACTGCGCAGCCATCGATTCGAGAATCGATCTAGAAATCATGAAAGTAAGATCAGCGCCACTCATCACTACACGACCTCCGTCACTGTACAGCTTCACATGCAAAAATGGTGTTTTCTCATCAAACAACCCTAGCAATGCCTGAGATCAGAGAAATAGAAGAATAGCTACCAGATCCACTCAGATGGGAACGTGATTACGTGGAGGGGTATTCTCTGAGCTCCTGAGCGGTTGATAAAAATTCATCGGTGAAGGCTCGTCTGCGCACTACCTGTAGACTAGGACACTACCCTATGGCGTTATCCACTTCCTTTGAGATAGAACCACACGCATGCCTTTAATCACGTAGTTCCTCTGTGATTATTTAGCCCACGGAGTTCTATTTGTAGGAAATCCCTAATACGTGAATGAATAGTTTGCTACGAATGTTCCACATTTCACCATGTTGACCTACTTCTTCCATGAAGTATATTAGTCCGGCACTTCACAGTATAATTTTCAGTACATCTATTACATCTACGAACTGATTGCAGAATTCATTACACGCGCGGGTTCTTGCATACCAAACCAACCCAAAACAATGCAACAGTACGAAGGGTGACCGCCAAGCCATTTCGTCGCGGCAAGCATTCGGCAATGCTGCAGAAGACCCTTTAAAGTGCCCGCAGGGACAATACTCACCTAACAGAAGGGAAAGTAAAGCAGTGGGCGAGGAAGGATGAGAAGCTGTATTCAAGCAAAGTAGTAGGTTTCCAGAGTCAAAAACTTCGAAGGAGGGTGGAACGCACTTCAGACAGTCACATCCTCGCTAAAATGTGTTACATGTTAGCCAGTTCCAGTGCACGAGAGTTCGCAGTAAGGTAAAGTAATGCAAGATGCAAAATGCTTCAAGGTTTGCAAGAGGATGATGAAAGTAACTTGGATGCGCATTGATAAAAGCTTCGCCAAAGAATAGAACCATATCGAGTGCGTTATCTGACGACGTAGTGATGTTAAAGGAGGCATGCAGATGGTAAATCAGATGTATTCGCATGGCAACTGGTTCTATTTGACATCTCAATTGTAAAAGACGGCAGGTAGGGAGCAATAACGTGTACAGAAGTAGTGTCTCGCTGCCTGAGACGTACCCTCCTACTTCTGCAGCAATGAGCAACACACACCCACCTTGCCGTCAATGTTTCCTGTACTAACTGATTCACACGGACAGCATGCCGTCGATCCATTTGCTTTTTCTCGCGTTCATACGCTTCAGCCATTTCACGTTCTCGCAGCATCAAACGATGACTGTCAGACAACGAAGTCTGCTTTACGCTGAGAACTTCAATCTGTAAGAAATTCAGGACCATTTTGCTCCTACAAGAGGAGTAGGTTGTCATAGTCTAGCGAACAGTAGTCACTCGCACTGCATTTCGATCATTCATATTATGTACCTCTTTTATTCGTTCTCGCAATTCCTCCAGATGTCTATCCTTTTCATCTCGCTCCTTTAGTGCTGCCCGTAACTCGTTCTTCAGTGCATTGATCTCCTAAAATGTACAAAGATGGCAGAAAAATTTCGGAGAACGTAGTGATTTGGAATTCCTTTCTCAAAAAGTACCAGTGTAAAAGCTTACCCTATTTCGCCGTTGTGTTGGTGTGAGATATTCGCCCAAATCACTATGGTTGTGATTGCAACCACGTTTCTGGCAGTGAGGAACATACCTGCAAGTGATATATACCAGTTTTCTCTAATGTCTAGTTCTTGTGATATGCGCTCTTACAACAATCAACGTGACAGTTACAGCGAATCGAACAGTTCAAAGATTCTGGCAATTGTGCCGGTGAACATTGATGAAAAATTATCGTAGTGAGTGGTTAAAATTCAAAGGAAGAGAAAAGCAGAGGGGCTGTCATTCCCAAAATTAGATTATTATTGGAAAAACAACCTAAATTTCCCTACAACTGTTTCCTGCAAAATAGCTCCACAATAGTCAATTTAGAAACTGCAGACATAGAGGCAATAGGGATCTCTAACTGAATGCATGAGCAACCCACCAATTACCGACGCGTCTTGTATGCTCTCTTCCTATCACTCGTGACCAACTGTGAGACGAATTCTCACTTTTTTAAAATGATTTTGATGATGTTATACTTCACATACGACCTGCACACTTCATGTCTTTTACATCGTTATATCTTTTACAAACAACTTGAGCTAGACAACAATTTTCTTCCAATCCTTCTTTTAGAGCAGAATTTTCTGCAGCATATGAAACAGGAAACGAAAACTATGCCTGAGTTACGCTTAGATGTCACTTGGAAAGGATATGAGTCCAGGTATCAAAAATGCTCTTCAGCAAAAGTACAAAGCGACTCCTCGTGGGAATGTAGAATTTCAATGTTAATTCGGAATTTGTTGTATTTTGTTTGGATTATATTCTTTCCGAACAGGTACTTCACTTCATTCACTTACCCTTATTCTCAAATGCTTCTGTGACGGAACGGAAGCTAAAGTATTTAAAAATTTTGGAACAGAAGTATGGTAACTGGATATTAGCCGTCTCATGCGTTACGATGGAGCGTACTCCGCTCTGTCTTTGGATTTTATGTCAGAAATGACCGGTCTGTCTCACCTTGTGTCCTTTTCAGTCCACCAACGACCCAGCACACTGGAGGCTGCTGAACCTGTCGAGCTGGTAACACTCATTGCGTCATCACGATGTTCTTGTTCATCTTGTTCATCTAAAACGGTTGATGTCTCTTAAGATGAACGATGAGTGGCTTTCATTTCACAGATGAGCCACGTATCCACTATGTACGCAGAATAGCAGAGATGATTACTGGGTACATATCTGCAGCAATGCTGTCGCTCACGGTGGAGCAGGGTCAAACTTAAGGGATTGTCAGGAAGTTGCATTTTTGGCTATTTCATGAGGATTTCTCGACAGCCACCTCTTTTTGAGTGATTTTTGGACCGACCAGCTGACTTCTGAGGAAAAGCCGTCAATCAATAATCATACTAAACACAGGAAATAATGCCATGATTATCTATTGACGACTTCTTAAGAGAGACACCTTAAAGACACCCGAAGGGGGCAATCTTTGGCCTACGGTAGAGCAGTCCTAGTTCGGACGAGTTTAAGGGGCCGCCATTGCACAAACTCGCCAATTTGACGCCTTGGCATGGTGCCAAGAGAAGTTGTTTTTATTATGAAAGTGCTTTTTTCCTTGATTTTTTTCTTTTGTTCTTTATTGTATTGTTTCTAGATGTACTTACATGGATGCTAATGTGGTTGGGAAAGAGCACTCCACTGCGTTGGGAGTCAGGCGCCAAAATAACGTTGGCCCGCGTCCCGTCTGGTACAGCGGACAACTCGGAAAGTCAGTGTGTTGATGCGAATGGGATGCGAATACGTCGCGCTTTTGAGTCAGGGTTTTTTCGCCTATTATCGCTTCTAACCTTAAGTGTTCTTTACAAAATGCCCATTTCTTTGCATCCTGCTCTCGTTTCGAACCCCTTCCGATTCCTTTAAAGGCACCGGAAGGGGGTAATTTTGGCCTACGATAGAACAGACACAGTGTGGACGAGTTTAAGTGTCCGCCATTGCACAAACTCGCCAATTTGGCGCCTTGGCATGATGCCAAAAGGAGATGTTTCTATTATTATTTTGTTGTTTCCTTCTACTTTCTACTTTGCTCTTTCCCATGTTGTCTCTAGATGTACTTACACGAATGCTATTGTAGTGGGAATGGCCACTCCACTGCGCTGGGAGTCAGGGTCTACAACTAACGTTGGCCCGCGGCCCGTCTTCTACAGCGCACAACTCGGAAAGCTTGTGTGTTGGATGCGAATACACGGGTGTATATCGCTAGGACAGAAACGTCGCGTGGTCGTGTTCGGCACGCGACGAGATGGTGCGAGCTATGCGCGCCGTATTGGATGGGTCTTGAAGCAATGACGAGGCTCTACGCTCAATCTAGGCGTAATCGCTTCAGGACTCAACCAATACGGCGCGCATAGCTCGCACCATCACGCCGCGTGCCGAATACGGGCACGCGACGTTGCTGTCCTAGCGATATACACCCCGAATACACACCGCAGCGTCGCGCTTTTGAATCCGGGATTTTTCGCCTATTATCGCTTCTAACCTTGAGTGTTCGTTACAAAATGCTCATTTCTTTGCATCTTCGTCTTGTTTCGGACCCCTTCCGGTTCCTTTAAGTATAGGAGTAAGTAGCGCCTGAAGCGTTGACAGAGGGGGTCATAGTTTTCAAAAAATATTTTTGACGTAGGCTTGACCATGCGGGTGAAGTGCCAATTTTTCCTCTCACGACTTCTTCTTCGCCTACAGTACCGGACGCTGATCACAAAGAAAGCCGAAAGGTAAGGTAATTGAACCAGCGATCTTATACATAGAGGTGGCGCCGTTTTGCACCACCAACTATTCGTTTTCCAAAAACAGTTAAACTTAAGTTAACTCACCGCAAAGATTTTGTGACTCCATTACTACTTCCTCAGAATCTTCTTCCGAATCAAGGATCGCAGTTTGCCTGAAATAATGTACCTTAGCAGAAAGGGAACTGATTACAGAACTCTAAATCTTCTAGAAAGCGAAGTAGAAATCAAAACTGAACAATTTGACCGATCTTCACTTTCGATATATCAATAGGAAAAACAAAAGCAAGGCAGATTAGCCGTTACTGATCAAAACTGATATGTAAAGACTAGTTCATTTTGTAATTCGCCCCAAGTTGGTGGTTCACCACTGATGTAAAACACACTACGAAACTAATCAATCAAGCAACTGCAAGAATCAACTGTGTAATCAGAAATGGCACCTGTCTTCAGTTGTTGGGAAACTGGATCCATTGCCGAGATCCTTAAATAGCTGCTCAGAATCTGTGTTGTTCTCATCACTGGTATCACCAAATATCGCAACTGAAATAATGGATGTACACAAGAGATGTCTGACGCCTTGAAAACCAGTTTCTAAACAGACAGAAAAGAATAGCGAAAAAAGCAATCAAAATTTCGTCGCCGTAAATAATTGTCCAATAATCTGATGACGTCCATTCTCTCTTGCTTTCCTACGTAAAATTTTTGTTATCATAACACATGAAAATTTCGGTCTGCCGTATTTGACACTCAAACCTGTACCCTTGACTTGCTCACCTTGCAACCCAGACCGTACTGGTGCACAGGTGACACTGACTAGATGTTGCCCAGTGTTCGTGTTGTGCTTAAGTTTCACAGTTGACAGGTGCACACCGAGGCGTTTGTACAACCAATTTGCGACTATCAGGTATGTCGTCTATTTTATACTTTATTTTTATTTTATGCTTTTATTTTTATATTTTATTATACCTGAATACATCTATCCAGCGTTATTAGGGTCACAGCACATTTAAGACAGTGATAGGGGTTGTGAGTGATAAGAAATCGCTAAAAGGAGTCATTTACTTGAAAACTAGGGGTCTAGGAAGCTCATAAGCGGCGAAATCCTCCGCGAAAGGCGCGCCTCTGAGCTGTGGCAGAGGCGGCCTTTTTAGCCCCAGCCGCCTTTCTTGGCTCGGTCCGCCTCCTAGCGACTGGTTGGCTGAGGTGGGAATGGGAGGTATCGCGACCCGCTTTCTCAATTTTAGTTCGAGGCTCACTCCAGAAAAAGGGTGCTTTCTCATTTCCGAACATTTCTTTGTGTTGACGAAACGGTGACACGTCAATGGAAAACTCTTACGTACTACCCGCCTCATTAGGGAAGGCTCCACGTCGAGAATCAACGTTGGGGTGGGTGGGGTCACATTTCTCGGGTCTTTGGTCATTTCCATCCACTTTTTTCTTCACTGTACTATTACTAGACATCTCGACTTTCATATTCACTGCTTTTTTTCATTTTTCCTCCGAATTTCCCCTAACACTGCCTTTACACGCAATGGGTGGGAGGAGGAGGAGGAGGAGGAGGAGGGGGGGGGGGAGAGGGGCAGGGGCAGAGTAACGTGGGGCTGGCTGGTATAACCCCTCGCCGTCTTCACCTGCCCCTCAGCGGCTAGTGATGGAGAGGAGGCGAAAGTAAGCAGTGAGGAAGTGAGAGTGAAGTGGGTCCCATTCCTCACGTGCCGTTTCTTTTGATTCTTTCTTTGCTGCTGCACTACTTAGCGCCTGGACTTTTATATCTCACAGTCGCCTATCGGGTGCCTTCAAAAGTACCTGGGCATATTACTTTGAGTAGACCATAACGCTAAACCATGAAATAAGAGGCACTGAGAAACACGAGAATAACAAAAAACACGAAAATACCCCAGAATGACGAAAAAAGCCCTCTGACATCTGTTCTTATGCAAGATAACCGCATGAAAGTGAGCCTTCGAGCGTGTTCCCACTAAATGGCATCGTGAGGGACTTTCGGCACCACCTGATTCCGCGATACCATTCGACACGTGCTTCCCAAACTCGAAGTTTCTTTCACAACGAGAATCTCCTCTTTGTCTTATTTCATCGCATAAATCGACTACTCCTTTGCCACGCTGTTGCCGACGTTACCACAGGGTCAAGCCTCCGTTGAGGAGTCCTCAAGGAGGGGGGTCGTATTTGGTCCGCTAGGAGGGGGGGTCGTAAACGTCGAGGTAGGCAATGATCACCAGAATTTCTTAGCCTGAGAGTCTACAATGATCTACAGGGTTTCTCAGGCTGAGGGTCTAAATGTGAGGGAGAAATGATAAAACTGACTAATTGGGTTCAAACCCGAAACTAGCTTAACTTAATCATCATGCAAACATTATGCATGGCACGGTTCGCAACGAAAGTGATCAACACCAATGGCCCTTCCGCTGGTCCGCTGACACCGAAACCACGTAAAGAAACACCTCCGAAATTCACTGATTAGCCGTGGTAAGCGATATCTGTCAACGGGTACCACCGCGGATGGACACTCAAAAAACAATGGGATCAAAAGGAAAAATTAGCTGATATGGACTTATTTCATATCTTACTACGATCGCAAGTATGTAATCTGGTGTTAGCGGCCACTATGCGAATCGGAAAAACGTTTGTATTCATTGAGAATGTGGATGAAATCCTCATGCATGGCGCATACCACAGAGAAGCTGAACGACGCTTCTCGCCCTCCCACTAGGCCTTCGAGAGCGAAGGATGAATAGTAGAAAAATTTTAGTAACAATGAATCAATTTTTTGGAAGGATCTTGGGAAGATCTCGCAAATTCAACAAAAAAATTCCTCAACTGGCTTTTCTGAATTTTTCTTGCTTCGTTTTGAAGATATGGCATAGCTTAGGTAGTTGTTCGAAAGCGACAACCTAGCAGACCCCGCTTCACCAAAACGCACTCATATGGTTGAGTTTGTAGGAAGTTATGGCCATTTGAATGAAACACTGCGAAAATTTCCTCATCTAATCCTCATCTGGAAATCCATATCGAGAACTAAGCTACCATTAGGGAAAGCAAGGGGCCAATAGATAGGTCTGAGGGAGTTACTTGAGAAACAGTTCACAGCTGTTCAAAAGGTGGGCTCTAGGTGAAGTTCAAAGTATTTTAGAATTGTCGGAATTTAGTATGGGGAAGATAATCGCTCCATCGTGATCGCAGCGTCGCAGCCGCACTAGCGAACGGCGATCAGATGGGGCGCTGTAAAGCGTATTACATGGCTTCTACTTATGTTTTCTTTTAGCTTCTAACTTTTCCATCTTATTTTTTCGTCCTTTATCTCTGCCCCATGACTTGCATGACTATTAAGCCTTCTCCTTTGTCATTACAAGACGAGCACATAACTGGAGGTGGGCAACGCTTTCGTTTCAGAATACAAATATTGGAATCGTTGGGTTCTTATCTCATACGATCTTATTTAGCGATATGAGTACTGAGTTTTGTTAGGTTCTTATTTCTCTCTTTTGTCAGAAGTGGTTTGGCGTCAGTGTTTTTTTTTTTTTACCATAAGCTCTTCATTTTCCTAGTAGATCGCGCTGGTTTGGTAGAAACCACAGCAGAAGCGGAACCTGGAGAAGTGGGGGGGGGGGGGTCGTATTGAGGTCCCGTTTTTGGGGGGGGGGGGGGTGGTCGTATTTTTTGAAGAATTTCCTTGTCTGGACGCTTTACCCTGCGTTACCACAGCAGTTGCTAGCAATCAAGTTGGATGGGAGTGCCTGCCCTGCACAGGGAGTCGCGCTGACTTTTTCGGCTCAGCACGATCCAGAAGTTCATACTTACGCCTCGGTAAAGGTAGAGCCTACATGGCAGTGGGGGCAGTGGGTGGAACTATTTGACCACGGAGGAAGCTGAGTGGAGTAATTCTTTTGAGCAGTGTCTTCGTCTTTTCCTCTGAAATGTTTATAAGCATCCGGAAACATACTGATCAGCAATAAATCAGCAAACAAAACGAAACAGTGTGCGCAGGATTTATGAGTATTGCAGTGTACGAACACGTGCGACAGGAGTTCAAAAACGAGCTCTCAGACAACACTACATAAATCAACAGCACATGCCTGTGGCAGCAGCCAAACGCCGCCAGAGAGAACGCTTATGAGGAAACATGATATCGGAGTTCCCAACACTCTGACCTTTGAGAGAATCTGTGAGTCTCTGAAGCAATGATATTCAGATTATTTATAATCATTATATTTATTATTGTTAGTTTATAATCATTATATTTATTATTATTTATCAGATTATATTCGGATTATTTTGATATTTGATCAACTACAGACAACGATGAGCGGGAGTGAGCAATTGAAAAAACGATAACGGCATACGCGGAAAAGGTAAGCACAGTTCCAAAGAAATCGGTTATATTGAAACGACCTCCTTCACTGGGAATCTACCATATGACCTCCGGTGAGGTGGGTACCATCGGAGAGTGCAGTCAACCAAGTGTCGACCAGATATGATGGAGGGCACTAACCCTCTCATAATCCGATGAATGCTTCCTTGACTAATGCGTGCCTCTGGCTAAAATCAAAGAAAATCTCGTCAAAGATCGTGTCGTATATGGCCGTAGTGGTAGGCAGTAATCAATGGATCTTCTTCGGCTGTTGACAAAGCGTAAAGGAGAGATGTGATAAAACTGACTAGCTGAGTTCAAATCCAGAATTAATATTTAATTTAATCTCTACGTAAAAATCCGAAGGCATACAGGAAGAGGCACCCCACAAATAGGAAATAAGGTGGTACACAAAGTTTCAAGATAAGTGCTAAACCGACATCACATAGAGGAGAGTGCATGGACAATACAGAAGAGAAACAGAGTCAAAGCCCACGCTGTTGCTTTGCTCCTATTGGAATTGGACTGTGAACTATGTTCTGAGCCTCAACCAAACGTGCATAATTACGCTGTGGTGCGAGGTCAGTACTTGATGCCTTGTTCTCAGCTCACAAAATCGAAGACGACGACGAGAGTAGTGTGCCATCTGACCTGGTGAAATGTCGAGGGAAACCTCATGCATGGCGCATCTCACAACGAAGCCGACCAACACCAACCGCCCTTCCGCTGGTGCGTTGGTACCGGAAACTACGAAGCTACCTCCGACATCCTTTGGAGATAACTGGTCATGCCCCGCAACATGATTCCCGCCGCGAAGTCAGACACCAGAGAGGTCAGAGTACGCGACGCTGCCAAAGCTCCTTCCCTGAAACGCTCAGGCAAATCTGGAGAGTCCAGACAGCGGAGGACACGCCCCCCGCGGCAAGCAAGCGTGTTACCGGGACGGCTCAAGTATCTCCTAATCCCTCCGACGTTCACCGATTAGCCGTTTGGCGCGTATCTATCCACGGATTACAGCATGGATGAGTGCTCAAGAAACTATGGGATTAAAATGAAAATTAATATAATATGAGCTCCTTTCACGCTTTTCTACGATTGCAAGCACGTAAAGTGGTGCTGTTGAGCCATCATAAGGACCGGAAAAGCGTTTTATTCACTACGAATGTGAATGAAATCCTCTTGCATGGGGCATCCCGTAGCAAAGCCGACCAACGCTAGACGCCCTTCCGTTGAACCTATGAGAACGCATCTCTGAGTAAACTCATTTTGCACGAATAACATAATCAAAATCCTTTGTGGTAGTTTAGTTTAAGTTTCTTCGAATATTTACGCGCTTTATCCGCGTTCCCACGGCCTCCAGGCCGTCTCGTGCAGAACAAGTTCTCAAAATGCGGAAACACTCTGAGAGGCATTCACAGGATGCGGAAAGTCGAAATTCGAGCGTAGGAGGACGATGCAAACAAAAGGGATTGTTCTAAACACCTGCACAAGGAGGCACTCTACTTAGAGCCTTCTGGGCTACTTTGAGTAACTTTGAGCCAAACTCGAAACTTTTCCTCTTATGAAATCACGAAATGCGGTATAGGGTCAACTTGAGATGGCCATAGGACGAGAATTCAATTACAGATGAAGCGGAATGCACGTATAGAACAGCGATTCTACCCGATCAAGACACCAAATGAAATTCATGGTACGAGTGCGAATCTAGGTAATTAAATAGTAAAAATATCCTGAAATACTGGAAACAAGTATGACGTAGAGAGAAGAAGAGGATACCAGACCAAAATTACAAGAAAAAGCACGCCTAAAATATAAATAACCACAAATGGTAGGAAAAAAGAGCTGCCTAGTCTTCCGTTGAATTTTCACGCAACGAATTTCTTTGCGTGTGATTGCGTGAATGCGTACACTCCCTTTCGAGTTTTAAGTATTTCTTGATTAGGGTTGTTATCATGTTTTTATGTTACTACAGGGTGGCTACAAAGTATGGTCCGCTAATTCACATCTGGCTTGCTAACCTGTAAATCTCTGTTTCAGTCCGGTGATATGCATGTATATTTGTATACATGTTATAATATGTGCATGTATATTTCGGATGAAGCATATCAGTCATGTACTGCTGCAACATTACCACAACTGACGATTCAATGTGTTCGAAGAAATGCGACCTTATCCCCATCGAACCACCATCGCTCACCTCCTGAACCAAGGATGCTCAGCCGCCATGGTCGCAAGAAGGCTCCGAATCAATGACAGGAAAATGGGAGGGATAGTGGCTCAGTACAAGTAGCGAGGATACCACCTACCACTTCAAAAACGGATCAATCAAAATTGGTAAATGTTCCATGGATTCGGAAGACGATCAAGAGGAGTTCCTGCCGACAATGAGGTAAGTTTGAACACAACTGCTTCAAATCTTCAGATCTCACGCAGAAGAGTCCAAAATATCGGCTGAAATTCGAACTGGGTATGCGCAGCTACCGCTTCTTTCAAGGACAAGCACTCAGGCTAGCTTCCAAGAAGAACAAGACTCGAAAAATGCAAGAAGCTTCTATCGGCAGTTCTTCACTGTCGAGGTCGAGCACAAGAGCCAGAACCACCGCCAGCTGCTTTCCTCGACAGAGAAAAACTCCAGGAAACGTCGGCTAGAAACCAGAAGCCTCTTCCCAAAGTCAGTCATCGTCTGGGTCGGATTATCAGAAGGCAACACTCCTCTCGTTCTTGTTGATAAGAACATTAATATCAACCAGGAAATCTACCAGAACGTTATTACGATTTAGTTCGCCAACTTCATTTACCTGGGTTTGGGACAAGGAACATAACCATCTAACTCTCCAGATCTTAATCCAGTGGACTACCCTGTTTGAAGCTATCTGCTGCAGGAGGTCTCGTTTTCTCCTCATCGCAGTCTGGAAAGTTTGAAGACAGCGCTTCAGAAGAAATGGAAGAAGATTGATGTCAGTTACCTGCGGTCCACCGTGGGAGCGTTTACTAGGGGATTGGAGGCATCATTAGGCAAAAGGCGATCATTTCGAATGATATCTTGAGTAAATGTTCCTGCACATATTGCTTACTGTTTGACGAAGTTTCATTCGAGAAACGTCTTACGTAGTTTTTTTTTTGTAAGCAAGGGTACCGGACCATACTTTTTAGCCACCTGTATTTTGCGTTTTTAGGGGCCAAAAGTTATTGTTTTCAGCTTATGACGATGAGATACAGCTACATATACATTTGTAGGATCTCTATGGTACCAGCCCCTTGCGTCCTAAGTTGAATTACAGTCGACTGCGCAAGTCGTGCTCATGACGCCGCGAGTGCGACGCCGCGAAGCGAAAATTCGACATAGGGCTACACATCCGAGAAAGGGCTCACCGGCGTTCTTCTCCCACCATGTAACGGATAGTTTGGGAATTCGAGTGCCCGGCTTCTCTGGGAAACGATCAGGCGATGGTCGATGGGTGATCGTCGGCACAACCTAGGATGGACAAATCGTAATGCAAAGTCGTCAGATGACAGTGAAATATCTATCGATACCTGATCTCTTCCGTCATGCTGCTTGATTGATGGTCGTTTCAGGATTCCCTTGATTGGTTCTTGATTTTCAGATCTGTAAATGCGTTTTTAACAACTTGACTGACCATCCCTTATTCTGAAGTCATCAAAAGGAGTAAAAAAGGAAAATAAAACGCGGAAGGTGAAACTAGCGACAAAAGGCGTGCCTTTGGGGTCTTGATCGCGATCTCATCGCACTTTGAACTGGACTGGACTACAGCGCGTCAGTGGCCAAATGGAGCGAAGGCGTGGCAATGTTAGCGGCCGTGACTTAGCCGCTCGTCCCCTGTATCTACATCCACCGGCTGATGATACAGATAAGAAAAGGGGTTGAGTGAGGAGGGTTGCGGTTTCCCATTTCTTGGATGTTGAATGTTCAATTCCGTTTTTCTCTGCTGTTGCACTACTAGGCACCTCACCCATCATGTGCCACAATCCGCCAAATAACCCCTTCCGGTGCCTTTAAGACCTTGACGATCACTCAATGCTGTCCGACGGCCATTCTAGCTCGTGGGACGTAGCCGGACACTGCCGACCGTGGAAAATAGCCAGAGCATACGAAATTCACACATATACAAGAACACAGGAGACATATGAAAATGATATAAACATATGAAAATTTGAATTTTTTTGCTTTGGTGGTAATTCATAGATTTTAATAGCATTACCCTAAAGTCTGGTAGGCAAGTCCACCCGCACGAGGTGTCGCGCGCGGCACAGGCAGCCGCAGTTTTAGAACCAACGATAGAGGAAATCGGGGAAGCCATGATTAGTGAATTGTATAATGACGAGTTCATATTGCTTTGTATATTGTATTCGTTAACATAAAAGCGAGTAGCAAGTAAAATTGGAGTCGTGCGAAAGGTGAACACAGGAATTTCACAATTGGCAGAGGAAAGTGAAGGAGTGAGAGGAGTATCGCTGTTAAACGGGGGTTTCAATGCAACGATGGTTTTGGCGATATCATAGCGTTGAATAGAAACTTTTCCTTATTTGTCATGATAATGGTGCACAAAGCCTCGCAGACATGCGTCTTTCACCTCCTTTTTTTTCCTTGCAAAACGCCCTTCTACTTGCCGCGTCAAGTTTTTGCACCTGATGTAAGCCCTCCTCCTAGTCAACTAGCCCTTTAAAGTGCCTGAACAACTTATGTTCAGCAGTACACGGGAGGAATAATAAACTGACCCAACAGAAGCCACATATACCAAAAGCGGCATCAGGAAAAGGATGAGCTACGGAAAGGAAGCTGCTTTAGTTTGCAACAGTTTCTACTCAATTTCTAAGGAGACGATTGTCAACAGCTTCTTGAGGACCTCGAACCAAGACTCATTGTTATATGAGATGAGTGAGAATTATTATGTTATGAATGTTTGTGACGATGAAATTGAGATTGCATAGCAAGTTTAAGATGAGCAATCATTGTTACGCGAGTTGAACGAAGAAGTTGATACGTGGGATTTTCAGATATCAGAAATAAAGTTGAATAAACATTTTCTACAATTCTGTCGGTCTTAAGAATGGAGTATGCATCGCTGGGTTCTTTGGTGGGGTCCACGAGGTCGAATTTCCGCTTCGCGGCGTTTCACTCGCGGCGCCCCCGTACGACTCGCCGTATCGATTGCCCTTGGTCGGCCGGCTGAGCGTGACTGCGTCACGTCTGCGCTTTCTACCCATACCACACTGCCTCGCTTGAAGTCTGCCATGCCCTGCCACTGGCATTCGCACCCGCTGTGCCGCTCATCGCGCGCGGCCGCGCGGAAATTCGACGTCGTGGACCCCACCCGGGTTCTTTGAATACTGCCTGCGACCGCCGCTGCCGCGCGCGACACCGCGTGAGGGCGGACTTGTCTATTAGATTTTAGGGTATAACCTTGACGTGAGATCCACTCATTCATACTTTAATCGTGAACTATCAACAATAAAATCAAAATGCAACCACAGGATTACAGAAAATAAGGAACAGAAAATGCTGGAGAGGTAGCATCGAGTAGAGCTGATGCTTGTGGCTAGATCAAGACTATTCAAATTGGCCCGCGCCGAATAACATCCCCTTTGGAAGTCCTACATAAAATGCTGGAAGGTATCAAGAAATTTGGATGATTTCCTATACATTAAATGGTCACAATATTTTCCTTCCGATCCCTTGTGCGTTAATACTTACAGATACCTGTTCTCAACAAAATTGATGAAACACAAGGCTAAATGTGATAGGTTAACACTGGTCATTGCTGACTGGTCTTTGTCATGCTAGAACCGCCTAGTGAAAATGCTCTCGTCGTGAACGTTTTAAGGACTGTCGAACAGCTATTTAGTCAGAACGCAACCGTGCTCTTAGTATAGGTGAATCTGGCACTGAGGACGTCTCCCATTCCACCTACCTTCCTTTTCCATACTTGACGAATTATTATATAGGGAATTGTAACAAGTATGCTGAGTTATGGACAAAAGCTTCGGTCTCGGACGGAACCCAAACAAGATGAAGGGGTTTCTGTAGGGTAATGGATTAGCGCATATGCCCGAAAAGCATGATGGCGAGTTCGGAATCCGTCCGGAATCGAAGCCCTTAACCCACAATTCACACATGCGACAGCTTTCGCATGGCGGACTGTGGCGAAACTCAGCCGCTACCAAAAATCACAAATATCAAAATCGATACTACTTAATCTTTCAGCTTCACGATATGATGCGGAGATTACGAGATTACATTACTACTCCTCAACGGCGCGGAAGTGACGCTAGGGAGAAGAAGGTTCGATGCCGATATTAGCCAACCGGCTCAATACGTTACACGTTGAGTGCTGATAGGCTACCGTATTAGGTTGTAAGAAAAGTTCCGGCCTGGTTTGCGTGAACAAGAAAAATTCAAACAACAGAGCGCGTAAACATGAATCTGCTTGAACATTGTGCTCCTTAGCTAGATAAAAAGTTGCCCTCTGAATATATGCTTTCTGTAATTCCACATGGTTTTCGAATTACTAGGTACCAGCTCCTTGTGTCCTGGGTACGATCAAAGTACTGCAGAAATGGCACTTCTTGGTTGACTTCACTTCATGAGTTCTTGTTTCATCGAGTCCCAGCAAAGGCAACCACAAGTGTGAATACTGCAAGAGGAGAGGGTAAAGCATTGGATGGAACACTTTGTCCCTGGTCTCGGACGTGCAGAAATGAGAGCGAGGTGCTTGAAGTTTGGATTGATCAAATCGCTTTTAAAACGGCAGAAAGCGATGAGCGGCCATACTTGCAGGCGATATCCACAAGTATTGGCCCTCAACAAACAAACATAGTTGCCCACCTGAAAAAGCCTCAATTTGAAAAAAAAAACCGAAAAATGGGTGTAGCGCGACCCCTCGAGCATTGCAGGCTGAAGCCCTTACTCGTGCATCATAATCACCATATCTAGCGCTAACTAACTTTCCCAAACATGTGGACAGCTTCTTCAGTAGCGGTGTGTTCAGAAAGAATGGCGGTTTAGGGTCGCCTTTCCTCATTTCGCGCAACATAAATCATCAGCCCTCAAATTGAAATATGCAGGTATGCGTAATGCTGCCAGAGTGTAGCAAATCGAATGATTAAGAAAAGATTCTAAGTCGAATTACGACCTGCCGAAATTGAAATTGCAAAAACAGGCCAAATCTTCCATACAACCCTATAAATATACCATTCAGAAGCTGAGTTGAGGTGAAAGGGGCCTCGATAATGTAATGGATTAGCACATATGCCTAGAAAGCATGGAGTGCGGGTTCGAGTCCCGTCCGAAACCGAAGTTTTTGCCCATAATACGCATGCTGCGGCATGCTTGCAACAACTTCCGCATCGCGGCTGCGGCGAAAATCAGCAGCTATCAAAAATGAAAGTATCAGAATCAATATATAGGGAATGTTCCGAAATATAGGTGGATCGTCAAGGAGTGCTACTACGCGAATTGGTGCAAAATGGAAATGCCGACGCAAATGTGCGTCGCGGTTTTCTCGTCGATTTCCTCCATATGTTTCGCTCTAACTGTACACCCCCCTCCCATGAGAGCAAGCATGCGGCTAAAACAACACAAAGTGTACGAAACGTGGTTGATAGAGGCGTGTATTGGCGGTTCGGTCGCCTACAGACGTGACCAAAAGATGTTCTCTTTCCTCCAATGCCGAGGTTAGGTTGAACGCAAAGGCACGAGTAATGAGCCCAGAAGTGCGTACTTAAAGGATCAACTTCATGCTAGACGAGAACCCCCGAGGGCTATGGAGATCGTAGTGCAAAGTGAAGGGCGCAAAGAGAGTGCGGTGATAGAACGACGGGTTCTCGGGCTATGCCGCGGCCAACCGCGCACATGACGGCAGAGTTCCTAGAGGAATCGTGCACGAAAAATTAGTTCATTTGTTACCCAAGTATTTATGTTGTATAATACTTACTCAAAAGGGTGGCATGCAATTTGAAGCGAAAAAGTGAGAAGTCGACAAAGATACAGCTTTTCAAAGTGAAGGCCGAGGTATGCCTCTTTATCCGCTGCGGACGTGGGCGCGCACCTATCTGGGGGGGCCACGCCTCCTCGACCGCCACCTTGAAGAGCTGTTTTTCCGTCGGATTCTCAAGTGTTCGCGAAATTTTGCATGTAGACCTATCAGGGAAGTAAACACAGCTGTATGAGTTACAGAGAAACTTGTTTTCCCGTGCACAATTTCTTTAATTTGCACGGATCACTCCATACTGGCACACTGATCCTTCTGTAGTGGCTTAGGCAGATAGAAGGTAATGTGCAGACTCACCATATCGTTTTCTGAACACTTCGGTGAACTGACATCTGCATTTTGCGAAAAAAAAAACAGCAAAAAAAAAAAAGAAAATTGCACAAGAGCCTATCTTTCGAGCGAGAGAAACTCCATGAGAAACTAGAAGTCTCCAAGCCTAGATAAAGGAATCGTCCACGGAAAGATGAGTTTTACTGTTACTCGTATTTTCTATGTTGTATTTGCCTAATGTTGCTCGCATGCAATGTTTCACGCGAAAAAAAATGGGAATTCGGCTAAGCTACAGAACTAAAAAGTCTCCGCCGAGCCGGACCTCCGAGCAAGTGTCCACTCCGTCGTCCCCCGCGGTCGGAGATGCATTGTAGATGCAGAAAAGTACGTAAACAGTCCCTCTCTCAATTCCCAACCGCGGCGGGCGATGGGACGGGGCTTTTACTCGTCGGCCCCGCCTACCTGGCCGAGCATTCGAGGAGCTATACCACAGCCGACTTCTCGCTTTTTTTTCGCATGGAACTTTGCATGCGGCCCCTATTAGGCAAATACAACATAAACATAAAAGGATAAAGTTTTTGGCGTTAATCAGTCCCTTCTGTGGGATGCGCCGCACATTCTAGCTCCATTCAGAATCGTGATGGCTGGTGAATGTGATGTGGCCTATACAATGACTTGCGGTGGCCAGCCGATGTACAAGCCAGTGCCTTTATCCTCCCAGACGATTCTGGTACCAATTTGCCGACCCCGGAGAGATGGAAGGCTTGATTGGCCTAGGCGGGCGTTGATGCGGGATTTGATCCCTGCACCATTAGAGTGGGTTGCGCGCCACCTATCACTACACCACCTCCGCCCCCACAACATAAACATAGGGGTGACAAAAAACCTCATTTCTCCGTGGACAATTTCCTCAAACCCTGCAACGCCTCCACACCCCTGTCTGCCGCTTCGGGATTACATAGGATTGCTACTCTCGAATGGCATAGGATTCCTTTGCGAGCGATCATAAATGGACCACTTATGCGTGAGAAAGAGACCGAGCCTTTAATGCATAGTGCTTTCGAAGAGAACACGAAATGAACTTGTATTGTTGTGGGAGATATTAGTAAAAGCCAAACAACCTTGCTGCAGAGGGTCCCGGTGTCGCATCATCGTGCGTGGTTCGTGTCTCAGATGACATATGAGAGCAACGACCTAGAAAGAAAGCGGGTTAGAAATGACATAATGCCCATGAAAAGCTATCTTGGCGAGCACCAATAGAGACGAAAGACAAAAATTGAGGAGCAATCAGTGCGTTGGAGCCAATGACATGTACATGTTTCTCGGCATGGCATTTGTCAAATGTTAGAAGACGGAGGAAAACGAGGAACATGTGATGCTGGGGAGTGGAACTTTCAGCGCTGAAATGAGGTCCTATATGAGCTTCAATAGCTTACATGATGTGATAAGTTTCATAACAAGATTGCGGTATGCCCATCTGAAAAAAAATGAGATGAAATTAAAACAAATCCTGGGATAAGTGAGCTTCACTTGAAAGAATTCGTTCGATATAAACAGGGATAGCACACTCTTGAATTCCTGCACAAATACTATATTGCACAAACAACAAACAACTTCAAGCATTTTTTTGAAGCTACTTAGGTTTCTCAGTATACTTAGTCCTTTGAAACAACAACAAAAGTGGTAAATCATTCCTCAACCAACTAAATTTTTGTGAAAAACCAGAGCGACAGTGCTCAACATGAGTCTTATACAGGCAAGTAGTATTAGGTTGGTAACTAATTAATTGCGGAGTTTCGTTAAAAAATCAGAGACCTTTTTCATAGAACTAAATATTTATTCTGTGATGTATTGCCCATTTTTATCAATGACCTTTTGTCATCTTTCAGGGAGCATCATAACTCCGCGTTCATAAAACTTCTGGTTTTATCAGTCAAAAGTTGAGTCAGGTATGATTTGACCTCATCATCACTACTGAAATTTTTACCACTCAAAGAATTTTTCAGTGATCGAAACAAGAAGTAATCCGATGGTGCAAGGTCAGGACTATATGGTGGATGTGTCAAAACATCCACACCAAGCTCCAATAATTTTTGCCGAGTGGCCAAAGATGTGTTTGGCCTTGCATTGTCATGATGGGATACAACACTTTTTCGGTTGATTAATTCGGGTCGCTTTTCTTGAACTGCATTGCTTAACTTTGTTAATTGTGCAATGTAGACATCAGAATTGATCGTTCAGTTGGGTGGTAGGAGTTCAAATTAGACAATTCCTTTGTAATCCCACCAAACTGACAACAAAACCATCTTTGATGAATATCAGCTTTTGCTCTTGTTTGAGCTGCTTCACCTGGGTGGCTCCACGACCTTTTTCGCTGGACATTGTTGTAAGCAACGTATTTTTCATCGCCAGTGATCACTCGTTTTGAAAATAGATCATTTTCATTACGTTTCCTTAGCATATCGCATAAGTTAATGCATTTGTTGAATGCGTTCCTTCAGTTCGTGAGAAATCCATATATTGACACGTAACCAAGTTGTTTTAAATGTTTTTCAATGCATGTATGTGATACCTGTAGCTTCTCTGCAATCTCACGTGTTGTACTGTGACGATCCGAATCAAGTATTGCCTTAATTAGGTCGTTGTCAACTTCAACTGGACAACAAGGGCGTTTCCCATGTTTGAGAAAAAAACCACCAGACTGAAATTTGGCAAACCAATTTTGGCACTGCCGTTCTTTTAAGGCTTCGGCATCATAAACAGCACATAACTTTTTGTGAGCTTGCGATGCGTTCTTCCCTTTACGAAAAGTAATAAAGCAAAATATGACGAAAACAAATGTTTTGATTCTCCATTTTTCAGCACACGCCAAACGAAAATAATGTAATCAATCAAGAAACTTTCTTTGCTGATTGATAGCAGGATTGCCTACTATTAGATAACAATATGTGTTTAACATTTGGTCTACGCCAGTAAAGCTAAAAATCCAACTAAAGCCATCTATGAGTGAAATGCGCAATAACTTAGTTGCCGACCTAATATAATGCAAGGACCTATGTTTCTAACCAGTCACCACTGAGAAAGAAAGTATCAACGCACATTTCGCCGCGAAGAAGCGTGCACTATCCTTGGCCATTGCTGGTTGCGTAGCGATGGAGTTATTTGAGTTACATTCCCCGGAGAACTTAGGGGTGAGTCCAGAATGGGTGGGGGCCGATCGGTCGAATTTTCGGGCAATCGCCCGCGGCGAAGGGGAGTGGCGAGTGCGAGTCGTTTGGAATTCCGCTGAAGACGCAATGGGCTGGTACCGTAAAGGACCCCAAAGATTGCACCTATTTCCAGCGCGGGAGGCTTTTGCTTTTGTTCTTACGCTTCCTGAAAGAACTGAAGCATTAGAAGTAACTCAAATGTTATTGTGCTCTCTCATTCTATAGTGAGTGATCCATAGAAGTTTCCACACGAGCATTAAAAGCTGACGAAACCTATAAAGGTAACCAACCAACACTTTCCTCAAGTACATGAAGGCAGTGATAGCTATGCCTTTACCAGCTTTGAAAGACGATGGAGGTCTCATATTGCAGTCTTGGGAAATTCTAATTCACAGCATATTGCCAAAAATAAGTGTAATTCCTAAAGATTCCTCACGGTACCAGCCCATTGCGTCTTGAGCGAAATTGCAAACGACTGGTACTGACAGCGCAGAGAAGCGAAAATTCGACCAATCGACAACCACCCGCCCAAAATCACCTTCCCGACTATGATGATCAAGATTACGTCAGCCTTCTAGCGAGCCTGAAATGGGTGTCAATAGGCTAGCATGCGGGCCTGGGAAATAGAATCATGCACAATGGTATCACTTTATGGAAGAAGTTATGTTGCGGTTTTTTCAGAGCGTTCTAAAGTTCTCATATAGACCGCCATAACGATGAACGATTGAAGAGGATAACGAAGAATATGGCCCTAAAAAGTTGAAATGTTTCAAACAGAAATATTAAACTGGTGTTATGAAACGACGATGAGCTGATAAAAGACACTTCATAAGATAAAGACAGATGTCCATTACTTGTTGTTTTCGATGTGCGAAGCACTTTTGCAGCTAGACCCATCCCTCAGTGGGAACATCTAACTGATAAGGAGATGCTACCATCAAAGCGACTATCGCAAAGTGACTCCACCAGACATTTGCAATTGAAAACCAAATATTCCGAGAAGTTGGAGAATGACATCATCGCAGTGTATAAATGCTCAGCCAAAACTGGAAAAATCAATTGAGCCCATAGTCCCAACATCTGAAGAAAGGTGGCGAAGAGATTTCTCATACCCACGATGTTGTATCCGCATCCCGCAACATGATCCCGACTTTGTTTCAAAAGTAACCACGCTCAAACTGAATCTCCTACAAGCATTCAACAATCATCGAGACCTGCAAGTTGCCGACAACATGGCAACAGCAGAACGACCAGGTCTTAGAAAAGCGATTGGTTTGAGAAGTCTACGAATTTCGGCTGAAAACAAATGTGGTGGATTTGTTGTGATGACGCGTGTACGAGACATCTCTCTCGGTGAAATTGTCTTATCGGATATTACAACCTACGAAGTGGTAACGATAGAGAACTACAAAAGAGAATGTCACAAACTAAAGAAGCGGTGCGAGAGTTCTCCGCCCTTAGTTGGAAAGAAGCACTATGATCCGATTGATGTCGAAGCATGCCACTGTACTTTCTGCTCCTATAATGCGCCGTGGTCGGAGACGCATTATAGGAGCAGAAAGTTTCGTAAACAGTCCCACTCTCCGTTCCCAAAGGCGGCGGACACGGGACGAGGCTTTTACTCTCAGGCCCCGCCCACTGGGACCGCACTTTGTGGTGCTGTATCCCAGCCAGATTCGCATTTTTTCGCGTGAAATTTCGCATGAGGCCCACATTAGGCAAATACAACATAAACGTATGGGTAACACAAAAACGCATTTTCCGTGGACATTCCTTTAAAGCTATGCAAAAGCCCATTTTCAAAACACCGCACACTCAACGCCCAAGAAATACCGCCAGAGCTACGAGGTTCCATTGTTCAGAGGGACCTAACAAAACAGCCAAAAAGAAAGATAAAGGAGGCAGTGGAAATCAAGCAATACAAAACACCGATCAACAGTAAGAAGAGATGAAGATGGCGATGAGGCTGATAGAATGTAAACAATATGATGCAAGAGGAAGGTGACTTTTATGACAAAATGAAGATCTGTCACCATCCTAGACGACAGTGTATATCACAGCCGGTTGGAATTCCGCTCAGGACGCATTGGGCTGGCACTGCGAAGAATCTTCGAAAATTGCAGATTGGAAGCTTCGGAAGTTCGCCTATGATGTTGTTGTTGCTAGGCACTCGTCGCGAGCGGCCGCGCGATTTCTCGATTTAACGGCACACACTTCAAACAGTAGCGGCATAATATCGCGCTGTTGGACTAGGTTGGTAGTTTCCTTTGTCCTGTTCATCCTTGCGCTCATGTTATGATGTAGCTAGTAGTAGTTTCAGCTGACCTGAAGAAGGGTTATTTCCGAAACGTCATCAATAAAGATAATAGAAAGGCGAGCTTTCAATTCTACATGATCAAGACTCGATCACTGAACAATGAAACTTAGGGAACCATCTATATTGAGACATTTGCAATGTCAAGAATGATGGCTACGTATGGTAAGTACCGACGACTTACTATACAAACATTGCTAAGCAACCACGAACATCGCAATTGTTGCGTATGACATGGCCGTGTATTGAATTGTGAATGCGTTGAATCAAGTTTCATATCAGTCTTCGTGCACCGTAACGAGTTACCGATTGCCCAGACAGATGTCGCAAAAAGCCTCTTTCATATCTATGCAGCACATGCGACAAATAATGAATACTTCTTCCATTGAGGTAGCACAGACTGATCTGCATCTAATAAGGGATTGTATTTATAACATCGACAATGCAGTTATCCTGAGTTGAAAAGTTTCAATTCTTGAAGGATCTCTATCATCTTATCAGTCGATCAAACTGATGAATACGCATAGAGAGCTCCAAATCGCTACCGTATCAGCTGTCGGTTCCTGCCGAAACGTCACATTCCTACAATGGAAAGTAGCACCACCATGGCTATGATCTCCCAACTGTACCGATTGCCTCCAATCCCTCTATTTCGCTTCATCGAACGCTGTGAAGGGTTTTTCAGTCCACCTCTCAACCCGGCTAGCCAAGCGGGATTACATGCAGAGCACTCCCAGCTGTTGAGGAAAATGGCCCCTTCAGCACGACCCCCCTCTACGGCGACCAACTACGACCCACCCCCTCGTTTTTTGACCTTTACAATACCAGCAACTGTTGCCGGATTGCATAGTTGCAAAGTGTTTAATTGTCAGATATTCTTTCCTGCAGCAAAAACAATTTAATTTACATTTTGTCGCACAGCTTTGCGGTAAAATGCCCTTTGCTTTCATCTACTTATTGAAATAGATTTTGGTGCTTATCGGTGATCTTTGGAGGTACGACCCCTACCTATCGGGTGAGATACGACCTCCTGTCGAGGAATCTCCACTCTCGGTGTACCCAGATTACATGCGCCAAACAACACTCGTGCCTGTCATGTAATGTGTCGCCCGAAATACAATTTACGCCCAGAATGTTGAAAAAAATTCAGGAGACAGAACGTTTCGACTGATCAAACAGTCCAAAGGAAATGCACCACTATCTAGCTTCACACGTCCAAAGTATTAGATTGTGAGGAAAGTTTTGGGCGGTTTTCTTATTTCAACTTTGGGAGATCAGAACTCGGCTCAAACTGCATCTTTTCTCATATAATAAGCACCATTGGATTCGCTCACTTTTGGCAATATCATGGATATTTGCATATCTCATTTTATGAAGGGCTGATGATTTCTGTAGCGCGAAATCGGAAAAAAAATTCTACTTGAAATCACCATTCTTTCTGAACACACTGCTGCTGAAGAAGCTATCCAAATGTTTGGGAAAGTGGGGCTTACTTAGCGCTAGATATGATGGACATGATGCACGAGTAAGGGCTTCAGCCTGAAACTGCTCCAATTAATGGAAAAGGATTTGTGGAAAATGCGCCTGCGCGTAACTGCTCCTAGGGGTCTCGCAGCACCCGTTTTTTGGGTTTTTCTTAATCAAGGCTACTTAAGGTGTTTGACCAAGTTTGTGTGTTGAGGGCCACTACTTTTACACATCCCTTGCAAGTATGGGCGCTCATCGTTTCCTGCCGCTTTAGTTGAAGCGATTTGATCAAGCGATATGAAAATTCGAGCAACTCGTTCTCATTCCTGCCCTTCTAAAACCAGGAACAAAGTGTTCCATCCAATGGAATGTGTTCCAAAATCTATCTTGTGAACGCGAAAAACTGGCCAAAACTTTCCTTACAATCTAATAATTAAAAATTCACAACTCGCAGCAAGTACCATCATCTGGACGCATATCTCTATATTTCGCAAAAGACCTCAGATATACATTGAAATGCTATTAGCCTCGAGGTACTCATTATGCAGGAGGAGCATGTCGTATTTTAAAACTTTATTGAGATTTTCTGGAAGCCTCCGAAAACTTCCATGGTTGTGATGGATATATGGAGGCGTCCTTAACTGTTGCATCGGTTTAGTTGGATTCTTTGTCTACGCTTGTGAAAAAAATAATGCTTTCCGCCGGATTTCTGAGGTGGTCAGCAAATTCACACCACGTTTAACTACCTCGAAGCTTGACCTTCCTTTATTTTTCTTTCGTTTAAAAACCTGTTTTTTCTCTGTTTTCGCTTTCTAACCACCACTCACCTATTAGTACATGAAAATAACTGATGAGGTAAAGATTTTCAAAAACTGGGATTTAGTTTTTGGATAGGAATGAAAAGGTGTTCATGAATGACGCGAGAACTTTCTTACAACCTAATTCACATTTCTGGCTATCAGCACTCGAACGAGAGGAAAGCTCCCAATGCCGTAATCTGTAGAGGATTCATGAACTTCAGAGAAAAACGTCAAAGATACAGGAAAAGAGGAGGGGGACAATGAAGTAAAACATAACTAAAATCATATTTCCTTTGAATAAAATTCGGTTTGAAAATGGTCCAAATGTGGGGAAAGTGGGTATGGAACAACGTCAGCCATGAGTTCTGAAAATCATGAAAGAGGCCTAGGCAAGTGGAGCGCACCCCGAATGGGCGGTCCGAACATCAAGAATTTGTTACTCGGTTCGGAATCAGAAAAAAATCACTATGAATCATCACTGTTGGAGCCATCTCGAACATACTTGCGGAAACTCGTCCAAAGTGGGCGGAGCGTGATGCGGTAATGGATACTGAGTAATCATATAGAAGAAAAGCAATTCCGATCGACCCATTGACACCCATGTTACGCGCCGAGTAGTGTGCGCTAACCGGGCTGGGTAAAACAACCAACAAAAACACTGGTCAACAGTGCAGATTAGCAACACGATCCTGAGCTGGGGTGGAGGTTGAAAATTTATTTCACTGGAAACTCTGAAAATGACCAGCTACGTGCCTCAGTGCTGTAATGCTGTCATGATGCAGAACGACGACTGAAAAAACCTAGCCCTATTTCGTGTTACTTTCTGCACTCTGCTCATCCCATCTATAGTTACGTGCTTTTTGTGGCTGTAGAATTTCTGAATTTCCTGGTCATTTCCAGCGATTTCAGTTTTAAAAAGACTCTAGTCTTCACTCTGCAAACTACTCGGCTAAGAAATTTGTTTCACTACGTAGAATTTGCCCTCACCAGGAAGGGCTTTTTACTTTCCATGGAACTTCGAATAGGGACCCCTACAGACCGATAGAGCTTCGAACGCTGATTACAAATGTGGAAACTAAAAGTGCTACGGGCTGTTCGGAAGCGAGTTAGGAGGGGTCAGACTTTACCTGTGATATACCTGTGACATCGCGTTAGCGGGGCAGTTTCCCATAAGCACGGCCGTTGCTGATCTAACAACGGCCAACGTGGCGCAGTGGTAGTTTCGCGAATTTGCAGGGTGAAGGTTGGGGGTTCGCTGCCTGCCTGTGGAGTTCTGTTTCGCATTTTGTGTTTGATGGCCAGGCAGTGCTTTTCTTTCACTTCTGAACGTTTCCTTGTACTGGTACCTATCACGCCCTTCATTTACTCTGCCACTGTATTTATAACTACTGGCAATACTCACAAGGGAAGCATATCAGGTCGAAGAGACTCCCATACCCCACGAATTAGGCGTTGTTGCTCAAAAAGATTATGATTTCACGCACAGCGGGCCGAATTACCACACTGTGCAAATTTTCAGCCAAATCCGGTTTTTGGTCCAACTTCCGAAAATGGGGGTGGCCAGGGGATGAAGTGCTAGTTTATGAATTTTCTTCTACGAAAAATCCTGCAACCTGAACAAGGTAACCTACACATACCTGTTACTCTTGCCCATCGCACTGAACGTACGAAACAAGCGTCAAATAAGAGCATTTCCTCGACAAGGGTCAACGACTTCTCCTTTGTTCATGGTGCTGCCACCCGATAGCCCGTGAATTTTTCCGTAATTTGGTCAAATTCTCGAATTGGCTAAAAACTTGTCCCCTGGGTAATTTGATTCCCTCAACACGAAAATCACACTGGTTTTGCACGAGAACGACTGGCTCACGCGTTATGGGCTTCCGAACCTACCATGTAATAATATTATGCTTTCAGATAAACGTGAAGACAATGAGACACAAAATGCAAAGAAATCTACCGGCGGGGAGCAAACACGACACCCCTATGCTACAGGTCCGGAACACTACCAGCAAGCCACGGTGGCCGTTGATGGCTCAACAACGGCCGTGCTGACAGCAAAGTGCCTCGCCAATGAGATATCACAAGCAAACTTTGTCCCCTCCTAACTCGCTTCGGAGCAGCCCGTAGCACTTTTAGTTTTCCTAGTCGTAATCAGCGTTTGAAGCTCTATCGATTGGTAGGGGTCCCTATTCAAAGTTCCATGGGAAGTAAAAAGCCCTTCCTGGTCAGAGCACAAAAAAAAAATAAACAAGGTATGTAAACGTTGAACAAGGTTGTGCTTGCAATCCAAAACCGCACATATTTTTGACGCTACGTATCTACCTTGTGAAAACCATCGAATGAGAGAAAAACTTTGCGTTTGAGAACCATTTACAACCACACCACTCCAATACAGTTAAAAACGGAACAAAAGCAAACTATTCGAATAGGCATCAACAAATACCCAAACTACACGCAAACACCACATTGCTGCATGCATGAACAACTCCAAGCCAACAACGGATCGAAACAAAGCAAAGGTTGAAAATCATCAGTGAGAACAAGCAAAGTAAGATAGGAAAAGCATGCGTAAAGCCGGGAACCGGAAGGAAAACCATATTGGTGTTCATTTTTGAGAAATGGAAAACAAGTCGTTTAAACAAGCCTGAGCCTCACATCAATTAAGTGAACACAACAAAATCCACAGTGCTAGTGATGTGATTGAGTCTCACGAAAGAATGCAACAATCAGATTTCCAGCACAAACCAAACATGAGCTTCACGATGTCCGATGCTCCACGTAAATGCCAATTTTCGTGCTGAGGAATATGTCGACGAAGAAAAACCCGATAGATGTCCCCGAAAACAGCAAAAATTTAATCTTCTGACATCTTGCAGGGAACGAGATCACCGCGTGAAAACGAGGCTTTGAATCAGTTCTCGCTGGATGGTATCATAACATGTCAACGTCTCCTTAACCATCGGCATGTCCTCCTTATTTTATATCATCACACAAAAATGCTTCGTTTACACATTGTTGCGACTGTTGCCACCGTTATTGCCAATTGTCACGTCTGGGGTGAGCGGCGCTGAGCTGCTCGGTGGTGTCGCGCTTGCTTCTTTGGCTCTGCACGTTCCAGGAGCTGACACCCACGCTTCGGTAAAGGTGTAGCCTATTGGCTGTAGGTCAACTATCTGACCATGGCGGGATACTCCAATAATCCTGGAATATGCCTTTGAGGAAGTTTATGAAGACACCATAGAAGTTAAAAAGGACACACATACAAAACTTGTAGCAATTACTAGGACATGATTACTGAAATAGATGTTCTGTCACGAAATTTGGTATTATGTAAAAACGACCTGTGAAGACAAGTTTGGTATGGATAGGGTATAGGACAAGAAGTAAGGAGCACACATGCACCGAGTCAAGTCCTGCCCAAGGTGAGCGGAGCGTGCAGTGGGACGCTCCTTTTTTTGATAGAAAACTGTTAATCGGATACCGAAATGACCCAAACGTGGAGAAAAGACTGCGACAAGTTTCTGAAAATCATGAAAGAGGCTTGGGCACAGAGTGCGGAGCGCACCCCGAATGGGCGGTCCCTACAAAAAATTCATAACTCGGTTCCAACGAACCCACAGGCTAGGTGAAAAGTGTTGGAAACGAAGACTGCCCAAGCTATCTTAACAAACTTAAAATCAGCGAAAACCCGTCCTCAGTGGGTGGTGCCAGTAATTAGTTGTGTGGTGATTTAGAGGCATTTAGTGGCAGCGAGAACGGAGGTGGTCGGTAGGGAGATAATTTGAGCTGAAGAGAATTTTCAACGGTGAGCGGAGATATGGTATCACGTGAAAGATAACATGCGGAGATGGGGACAATTCGTGTAGGTAGAGCATGGTACAAGATGTGAGGAGCAGACATGAATTAAGTTGTGCTCCGCCCACGGTAGGCGGAGCGTGCACCGACATTTGACACCTGAACAGACATTTGATCGTACTTTAACTCTGAACTCGGCATTATTAGAAACTTTTTTCTAATTTTCCTTGAGCCCCCAGCATTCCCTCCAATCTGTTTGGTTTCCGTTTTTATAAAATTAAGTACATAGCACAGTTGTCACGAGTAACAGAAACAAATACATGACAAAAACCGCGAGTTTTGCTGTAAAACGGGGTGAGATAAGAGGCGTAGCAGCGCCGAGAACATTTTACCAAAGCCATGTTAACAAAAGGCGATCGAGAAGAATTGCTCGCTTCACTGTATAACGGGACTTGGGCTAAACTATGTGCTAGAGGGCATAGAGTGAGTGAAACGCTAGTGATTTAGGACGCTGTTAGACGTATGTTACGTGAAATGCAAACGCCACCGAATAAACACCGCTAAGCAGGGTATGGTCAATCTGGTTGTCTCAAATGTTTTCAGGTCTTAGAAAACGGGAAAGTAAAACACCGGAATCAATGAACGACAAACGTGTACCATGGCAGGTGGGTATGGAGTTTTTCAGACAAACATGATATGAATACTGTAGAAGGCCTAACAGGTATGTGGCAAGTATTGGAGTGGAAACATAGTAGTGAATACCACTTGCTCGCTATATTTCCTAAAAACTGGCTCAATCTGTATCACCAAGTCACCCATGAAACTGATACGATGTGAAGGACATAGAAAACAACCAATCCGACACTCCTAGCCCATCCCATTTGATACACATCACGTGGGAAATCTTAATTTTCCGTGCAGAAGGTGGTTGCTGGATACTTCAAGCCATCTATGCTTCGAGCTATTTCGTAAAAGCTAAGAATCGAGTACAAGAAACCGCTATCCCAACACTACTTCACGAGAGAACGGTCGCATTAACATTAATTTCGCATTTACAAACAAGATGTAAAAAAATAACAAAAAGTAATGACCTAACGACGTGAGGAGCTGAGCCCAGTTTAAAATGTTCGACAACGATCACAACGTACGCAGTATGCTGCCGCTCTGCCGTCACTGGATGAACGGTTGGACGGGCATTTTGCACGCATACCACACGGGCCAACCACCCTCCAAACTACGCTACTCACAATAGCGAACAGGTAACGTGATTTTCAAATGACCACCAGCACACTACAATAACAGCAGTTATTTAAAAAGCAACCGCAAAATGATCCATCCGGATAACCCTCTCTTTCCTTTCATCAGTTCTCAATACACTCTGTGTTCCACACAGGCAAAGGTTATGAGCATATTCGCTATACTCCTAAAAACCTTAACATACATAAGAAGTCAATGCCGCCAAAAACTAACAGTTAATAGGAGCGCACACACCCGATCACGAAGTCAGTCTCTGCTACTGGAAGCAAAATACTTATTCAGACAACAATTCAAATAGAAATTGATGTAACTTCAAACCTTCAAGACATGCACATTAAATAGCTTAAATGATGGGAACTTGCACATTAGTCAATACACGCACGCCAGACACCTGCATGCCGTCCGAATGTCCAAGTGTGCATTGTGGCAGCTGTTGTGGGGTGCCAGTGCTGGATGACGAGCATCAGCAAGATCCCCAGACAGAAACGAACACCTGCACAGTAGTGAGTTACGACGACGAGAAAACGGAATGAATTAATGAATGTCAGTGCAAACTGATCGGAGAAAGGAGGCAAGAGCATCATTTATCGCTCTTCCGAAACTGCTTATGTAATTCCAGAAACATTACTTATGACAACTACCTGCCTAATCCGATATCAACACCACCGAATCGGGTGTACAGTCCATTTCGGAAAAACTGACAGGGCGTGTCCCATGCACTTGGATGAACATGTGTCAAACTCTCTCAAATCTCTCACCCCGCCACACACTCTCCTCGCCACGTACTCTCACTCTCGCCATCCACCCAAGTCCGTAGGACAGCCTCGTCAGTTTTTCCGAAATGGATTGTAACTTCTCATTAGGTTGGTCGAAATAGATTTCGAACTTCGAAAAGTTTAGCAGCTACAGAAAGACACCATGACGCAGCAGATTGATCCTCGCAATAGCATAGTGGGCGGACACCACCATCTGAGGACACCAGAAAGAATAATTTTGTCCACTGCTGAATATGAGAATGGAGTCGTTAAGTAGCGCCACAGTGGAGAAGAACATCATGAAACGATTCGAAATGAGAATTACGACCACCTTGTACCTTGAGCGCTCACTTGTAGCGAACATCCCAGAGGCGAATACTCAAATTACTCCTCCCAGTGCCTTTTAATTTCTTCTTGAACCCTTTGAGTGGTGCTTCCTTGATGCTTTTCGTGAGATTTTTAATGACAAGTTTGTTGTGAAGCGAAACGAATGAAAATCGGAAGATACTAGGTAGCAAGCACAGGACAAGAAGGGAACCGTTACTCAATTCAGCCCCATGAAATTGACTGATGACGCGATGTGAGGAAACGCATGTTACAAATCAGGGGCATCGCGGCAGATCTCAAACTATTTCGTGGTTACCAACATGTGGTAATAGCTCCACACCTTGCCATCAATCGTTTGATATTCAACGGACAGTTCCCACCACTGCTAACCAAGGTGGAGAGACGAGAATAGTAGACTACATCGAGATGTCGCCTCCGTTGGAGAAGCAATGATTTTAGGTGATGAGTACGGAGGGCGCGAGGCAAACGCATTCCTGACGGTAGCAACTGCACGCGCAAAATGTCTTCTTCTCGTATAAGTAATCCGCCCAAAGGGGTACCTATCATTTTGCAGCAGTGGGATATTTGCAAAGAAATGCGCTGCTATTCTGTTGCCATTCCTAAGACGTCAACTTTCAACTGCTTGTACTGATCCCGTAGATTTTGGGGAAATCGCGAGGACAACGATTGCGAAGCTATATTAGACCAGAAATATGGGAATACATAGAAGTGGGAGGACCAATGGGACCAACCAAAAAGGTAGTTCCCATGAAATGAAGGAAATTGATCCTTAGTTGTATCTTTCAGAACTGATTCCTTTCATAGGATTTCTCCTTTTGGAACTGCAATAAATTGACTGTACTATCGGGCAACAGTAAGCATAACACAGCTAAGTTGTTCAGGGTGGGGCTGGAGTTCGCGATTGTATCGCGATTTCGTACACGATGTCGCAGAGCTGCAGACGTTTCGCATCAGCTTGACGCTGCGAAACAAGTAGAAAATCTTTCTTAAGGATACTTTGAGGCTAGTCTAGTACACATCGAATAATTCGCTGAACTGAGTCAGCAAAAAAAAAATGAAGGCGCCCAATAATTCTACAGCATCGGCTACCGGCATTTGCGTACGTTGACAGGTACCGTAACCATTAGGCCTATTTATGATCGCATTGCAGCAGAATTTGGTGTGTCGTCTTCACTTCATCACTGCTTATGATGTGATCTTCCCTGTCCTAATCAGTATCACGTGGAAACTTTTACGCTCGACGTCCGACCCTATTTTTGCCTGGGCTTTTGCCTAAGCCTTAGCTGAGGGGGAATCCCTATCTGCCCCGAGACGTTTACGTGAAAACACACACTTCAGTGAACAAACAGATGTTTGTAGGATGGTATCAGGTGAGGAACGATAGCGTCTAAATGAGTGCACCCCCAACTACATCAGTACAACTTCACATTTCTTTCATCTTTGTTTAACAATCAGAATCGGGTTTTTTTTTTGTGATTCCAGCAGATTCAGCCGATACCCATCCATCGTTGCGCTCTATCCCTACATTAACCTAAGTGAAAAAGAGCACAATGGATCGCACTTTCTAGAATCTTCTCTTGTCAAACGTGGAAGAGTGCAGAATGATGCTTCTAGGATAGCGTAAAAAGTAGAGCAACGCAAAATTGAAAGCCCTCTCCGAGAATTAGCTACTACAACCTTACACAGCACCTCTATCTCGCATCTATCTTGCACCTTGACAGATTTTTTTCAACGAAAAAAGCTCGCTCAAATTGTTGCGCTGCCACATAGGTAACAAGAAGCCAACAGCCGATTAATCAGCTCCTACAACTCCACGTAGCCCCCTATAACCCTACGGGGGTGCCAAAAAAGTGTAATCCTTTCCTCCTCCACATTCAACACTGTATTAGTCGAACTCCAGCAGATTTCCTCAAATTTAGGAACAGACCTTACACAGTCACTAAACTCCGTAACAGCTTACTGCACGAGCAGAATCGGGAGGTTCTTAGAGTAAATATGATGTGTCTCCTCAACTCAGTCAAATCCGAGATTCGTCACCCTTGCTCAACTTTGCTACTTTGCTATGACTATGGTTCACTCTGGGTACCTGAGGGATTCATATTGGGTGCTGTCCTCGAACAATCCGTTCTCTCTGGGTTCCTAACTCCCTACGTTTTCAAGAGCCAGAATGTGCCACCACCGTTGGAACCTCTACCGAGGCGGCTTTGAGGTATGAAAAATGACACTTCGGATCACAGCAGGGTTGCCCGAGCAGGAAGAGCTCTGACTCCTATGACAAAGGGTCCCACCTCAGGAGCTCTCCCCACGAGAGACCTACCACGGAAGCTGACCCTGTCGTTTTAGTCGGACCTCGTTGCCATAGGTGCTCTATGGCCCGATTGTGCCGACTGCAGGCTCCATATATCTGTAACGGTGAAAGTAGTGAGTCGCAGCCTGTTCCTGGTCTGAGAGGAACATTTTAGAATATTTTGTCCTAATACTTTCAACTCTTTCATTACCCTCTGTTTTGTAAACAAAGTGGAAGTGAGCCGCAACTAAATTACTTTTTTTGGCACCCCTGTACACTTGGCGGAAATGAACCGTCAGCAATATTACTCTCTCTTGCCCTTCCCTGTACACAGCTCCTTTATCTCGCATCTATATTGCACCTTGACGGAGTTCATTTCACGGAAAAAGTTCGTTCAAATATCGCGCTGTCATGTAGATGACAAGTAATGCATGCTTGCTGCTCCGCAGCATAAACTCTGTAAGCGTAAAACTGATGCGTCGTTGCAGCCTCGAATGGTGCGAAAACTACTCTTATCTAGTAGACTTCAGCAGCGAAACATGAGACGTATAACATGCGCGAACACAGAACGTTGCGTTGTGCAGGTAAAGTGACATCTCATGTTGCGCTCCAAGGCACGCGTAAGGTCACGGTGCCTTCCAACACTACGCAAATACCCGGTAGCCGGTGCTGGAGGATTAATGGGGCCCTACTCGGAACGAAGAGCATATGAATACGCATTATCAAAGAGTTTTCCAAGCAACCAGCAATGACAAACATATTTTCGAGGAACCACTATCCCGTAAGAAAGCAGAAATCTTTACAGTGGTGGAAGATGAGCGCTTTTTAAGACAAAGATTCAGAGTTCAAGATTTGTTTTATAACAAGCCAACTAATAACCCACGACATTCTCACCATAATCCTTTGAAATGATTGCAACTCCGAGCCGGCCACAAGCAAGGTGCTCACAAACGAGCTTTGCAGTCGGATTCCAGCAAATTATACGCACAATTTTAATGGAATTGAAACGGAGGCTGCGTGGACGTAAAAAGAGACAGAAACAATCCACTTTGGAGCAGGTTCTATCCGTATCCGACATGCGGTGGCGCGAGCCCTCGTGCGCGACTCCATACTAGGCGCGCTAAGGCCGCGTTTTGATAAGCGCGGGATGAAGCTGCATCGCGAGGATTCCGACAGGTAGCCAACTGCTCACACTTTGTTCTTAATCACGTGCAGTCTGATATATATGCTGCGCTATAAAGGTGAGGAACTTTTCAGCGCGGGACTTCTCTACGACGATCATTTGAGGGGTTAAATTGAGTTACTATTGTCACGTCGTTTCGCCCCGCGCGACCCTTTCTCATTTATTCCATAATATTTGCTTTCCCGTTGAGGGCAAAGTACAAAAGAAACGTGACCCACTGATATGGTGGTTCTGGTACGCTTTCAGTGCTTCCTAGCCACCACAGTAATAAATATTCCGCCCATAGATGTCTGATACAGAGGAAAAATATTGTGGAAACACTGACAGCTCCCCACAAAGCGGGACATTTAGGTGCATCGGCTGAAACAAGTCTACTGTGCTCTGCATAATGATACGTCCGCCTATAAATTGTCGAAAAACTCTGTTTGCATAGTGATTTTAAAAAGTCTCTAAGTAAAAGTTGTAGCCAGTGTGGACGCGCATTCGCGCATCGATATTAGATTGTTGCTGGGAAACACAGAAAATGTTTCGATTTATTTGTTTTGAAGATGTCGCTTTTCCTATTCTGAAGAATGATACAGCCACTGAACAGATTGAAGTATCGAACAACAAAAAACAACAGAAAGAAGAAAAATGTTAACGCTGAAAGCAGATGGAGCTCTTGACGTAACCGACCCTGTTTACGCGATATTCTGGGGTTCTGAACATCGCCTTCTTATTAATTTCTCGCCTAGGAATGGATTTGCACTTCTTCAGGTTCCTATGAACAGCCGTTGTTGACCCGTAAGCTCAAGCAAGATATTGTTCCGGAGCATGACTAGGAAAACTTGACTCACATTTTGAAATACTGCTCTTGTCACCATCTTCTTTTGAAACACTGCGCTTGTCTCCATCTGAAGGCGCAGCAGGGTCTCAATACTCCTGGTTTCATGCCCTGGAGAATCCTAGTTGAAACTATGGAGGAGTGCGCAAAGCCGTCGTCATTTTCGCGTGATCTGACATTCGGATGCAGGTCTAATTTTGAGGTGCATTAATGTTTCTTCGAAGGAACCGGAAGGGGTCCGAAGCAAGAGGAAGATGCAATGAAATGAGCATTTTGTAACGAACACTCAAGGTTAGAAGCGAATCGGCAAAAAACCCCGGATTCAAAAGCGCGACGCTGTGGTGTGTATTCGCATTACATTCGCATCGACACACTGACTTTCCGAGTTGTGCGCTGTAGGAGACGGGCCGCGGGCCAACGTTAATTCTAGCACCTGACTCCCATCGCAGTGGAGAGCCCCTTCCCGACTACAGTAGCATCCATTTAAGCACATCTAGAAACAATACAAGAAAGAACAAAAGAAAAAGTCAAGAATGAACAATTTTATAATAAAAATATCCCATCCAGGCACCATGCCAAGGCGTCAGATTGACGAGTTTGTGCAATGACGGTCCCTTGAACTCGTCCGGACTACGCCTGTTCTACCGTGAGCCAAAAATTACCCCCTTCCGGTGCCTTTAGGACAGATAGCAGTTCTCTTTTTGTCATTACCTGAAAATGATGAGCCTACAATGAGAAAACAACTATACAGCTTCTGCAAGTAGAGGTCAAAAGCAACGAGAAAATCCGAAGTGGCTGTGTCATTTTGCAAATAGGAAAAGCGACATCTTCAAAAGGAACGGAGAGGAAGTTTTTTTGGGGTTTCCAACTACATGTGATGCTGATGCGCGAATCCGCGTCCACACTGGTTTATCTTTTACTTGGAGACTTTTTAAGGATCACTCTGCAAACAGAGTTTTTGGACAATTTATAGGTGGCTGTACCAGTACGCAGAGCACTGTATATTCTTTCCGAGAAAAACTGCCGAAACTTGAAACCACTTCAGCCTGATTTTCCTTGAAAACTCCACTGCACTTGGCGCAAAAACGCTTAGCACCTCGACAGATACGCACCGTACACGGAGGAGATAAATCCCAAGGGAGACGACCGTATACAGTAGTATGAGTATTCCATGCAGTAAAACTAACTGTTGTGGAAAGATAAACATCATAAAGTCTACCGAAAATTCCCTATAATCTCCCGTCGACAAACTTGAGAAGGATTCGACAAATCAAAAAATAAGTTAAACGAAAAGACGTCGCCAGTGAGATCGAAAACACCAATTTAGAACATCAGTTCATGGAAAAAGACTCCATGCCAACGAAATGGTTTACGTGCAGAAGCAAGCACAGACTGCATAGACTCATCCAAAAGTTGGATGTGGACCCGCAAAAAATCGAAGTAAACACATACAAAATCATAAGACATTAGGCACAAAAAAGATGTCAATTTGAAAAAAAAAACAGTCTTCAGAAGGGCGATGACGAGCATGACTCGGCCTGACTAAGTCAGTTACAAATGCCGAAATTCTACGGCGACTTCGACAGGGGGATAGCGAAAGTGCAACTTTTAGCGAAAGGGGGGATACAAATGAACAAGTCGGATTCCGCAGGCCGGGTTTTGTTCCCACCGTAGCCCTCTTCAAAGGACGCAAACGCGTCCTTCAAAGATCTTGCCACCAGCACGGTCCTTTAAACATGGTGGAAGTTGGGGTTGTCGAAGATGAGACAGATGCTTTTCATCAACGTCGAAGCTCTTTTCCTCACTAGGCTTAGGCTTAAATTCATATTCCCTCCTCCTACATGAAAAAGCATCAGCCAAAACATCTGTCCCATCTTCAACAATCCCAACTTCCACCGTGTTCAAAGGACCGTGCTGGTGGCAAGATCCTTGAAGGACGCGTATGCATCCTTTAAACAGGACGGTGGGAACAAAACACCGGCCTTTCAAATCCGTCCGGTAACAAATGATCAAAATTTCGATCGAAGGTACACTAGAGCAGAGCAACCACTCAGACCTCAGCGCACTCAGCCTCTTAGAAGCCAACAGCAGCAGCAGCTCGTGTACTCCATCTCGGTCCCCTCATGTTAGGTCGTGCATGAAGCTGTGCTGACTGCAACTGTACCGAAAAACCACGCAAGACTCTGAAGCCCTCTCTACAGTTCTAGTTCGCACAGGCGCTATCAAAACGAAATTTAATTTAATCCAGGGTGACGATTCTGGCATACCATACATGCTGTACACCATTGCTTTTAGTCAGTTTCAAATAGCCTCCAAGATGATTTCCGAACCATTGTTTACAATGCGAGCAGACGCTCGATAAATATCATTTCATCACCTTAATCTCGTCCTTCACCAACATTATCAACCCGTTCGACGAACAAGACATCCACCACAACCGCTACCAACTACCAATCGCTCACATGTGTCTCGAACTCCACCAAGGATCGTACACCCTCTTATTATTGACCTCACATAATTACTTAGTTAACATCATAACGTTTAGTCCACTTCTTTTTTGTCACTTAGTTCTACAACGTCCCTCTATCTCTCACCCCTTCTGTTGCCGCGGAGTAATCTGGTTTCCCAGCAGAACCCGGCGCCGATCGTTGCATCCATCGTTCCTCACTTTCCCTTAGACACTTCACGAGTAGATTACCTGAACTTATTAAACAAGAGAGTACCTAGCGTGGGACCTCGCATATACTATACTGAGAGGCACACGATTATAAGCAGACCCCACTATGCACTACCCGAGTGCACCTGCTATTCATCCATAGGGCATTCTACCACCGTGATCCACTGTATTAGACACAACAGTAAACCTCCACCACCATCGTACACAACTCACGGTGTCTGTGATAATGCCAGTTGAAAAGTGCCCATTTTTTCCGCAATGAAAACATCTCACAGCGGCCTATATCTCGAAGCCTAATTTCACTGCCAGAGTGTAATCTTACATTACACTCAGAATCGTGAAATAGTGGCTAGTCCGCAGATACAAACAGCCTCCGCTTGTACTAGCTTTACGTTCACTCACACTTTTCAACACAGTGTTTCCCTCTAGGCTTCGAGAAGACTGTAAATACTTCGCCGATATAATATTCACTAGGAAAAACGTGATTGTGAGAGTTCGAATAAGGAGCCCAACCACTTAATAAAACAAAACAGTAGCTACATTCAGCAGTCGTGTAGTTCAGAAAAAAAAAAAACGGAGACACTGGATGAATTAGAAGCGCAGATAAGGAAACGAATAGAGGAAGTTCAGGATAACTAAAAACTATGAATTTTGCACCTCCTTCTAAAACTAAACATTTGGGCATACTTCTGCTCAAAAGCAAAGCGGATTCGATGGGAGCACGATGTGAACACAACACCATTACATGCCTAGCTAAAGAAATGAACAAGGGAAGCCTAGGGCTACTAAAAAGTGCAAAATTTGCACTACTTCCAATCAGCTGAGCGGGAGGGCTTACCCCTCCTCGAAAGCAAAGCAGATTCCAAGGGAGCACGATGTGAACACATTCGCGGTCCCGAGCGGATCAATATAGAATATTTCTCATTAGAGCGCGTTTCCATGTGCGTCTGAAGTGAGTCACAATGAAAGCCTTTTCGAATAAACAGTGTCTGCTATCAAGAATGGTCTCCTCATTGATTTTACAAATTTGAAACAATGGCTGAAGGTGCTGTATAAAGAACTTTCTACGAACTTCAATAAAAAGGTTGTTTTCTGTGGTTCTGTTCTAACTACAGGTAAGTTCGTTCTGCTTCTGTAAGGAATACACTATGAAACAGTGCCAAGCACTTGTTCATGTTCATAGCTCGACAAGTGTGGGATACACGTACGTATATGTTACCAGTACCATGTTTATAGTTTTGTACGTGTTCCTAACGGTAGTATCAAGTTTTTCCCTGAGCCATCAAGGTTCATGATTCCAAGATCGATTGATGGAAAAGCTTCACCTGGCAGAATAGCAATTCTACGTGTGCACTGTCTGGAATCTGCATTTCACTGCAATGAACAAGAATGTATTCGAAAGCCTACAAAATCAATTACGTGTCGCATCTTCTCCAGAGGTCAGTTTCAAGGCTAGCAACCACGAGCAATTTTTCTACAAGTTTGTTTATTAGCCCTGGGAAGACCGTAAGCAGTTCCTACTTCAGGAACAATAAATATTGGTTTACCGAGATATATGAACCTCAGATCTCGGTTAGCTACGGGGCTTATCTGTCACTATATGCCACTCAGCGCTAGAAAAAACAATCTCTTTTTATTGTGAGTGCACATTAATGGGGGGGGGGGGAGAAGGGGGCGGGTGGAGGGACAACTCGTCTGCGTGGAGTTTTGCCTAAGGCTTGATAAGACGCTCGGAGTGAATGAATCGACTTCCTTACATGCAACCTTACGGCAGAATTTCACACCGTGACCGAAGTATGGGCCCCGCTGCAGATGGGCCCTGAAGCGACTACATTGCAACAACAGACGGCTCTCCTAGCTTTGCCTTTAATCGCTTCAGGGCCGAAATAGAGCATCCTCCCTAGCTCACACGTATTACTTCTCACATCGCAAAGCTGCAAGCCGCTCGTCATGGATCGAAATCCTGACGTGAGGATACACACACAGGGAAGTTCCTTCCCTTCCCGACGCGAAGCTGTTGTCCCATCGTTCATCCGGCCTCAGTGAAAGGGCGCCGTAAGATTTCGCAATTTTGGTTTTCTGCGATTTTGCGGTGGCATGACTCCGCATTCATAAGAAGCCAACAACCATGACAAAGATAACCTAAACATATCTATTACAGATGCCCATGACAAAGAATGTACGTAACACGCGCCAAGTAAGAGCATTTGTTCGGCAAAGCGACTTCTCCTTTGTTGAATGGATTTCCAGCCAATAGCCCACGAATTTTTCAGAAATTTGGTCAAACTCTCGAATTGGCGAGAAACATGTCCTAATTTGACCTCCTGAACCGGAAATCGCACTGGTGCTGCGCGAGGACGTCTGGCTCGTGTGCTACGGGCTTCCAAAATTACCATATAACCAGTTGGGCTGGCGCACACTACTGCGCGGCATACATGGAAGCATGCAAAATTAGCGCGTGTACCGAACTCTCTCACCCCGCCACACACTCTCACTCTCTCCACGTACTCTCACTCTAGCCACTCACCCACGTCCGTACTGTACCCCAAACTAGGGTAATTAAAACACAGGGTGGACAGACAGACATACCAAACTCCTTCCTAGTTTATATATAGGGTATGATACATCGTTTCTTCAAAGAAATCTTCTTAACTCTGCTCAGAGAATCGCTTTGCAAATTTGGAATGCAGACTCGAGATCAGCGTCTGAAAATACGTCGGACCATATGTATCCCATTTCGAATGGCCACTTCGTTCCACCTCATGTAGTTCCACCTCATGTAATCCATAACCGGCGTTAGTAGAAAGGAGAGGAAACAGTGCATCGTGAAGTGGTGCAGGAATTCAGTACGGTTCAAAGGACCTTTTCGTAGACTTGCTATTCCGAGAACGAAGTGAGCCAACTGAGAAGACCTCATATGCAAGGCTGACCCATCTTGCCGTACGACAGCTGGCAACTTCCCATAACTAGGGATTGTCGAGATTGCTCTTCAAAAGCTCGATAACGAGGATTCAGGAATGCATCGCGCTCCTCGAGTCTTGTGTTCAAGACAGCGTAGGTGGCAGATTGACACCTTGTCCACGTTCTGCCATACTAAGTGAAGAGTTGATTTCCAACAGAAGGGCTCACTACGAAAACAGGCCCAACAACCTCTTCGGGGAAACGTCAGGCGAAGTTTGGCTGAATGGCATCACGCTATGACAGAGAGAAGACGTGTGAACAGTGATAAAGGATACACATTCGGTCAATTCCCCAGCACAAGTAAAGAGTACAATTTTCCTACATAAAAAGGGCTGCGAACTTAGTCCTCAGCCTAGGAGGTCAATCGAAGATCTTGAGACTCACTTTTCTGAAGCGTTGGCATTCCTTTTAACTTTTTGATGAGCACCTTGCACAGGCGAGGAACTGAAAGGTAAGTACAGAGTATAGACGTACAATAGCTCTTGGACAGATCAAATGGCTTCTTGTGATCCTGGCCACATCTGTTTTCATATGTTCAACATCTTTTGGTGTGCATTATCATATGTGCCGCCTTCAGTATTCGAAACTGAGGAGTGATAGTGCAAAGGAAGCGAATAACTGGAAAAGCTGCCATAGACTGGGTAGAAGAGGACTAAGTTTTATGGGTCCACTCGCCAAAAGCAATCGAGCCAAAAGTCATTGGAATGTTTGTAATTCTGTCACTCTCTATGCTTGCCAATCTCGCTCGACTCTTACAAGAAGAAACCGTGGATCACCGTGGCCATTCAAGATGAGTTGTATGTGTACCTATGTAGTTTCAAACGGGGATCTCAAATCTGCCCTCCAAATCTGCTAAACGATTCTTGGAAGAAAGTTACGGGGGTCTGAAAGATACGGCGCAAGCGCAGGCGCTGGTCATATGTGACTCGAAAAAAAGTGGTGTCGGAGCTCGGATGGAGCAGCTGGTAGCATGACGGTCTACAAATTGCGATACTAGGGTTCAAATCCTTGATGCTTTTGCTAGTTTTGCTTTTGCGCGTTTTCTAAACGTTTGCAAAACGCTTTTACGCTTCGTTAAAGCATTGTATTGGATATTGAATATTGTCAATCTCTCTCTAAAAGTTTTGCAATTTGCACGAATATGGAATACTTTCCTTTTGAGTCATTTCTCATTTTGAAGAAATTGGCTATCAATGTTATGTCTACTGCATGACAAATGTTTTCCTTGAAGGCGCTTTATTACCTTCATTCCATTTTCATTCCGTTACTTACATTTGTAACATGGAGGACAGGTGCACGTGATTGTTTGATGTCCTTGTTTCAGACATTTAAGACACATCTTTGCAGACTTTGCAAAGTCCCTGCGCACCTTTGGTGTTTGAACGGTGCGGCACTGGGAGGCGTTGTGAGACGTTCGTCGGCAAAATGGGCACTGCCGTAGAAGGTGCTGACGTGGCTCCATTGTTGAGTCGTTTCCACCACAATAAACGTTTCATCAAACCGACTCCAAAACATGGCGACCACGGCACCGTGACGAACGACCTGCTTCTTCTCCACCGTGAAGCCGTCAACTACATCGCCAGTATTGGAACCATATCGACAGAACTATCTTCACGACAGAGTGGTTTTCATCACGCCAACAGCTACACCGCTGTGAAATTGTCCCCCGAACACAACAATCCTTACAACCGTCAACATCACGTCAACGAACGAAACCTTCATCGCGACGACGATATTATCCTCCACTACCTCTCTACTACGAGACGATACGCTGCCGATGATTCAAATCGACAAGTCACGCAAACGCTGAGCTTAGAAGAAAACGCAAACTTCATCTCCAGTTGCAGACTACTGTACTCTACCAACCTGACAACGAGGTACGACTTCGTTCGCCACTACTGCACTCAAGACAAGCGTCCATACCTCTCAAGCCACTGAACAACAACATCATCTCCAATGGCCTCCAGAAGCTCTCAAATACGGCGGAGAATTGGAATGGTACGCAAGCAACTGACATTTGCAGTATCTACATGTATCGATGATATTCGTGACAATCTACCCGACTACCTTCCCAAAGCATCTGATGAAGAACTGTTGGAACATGTGGAACTTCAACAAAGCAACCATGAATCACTGCTTACTCAACTAACGAAACTCGACGATCTGAACAAGGAATGGACGGAACTGATGAACCAAAATCAGGATGAGGTGACCATTTTCCACGAATACATCGCGAAATATGACGACTACCGCGCAGTTATTCAAAACGCTATCGAAACACTCCAACGAATCGACAACAACGACGTACTCATTCAAGAAGATCTACAAAAGCGAGGACTTATGCCAGCCTTCGATGCCTACTCCGTTCACCAGATTGGCACTAATCCGCCCAACAACCGTATGAAGCAGTATCCCCCGCCCACGACCCAACCCGTATCCCACATACCCGCCGAGATCCTCTCCCCAAACTACCCCGACACAATAACTCCTTCCCTACCCCACACCCAACCCGTATCCCACATACCCGCCGAGATCCTCCCCCCAAACTACCCCGACACAATAACTCCTTCCCTACCCAACGCGACCTGCCGACAACGTGTACCTTAATTACTTCGACGCGTCTCTACTCACACGTTTGGAGCTGCCATCCTTCAGTGGAAACCTCATCGAATTCCCGGAATTCTGGCCACGATACCAGACCCTCAATCACTCTAAGACGACACGATCTGGAGCCACGAAATTTTCACTCTTGAAAAGCTGCCTCAAAGGACGTGCCCTACAAACACTTGATGGCCTTCCAGTCACGGATGAGAACTATATCACGGCAATCGACATACTCAAATCAACCTACGACAATCCATCCATTCTTCGTCACTTACTGTACACCCAGCTATCCAACATTCCACAGTGCGACGCAGACGGGAAGCAACTTCAAGAGATTTATCTACGAATGCTTCGACTGGTCCGGCAGTACACCGCTATTACTCCCGACTCACCTGAATTCGGACTCGGGGCCTTACTATACAACAAGCTTCCCCGATTTGTCAAATCAAGGATATTTCCTGCCCCGGAGGAACTACAACCATGACGGTCAAAGGATCACTTCAGTTTCGATGATGGACTCCTCAAAAGTGACATGCAATCAGATACGACTATCAGAAATGATTGCCAACTTTTCTATGGGTACCACTCTGCTGAAATGGGTAGCCCCACCTCTAATTTTCCTGTTAACGCTCATGTGCCTTTTTCGGATGTTTTTTATGTGTGTTCAAAATACCCTTTCAGTCAAAAAGAACCACTCAAATCTTCTCTGTCTTGGGAGTTTCTGCAATTCTACAGAAAATGTTTTGCACAGAAATTCATTTTCCTATTAGTCAGCTTCATACAGTGCGTTTCATAATTATAAGGTCACCCCTGAATTTCAGGCTTTCTCGACAACACTCCATTGAGGAATCTTTTCAGTCTCATAGACGGATTCCTCACCTGAAATAACCCCCGTGTCCGATTTTCGGTAGCAGTCTCGTTTACCTTATGTTTTTAGTAGTATTTTTTGTTTTTTGCACCGTTTCATAATTATAAGGTCACCCTGAAAAAAGAAAAAAGTTAAGGCCCCGGCAGGTCTGTGATGGTAGATTTGTCTTACAAATACATCTGTGAGACACATATTCAAACGTCTTGGGGCTAGCTTCTATGTTCCGAGAGAAAAGCCCAGATTTGGGATTCTTGTTATGCTAGGCTCAGTTTGAGAGCCATTCTGAAAAAAAATCGGAAGATTCCTGTGCTCAGATCGATGACATTTGAGGGATTCGGTGTCTTCAGATGTTTTCCTGGCTCTGGACTCCCATGTGCGATTATAATCATCAACGAGGAAAGGATTGTGGGAGCCACTTCCTACAGCACCTACTCCATTGACCACACTTGTTTGGTGTTAAACCATTTTTAGTCTGGAACCACAGCGTGTACAGCAGCGAGGAAGAGCAGAAACATCACTGAAGAAATAATGAAGCAGTTTCCGAGGCCTACAGCACACCATGAGGCGGAACGACTTCAATTCATAAAGTTGTTCTTGACCACGGATTGAACGGAACTGAATTTTCATAGCAGCTGCACCCTGCATGTGAATAATTCCATCCGAATTGTCCTTTTGAGTCTGAAAATACTCTATTTGTATGGTGCTGACGCGTGGAGGTAGTACTAGCTTGGTCTGAGAATTGCGCCGATCTAGCCAAGCCTTGGCAATTTTTGTGGGAGAAGGGTGATGGCATAAGTGGTTTTCGGCAATGAGGTTGCATTGAACCTTGCCTTCGAAACCTGCAGAATGGACTCCAGAGACTGCTAGAAGATTTTACGAAGAGATCAGTTGCCTTTTGGAGTCGACCGGCTCTTCCTAATTGCGTCTAACAGCATGACAAGGCTGTTGTTAACGTAGGTCATTCAACGGAATCGTGGTTAAAGATCCGAAATACGGACCTCCAGCCATAGATAACATGCAGTCTTGGTCTCAGCTCTATCGGGGAGATCTGGAAGACATCGCCGCAAAAATATTAACCCCAATAATCGCCAGCTCTGGGAAGCAAAGCTGCTGAAACAGGCAGTTGTTGAAGACTGGAACAATATCTGTGGTGAGGCTCTTCAAAATTTCGTTTCTACTTCACCGAATCTGCTAATTAATGTCGTTCTTAAGCAGGAGGGAACCACAGATTATGAGCTCTTTCGAATCGCTGTTAACTCTAGTAAATCTTCTCTTTCTTCGGGGTGACCTTATAATTATGAAACGGCACAAAAAACAGAAAATATTCATAGAAAAATCGGGCTAAAAGGTAATGCCATCAAAACTGGTACGAAAGGGTTTTCTGTGGTGGGGAATCTGTGAAAAATACTTAAAAAATTTTCGGCTGACTGTGTGTTCTGAAAACCGAAAATTTGGGGGTGACCTTATAATTATGAAACGCACTGTATAATTGCCCTGCAATCTTAGTCATCTTTCAATTTCTCGAAAAGCAGTCAAATTATATGACACATTGTCATCATATTCTGAATTCATCGGTAATATCGCTTCAATGTTCTTTGACGCCTCTCGAAATAGCAAGCAAATATATGAGAGCGTCTCTCTGTGTTTTGAAAGATGGCAGTATTAAAACCCGTGAAGATTGACTGTTGGCGGTTCGCCCAATATACAATAAACCTTATCGTCTTGTCCGCGACAACATCAAAACATCTGGCGACCACGGCAGGTTAAAGAGAGGACAATGGAAATTAGGCCAGGTGATCGGATCCAACGATGAGTATCAGAGGACAGTGCAACTCCGTCTTGCTAATAAGGAAGAAATCACCAGACCAATCAATCTCATAAGCCCTCTGGAAGTATTACCTCGCGAAAGAGCAAATCCAAACGAAGGAAGAAAAGAAGACGCCAGAGAAAATACTCATAAGCCACCACATCCCATGCTGACCCGATCAAAAGCAAAAAATGCTTCACTCCTTCTTCTCGCCATCGTTGCCGTAATGATATCAGGATGCAATGCTTCCGAGACAGCTATCAACATGAAATGTCCTAGCTCAATATCCATTATCAGGAAAATCATCTACGCCGACCAGTGCATGGAAAAGGGAATCGCGGTTGCATCTATAACTGACAACAACGATCAACAACGACTATGCTGGTTTCCTATCCAATGCCCATCAGGACACATCAGCATACCGATACCGCTGCCTCCAAACACAGGATACTGCGGGAGCAAATGTAGCTGCCCAAAATGGACGAAAACTTGTTCGTTCTACAATGGAAGACATAAAGAAACATCCCATTCCGACAACGTTCTTCCATCACTCTTCAACTACAAACCACCACAAGTATGTTCGTTCCAAAAGTCGCCCATATGCTCCAATTCACGGAAAATTGGAATTTTTTATCAAATCGAATTATATGATGGTACAAAAATGATCGTACCAGAACTGCACATTACAAAAAGGGACTTCTTCAGTAAAGAAGATTACTACTGCTTCTCCTACGATGGAAGACTGATACCTACCCCGATCCCAATCGGGATCGCCGGCATTCTGCAGATACCATCAATGTGCCGCACCAAGTATCAAGTCAGTTTTTTGCGTCTATTACTCACCGGTAACTACATTCGACTTCATGAATTCATCCATAATCATACGCGCATGGGGAACCGTACCCAAGGAATATTTCAGCCACAGGGATGACATCCAGAGCTCAAAAAGCAGTTATTCGATTCCAAGTTGCGCAAATGGAGGACCTAACAGGCTGTTACGATTGCACGCAAGGAGCGAAGACAAATATCTCGTGTACATCTTCAATAAGTGAGGAAACCGCACAAATCGAGTGCTCAAACAATACACAGCTCGTACGATGCACTCCAGAAGGAAGAATTTCTACTATACGATTTCACTTCAGCAGCTCAACCGTTGTGGAGAACTGCACAATACGATGCCCAGGAGGAATTTCGACAGCAACTCTCACAGGACGACTCGCTTTCGTAAACGAAGGAACCTATTTGACTGAGATAATCCCACCAACCCTCACTGAATCATCTAAAGATACACTCAACTTGAAAACCATAGCTGATTTCGTTTCAGGTTTCATTGAAAGGCTACCAAAACTTCTTGATTTCTTCCCAAGCTTTAAGATGATATTTCTTTATGCTCTTGGGTTTATCTCAATTCTTTGGTTGCTAAAATTCTGTCGAAAGCAGAAACACTTGACTTTCCACTCGCACTTACCTAGAAACATTGTGAAACCAAAAACTAGGTAACATTCCATTTCGTAACCCCAATGTACATTTCCTTTTTTCGGGTGGGAGTGTATTGGATATTGAATATTGTCAATCTCTCTCTAAAAGTTTTGCAATTTGCACGAAATATGGAATACTTTCCTTTTGAGTCATTTCTCATTTTGAAGAAATTGGCTATCAATGTTATGTCTACTGCATGACAAATGTTTTCCTTGAAGGCGCTTTATTATTTTCATTCCATTTTTCTGTCGGTATATATACCGTTGGCCAGTCAGAATAAACAGATTCCGAGCAAAACGACAAAGCTCACTACAAGCATCCCACGTCCCCACTGATGAGTAATATGGAAAGATTGGTCCTTCTCTGGACAATTGAGCTTTCATCTGCAAAGTGTAAACTTTGAAGATCAAGGACCGTGTACGCCTGATTCGAAGGCTGGGAATTCCGAGCAAGAATTTCGACATTGGCGGGTATACTCTCGACATAAGACAGCTGTTTATTCGTGTGACCGAAACCTTCTACATCAAATCACCTGAGCAATGTTCTGCCCAAAAGTGGTGCTTTCGCATTTAATCTTGGAACTTGGTACCGCAGATGTAATGCGAGCACCATCTAGAAAAGAGCGAAAGGTGATAGCACGCTTCACTTCTATTTTGTCTGACGCTGTGAGTTACAACCTTGTCATCGACTATGAGGACGATAACTACGTGGAAGACGATTATACTGACCCCTTGTGGACACCAGATGAAAGTGAGCATGATGACTCCAGCACAACAGAGAAGCATACCTTCCTCTTTGGCGAAGTGAACGTTCCAAAAGGGAGGTAATTTCAAATTTTAGCACATTGGACATGAGCTTCAATGCTGTAAATTAGCTGCAGTGAATCATAGAAACAAGAAGCAATAGTTTTTTAATTTTTGATAACTGCTGTTTATCGCCGCAGCTCGCGATGCGAAAGTTACTAGAAGGATGCTGAGTTATGGGCAAAAGCTTCGGTGGCGGACGGGACTCGAACGGGACGAGAAGCAATAGCCTTTTACCGGTCGACTGCCAAGAAGTCGCTCACTTTGTCGTGCATAAAGAGCAGGTTTCATTTCATAACCTCGGAATATCATCTGCGGAAGTTGAGAGATATTGCAAATGAAAGTGAGCACTCTGCAAGATTCGCGTTTAATGATATCATTTTATATGGCACGGATATTAGGTGAAATTCGAGAAAATCGCTCGGATCGTCTTCGGAGTCTGGCAGAGAAGCTGAAGGAGGAAGTCATACGGAAGATGAATATGGGCATATCGATACATGACAGAGATATCAGGCAAATGGCATTGATGATCAATAAGTAAGAAGCTCTGGTCGACGATTTTAGAGCAAGCCACAAATGGATACAGGGCTTCAAATCAAGCTGTGCAATTGTGTCTCGTCGCATCACCCCTTTCACCTCGAAAAAAGGGCTTTCAGATAAGGACCGTATCTCTGCTGATGCCCAATCGTTCGTGCTTGACGACAAAAAAGGTTACTGCTGTTCTAATAGTCGATGATGGCATCTCATGAAATGTGATTACTTTGCATTAGATAGATATTCTGCTTTTGTCTAGAAATGGAGAAGTGGCCCCTGGACGCAATATGTAACGCAGATCAGAGCGGATTTGTGAAGGGAATTTATTCGGCGAGATCGCTTGCAGTAAAGGGTCAGAAGAAAGTCGAAAGTGTGGTACAGTCCTTATCAGCAATGACCCACTCTTTTACAATAATGCCAACTATTTTTGCTGATGGACAGTTAGCAAAAAACTTTATGTAGTACTGCAGGTCAGTTGTTCGACTATTTTACTGGTTCCTCCCATTTGGTATTCCTCTCAACAAACAGTTTTGAAGGAACCCACAGAACGATTTCGCCAGCGCGTCCCATATGATGACGAAACAGCTTATGCTAGACTGGGTTGAATGCTGCGTTGGAGCCATGGGCTCGCCTTCTTTGACGCTGCTTATCGTAGATTCTTGGAGCTCCTTCAAGGACCATGCAGCAACATAAAATGCTTTGCCAACTGGCAAGGCTGTGCAGGTGCTCAACATCCCGCCTGGGGCAACTTCACAGATTCAGCCTCTTGACGCGTACTTCCTCCTTCCCTTTAAAGCGGTGTACAACGTATCATTTCCTACATCAGTGTTCATGTTGTGAATTTTTGTATAAGCACCCGTGATTCCATCATCCGCCTCGTATGACTAGTGTATTTCCTATTCAAGGCACTCGCTTCAGAAAGTTCGTTTCTTACCCGTGGTATGCAGCAGGGTACCTTGGCACTCACCCTGGTGAGTTTGGGACTCCCATGCGATGTTGTTTTTCACCTCAATCAGAAGAAATCTGTGAAATTGACCAATGTGCTGAAATGTCCTTCATTCGTTGTTAATTGCGAAAAGTTTCTCTACTTTAATCATTTTGTATAGCTTACCACATGTGCTCACAGATTTCAATCTTTTCCTCAATCTACTCAATTTCCTCAATCTTATACTTCAGATAAAGCGGTCAGAAGGAAATGATTCAGGGTCCAGAACACATTACATTAAATGAGCAGAAAGAGCACTTGGAGTGCTTACTAACCATCAGTGGGGGGCGCGGGATGCTTTAACGAAGCGTAAAAGCGTTTTGCAAAGGTGAAACACTTGAAGCAAAAGCAACACTAGCCAATGCACCAAGGAATCGAATCCTCATGCCCCAATTTATATTCCGTCACTCTACCAGCTGCTCAATCCGAGCTCCGACAGCACATTTTCTCGGGTGGGGTCCACGAGGTCGAATTTCCGCTTCGCGGCGTTTCACTGGCGGCGCTCCCGTACGACTCGCCGTATCGATTGCCCTTGGTCGCCAGGCCGAGCGTGACTGCGTCACGTCTGCGCTTTCCACTCGTGCCACACTGCCTCGCTTGAAGGCTGCCATGCCCTGCCTGGCACTCGCACCCGCCGTGCCGCTCATCGCGCGCCGCCGCGCGGAAATTCGACCTCGTGCACCCCGCCCCATTTTCTCGAGCCACCTATGACCAGGCCTGTGCTTGCGTTATATCTTTCAGGCCCCCGTAACTTCCTTCCCAGAATCGTTTAGCAGATTTGGAGGGCAGATTTGAGATCCCCGTTTGAAACTACATAGGAACATATACAACACATCTTGAATTGCCACGGTGACCCGGGAGCCTTTCCCGGGAGGCGGGCGGAATAAGGATATATGAGCGCCCACTTGAATAAAGCAGGGAAAGGGCGCCTTGCGACTCCTGCTGTGGACCGTTGAATTATGCAAAAGGTATATTTCAGTAAGTTCCTCCAAGGGCTCTTTGAGGGAAGATGTCATCACTATCATGTCATGTACGGTACATATGTATACTACGTTACCATGGCCTCAAACAAAATGTGAACGTAACATGCGAGTTGCCACGCCTAAGGGGGAATGGTTGTGACCCGGAGAGTGTACTTTACCTAAGCGGGGAAAGGAAACCAGCATTTATATCCTTCCCCTCCTTATCCACGTGGTGGAAACAGGGCGGGTCCACACTTTCGTGCTGTGAATTATCGAGGCTCTTACCTGCAGTTACGTTGCTTTCTGCGAGCTTGTGACAAAACACTGTCACTTCTTGTGATGCTTATATGACATCTTACAGTATCGAAGATGTCTTTCGTTTCTATGACACTAATAGGGATAATATTGCGCAGTTGAGAACAGGGTCAAGCGTGGCATCGAGGAAATTTTTTAAAAAATATTAGGTTGTTGCAAAATTAATTTCGGAAATGGACCGCATACTTCAAACTACTATAATTCTGCTTAAACACAAGTTTATTAATCGAAGTGAAAACCTCAGAATCTACGCACTTTTGCCAACGAACAGGCAATAAATCTAAACCTTCACTATAAAAACTACTATCACGAGAATCAACGAAGTCAAGGAAGGCACATTCAACATCGTCTAAATTAGTAAATTGTTTCTGACGCAGATGAGAATTGAGGGCTCGAAAAAAGTGATAGTCTGTTGGGGAAAGGTCGGGAGAATACGCTGGGTGAGGGAGAACTTCTAAACCCAAGTGGGTCAATTTTTGCCGAGTGATTTGTGAGGTGTGTGGCCTTGCGTTGTCCTGCAACAAGATCGGCCCTCCTCTATTCACCACCGCCGGCCACAATTTTTGCAACTTTCTATACATTTGCTTCAGATCACAACAGTAAGACTCTGCTGTGACTGGCTGACCAGGTTGCCAGAAACTGTAATGGATTACACCTTTACAACACCACCACACAGTAATCATAACCTTTTTAGGGTGAAGGTCGGGTTTAGGAAAAGTTTTTGGAGGAGCATCCTTATCTACCCAGGCTAATCCCCGCTTCCTGTTATCATAATGAACCCATTTTTCATCCACAGTTATAATACGGTTTACAAATGGCTCATTTTTATGGCGAACTAGGAGATTAGAGCAGGTGTCGAAACGTGCCAGACGCTGCTCATCGGTCAGGTCATGAGGCACTCACTTCGACATCTTCTTCACCTTGCCGATTGTCAGCAAATGTCTGGCCACTGTAGAGTAATGTAGGCCTAGGTCTTCTGCTAACGTACGAGTATTCGTCTCCGGATTTGCTTCGACGGCTCTCCTTAAATCTTGATCATTAAACGATGACCTGCGGCCGCGACCCGACTTCTCTTCGAGATCAAAATCGCCAGAAGCAAATTTTTTCAACCAGAGCTCCACTGTTCGTTCGCAAGACAATTCGTCCCAAAAACACTGCTGAGATTACGAGCTGCCTCCGCTGCGGAGTGTTCCAATTTAAACTCATAAAGCATGATGACTCGATAGTCGCGTTGGTTCATGATTATACGCAGCCCTGGAAAAGGCCGGCTGGAAAACTTAGAGCGACATTCATAGAAGTTTCTGAAAGAGCAGAAAAAACCCACCAAATGGTATGCCTGGCGTTCCTTGGGATGGAATAGTTCAGGGTGAAAAATCTACTTATTTATACATACCTTGAAACCGAAATTACTTTTGCAACAACTCAATACAACCCCCCCCCCCCCAAGGGGTCCTTCATACGACCTCCTTCCCCTTCTTCACGCTCGCTACTATCTCTGGTTCATCAGTCAATGCGACTCATCAAGGAAATTAGGAGCCCACTTTAAAAGAAAACTGCGGCCAATTTCGTGTCAAAGCAAGAAAAATAACAAGGGAAAATAGAGCCTATCACAATTCAATACTATCCCGATTCTCAAGCGTCCACGGTCATGGGTCATGTGCTCGTTCTCTGATGACAGAGGAATGGGTAAAAAACACACAAGTTACGCAGCAGGGATAAAGGATGAAAATCAGAAAAGTAAAAAATTAGAAACTAGAACAAGCCATATAACGCCCTCCACTGCGATTGCCTATTGCAACAGCGAATACAGAATTTTTCGAAGCAATGTAAACTGTTTTCGTAATGGCCACCTCAATTGGCTGCTTGTTTTCCCTGAGTGCGTGGTTCTCCATATGGAACTTCATATTTGGAAAAAAAAATTTCGAAAGCTTCACTTCAAACGAACGTAACCTCCTTCAAACTCAACCTTATGAGAGCAAGTTCGCTAGGCGGGATCTGTGAGGTTGCCGCCTACTAGTAAATACTTGAGCTATATCATATCTCCAAAGCAAAGATCTTTTTCTAGAAGAAACCAGTCGGGGGGGGGGGGAAATTTAGAAAAGTCTTGATGTGCCTCCTAATGTATCAGCTTCCTTCGAACTTAACCTTACAAGGGCAGATTTCTGATGCGGCACCTCCGAGGTTGATTCTTTTGATGACTGCTTAAACTATACCGTAGCTTCAAAAGAAATAAGTTATTTCGAAGAAAGTCAGTCGAAGAAATTTCTTTCGTTGAAGTGGCGAGATCTTCTCACCGTGCCATAAAGAAAATTATCCATTAGGTCTGTTATTCCTCCAGTACACATCTTTTGCTTTCAGAAGACCTACGGAGGGTCATTGGCTTCAGCTGGTCTCACTGCGGGATGCGCCATGCATGAGAATTTCATTCACTTTAGAAAATCAAATCGCATGGTCTACCAACCACGTCCGATAAGCTGTGTAACTGGTTCAAGCCGACCTGTGTAGTTCCGTAATGACTAACCGTCGTGCGGCCATAAGGGGGAGCTTGAATAGTCGCAGAAAAAAAATATTTGATCATCGAGAAAAGTGGACTTATCCCAATCACCGTGAGGTGTGCCTTCAGTCGTATCAGCTGGGTTTCAAGTATGAGGTCCAGTAAAAACCTCCAGCTTGCGCTGTCTACCCTCAGCTTGAACAGTGGGATGATAGTGGTAAACAACGGCGAACAGCGAAGTCGAAAAATCAGAATGACACCACACCCATTGATAATAGTAAACTCGACTTACGATTCTCTTCAGGGCAGTCCAGATATGGACCCCTCTCGAAACATCTCCTAGCTTAACGTTTATTGAATTATGATGGTCGTGTTTGTCATAAAACATCCGCTGATTCTGTCCTTACACTTAATTTGCTAAATACAGGTGGTGAAGAATGTTGATTCAAGCGTTTATCTCAAAAGAAGTTGTCTCGGATTCCCATTTCTATTACTATGTCACTTTCAATTTCTCTATCTTTTTAAATTCAAAATTATCCGATCTTGCTTGTGGCTATTGGTGGTATGAGTTAGAATGCTAAGATTTTTTTTTGCGACGTTTTTGTTATTCTCATTTCCATTCATATTCTTTAACCGAGAATTACTCCCAAAAATTATCAAACTCATCAACAAAATTTTCAAATCGAGAATTAATAGCTGATCTCCATTTTCGTCATTGACCAGTTTTACTAGTTCGTAGTTTTATTATCTGCACTTGCTTGTAACCGTACAGTACTGTATATTACATTTATCAAATGACATTTCAAAGTTGAAAAAATTCTGAAACGAAGGAAAGGACAACGTGAAAATCTGATGTTAACCGATCGCGGTGTTGATTTGCATGGTCGTTTTTTCACATTGTAGCCCTGGGTGCTCGTGAAAGAGGAGCAGGCGATTGCTATTCCAAGTAATCGTCCTTGTCTATACGGAAGCAGACCCTAGTGGATTTCCTACTTACACTGCACACTAATCCCGGAGCATGCTCGTACATGAAAGTTTTTGAAAGCTTCCTCCTGCATCTTAACTTCTCCTCTCCAGTGGGAAGTTAACATGAAGCATGTTCGGGGCAACCAAGAAAGCTCGGCAGTCATGAGGAATGTGAGGAATGCCGGTGATCATCTACTCAAACCGTCATTCTCAGTTCTCTCATCAACCACCCTCTCATTGGAAAAGCTTTCCTTATTCACACCTCGTACAGCTATCGTCTGTATTTTGAAGCAACTTTTGACAAGGCTTCTTTCGGGCTCAATTGTTCGTGCAATGAAGGGCTCAATTGTTCGTGCAATCAAAGCGTGTAGGTTACGTAATTTGTGGCCATAAGTTCGCGCCACCACCGCTCCCTCGTGCTCTCTCTCTATGGCAACCTATGAATTTATGGATTTCTATAACAACGACGTAGCCCATTTTCTCGGTGCCTTACCCTGTGCAATGCTTATGGAATCAGTTGTTGGCCATTCAGTTCTTGGACACATGCTGTGCATTTCTCCTGCCGTACGTTAGCCGCGCCTTCAGCAATTACCCAGTATGTACCTGCTCTCCGCTCCTTATTTATGGACCTATGGTCTCCACGATGTTATTATGGATGGAAATCTAATGGCTAACAAATGCATAAGTGCCTATTTATTCTGATCCCTCCACGGGATACTGGTGAATTTGAACTATGAAGTGCCAATCAGTTCTGCCAACCCTTTCGAAGAGTTGTTATATGATTGGGAGCTAAGGCTATAAAGCTGCCTTTCCAAGTCACTGTCTTTCCCGAGTATTCGACAAACCCTTTGACGATTCTGTAATTTTACTCGATGGATGATTTATTCGATACAGATCGAAAAGGGAACATAGCATCACAATTTGAAGACTCACACCTTTAAGCTCCCTCCACTTTGTGTTTTGCTGTGAGCCGCCGCCTCTTCGGCTTTTGCTGGACTTTAGGCTCCCTCAAGTCACGAGCGTAAGTCATATTCTCAATCTCTCTAACATGATCGCAGCCTTTTTTTTTACAACCTCTGAAAGGCACAATCACGGTTAGCTTATTAGTCAATAGCTGACTACGAATGTGGAGTTAGACCCTCTTTTTCGCTGATTGGCCACGACTCACTTACAGGCGGCATTCATGGCACGGCTTGGTGGTGTTGTGATCAAACTCTCCACCATAGACACTGTGAAGAAGCTTGAAACGCGCCTTTGCGCCACATGCGCTCTTTTAGAACTTCGAGTATAATATTTATTTGTGATAGACATGTCTCTCCCCTTTCCCCCCTCCCTTGTACACTCCGCTTGCTTACTGAACTGCATTTGAGTGACTGGTGTCTCGCTTCCTGATTTTATGGATCTATTGTCTTCTCTCTCAGTCTAATTCTTCGATTACATTGGTCCATGATTCGGACCACCTTGGTCAACTACAGCTTCCTATTTTTCATATTTCACATCTGGGAAAAATCTTAGCATGTTGTGTCCAAACCTACTTTTATTACTTGCTACTTGAGTGCCGTTGAACTCTTTTCATGGATCTTTACAAAGGTTCACTGCAAAATCATCAGAAAACACGGAAAAGCTTGGGCAGGAGAAATGGGTTTCCTTCGAAGTACAAAACCAGCAAAGCGTGAGAAACATCATTATTCCAAAGGGAAACCTAGAATTCTGATGACAGCGGCATCTCGGGACGGCATCGAATCTATGAGCTTCTCAATAACCGTATCAGGCGAGGCGTTCCATTCTCCTTCCAGCTGGGCGCATTATTCTCTCTTCTGTCCCAACTACATGTTACAGTAAAAAGCGCTCTTCGAGCTCTTTCATATCGGAATGAAGTGCAGGGATTGGCTTGACCACTCGAGAAGTGTGACTTCCTCGCGCTGGAAGGCTCCCTTCATTTTTGTTGAAGTGGTTTCGGATCGATATCTTGCGGTAGAATCTATCCAGCAGGCATACTCTTCCTCGCCCATGATAGTACTATGCTCACTATCATGTCCCTGTAGTCTCCCCTGTCATCGTTCCGTCTATCCTCAAAATGGGACCCATACCATGAGGCGAAAATGCCCCATGCACCGCCAAAGATGCTCCACGATGCTTCACTGTGGTTCTGCGTACTTCGGAAAGAATCTTTCACCTAAAAGACGTCTCGCATACCAGATCCCATCACTTCCGAACAAATCTAACCTGCTCTTATCGGTAAAAAGAGCTTTGCCCTATTCCACTGAACTGGAGGTGAGATGGCGCCGCGCAGTGGCAACTTTGGCTCTTCTATTTTTGGGTATTATAACAATTTCTTGACTGGGCGTCGTCCGTAGATTCCAACATCATTGAGGCCTCTCCTCACAGTCTGTCCCACTGATTTCAATGCTATCCCTCCCAAAAAAACTTGGCGACGAATTGCATAGCCGTGAGAAGGGGAAAGGCTTTTAGCTGCGAATGGTGCGTTTGCTTTGCATAAAACAAACTGTAGTTAAGTAGTTCCATTCTCTCTGCATTGCTAGTGGAACCTTCACCCCGCATCGTTCCAGAATCAACGATATCGTTTGTTGGGGCAGCTCCACAATACTTGGAATAGCGTTGATCCCCATTCCCGATTTCTTCATCTCCACTGTTCCCTCACGTACACGCAGATTTCTGGTCTCCCTACAATCACCTTGAGCGCACCAACCGTGACACTAATCCAAACGAGGCGTCAGATATAGGTTTAGGTAGGAGAAAAGTCAATATATAGTAAGCATGGGAAACTGGAAAAGCTGGTGTCACAATAAAAAAATCTTCAAAAGCTTCAAACACATGCAACACATCTGCAGTGTGGATACTCGTGAATGGTTTTGCGTGCAACGCCGTGTGTTGAGCACAGCATGCTATGCATTAATGCACTCGAGCCGACCTAGACTTTCACGTTCTGGAGTAACTTGAAACATTGACTTGAACACCGGCCGGCTACTCGAGGCAATGTATGGGTCAAGTCGCATCAAATTACCACTATATGTGAAGCTTATTACACATGCATGAAGCAGGCAGAACAATCTACTTACGCCAGAAAATCGCTTCGCAGCGTCGCACTCGCAGCGTCACCAGTACGACTTGCGAATCGATTGCCCTTGGGAGCCGGGCAAAGCGTGGCTGCGTCACCTCTGCGCTTCCACCCATGCCACACTGTCTCCTGCACCCATGCCACCCTGCCTCCTCCGCCCATGCCACACTTCCTCGTTTGAAGGCTCCCAGGCTTTGCCATCGGCACTCGCGACCCCGCGCCGCTCGCCATAGCAGCCACGCGATTTTCTGGCGTAAGTAGCCTCACCAGGGCTGACAAAGCTATTGACGACAACAAAGGCGATTTGACGCAGGAAGAGGGAAAAACGCACCTGCCCGTGTGGGTAACATCACAGTCATCGCGCGACGCGGCGGTTTACGATGGCCTGCGCTACAAATATTGCGCTCCAATGAGAATAACCCTGCTGACACTTCATCAAAGCCTTGAGGTGACTTGCATTTTTCTACTCTGTGTCTCCCACATGCTTATACATCGGACGGAGCACACGTATTCTCCTGAACCTTGTACATCATCGGGCTGAGGCGAGTGCATATGGCTGGAGAGACTATCCACACCGAAAAAGGCCAGTTCTCCTAGCTGTCGTATGTATGCCAAAGCATCAAAGCTCACTGCAGCATCATGTGTTCACTCTTAACGTATTAGCAAAGTACCTACAAGGTTACCCCCATTGAAGTGCAATGGTAGGAGCGCAGGCCATCGCTCGCTCACCATCGCGCGGCGCGGTGGCTGTGACGTCACCTAGCAAGCTCCGCATGTGCGCGCCGGTGAGTTTTATCGTGGAGCCATTTAACACGGTGAAAAGTACTAATAGCGAACAACGGCCGAGAGAATTAGCACGTCTTACTCTCCAGCAGCGAGTTAGTTACATCTTTGAAATGGTTTTGTATATAGAGAAAGGTATACCTTTGGCTAGTCTCAAAAAATCAACATTCGCCCTAAAAGTAAATTTTTTGGCCTCAAGGCTGGTTTTAGCCAAGCTAACAAATTCGTCATGAACCCCCCTTCAGCTTTCGACAACGAAAAGAAGCCAAAATCAGAACGGTTAAAAACGTTTGCAGAACGAAACATATTCATACTCGTATCAATCTATGAGCAAAACATAAATCAAGCCTTCACTTCTCAGTGGTAGAGATGAAGCTTCAGCAACTTATATCGTACAGCTGCATTCGATCTTTTGAAATTAGGAAGCCACCTCTTCCAGTTAGCACTTTACGAGTAAAATTGTTCTGCACGCATTCTAACTCACAGGTATGCCTTCTGCTCCAGGGATTAAACGTTGTGGTGCTGAATTCAACTAATGGTTGCACATGGGCTTTGTTAGGCCGCAGAAAAGCTCTTTTATTGACACCGGATAGCTCAAATATTTTGCAAATTGAATGTCCTCGTAATGCGTTGCGAAAACTCGTTTTAATGCCGTAGTAAAAACAGAGTTCTGTGGCCGAATCAACAGCAAAAAGTGGGATTCCATTGATGAGCGTGACTAATGGAGCCACCTGGACTTAAATACATATGTACAACACCCAGACATGTTAGTTACTTGCATGTACACCGTTTTTTGGACGCGCTACTGGAAGATGCTTAATAGAGTCTGCATAATCGGAGAGCGTAGACTTTCTTATCCAAGGCATATTAAAGGAGCCGGAAGGCGTCCGAGGAAAGAAGAAGATGCAAAGAAATGATCATTTTGTAACGAACAGTCAAAGTCAAAAGTGATAGTTGGTGGGAAAACCTGGACTCAAAAGCGCGGCGCTGTGGTGTGTATTCGCCCCACATTCGCATCAACTTACTGACTGTCCGAAATGTCCGCTGTGTAGAGATCTCCTTTGTTGTCACGTAGAGTGTATTCAACTCATTCGTGATGATGTGAAATAAGTGAAACAACACACAGCAATAAACAAGTAAGACAATTAGGTGAAGAATAAGCGAAAGCGTAAGAGAAAAAGTGTGATTACTACTAAAACCTGTTTAATTCATTTTGGACGTCTTTGCAAGGGGCCGTGTGTGCATTGCGGCCACCGTCCTCCCATACCGTAAACCAAAATTGCCCTCCTCGCGGCGTCTTTGATTTACTGTAACACACAACTCATTAATCGAATCCGGAGGTTCGGTCGTGTTCATGTAGGAAAGCGCAGGTGGATGGTGCTCCTCCTCGCGACACATCGTTACCCTGCTTCCATCGTAACATCAGAAAATGATTGATGTTGAAAGGTGGCAGAACTGAGGCAATTCGAAATACACACGATTAAAAGTGGATGGAGAGTGATAGCTTTAGTTTGAAGATGAGTTCTTTCAGCGAGATCCTATTAAATGCCCTGGCAAAACTAAGGTTAATAGTGATGAGGGATCCTAAAGTCCTTACCAGTGCATATGAGACGTACGTCAAGCCAATTCTCGAAACGGGAACGACGATTTTCGTTTCCACGAAGCAAAAAGATATTCGCCTTATAGAGAGCGTTCAAAATAGCTTCACTCGCAAGCTCGCTATGCGCTGTTCTGGGTTAAAGGAATCGTCCACGGAAAATTAGTTTTTGTGTTACCCCTGTATTTATGTTGTATTTGTCTAATGTTGGCCTCATGCAAAATTTCACGCGACAAAATGTGAATCTGGCAGAGGTACAGCACCACAAAGTGCGGTCCCAGTGGGCGGGGCCCCGTGTAAAAGCCTCGTACCGCGTCCGCCGTGGTCGGAGACGCATTGTAGGAACAGAAGGTTACGTAAACAGTCCTACTCTCCGTTCCCAGCGGCGGCGGAAGACGGGACGAGGCTTTTACACGGAGGCCCCGCCCAGTGGGACCGCACTTTGTGGTGCTGTATCTCAGCCAGATTCATATTTTTTCGCGTGAAATTTTGCATGAGGCCAACATTAGGCAAATACAACATAAACATATGGGTAACACAAAAACTCATTTTCCGTAGACGATTCCTTTAAGTTATAAATTTATTCCTAATGGTGTCGAACGCCGTCGAATTTTCTCCGTGCCCAGCTTACTAGCTCCAAGAAGAGTATATGACCTTGTGATAGCATTCAATATCCTTTCAGGTGAGGTTTCGTTGGATGCTGGCAAATTTTTCCCAGGAGTTACTTAAAACTGGAGCGCAAAGCGTCAAAACCAAATTCCGTTGATTAAATCCCAGGTCCGATTCAAGTTCTTCTCTATGAAGGTTCTAGCTATCCTCAGTGAAGTACTCCGTAACGACATCATGCATTTTCCTCTGAGTCCTTCAGATGATGAGCCAAAAAAAATATGTGTTGACTAAGATTTCTCGTGTGACGGCGGTGTTACGTTTCTAGCCCTCTCTTTTTCACTCTTTCCTCGTTCTCGCTTGCTCACACAAGTTTCGTTTTGTCCTTGTTGTTGTTGCTCTTTTTGAGTAAATTTTTTTATGCTGGTGATCCGCAGTTTCAAGGTTTTTTTTATGTTCCGCTGTTTTTGGAATTACCTGTTATAATTACGTGGACTGTTGCTTACGTCAATAAACAAACAAACAATAGTGGCCCAGTAACCCTTTTCGCTAATAATCTCAGTCCACTCATTGAAGGCACCGGAAGCTATAGGGGGAAAGTGAGGACTGGTAGTACATGCTCTCTGAAAAGAACCCTTCCACTTCAGAAGAAGTGATGTGCGACGAGACTCGCATTGAAGAAGCGTGGCTTCAGGTCTCGTCACGTTCCCTTAGCACGGCGTGTGGTTCTGGAGTTCGTCGGCCGGACGAGGGCTGGACAGCGTTCGCAGCCGAGTGATCTAGACTCTCCTCCCATCTACAGTGTACCCCAGTAGCGACGCGGAGGGGCGCGAGAAAGAAAGGGGGTTTTCCAGGTTCCTTTCGCCGTTTAATTCGTTCCTTGTCTTATCTTACACTGCTGAGCACCTCTACTTTCATATTCCGCAATTAACCAAATTTACCTCCTCCGGTGTCTTCGAGAAGCTCTAATCGATTAGTGTTAGCAGAGCGCCTCGGGACGAAACCATGCTGATTCCTAGAAACATCATTGTCAACTGTCACGTCAACTGACCTGGTCTTTAAAGATTTTAGCTAATAGCCCTGCAGAACAGCGCTTCCAGATCGACGGTTCTCAGGGCTGAAAAGACTAATTCTCTAGAACAGATGTATGAAAGGAGGCTACCCATTGCGGGGTACCTCCCAGACGCCTCTGATGGATTTATGATGTGCGCTAGCACTCGAAGATAGCTTGGGTCATTTATGATCAACCAAGAATGGTCCCTACTTTGCTTCACGCAATCAGTTTGTCTATCTGTCACGAAATTCGGGACTATCTGAAGAACAACTTATAAAGTCGGGTTTAGTGTGGAATAAGTAATGCATGAGTGAAGAAGTGCGGGGCTCACATTCACTACACTACGCTCGGCCCAGTGGGCGGGACGTGCTCCGAAAAATTTGATACTGAGCTGAAAATATTCCGACTCAGTTTCAAAATAGCCAAAACGTGTGGAACAGTTGGGTAAGGTCGGTGGCACGATTCCTATGAAGCCTGAGTGCGGAGGGCGAAAAGCATTTAAATAGGCGGGGCGTGAAACAGAGACTCGTAATTAGGTTACAGCACAGCCAAGATGCTCCGTGCAAGGCGGTATGGGTGCTGTATTAGCCAAGAGGGCGCACATAAACGATGCACCCCATTATGGGCGGTGAGTGCGCCGTGAATTTGTCACTCAGCTAAAAAATATTCCAGTTCGGTTCCGTATGTCCCAGACGTGTGGAAGAGTTGGGAGAAAGTCAGCGGCGAAATTCTAGAAGTAACGAACTGGGCCCTTCACTGTGCGGGGCCGTGTCCCCAAGAATATACGGTCAATTGTATGCAAGGATGATCAGTAGCTCGACACGGTTTTCACCATTCTTTTCTGTGTGAGGTGAATTTATTTCATTGTGACGACGTTCATCCTTGGAACTCACAACGGTACCTCTTACGCATACTCGTGATGTAAACTTCCTGGTTGATATTGCTCCTTTGCCACCAAAACTAGCGGTATTCGTCCGGTAGCACATATGCCACTTTTTAAACACCAGCAAGATGTGGAAATGGTTGTCAGGGATAATCCCATGTTTCTTAAAGTTTCATAACGTTTCTTGTAAGCACCCATTTATTCTCATGTGCAGCGTGTTTCCTCCTTCAGCTGAACAGCTTTTCGCATATGAATATAGTGCGCGGTACGTGCTATCGATGTGCACCTCCATAGCACACCTGAGCATCTTCGAGCTGAAATTCCTGCTGAAGCGGTCAGTAGCAAAGGTCTTGTGTTTATCATGTAGTCAAGATCCAAGATAAGTAGTAGAGTTTACTTTCATATCGTATTGCGGTGTTGTAATACAACGTCACACAATAGCGTTCTTGCCGTATTTATGGCGCATACATGTAGCAAAACTCCTCTGGAGAACTCGGCTACAAATAAAACTTGTAGATATAATAGCAACTTTGGATAAAATATCAAAATCATGATTATTTGAGATTTTGAACACATGATTAATTTGGGTCAGATACATTGTTTTTCGTTTAGTTGTGAATCAAACTGTATTTGAATGTTGACTAGTTGTTCAGGGAGCTCGAGGATTGATTGTTTTCATGTCTTGAGACTCCACTAGTTTAATCATCCGAAACACAAAACAACTTTTGAGGGAAGGATTAATCTGGTCGCAAGCCTCGTTACTTTGCTCGTCTGAGTTGGAGGAGGGGGATAGGAAGGAAGAATGGGCAAAAATGCATTCTGAGAAATGGAGTAAATAGAGAGCGGGATACATCAATAGACATGGTGGGTATCATACTCTATATTATAATTAAAAATGAGAGGTCAAACCAATTTATCGATCCATTTTAGGAAGAGATAAGCATTCTAGTTTATTCAGAATCGGCATTCAAATGCACTGTGGCAGTATGTGTGTACAATGACTTGAGGGGACCAGCCGATGTACGAGGCAGTGTTCTATCCTTCCACACGACCATATTACTCTTGAGGGGATCCTTTGGCTTGGAAGGATCAATTTGCTCATACAGAATTCCTCCTCTAGATATTCCTCTACATACCATGTGGCCACCTGGGGTGTGCACACGTTGGTACGAATAACCTACTTCGCACCACCTGCAACAGTTGGCCAAATTTACTCAGTTAAATCTGTTGAGGACCATTTGCAGGTACTAATTGGGAACTACTCCTTGAAATAAGCGGTAGCACCATATTACCGACTGCTGCAGCCTCATCTGTTCCGCAATTGATCTCTGGTCTTATATTGCGTGGTCCGTTGCCATGACGTTACTGGCACGTCGTATAGCATTGATTCACTCATAATAACTGACTATTCTTCGAAAGCATTCACATTTGTTGGTCAGATTGCTTAACATTCATGCTTGCTAATTAGTTCTTGATCGGCCAGTTTAGTAAAAACATTCATTAATTTAGTCGTACTGTTCACTGAAGATGCGAGAAATCGTGCATATTCAAGCAGGTCAGTGTGGTAATCAAATCGGTGCGAAGGTAAGGTTGAGGTTCATCGGAACTGTGTCGGCTTCAAAAGAAATTCGCGTTCCAGTTCTGGGAAGTAATTTCTGACGAGCACGGAATTGAGCCCACCGGTATTTACAATGGTGATTCTGATCTACAATTAGAAAGAATCAACGTTTACTACAATGAAGCCACTGGTAGGTACTTACGAATATTCACTTCATTACTGCACGCTCTTAGTTTGTCACATTGCATGTTACAGGAGGTAAGTATGTACCTCGAGCTTGCCTCGTTGATCTCGAACCTGGCACAATGGATTCTGTGCGAGCTGGACCATTTGGTCAATTATTCCGCCCCGATAACTTTGTTTTTGGTGAGTTCTCTGTTATAATTGGCACCATTGAACTTGATGAGGAATGTTAACATATCGGTTATCTTTAGACGCCTAGTGGGGATCTCGAGCAGTGCATTAGAAGAGTAGACATTCAAAACTTTCTCTTCATTTGGTGGTTAGGATTTCAAAAGTACTCACATACCACGTTCGCTGGAAGAAGGGGTCATGTGGAATGCCACTTGAGGGCGAAGATGCCGCCTCCTCCAGCGTGCCGGCTGTGGGATTGGCAGAAACGTCCGAATGCACTTCCTCCAACACACCCTTACCAATGACCATCTTGCTATCAGGGTACACCGAAATTGATGATTCCTCGACAGGGAGTCGTATTTGACCGGACGGGAGGGGGTCGTACCTGCAGAGGTCAGCGACAAACACTGGAATTTGAACTCTCATTAAGCAGTTGAGAAGCGAAGGGTATTTCGCAGCGAATCTGTGTGAGGAAATGTGAACAATTGGGTCATTCAATAAGTAATGTCGTTCTCTTTCGAGGAAAAAAATCTTTTCTTATATGGTTACAAGTTTTTGCGGCATCTCAATTATCATTTGAAGGAGATTTTTCTGCTCTACAAGAACTGATGTTCAGTATTTGAGTATTCTAGAATGAGACCGATATTCTGACTGGCGAAGAGGTTCGTCCAGCCTACCGAAATCGGCTAAACGACAATTAACTAAAACACTATATTTTACTATAGGAAAATCAACCAGTCATGCGTCCCGTACATAGCCCCGACCTCTTCTGCAATTTCCAAAACTTGGTTGATCAAGAAGTCGCGTCGTTCTTTTTCTCAATTCCTTCTTCCGATAGCACTCACGTTCAATCAGAATGAACTTTTTCCTTTCAAATCCCTTGCTCAGCATTGCTTTATGAACCATACGGAAGGATTTTGTCTGCTCTATCAGAAAAATGTTTCGTTTCTGTTTTCGCTGTGATTCAAATTTTTAAATTTTGATTGAATTTGAATTTTAAAAATGTGTGATAGCCGCCCAGTTGACACTACTGCACATTTTATTTTTTCGACAGAATTTAAAGAAATCCTGTCAGTTATGTTTCCCTGTCCCTACTCAGTACCTGTACATACTCAACGTTTCACCACTCTTTCAACTAACTGGCGATGACGATTGGCGGAACTAGCAGAAAAGGTCGGGGCCAATTACGGAACACACAACGTTTGATCTTCATAGAGTAAAATATAGTATTTTAATCAATTGCTTCTTTGGTCGATTGCTGTCAACTGAACCAACCACTTCGCCAATCTGATAATCGGTCCCATTATGACGTTCAGGAAACTATATGTCATTTTATAGAACAGAACAATCTCTTCCGAATGTTATATGATATGCTGCAAAAATTGGTAATATTATAGGAAAAATTTTCGTTTGAAAAAAAAACGACACTACTCATAAAATCACCCAATATATATCTTTTTACCTCAACTGAGAATACATACCAGTAGAACATACCGCAACCATACAATTTAGCAGCAATTACTGGTATCGTGAAGGTTAAAAAGGGGCTCGTATTTGATCCCCGTAGAGAGAGGTCGTTGTGAAGCGGCTACTTTCACGACACTTGCGAGTGCCGTGCCTGCTATACCACTTTTTTGCGGCGAACGGGTTATCTCTTCAAACTTCTGGTTGTTGCTCGTGCGATGAACAGTAGTGAACGGACGGTTTCATGCTTTTATTTCTCCATTTAAGCGATTTTTCACTAAGTTACAGGTCAATCGGGCGCTGGCAATAACTGGGCCAAAGGCCACTACACTGAAGGTGCCGAGTTGGTCGATAACGTCCTAGACGTCGTGAGGAAGGAAGCTGAAAGCTGTGATTGCCTTCAGGTGACATCTGCACTCATAGCCTACCTGTTTACGTAAGACAACACCGATGAACTTTGTGAGCTTCCTTACTTACTAACAACTATAGAGTGGCATTCAGGAATGTAATTTTGCTTCGTTACTACCAAGCATTCAGAAGAGAGAGACAGGAATTTATCTGCGATTTTATATATTGGATGTGCAAAAATAGCTTCCCAAAGGCCAATTCCGCGTATGCGTAAGGGTCTTCTATCGCTAGGGTGTGTGAACTTATGACAAATTCTCGCTTTGCGAGGTTGCACTCGCGGCACCGTCAGCACAACTTTCCGCGGTCAGGATATTTCGCTCAGGACGCAAGGGTCTGGTACCACGGAGGTTCTTGAAGAAAGAGCTGTTTATCCCATCATTACCCAAAAAGCAATAACTTTTGTGCCTACAAAGACAAAATAGTGACATAAAAAATAAAAGAAATGATAGCATTACATGATAACAATCTTGATTAAGAGACAATCAATTCGGGCGTAAAACTCTAAAGGCCGAAGCTTTTGCCCATAACTCAGCATCCTTGTAGTAACTTTCGCATCGCGAGCTGCGGCGATAAACAGCAGTTATCAAAAATTAAAAATATCAAAATCTAAATGGTGTGTTACAATGTACGCAATCACACCCGAAGAAATCTGCAGCGTCGCTCGCCGCGCACGACTGCGCGAAAATTTGATATAAGTGTACAACCCCTACCGCCATTGGGAGTGCTAGTGGGAGTGACAGGTGACTCCGCCCCTTTATAGGCCGAAGCACAAAACCAATGCTTTTTTACCAATAGTTATCTAGCTCGACTATTCGCTAAGGCCAACGCGTAATGTTCCTTTTAATATTAGCCAAGGAATAGTGAGGAATGTAAAATGTTCATCGATGGTTATCCAACAAAGCACTCTGCATGACCACACCATAAAAAATCCTCTGAAAGTGTTTATTTCAGGGATTTCAAATGACACATTCGCTTGGAGGAGGTACTGGATCAGGTATGGGAACGCTGCTGATATCGAAAATTCGAGAAGAGTATCCGGATAGAATCATGAACACTTTCTCGGTGGTACCAAGTCCAAAAGTGTCCGATACGGTACGTGGCTCATCTAGTAGTTACCATTATTCTTACCAGTATAATTTGTTGACCGAAAAGCAGGTCTTATTGTGCCTCACTGCTCTCAGTTTTCCATATACCAGTTTTAGCTACGCTGGTTGCTCGGTCCTGGTAGAAGGCTACATATAAGATAATTGAACAGGAATTGCACAGCGATGTGGTTTAGCAGATGCAGTGTATAAACGTATTAAATTGATACTCGTGCGAGTGGACCCATCATAGGTGCGACACTTCAGTTTCAGATTCTGTTACGCTACTCCCATGATGATGCGGCTCATCACCTGGCTCTAGTCCACTGAACACCTCCCTCGGCGGTACAAACTGATGAGCTTTCCTACCATATATAAAACGCTTCGTCTGTCTGTTCCTTCGTTCGTCCGTCCGTTCTTCTGCCTGCCGCGAAATTAGGCATGACATGGAAAACAACTTACGGAGGTAGGGAAAGCTTGCGGTGGGTAGGGCATAGGGCAAGATGAAAAGGGCACACATAGACAATGTCAAGCTCCGCCCACGTTGGGCAGAGCATGCACGCTAATGGTCCCTTTTCAAGCCGAAAATTGGTAATTGAGTTTCAATATGACCTAAGCGTGGGAAAAAGATTGATTAAGGCGAGCGATGAGTTTCTGAAAGTTATATAAGAGGCCTGCGCATAATGGGTGGGGTGGGGTCCACGAGGTCGAATTTCCGCTTCGCGGCGTTTCACTCGCGGCGCCCCCGTACGACTCGCCGTATCGATTGCCCTTGATCGGCCGGCTGAGCGTGACTGCGTCACGTCTGCGCTTTCCACCCATACCACACTGCCTCGCTTGAAGTCTGCCATCCCCTGCCACTGGCACTCGCACCCGCTGTGCCGCTCATCGCGCGCGGCCGCGCGGAAATTCGACCTCGTGGACCCCACCCGGTGAAGTGCCCCCTGAGTGGGCGGTCGTTACAACAGAAGCGTATAACTACGGCCCAACGCAGCCTTCAGAACAGGAAAAAGTCGGCAGAAATGACCAGTGTCCAAGTTATCTTGAACACGTTTGAAATGCGATTATCCGTCCGCAGCGGAGGGGCGTGTCATTAGTCGCATGACACTCACTGCAAATAAAGCACTTCATCTTTAGATAGGTGTTCGAGAGAAAAAGGGAAGTGGTCAGTGGTATGTGGGGCCATAGAAGGGAGGGATTTTTCAACTGTGGGTAGACCTTTTGCGGTGATGATGGGATAAGAAATAAGTAGCACGCATGCTTCGCAAACCTGCAAAGCGATTCCCCAGAAAAAGTTACAGGGCTATTTTCGAGGAACGTCAGCACAAATCCACCATAGCAAAGATCTCTTAATGAAGCCTCGAGGAGCAGAGATAAGTGTCATGCTCGATAAAACCATAACGATTGTCTGGATTCTCGTGGAAGCACCGTTTTTGCATTCAAATGAAATTCTACTGATTCCAGGAGACACTCTTATTTTCGAATATCCGCATTTTATGTCCTTTTTGGAATAAGATATGGCGAAATGGAGGTGTGTACCCCTATGCCAGGATTTCGCATCGCGGCATGTCGCAAACGAAGCAATGCGGACGAACTAAAGTCGCCATGTTGTTGGTTCCCAAAGCGATGACAAGTCAACTGCGTATCGCCCCCCTAACATTACCATGTGATTCGCGTTCTGAGACCCAACTACCGCGACGCGCATAGCTCGCACACACTGCGTCGCACGCCGCTTGGCGTCGTGCGAAATTCTCGCAAAAGGGTACACACCAGTGAAATGGTAGGGTAAGCACTTTTTGCAACTATTAGGTTCGACCGACAACTTTGAAAGTGCTGGAATTTGCCATGGCCAAAAATGATCTACCGTGCCACGTGGCAAGCCAAAGTGAGACTATGTATAGTAGCTGATAGACCGCTGTGAGACCATTAGTCTTGATACAAATATAGCTTTTTTTTTCGGGTCGGTGGTAGCGCACTTGTTGAAGTAATAATAGAATCGCCGCTAGTGATAATAGAACATGTTCAACCCACAAGGAGCAGAAGGTGACAGACAATTTTGTTTGATATCACGAAAGGCCACTTACGGCAGTCTCGTTTGCAAGAGCAAGGAGGACAGCACTGTTGGAAAGGAAGAGGCAGATCCAGAGTCTTTGGAAAGGAAGAGGCAGATCCAAAGTCTATCTTTGAATCATTTAGTACTGCAGTACCGCATTCGGTCATAAAATGTTAAAGTTATCCTGGTTTACACAGGTAAAGTACAATCGGACACGATACAGTGTGTCCCGAAAGTATAGGTCCACCTTATTTTTCATCCATATCTCCAGGATGGATAAGCGATTCCTTTCCAAACTTTTATATGTAGTACCTGATCACTGTAGCAATCAAGCGCCTCAGTAAAATTGAAGACATAAAAATGCAAAATTTTATTTGATTTTTTTTTTCAAAAATAAGGGTGTCCCAAAAGTATAGGTCCACTCAGCTTTTCCGCCTTGCTTCCATCGAAAGGTAAGTTGTGAGGTAGGTGTGTTGACGCATCCTTCTGAGATTTACTCTACAGTGCCATGCCAAGCGGTACGCACTTTTCCGAGTACGAAAATGGGCAAATTCTGGCCCACAAGGACGTGAGACTCAGCAATCGCAAAATTTCTGAAAATATGGGCCTATTCCAAAGCTCGATCAACAGCTTCTGTCGTACCATGGACCTGTACAGAACAAAAAAGGGAAGTAGAAGGCCGTAGGAGCTTTCTGAGAAGCAGGAGCGTCGGATCCTCAAAGCTGCATCCAATTCCAGAAAGGGTGCTTGTCGACGGTGCAGGGAACTGGCACCTGCTGAATCGAAAAACACTGTACACCGTCTGCTCAAGTCGTCTCCTCACATCGAGCGAAGATGGTTTTCGTCCTTGCCATACCTCACGAGGGCGCACGAAGAGGCTCGAATCCATTTTGCCAAGTAGAATGTCAGCTGGACCCATCAATAGGATGAGGTAGTCTGCAGGGTTACATTATTGACGTAGTAGTTCACACAGCATTAGTAATGGTGTTGCAGGTGATCTTTTCTGATGAGAGGAAGTTCAATTTGGACGGCTCGGACGGCTTAGCTAGTTACTGGAGGGATTTGGGGAAGGAGCCATGCTACTTCTTGAGGCGCGGATTTGCTGGTGGTAGTGGTATGGTAGGGACCGCCTTCTCTCGCTTTGGTTAGAGCAGGATACTATTCATCACGCATCATATAGATTCCAGGGCTTTGCAGGACGTTCTAGAAAGTAATTTACTACCATATAAACAGCGGTACATAAAAACATTAGGTGCACAGCCGACCAACACCCTTTCTGGAATCGGACGCAGCGTTGAGGATCCGTCGCTTCTGCTTCTCAGAAAGCTCCTACGGCCTTCCACTTCCCTTTTTCAATCCGTACAGGTCCATGGTACGACAGAAGCTGTTAATCAAGCTTTGGGATAGGCCCATCTTTTCAGAAATTTTGCGATTGCTGAGTCCCACGTCCTTGTGGGCCAGAATTTGCCCATTTTCGTACTCGGAAAAGTGCGTACCGCTTGGCATTTCACTGTAGAGTAAATCTCAGAAGGATGCGTCAACACATCTTCTTCACAACTTACCTTTCGATGGAAGCAAGGCGGAAAAGCTGAGTGGACCTATACTTTTGGGACACCCTTATTTTTGAAAAAAAAATCAAATAAAATTTTGCAATTTTATGTCTTCAATTTTACTGAGGCGCTTGATTGCTACAGTGATCAGGTACCACATATAAAAATTTGGAAAGGAATCGCTTATCCATTCTGGAGATATGGATGAAAAATAGGGTGGACCTATACTTTTGGGACACACTGTAATTGCGAATAGTGCTCACCCTTCTCTTTGAGCATGTCCTATCCCAAAATGAGCATCAGTGCGGTAATAGCAGAGTAGGAGTGTTTTCCAAAGACGGTAGAAGTAGTTCAGAAGTTCAAAAAGAGCTTCTCCACAGTAATGCGAACCATTGTATTCACTTTGCAAGACACCTACCTCTACGCCAGCCTGCTGCTACTAGTCTGCTATCTTGTGCTGACGTTCGTCGAAAGGGGTCTTGTAACTCTCTGATTGATGGCACCGGAATGCAAAAGATGGAGAAACCCCAGGAAACGCTCTCCTGTATTTCGAAATCGCATGAGCTTGCAGCCTAGAAGTAAGCATTCGGACGCGTCTTTCGAGAAACGAGTGGTATCACGCGAATTTTAAAAATATCGCCTGTTTAAATAGAATGACGTGGTATTTTTTGAAAAGGAATCTAAGCCTTAAAAAACATGACGTATCTCATTTTGTCCACCGAACGCCTTACTGCGACGTGACTGCCACTGTTTTGCCAACCACATCCAAGGCGGGTGGTGACTAGCTGAAACAAGCGGGCACTACTAGCTGACCAGCAGTCCCGTGCGTCTACGATTTACACTCACATCGCGATGGAAATATACCTTCAGCAGCTGCAGACCGAGCTATCTGTATACGAAACGGACCGGAATACTCAGACTGTCCTGAAATCTGCCCCTAACACAGTACCCTGTTCTAATCCTCCATTTCACTGTTTTCTTCTTTTCTCTGGTACTAGAGCTGATCGAAAATGTCCAATGATTATTCGACAAATGAGCATTGTTATAGTTTAGGTTGTTGAACCATACAATGCAACCTTATCTGTTCATCAACTGGTTGAAAATACTGATGAGACATTCTGCATCGACAACGAGGTATGGTAGGGATACGTGAATACTGACCGTACGTCACGGTTCAAATTGTAGCCATGGCTAAATTCTCACGGATGAGAGTGCATCAAAAATACCGGTGGGAGGCTATACTAGTCCTCCCTTCGCGTGTAGTGGCCACGGCTGATTTTAACGATATTTTGTTGACTACGGCTCAACAGAAGCTTAAATTTTCGATAAACCAATTTTTTTGATTAGGCTCTCTACGACATCTGCTTCCGTACGCTCAAACTCACAACGCCAACATATGGAGACCTCAATCATTTGGTGTCGATGACTATGAGCGGAGTGACAACGTGTTTACGGTTCCCTGGACAGGTACAGTGTGTTTGGTCTAACCTATCCATGAACACTGATACCATTTCCTTTCGGAATCGGTGCGATGCATCACGAGCAACAGCCAGTTTGCACACCTGCGAACCGCTGCCTCCGGTCGCATTAGGCCGCGTTCATACTGTGCGCCCGACGCCGGCACTGGCGGTGACGGCGGTAAAATTATGTGCCGCTGCCTACCACGGACTCCGGTGACGCGCACCCTTTGAAACGCTCGACCCAACCACACTGCACTGTGATGAATGTGGCTGGAGCCCACGAATTCGAATTCAAAACTCGAATGTCTTGGCACTATGCCAAGTTTCGAACTCGAGCTTATGGGCTCTCGCCACAATAATCATACTAGTGTGGTTGAGTCGAGCGTTTTACATACGGAACGCGTCACTGGAGTATCGCCGTGGACGACAGCGGACATGATTGTGCCGGCGTCGGTGCGCAAAGAATGAACGCGGCCTTAGGTGAAGCCTCAATCTGAAGACTTTTACTCGTTCGGCAGATACTCCAGCCAACGCAATGTGTGAGATAATTCATGTGCACGTTACGTCAAGCAAAAAGCAGAATTAGACTTGCTAGGACCATTCAGTGATTTCATTTTCTTGATCTTCTTGTTATTATTGGTATCCACTAGTACGAAGACATTCGGCAAGATACGAAAAAAGTGACGATAGTTACAGTCCATTTTCCGACGGCTGGCAGAGCGAGGCCTACGGTCTTGTATCGATCTCTCTCACCCCGCCACACACTCTCACCCAACTCTGTAGGCCACGCCCTACCAGCCTTCGGAAATTGGACTGTAGGCAGAGGGGAAGAGAGGAGCGGCAAGAACTCAGGCCAAGTGGTTCACATACCACAATTACTTTTCTGGTACTGGATCGAGCAGCGCCCAAAGACTGGTTGTCAGACCCCGGAAGGTCGACTTCAATACAGGATTATTCGCTTGGGGGGAGATGTGGGTCACAGTGACCTTCATAGGTACATAGCTCCGAAAAAGTTCAGTGAAGGGAACAAGAATGGCTAGGCACTTGTTTGACAGCTAGTTAAACCTACCTCGACCCTACCGATATTACTCCATGCACTAACAAACCATCTCTGACTACAATACGTGCCGCAAACTTTCAAAAAAAAACGGATCCGCGTTTTTTTCCTGAAAATCGGTGGGTTTTCACATATCTCCTCAAAGTTACACATTATTGAAATCAGCTCATCAAGCTCTACCCTTAATTTTTGAAAAGTCAAACTTTTACGTTTATGCATAAAGTGCCAGTGGGCACTCGTTGGCGAGCTACGCGCGCTATAATCATAACCAGAAAGCAAAGCTGCCACCGATATAGCACAACAACTCATAGAGCTGCTTTCCATTCGAAACTAAATGAAACTGGGCTTTTATTCTCTAAAAGTGATATTGGTCGTTTTGTAGTTCACTATTGCTATGGTACTCATCACCTCTGACTGTTTAAAAACATGTTTAAAGTTTCAACGATCTTATTCCACTAAAAATAATTCTGTTTTGGCTGACTCTATTATAATAGTTTTTATGTATACATCCCATGCATTATGACCATAAGTCGAATTACCATTCCCTTCTGTTCTACCCTGTCTGACCTCTCGATCCTCAAGCAATTGGTCAGCTCACCGAGATTTTCTAGACAGGTATTGATCGGCTTTCCACAGCGATATGACTTACTTGACTTGACTTAATCGGCTGGCAAGTTGCCTGACGCGGTCATGCCGCATCTTCGCCGAGCTGTGTCCATGAGCAGAGCTGAGCCCATCGATCACGATCTTCAGCGATAGGTCGAATGGAATCCACCCACTCGTCGCTGTTCCATAATCTGCGAAACGAAATGTCTCGCTTAAACTGCCGATCAACGCCAAACATCCTCAGGTCTTCCTTCACCACATCTGTCCAGAATCTCCGCTTGCGGCCGGGTGCCCTCCTCCAGCTGGGATTCGGAAGCATCCTCAGGGAAAGTTGAACAAGGCGATCCGACTGTCTCTTAAAGGTGACCCAGGAAGCGTAGACGATTCTGCGTGACTACTTCAGATGGAGGGAGAAGATGCTGCTGTTTCCCACGACTCATCCTCCGGTATACCAAATCCACTTCCGCGTATAGTTCTTCGTTGTGGCATACCCTTGGCCAGAAGTAGCCTAGCATTCGTATGAGGAGTTTTCTCTCTGTGCAGTCAAGTTTCTCCATTACCGTAGACGGCGCTGCCCATGTCTCCGATCCGTATATCATGATGGGTCGAAGTGCGGACAGGTACACGCGCACTTGATTTTATTGGGACTTGGAGTCGACCACAGACACCTGTATAAGGAGTTGAACGCCATGGCTTCAACGCAGCGCTGCTGAATATCCCTTTCACAGCTGCCGTTGTTCTTCAGCATACAGCCCAAATAACAGAACTCCTCTATAAGTTCCATTGGTTGTCCATCTATCTTGACTCCCGCTGTAGGTTTCACTGAAATCCACATTTGTTTGCATTTGTCAGGGCGAAGGCGTAATTCATAGGCTGCAGCTAGTTTTGACACAAGGTTGACGACACGCTGCAACTTCGCATTGCTCTCCGCAAATATAACGACATCGTCGGCGTACTCGAGATCAAGCAAGGAACGTCCTGATGACGAGAGGACGACGTCTGCAGCATGTCGCTCCGTCACTCTTCGAAGTTGAAAAGAAACGGTCCTGCTACTGCTCCCTGTCTCATTCCAGTTTTAACCTCGAAGGGTACCATACTTCCGAAAGGTGTGCGAACTGCTGCCGTTGTTTGTCGATTCATGTCGTCCATTGGGCGAACAAATTTTCTAGGAACTCCATCGGCTCGTAGTGCGTTGAGAAGACGCCCTCGGTGTGGAGAGTCGAAAGCAGCCTCGAAGTCCAAGAAGGCTAGCTGCATTGACTCCGAGTACCGCTGCCACACTTCGATCACTCTCCTGACAATAAATACCTGGTCGACTGGATCGGCCAGGGCGAAAGCCGGCTTGCTTATCGCGTACCTCCACGAGTCAGGTATCCTTTTTCAATCCATATAGAACGGATAATCTCCGTCATTTCACGAAATCCACATGGAGGAAGTGATTTCAGCATTTCCGCGGTAATTCCGTCATCTCCGCCGCATTTTCCACTTTTCGTTTTCCGAACACAAGCAAGAACTTCCGGTTCGTCGGGTGGTTCAACGCTGACCGCATATGCTGGCCTCTGGACGTGATTAAGTTCAGGAGGCGATGGCGCTTGTCGATTCAGCAACGAATTGAAATGGTCTCTCCAAATTGGAAGTGTTGCCTCACCGACAGCGACCCCATCGGCAGTGCTGAGGACAGGTGAACATCTCTTCATCTTGCAACTATACTGTCGGACTGATGTGTAGGCCTTCCTCGGGTTCCTGTCCTCCCACGCCTTTTCGAAATCCTCCGCTCTCGACATCCATTCACTCTCACGATCGTGTTGCAGCTGACGACGCAATTTTATTCTTAGACGCATTTCCTGCTTCAAATCTCCAGCCGAGCGAGCAACACATACGGAGTTTTATGTGGACCTTGTCTCTCCGCGGATGCGTAGGCATACTTCCCTTCGGCTGAAGAACCGGAAGTGTTTCCTTTGCAGCATCCTGGATGCACCTAATGAAAGAACTTGCATCGCCGAGCTTCTTTCTAGTGCGTATACCGATATGGACGGAGACACGTTGGCGAAACTTCTTCCTGCATTTTTCGTCTTTTAGGCCGGCTGTGTCCAACCTCGGCTGAGGTGGAACTCTACGCTTTCTCTTCTGAAAAGGAGCCTTGAAGCTTAGGAAAACTGGGCGGTGGTCGGAATCAAATGCTACATCCCACACAGCTCGAGACCTCCGTATATTCGACAAATGTATATTCCTCGTCAGCGCGTAATCGAGCTGCAGTTTCAGAACACCCATTTTCCGTCTTCGCTGTTCTTCTGGCGTCAAGGACATGAATCCCTGCCAAGTAAGCCGATTACGGCGTTGGTTTCTCTTAAACGTCGACGCGATGATGAGGTTCCTCTGTTCGCAGAAGTCGATCAGTCGATGCCCGTTGTCCGATGTACGTTGCGCTGGATATTACCACTTCCCGAGGGCATCGGACTCTTGATCGAGACCCATCTTCGCATGCGCAGATTCCGACAACAACAGCGTGCTGGCTAGGTACCTTAGACATCAACGTGTTGAGTTCATCATAGAATCCGTCTTTCTTATGATCCTCTGCGGCTTCGGTAGGCGCATGAGCGCTCACGATCCAAAGGTTGAATTCCTGCGGTCCCGTAGTCGCACGAACGCACTTCTAGGCGACGTTGAGCCAAAGTCCTTTACCCGGTTTTATAGTCGTTCCTCACAGCTACTGCACATCCTCCTACACCTCTTTCGTCAGCATCGCCCGAAAAGATGGTGTAATTCTCGATGCTGAGGACGGGCTGATCTCTGATGCGTGTTTCTTGAAGTGCAGCAAACGGCGCATGGAGATAGCGTAGTAGTCTGGACAGTGCGGCCCGTTGGAGTTCACTTGACAATGAGCGGCAGTTTAGCGTGACGAGCTGGATATTTGTAGCCAAAGATCCCACACTTGTCGCAGGTATAGAACCTGACAGGTCACCATGGGCTACGGCTTTGGGCTGGACACCAGCACCTTCTTGCAGTATATGGAATACTTTTGCCAAGATAAGTGTGCAACTTATATAGCTCGAACGATTCCAGCGTATACTGCGAACGCTTACTGAGTTTAGTAAAAGCAGGGGTACCGCGTGCAGGTATCAGTAAGCTTGTATACTCAACCCCCACATACAGTGATATGCCACTGTAATAATCAAACGAAGGGAACAACTCTGTGGTTTTATGCCACTGTAATGCTTTCAGTGGTAGCACTGAAGTTGTTCTTCAAACCCTTTGACGACCGCGGCTTTTTCAGTTGTCTGGCGCGTCTGGCGCGTGGGACCTCGCGGGATTTTCCCACGCCCCGCATGTGACACGACATCGTGTCACACGGTCCCACAGGGACACCTTTTCTGAAAGGTGCCATTTTTCACTTTTTTGCATTGCAATTAGGTTTCCACCTGTGTTTATGATATTGTATGAACCACATTTGTACTAAACTTTCCCTTTTCAGATAAGAAAGGATGCCTTAGATGATGAAAGTGAATTAACAAAATCTCAGACCTATGAATGAAGCTTCTGTTGATTCCAAATAAAATTCCTCATAGAACTAAATAAAAATGATCCTCATAAAAATAAATAAAAATAATAAATGTTAGAAAATCAGATTAAGAGACTAGCAAAACGAGTCTACCGCCAAACCCGACTAACTTGGAAATGGCATTTGAGTGGCACAACACTTCACGGCTAGCACCATCAGCGTTTCGACCCTTACATAATGAGAACATTGGAACTGTGGTATTGATCAACAACGACATTACATGTTCTTCACAATGATCATTTCAGTGATCTAATGAACTGAAGAGGGCGGAGGTAGTGTAGTGACAGGTGGCGCGCACCCCACTCTCATTGTGCGAGGATCAAATCCCGCATCAACGCCCGCCCAGGCAAACCGAGCCTTCCATCCCTCCGGGGTCGGTAAATTGGTACCAGACTCGTCTGGGAGGATAAAAGCACTGACTTGTACATCGGCTGGCCACCGCGAGTACACACATTCACCAGCCATCACGATTCTGAATGGAACTAGAATGTGCGGCGCATCCCACAGAAGGGATTGATTAACGCCAAAAACTTCCTCCTTTATCCTTTATCCTTTAATGAACTGAAGAAGTTCCAATGATATTCGAAAACGTTTTAGAATTTTTATTATTTTTTGAATATGGCTGGCAACTTATACATAATATTATGCCTCATTTCTGCTAACTTTGTCGTTTTTTATTTTATAGAAGACATTCTTGTTATACACTTGCAGGCAGGTAAGGGAAAAATCGGACGAAATACGAAAAAAGTGGCGAATATGACGGGCGAGATGATCAGAAATGCGACGGTGAAGGAAAAACGGAAGTAAATGACCAAAAACCCGAAAATAGAACCCCTTCCCCACCACTGGTTCTCGAAGCGGACGACCATTCCGTCAACAGGCGGGTGGCCCGGACGACCCTGCCACTGGCACGTATCCAGGTAATCAATGCGCAAAAACAGTGTGGAAACAATGCAAAAAACTTAAAAGGGCTCATCGTTGACTGCAGACGAGCGAAGAGAACAAGTGAGTATAATGGAGAAGAAAAGAAGAATAGAAAAGAAAAACTCGCGAACTCTACGGGTGAGTCGCAAAAATCGAAAACACAGAAAAGGATAATCAGCTGATTAGAAAAGGGTCTGCGACGCTCTGTTCACGAAAGCGCGCCCGATCACTCCAGTCGGCCGCACCGCCTTGGTCCTCCCACCCCGGCCAATCAGGGGAGCTCGTCGCTAGGAGGCGGGCTGTCCTAAATCAAGTCGGCTTGTCCTGATAAGGCCGCCACCGCCACACCTCAAGGGGGGGGGGGCCTTGCGCGAGGGATTTCGTCATGCACAGGTCTTTCAGATCCGTTGTTTTTCACTAAATGACTCCTTTTGGGATTCCTCATCACCCACATTACCCCTAACACTGTCTTTAATGAAATATTTATATCAGGCTTTTCTTTTATCTCTGCACAGACTAAGGTGATCAACTCCTGGACTCTCTACTGTATAACTAAGATGACTACAATAAAACTGAATGATTACAAACTCGAGCTTGTGGAATTAGTATTACATTGCGATGAAACCTATGAATATTCCTATTCACAGACTCGAAGAGTTATGCGAGGTCAGGCGAATGATCGCAAGCGATGCGTTAGCTTTTATGAATATGTGCGAAGTTCAAAGGCGATGTATCTCATGCCAGAAGAATTCGAGCCCGTTGCAGCAGATGCAGACACTATTTTTGTACTGATTTGTTTTCGAAATAACCACGATAAATGCGCTCAGTGATCGATTTCTACCCCTTAATTCAGAAGCTCGATAATTCAAGAAACAGAAGTTATTTTCTTAGATCATGCTTTGTGTAAAAATCTCTATGTTTGAAGTATACCTGATGAAAAAAAATCAAGCAAAAATTTGAAAAGAAGCTAAAAATAGAAGTTACAAGACTGTGACCGACATCGTGTTACACGGTCCCACGCTCCCAACATGGTGTGACACGACGTCGTGTCACACGGTCGTCATGGGTTAAAGACAGCATTAGGGGCAATGTGGCTATCGAGGAATCTTTGAAAGAAGCCACTCACATGGAATTTACAGGTCTAAGAAGGCTAGGAGAAATCCCGGTGGGAAAGCACGCCTCCGAGCTGCAGAAACGGCGCAAGGGATAACAGCTCACGCCTCGGATGACTGACCCCGCCCCCAAGCGACGTGATTCGTGGTTGGCTATGATGATAGCCGCCAAGAATATGCGGTGAGTTGGAGGGTATTGCGGCGCGCTTTCGCAGTTTTAGGGTGAAGCCCACTCCAAAAATAGATGCTGTTGTGTTTCCATATATTCCCTTGTGTTTATTGGCGACATGCTGATGGAAATCTCTTTCGCACTACCCGTCTCTCAATGGAAAGGTCGTCCGCGCCTAGAACTAACGGTTGGGAGGGGGCCTATTTCGTGGGTTTTTGGCCATTTCTATCCGTTTTCTCTTCACTGTCCCGTTACTGGGGACTCGACTTTCATATTCACTACTTCTTTTACTCTTCGTCCGAATCCCCCCTAATGCTGCCTTAAACTGTTCAGAGCTTCAGACCTTAGCAACTATCCCCCCCCCCCTCCCCTTCAGAGTTCGAAGGCAAGGCCTTTTTTATCGAAATCGAAAGCAACTTATCTTACGCCAGCAACATCAGGAGGTGATTTGCCGATTTCCCATACCTTTTCAACTGTTTCGCCGCTCTAAACTGTCTGACCCGTGGATATCGCTGTGATTAGTGAGCTCACCGAGATCCTTATGGCAGGTGTTGATCGACCTCCTACAGTTATTTGCTGTATAGACCAAACGAATTGGATAACATGTTAGTTGTGATTGGTTATTCACCGATAATATTAGAATCTAAGGTGTGTAGGAGTGCGTTCCTGGCTTTTTACTGATAGTCTTGAAATTTGTAGAAAGAAAGTGGTTTAATGAATATTACCAGTCTGTGGAAGTGTACTGTTAGTAATTGCAGTGAAAGGGCTGTGATGTAGTCATGCTCGCTATTACAAACTGCAGCACTCTACCTTACGTGCCGTAAAAGTCCTCCAGTAGATAAGGGAAGAGCCAGGTCGAAACTTGTTACCATTCAGAGGTTCCATGTGAGCCATATGAAGGAATAAAATATTTCGTTCTACTAGGTATAAGCAGAATAAATGGCCGTTTCATGATAAGCCTTTTTCGGCGATGTTTCACAGCTCGAGTCAACCTGAATTCCCCCTTTTTTTAGTCACGCTCGGCCCTTTTCAATTCACACTTCCTTTGGTGGCGGCCTTTGGTAACAGGTTTTTTACAGGCTCATAAATTCAGAATGGAAAGGTACGTTTTTCGCATGATCCTGCTTCTTAAGTTCAAACTGTCATTCCGTGGCCGAAGTCAGATCGAACCTCAGCCGTGTGGGGCCAAGTCCCTTGCCGAAAGAACCGTGCGCCGTTGGTTTGCGAGGTTCGCTTCAGGAGACTTTAATCTTCAAGCTGAGCCGCATTAAGGATGCTCACTGTTTGTGGGGTTTTGAGGGCGTAATCCACTTTAGGCTGCTGCAACCTAGTCAGACCATCGCAGCAGAGTCCGGTTACCGCGATTTGTTTCTGATGCATGGAAATTTGCAAAAACTGTGGCCAGCACTGACAATCAGAAGGAATCCTATCCTATTGCAGGATAACGCAAAACCCCACACTTCGCAAAATACCCGGCAAAAATTGATGCAGTAGGCATCGAGACTATCCCTCACCGCCCTCATTTCTCAGAACTATCGCCAACGGATTACCACTCTTTCTGGGTTCTCGATGCAAACCTGCGTCAGAAAGAGTTCGCCGATACGATGCACGTTGAGAATGCCACTGTTTACATTATTAATACTGGCAGTCCAGACTTTTATCATGATAGCAGATTTTCTCTACCAGATCGTTGGCAAAGTTGTGTAGATTCGAATGGTTTTTATTTCGACAAATAAAGTTGTGTCGAGCGAAGTTATGGCGTTTTGAGAAAAGTGGTCTGTTTTAGCGGTTTATTCTGCATACACGTAATATTATCTTTTATGCATTGAATGACACAATTAAGTGCTACTACTAAAAGCGCATGCATTTCGCATAAAACCACGAAGTTGTCTACTTCGTTTGGCTAATACAGTGGCATATCACTGTTGGAGGCCGATCAGTTCCTGTTAAGATCTCGGTGAACTGACTTATTGCTACGGGAACGGGATCGAAAGGTCAAACAGGGTAGAACGGAGAAACTCATGAAAGGGAATGTAATTCGACTTGTGATCATAGTGCATGGAATTTATTACTTAGGTTATTTAAGCGACCCGTCCTTCATCACGGCGATTGGCCTTGCGTGGGTCCCAACTTCTCTTCTACATAAAACGGTCCTTCGCAATTGTCGTCCAGTGCACGACAGTTCTTAACGGAACGGGATCTCGAACGTTATTTCAGAAAGCAAGCGAATCGGACCATCACGTGGACAGACGGCCAGGTGGACGTTTGTGGTGAGGAGGATACCACAAAACAGTTGTTGTGCTCCATCGGCCGTCGTTTCGCCTCATCAGATGTCCGGCAAACCTGTGTTTCGCGTTGTCGCAGTGTTGAACCACATCACGTACTTTTGATCTTGCTTCATGCCGATGTTAATAAGGCCGAGTTCACGCTGTCGCGAAAGAGTAAGTCCAATAAGTCGGCGCTCTAGGGAAGCCTGTAATGTTTTGAGTTGGCCTTTGTTGGCTTTCATTCACGTTCACGTTTCGCATCCATAGCACATGGCTGGTAGGACTGTACGAGTCAATAGCTCAGCTTTAAGCCTCGTGTCCTTCGTGAGATCGACGACGCATTCGATGGGGTGGAACGCGGTCCGAGCTGCTTTCCGACGCCTTGCTATCTCCGGTTTCAAGTCGATCTTCATGTTCAGTAGACGCCCTAGGTAGACGTACTTGCTAACGTCCCGACCAGATCTCCGTTCAAAGTCACAGGTATTTGCCTTGCAGGACGTTCCTCAAGACCTGCGTCTTGGACTTGTTGATCACAAGGCCTGCCTTCGAGTCTTCAGCATCCAAGCTGCAGAGCATTGCGTTGGCCCCTCAAGTGAACTGGTAATCAGCACGACGTCGTCCGCAAATCGCAGATATTCAAGCGCTTCCCGCCGATGATCCGAATCGGCACCAGTCACAGCGACGAAGCGGATTCGAGGAAAGCAGAGAAAAGGTTCGGAGAGATGGGATCTTCATGCCGTACTCCTTTCTCCACAGCTACCTCAACGTCTTTATGAAAAGGCCGAAACACTGTCGTGCAATCTGTATAGCGCTTGCTGAGCACATCACATAGCGCCTTTCCACGCGTTGCTCTTTCAACGATTCCCACCCTTCGAGGGTTCCACCGGATCGAACGCCTTCTTGTAGTCAGTAAAAGTAAGCATCAGCTGTATGTGATGTTAGCGGGCTACTTGGAAACCGACAGCAAGTGGCGATGTGGTCCAGTGTGCTGTACGTGCGATGGAATCCTGCTTTTTCTACCGGTTGCTCTTCATCAAGTGTCCTTCTTATGCGTGCAAGGACGCAGCGTGTGAAAACTTCGTACAGTACTGGCAGAAGGGCTATAGGACGATAGTTGGATAGGTCTTCCCTGTCCCCTTTTTTGGATGCAATACCGTCACTGATTTCCTTCACACGTCAGGCACTTGGCATTCACCTACATATCGAGTGAACCTTCTAGCGAGGGCGCAATACAGAGGTTCCCCGCACGAACGAAGCATCTTCGCGGTGATGCCGTCGCTTCCGAGAGACTTTCCTTGAGGCATTCGTTCGACAACATAGCGGACCTCCGACGGCGACAAGGGCAATACATCTTTTCCAGCGCTGAGTGCTACTGTGGAGTCCGCATTTGACTTGAAAAGTTCAGAGAAGAAGTTTGCCATAATGCGCTCCATTTCTGGCCTGGACGAGCTGCTGGTCCCATCTGGTCCTTTCAAACGTGGGATGGCCAGACGATACTCTGCTGGTTCTCTTGTTGTCTTCTTGAGACTGCGTTTTCCCTCTGTTGCACCGAGCAGGCGGTTTCTAGCATAACGGGCATGATCTTCAGCAACTCGTTTCCTGCGAAGACTATTGAGAGTAGTGTGCTCCAGTGGAATTTCACTGGATCCATCTGCCTGCGTTTTTCAAGCAAGGTCCGCGTAGCTTCAGAAATGCTGCGTGAGGCATGATTGGGAGCCAGTTTACGGCAGTCTCGCACTATGTTTGAAATAGTGCTTACGACTGAATCGTAGTTCTTATTGAGGCCAGCAAGCAACTCGAACTGTTCTTTCGTCATCATCCTGCTGACTGCCTCCGCATCTATTTTACTTCGACGTGGTTGCCTTGATAAAATTCGACGCATGCCTGTCTGCCCACGCTCGAAATGCAAACGAGCTCGTAGAAACCGATGGTCGCCTCCTGTGCTGGAAAAAGAAACCACAGAAACATGTGGTATGGTCCTACGATTGCACAGAATATGGTTGAGCTGGTGATGATGTTCCGCATTGGGAGAAAGATAGGTCCATCTTTTATCCGTGGATTTGACGAACTGGCTGCTTCCATGGAAAAGGTGGTGGACTTCGCAGAAACTCACCAGCCTTTCTCCTGCTTCTTTTCGCGTCTCAGCCGAGTGCAGTCCCACGAAGACTTTCCCGGTTTGCGGGCGCCTATTCGTGCATTGAAATCGCCGCTTACTACGACATAGGGCTTCTTTGAGTGTGCACGTGGTCGGTTAGCTGGTCATAGAAGTCGTCATGCTCTTTCTCGTCTTTGCCTGCTGTAGGAGCATAGACTTGAATGAATGAAACAGTCTTTTCCTTGGTGAGGGAGGCTCAGCACTGCGAAACGATGGCCGTGGAACGTAACATTAACAGTGTTATCGAGGAAGTGAGGTGCTACGACAAAACACACGCCACTAGATGTTGAGTTAGCTTTCCGCGGTTCTAGAAACACTCGTGTTCCATCACTTCACGTGCAAGAGAGCGGTTCTTTCCTTTTCGTTTCGCTCAGTCCGATAACATCGAACTTGATCCGTTTCGCTTCATCGATGAGTGCCGAAAGCTAAGCGGCCGAACCGATGCCGCGACAGTTGTATGTGCAAGCAATCAGATGGCTCGCTGTGGTCCGTTTTTTGTGGTAGCCATTGGCCTTGAGATTTCTTCGCCTCTGACTGTGTGCGTATCCAGCGCTACCGGACTGGGCAGGGACAGCCTGCAGGGGACTAAGGCGATGTCGAGAAGTGGTTGTAGCAATTTTCGTCCCACAGGATAGCCTTAGTAGGGCGTTCCTGTTACTCAAGGAGTGGCCGTCCTACCCTGAGCTGGGGCGCTCGGTTTCCATAGTCACGAAGGCTTGGCCTTCGGTATGGGGCCTGGCCGAACCCTACCCAGAAGGGTATTCCAGCCTTCGCTACAAGCTCGCACACCATGGCAAGGTAGAACCCAAGTGCGAGCATGGAATTCATACATGAAACACTTATAATAATTACTACAAGGATGCTGAGTTATGGGCAAAAGCTTCGGTGTCGGACGGGACTGAATATTGGCCAACCGGCTCAACACGTTATACGTGTGAGTGCTGGTAAATAGTAGGTGTGATGGTAAATATACCATTCAGAAGCTGAAATGAGGTGAAAGGGGTGTCGGTAGTGTAATGGATTAGCACATATCCCCGGAAAGGATGAAGTGCGGGTTCGAGTCCCGTCCGACACCGAAGCTTTTGCCCATAACTCAGCATCCTTGTAGTAACTTTCGCATCGCAAGCTGCAGCGATAAACAGCAGTCATCAAAAATCAAAAACTCATAATATGTTAGCCAAAACATTCAGAATATTTTGAGTGAAGTAAGATAGATCAAACTTAAAAAAAAACATGTTTTCAAGCAATAAAAGGTGATGACTACAATAGCAAATGTGAAGATACCAAAACGATCAATATCACCTTCAAAGAATATAAACCTGTTTTTCTAGTCTGGAATAGGGAGCAGCTATGTATGTGTGCTGTTGTGCCATGTTGGCGGCATCTTTGCCTCTTGGTTATAATTTTGGCGCACGTCGCTAGCCAAAGTGCCCGTTGGCACTTTGTGCACGCGAGAACGTAGAAATTCGGCTTTTTGAATATTTAAAATGACTACCTTGTAAAGCTTGACGAGCTGATATCGATAATATCTCATCTTAACGAGATTAAGAGGAAAAAGAGCTGAGTTATAGTGAACAAGACGAAAAAAGGGATCCGCGTTTCTTCTCGAGAACCTATGGCGGGCATTGTATTTGGGAGAACCTCGTCTACCTTGTCGACAGTGTCTCTTCAAATTATGTTTCCAGCTGAATGCCGACTTACGTAAACTAGCAGTGAATATGGTTCCGTTTCCACGTCTGCATTTCTTCATGCCTGGCTTCGCTCCCCTTACCTCGAGAGGGTCGCAGCAATACCGGTAAGCAATTATTCTCGCTTTTAACGACCTTCAATGTTCCCTCAACATCTTTCAGTCACCCATTCATCCGTTCAAGTGTTTAGTTGAATTCTTTTATGAGGAATGAAAAGGGCACTCTGGTGGAGGAGACTAGTCTTAGTCCCTTCACAAAAACACTCCATTTTCCTGTTAATGTAGGAGACTGTAAGTGCTAGCATTCCAGGGAATGATAAGCATTCATGCGACGCTAGTCAACTGAATAGCACTGACGGCAAAGTTCAAAATGCGGACAGGCCTCTATAGTAGGCGGACTGAACAGACAGGTCACGTGTCAGTGAACAGACGAGTAAACGTTTTCAGGTCCCTCACCGTACCCGAACTCACACAACAAATGTTTGACGCCAAAAATATGATGGCTGCATGTGATCCACGGCATGGGCGATATCTTACGGTGGCCGCAATGTTCAGAGGTCGGATGAGCATGAAGGTACCGCATGTCTCATTGGACCCAAATGTACCTAGACGTGGAGGGGGTCACAATTATAGGGAACGCAAGCGCTGACAATGATTTCACCTGTATGCAGTGATATCTCACTAGATCTGGTCTCACTACTCTAGAGTCATGTGCGCAGTTACTCTTCTCTCATGTGGTAATGAATTTACGCCCCTGGACAGACAAGTGAACGATGGTACGATTGCACGAGCACACCAGCACCTGCCAGCACGTACTGACTGCACATTTTGTGCAGTCGGTGGGTTGCGTTACCTAGGGATCGTACAAGGTTCACGGCGTAATATAAATGCATATCGAGAACCCTGTGACAAGACAAATTCATTTCTTAGCAAACCGTTATTCGCAATGAACCTGTTCCTCTCAAGTTTCACTGAAGCTTGAAGTTCCACTGATTTTCTCCAGTGCTCACCTTTTCGCACTGACTTTCTGAGTTGATATGGGATCCCGTAAAGAACCAAAGAGGCGAATGAGAACCGTAAAGGGCACTGGAATACCACTGGGGTCAAATTAAAAATGCATGAATAAGGGTTATGCTGATTCCAGGAGGTCGACGAGCAGATGCTGAACGTACAAAATAAGAATTCGTCGTATTTTGTAGAATGGATTCCGAATAACGTAAAAACAGCCGTATGTGACATTCCCCCCAGAGGAGTGAAGGTACGCTTTCACAATGAGTTTTACCATAAAGTGCTGTGCTTGTGTCACTCCACATGATTGCAAAATGTCGCGTTGGTTTGATTATGAGGTCCGCGTAAAGTGTGGCACTTGTACGGTTGAAAATGCCGCGTTGATTTAATTATGAGAATTACTAGTGAGAATAGTACGCGTGCCCTACTTGCCCTACTCGTGTGATAGCTGTGTACTTACAGTGTCACCATCTGTGTTCCAACATTCCAGGCATTCTAATCGCCCTCAAACTGAATGCTTGCTCATGTATAGCTTACTCACGGAAAGCTATCACGGTGCTCGGGTGTGTGCCCTTATGTCAAGATTTCGCATCGCGGCATGTCGCAAGCGAAGCAATGCGGACGAGCTAAAGGCGCCCTGTCGTTGGATCTCGAAGCGATTACAAGTCATCTGTGTATCGCGCCTCTAGCATTACCGTGTAATCGTTAAAACTAGGAAAGGGTTTCAACCGACCGTGGAACTTTGGAATGAGACCCGGGGAATCGATAAAGCTTCGAACGCTGATTATGACCGTGAAAATCAAAATTGCTGAACGGTATTCTGAAGAGAGTTACGAGGGGTCAAAGTTTCAGATCCAACTTCGGAAAATTGGGGGTGGCCAGGGGGTAAGGTGGTCCTTTTTGAATTTTCTCCGACAAAAATCCCTGCAACCTGAACAAGGTAACCTACACATACCTGTTACACTTGCCCATCGCACTAAACGTACGAAACAAGCGTCAAATAAGAGCAATTCCCAGGCAAGGATCAACGACTTCTCCTTTGTTTATTGTGCTGCCACCCAATAGCTCGTGAATTTCCCCGAAATTTAGTCAAGTTCTCGAATAGGCTAAAAACTTGCTCCTTTGGGTAATTTGGCTCCCTAAACACGAAAATCACACTGGTTTAGCACGAGAAGGACTGGGTCGCGCGTTATGGGCTTCCGAGTAGTATTCTCTATTCAAGTAAACGTGTAGACAATGAAACACAAAATGCAAAAAATTCTCACCGGCGGGGAGCAAACCCTAGACTCCTTTCCTGCAGGTCCGGAACACCACCAGTGAGCCACGTGGCAGTTGCTAGCTTCGCAACGGGCGTGCTGATGGCAAAGTGCCTCGCCAATGAGTCGCCACAGGCAAATTTTGACCCCTCGTAACTCGCCTCAGAATGCCGTTCAGCAAATTTGGTTTTCAAAGTTATAATCAGCGTTCGAAGCTTTATCGATATCCTGGTCTCGTTTCAAAGTTCCACGGTCAGTTGAAACCCTTTCCTAGTAAGACCCAACTACGGCGACGTGCATTGCTCGCACACACTGCGTCGCACGCCGCTCATCGTCTCGCGAAATCCTGACATAAGGGCGCACACCTACGGTGCTCGACAATCGTGAAAAGGCTCCCGCTAGTATAGCCGTGTATGTCCATATAAGAAATATACAGCACGAAAAGACGCTGAGACATCTTCATACCTACAGCACGTGATAGCAACGGAGTTTTTCATGTAGTGAAGGACGTGAGTTTACTCCAGGTCTAAGGAGAGACAGGAGTCACAGTTAAAATTAACTGATCCTGGCTTGCAATAGCATTCAAAAAATTGAAATACGTACAAATTCTAATCAAAATTGAAATTCCAAAATTCGTGAAAACTTTCTCTGCAAACGTTGTCTGTTCAAAAAAAATGTTTGCCGTACGGGTGGGGGTGATTGGTGCAATGAACCACAATACGAGACGATGCTGCGTCGCCGTTAGCGCACTCTCCTTCATCCTACATACATTGACCCAACTCTTCATTTCAGATGGCCGCTACATTCGTCGGCAATTCAACGGCCATTCAGGAGCTCTTCAAGAGAATTTCCGAGCAATTCACAGGTTGGTCGCACTTTCTGAATATATCGATTGAGTAATCACTTAACTATCTGTTCAAGCCATGTTCCGTCGGAAAGCATTCCTTCATTGGTATACCGGTGAAGGAATGGACGAGATGGAGTTTACTGAAGCTGAGTCAAATATGAACGATCTGGTGTCTGAGTATCAACAATATCAGGTTTGTGGATGTAGCTGAGTGGTCCCAAAGAAGATCTAGGATCTAATGGTATTTAGGAGGCGACAGCAGACGATGAAGGTGAATTCGATGAACACGATCATGACGTCGAGGAATAAAGCTGTTGAAATACTTAAACGGCAACCCTCAATGACCCGTAGCATGCTTTTGTTTTGTTTATGCATGTGATCATAGTTACCTGCTGTGTGATCTGTCCCATATATCTCAGTCAATCAATAAGCTGCAGTAAATCGTATGTAAATAGTTTTATCGTGGTGGCAAATCGGTGAAGAAAGGAGTCAAATTCAAACATATGGTGTTCATATCGAAAAGATAAACAAACAAATTCACTACCAAAACTTAATATGACACTGCAACAACACTAACCAAACTACATGGAGCGTCATATAGACGGAGGAAGAGGAGTTTATGGAAGGTTGGACACATAATGGGGAAAAAGAAGAGGGGAAACGAGCAACTGAAAGACAACATCCACTAGTTCATACTCAAATTCCCGAAAAGAATTATCGCCAGAATTAACTAACTAAAATCGTCAAACGGGAATCTTCGAAGAGAGCAATGCAAAATGTCACAACGACAAATACAATATAATGAGGGCAACAAGTAAACACGTTAAACGTACAAAAGAGTGAGTTGCTATATGGGTAAAAGAGCAAAGTAATGCCGTTCTAGGAGCGAAAAGAGGCTAGAATGTGTTCCGTATCTATCTCACCCGCATTAGAAGATTGTCACAAAAGTTGCGCATGAAACCATGTGCGACTTCGGTGAAATTTCTTGTTACGGAATCAGCGAGTGATGTCGCCCTCCATGAAACTGAGGTGCTTACACTGTAATTTACTCTCGTAATATACGAGCAGGGAACGATGAGGACGACAACCACAGCGCTGAAACTACAACGAGGGGTGAGACCGATTTGACGTCGCACGTCATCGTGTTGGAATCGACTTCTATGACGACGACAACAAATCGCTCGGCTAGGCAAGTGCGCGACGATTCCGTGATGATATCGCCGCCAAATTGGGAAACAGCTGCGAGACGGCTTCGTCGATGTGTGCACAGAAGCCTCGCAGCGAAAAATCGCGATCGAAGCGTACACGCTGAAATTTTCACGACAATCAATGTGCAGCCATGACCAACCCTGAGATTACGCAGCGATTTGAGATCTACTCAGCACCGCCATGTATTCAATGTTGTATGAATCGATCACTGTCGTTGCTGTGGAGTTCAACTGCTATCACGAATGAGTTAGCGTAGAATCAAGTTAATTGAAGCCCGGGTACCGGCATTACAGGGTGGGGCGAGCTGCACACATATTTCATCTCACTTCCAAAGTGAAGTTTTACAAAACTTTCCTTTTCGGGGCCTCGTGAGACCCTGGTCCGTTGCTAAACAAAATACTTGCCCGGAGTAGTGTAGTCGAGGAGACCACCAACCAGATCATTGGGAGCTCCTGGCACCCAAGGAACGTATGACACCGCATTTACTCTTTTTTAACTCTCTCCTTAGCCCAACCTCAATTCGGAACAATGGGTACAGCTCGTCTGTTATTGCGTGCTTGGTAGCGAAAGTGCTGCTCCGAAAATTCAGCTGCGGAGTTCGATACTTTGTAACAGTTAATTTTACTTGTTTCTCGTAAGTCTCGTCACAGTCTAGCGCTGGCCAGTCCTGTTTCTTGATGTGATGCATCATTGCCTCTGCTAGCAGCTCCCCTGTCGGTTTCAGTATCTAGAAAAATCGACGAGATGATTTAATTCTCATCATATGACTAAGCGTGTAATAGTGACCAACCTTGCTGCCTGTGACGTCTTCTATCACGGTTTCGGCGGGTCCGCCACTGTCGCAAACGATCACAGGGCGACGTTGGTCCAACGCCTGAAACATTACGACTGCAATGTTGGAAGCACGGCTACATGTTGTTGCACTGCCGACCTCAATGGGTACGATGCCGAAATGTTCGTTTGGTGGCGTATAAAGAGCTGAATCGCACTTTCTGTACAGCTCGAATTTTTGAAATTCAGACGGTGAGGGAATAAACTGGACAACATCTTCGACGTCGAGATCCTTCAACAAAGGTACCTTTAGAGATAATATAGCAATGACGGTACTGCCAATGTTCAGTTACCCTTGTCATTTTCTGCAGTAATTCGTAGTATATTCGGCTTTCTGGTATATGTGGCATCACGGAGCCAGCTAGCTGCACCAAAAATTTGTACCCGCGTTTCTTCAGTAATGCTTGAAAAGGGATTACTGGGCTTGGAGCAGAATTCGCTTTAGGGAGAGCTACTTACAAGCTGCTTCGATGATTATATCAAGCCGTTTCTCAGGCCAAAATCTGTTCATCGACATGAACACATACACATCGTTCTGTGGTCGATCTCGACGACTCGTCGGTTTCTCCGCCTGTACAAAGAAGTGAATGAACAAATATCCACATGGTGAATGAAAACTGCTCGTAAATCTGTGCTTTGGGATCTCCTACCGAAATAGCAATTGAGTCAACGTCGCATGGCGGGTAAACGACCCGGATTTTGCTTTTTTCAATGCGTGGCATTACGCGACTGAACTGCGAAGCTGGAACAGGTAAAGTCATCACATGCAACAGATTAATAAAGCACAAGGGACTGCACTGCTGTTTAAAGTACGACTTATCCACCTGTAAAATGACTATTAACCATGATGACGTCTGTATGTTCGAAGAGATGCTCTTCGATGACGCCGATCAAATTCGAATACCATCTGAAACCAAAATTTTTACATAATCAGACTGCCATTGGAGCGCGCCCTGGACCTACCTATACAAGAAAAATCTGGACGGAGTGACGAGTTGTTGTGGGAAATGACAGTAGAATAGCACTTTGCAACTGGGGAAACGCCATTTGATAAGAGGAACACAGCTGAAATGACGTAACTGGAGAGCAAGCAGAATCCTTTGAAGTAACTCGATGAGATCTTGGTCTGTCTTTAAGTAACTTCCTGTCAAGCTGCCAGAAGTCCAATGCCGTTACAAGTGTTCAACGTGACACCAAACCTTGCTGAGTGGTCGATGACGACCAAGTCGGGCTTGATATTGTTAAAGATGAGGTACCAGCCGAGTGCCACGTTCTGACTCCACCAGTCGCCTGGATGAAGCTTCAAGCCAACTTCATGAATATCTGAACATCACACTTTTTTTACGGTCACTCTCAGAATCAAAAAATCAAGGCTCTAACCGACGCCGTCGAATTTGTGATCTTTCCAGTACTCATCAATCATTGTGGTCAGCCAAGTCACCTGAAAGAAATCACCTCACATTCTTACTTATATGGAGATACTTTTTAAAAATCACCTTATAACCTTTTGAAACAAAATGCCTTATGAGAGCTACCGTACAGCGATCTGAACCACCATTCCACTGTTCGGGATGGATAATCACCACGTGCATCTGAAGAGTGTGTTGTTACTGCTGTGTTATGCTGATGCCAATTCTTTATTCAATGATGTACGACAATTCTTTCATCTCCACATCATCACCGCGCTATTACCCTTTTCTATCAATTATCACTGATGATTAGAGATGTTGGTGCCCTCTGTGGCACGAAGCAGGCTGTACGAGAAGTACGGACGGATGACCTGGTTCAGGCTCGCGCGCGCTCGAGTTCGTCCGAGAAAGCGCGACTGGAGTGCAGATCGTAATCAGCCTAGCGATACGAAGCGCGAACAATTTGGAACATATGCAGATTTGAGCGCCTGATACTCTACGAAATCTGGTCGCTAGGGTGTCGTCTTTTGTTCATACGCATTTATCGCAACGTTGAATCGGACCAGGATGAAGGTAGAGGGATGCAGGTGGCATTCCTTAGAGAACGATTGAGGATAGGTGGATGCATTGTTTGCGGGTACTGCAAATATGGTGCGGTCATAATCGTGTCGCAGTAAAGGCTGCAAGCGAAGCGATTGCATATAGAATAAAGTGGTGTACAGTTAACTGGATACACTGATAGCACATATTTTGCTGATGGAGCGGAAGACGACGCGGCCGCCGTACTCAAGGTGGAGGAGAGGCTGACAAATGAGGGAATCAGTTGGCTCTGGGACCTTACAAGTGTGCAAATGTTAGCTGTGGTAACAATGACGAAAGCGGAAGCACAAAAGAGAAAGTGTGTCATAATTGGTTGAGATGCCGATACGTTCCGGTGCGCTCTACGGTCTCGTAGATTTCTGAAGAGATAGTGCACAACGGGCCCCTACAACTACTGCCGGATATGAGTTTTCAGAACAGGATCAGCATGAATCGGGGACAGAGAAAAGGGCCTGACCAAGTGCCTGCTAATGGAGACATCAAGACAGGGCGACGGCGTTGCCCTCGTTCCAAGCGGAGGAGATGACGTTGGCATCATGCGGTTTCGGACAGCCATGGTGTGCAACGAAGAACAGAGACGCGTACAGGTCTGCGCTGGCGCTGGCACCGATGTACTTAGCTGGATAATGAAGCAACAAAAAACTCATTCACTGCAATTTAGCTATATCCTCCGGCGGCAGAGATATGCAATCACACCGCCAAATACGGCGTACACTTGAACCCAGTGTAGCGTTTCATTGAGAATAGATATAAATCATGCGAATGTGGGCATTGATCATACAGTAATCTTTCAAAAAAGTGACAGAGGGATGGAAAGCAAGAAGATTGGTGGGGAGCAATGAGTGGAATAAGATCGCTGTAGATACGCATTGTACGATCAGCGGTAGGATCCGGATCAGAGTAAGGAATACTACAGTGACACAGTGATAAGGGAGAGCGATAAGGTCAATGGCGAGATGACACTGATGATAGTGTTTTGAAACATCATTTATAACCGAATATGTATGAATGGCTAGTAATGCAAACCTTAGTGGTCAACGTGGATTTCGAAGTCGCGTTTGGCGACAGCTGAATCGAGGCCTGCGGTGGATCTAGATTTAATGGAGAGCCCACCGAGCTAAAACAGAAGAAAAATAATCGGCGATTGTGATGAGCATAAAGTTGAAAGGTAGAAAAAATACAAGCGAAAGGGTCTGCAGTAATGGAGGGAGAGCACTTTTGAGGAACAACGTGAACGTTAATGAAGGCGGCGCAACGTAGGAAGGGATGGCATGAAAGGAGCCAGTAGGGCGCACCTGATCGTCGCCGGCAACTGTTGTCTCCTGAATGAGTTCTCTTCTGATGTACCAAACGGCCAATGACAGAGGCACGGAGAAAAAGAGCGCAGCGGTGTATAGGCAGGAAAGCACCCACGGACGAGGATCGAACATGTGCGAATGCGATGCGCCACCGATAACGCAGGAGGCCAGAACGCCCAGTTGTGGGCGGGAGCGACTCGATTCTGTGCTTCTCTGTCGACCTACTCTGTTCCTCATTCTTCTAAACCGATCTGGGAGTTTGAAGTTGAACAATGAAATGCAAAAAAAATCCAAGATACCTTAGCAAATCGACTCCCGGGTGTGGCAAAAGTCATTCCACCCAGTTACAGTATCCCGCGCCTACACATACATGGCAACAAAGGCTATTGTTGCAGGGGCTTCTGAGATCATAATGTTTTTTTTTCTGGAAAATTTAATTCGGTCACACATGACTTGGGAAGCTGACCATTCGAAGTAGTGTACATCTGACATAACATGGACCCAGAATGTCTGAACAAGATCTCGGACAACTGGTTTTTCGGATTCGTCACTGATCCTGGAATCGCATCGAATTCTAAAAGCTTTGCCGACTGTGCTTACATGCTTTCGGGGTTCATGAAGTGACAAAGTGAAGTGGGAGAAAAAAGAGAATGAAACTACACGTTTATGGTTCTAAGATGGTCCGTTAACGGTTTGGGTTAAAAGAAGCTCCAAGCACATCAGAACACTAGCTCATTTCCGTTTGTGTTAATTGCAAATCATTGTCAGAAAATTATCCGGTTTCAGAGAATGTTGAGTGGAAATTCTATTTATAATGGTGAGGCCTTCTCCTGCCACGGAAGAAAACCCATTAACTACCTTACTGTTCCTCTGCGCATGACGGCTTGCTCGGTTTACGAGGCGCAATCGCTCGTTAATAGCGTCGTCTATTATGCTAAGCACACCGCAACATAACTGTGGGAGACATATATCAAAGTATATTTATCGAAGATATGCTATGTTTGGTATACTATAATATGCTAAAAACTGGTTCACCTCTACTAACCCATGGACCATTAATCTCGATCGAAAGCATTTGAATAGGTTTTCAGTAAGTGCAGTGGCGAGCTGTACAAAAAATACGCTCTTATACAACCCTTCTCAAGATGCGGTGTTACAAGCCGCTCGCGTGATCTGAGGAGCAAAATCCCGGATCACTGCAGTCTCGAGCCATCCAGGCTTTCTACCCTGCAGTCTCGAGCCATCTAGGCCTTCTACCCCTTTGGGATGGGTAAATTAATATTAAGCTTTTACAAGTGAACAAAAGCACCGATTTCACACCCCTCCAGATCATTGCATAGGCAGAGTCACACTCAAATGCCTGTCCGATTTTGACTGAAAGCAAACGTGTGGCACAACACAAAACAGATTGTTAACACCAGGGGAATCGTTATCTGACTACCATTTTTATCTATCCAAAGAGGTCTGATAGGTCTGATTACTTTAACCGGGAAACACGCGTGCCTCGCTTTCGAATAAGCAGAATTGGGAGATAGGCTCCAGCTTCACTTAGGGATCTGAAGATAGAACTTTTGCAAGCAGTTCACGAAAGGGAGCTTTCTCAAAAGTGAGTTTGCAATGGATATTTTAGAGATGTTGATACTAGAGTGTACCTGACAACACCACCAAGACCATGTATAGGTCTCTTCGAGTACAGGTTGGTTTACCATGTTGTCGAAGCTGTTCTCTGAGGAATTGGTTTTTATGGTTCAAACATGTTCTAGTCTGATTCAAAAGAGTCGAGTATGGCGCAATTGAAGCGCCACTACCTTGCCGATATTCATGCGAATGGAAAGCATAGCTAGCTAATCACTCAGGGTATTTCACCAAATGCATTTAAAGATACAGTAAAAGTTACGTATGCAAGCGTATGGGAGAGGAAAGTGCAAGTTTTTATCTGAGCTCGGTGGAGAAAAACTCTGTGGTGAGTGAACCACTTTATGCTTCAGGTTGCTCGGAAAGGAATGCGCCTTGATTTGTCCATTTATTTCTCTCTTACTATAGAAGCTTTTCCAAAACAGTTACTAGAAATGAAACATTACTGTGCATCTTTTGATATATTATTGTCTATGTCTACTTTGATTTTTCTTTTGAAGAGAAAAGGGGAAAAATGGGTACCGCACCAGATGAGCGACGCAAACAAGGCGACACGAATGGCAATGGCTTGAATTCTTCTTCGTTGCTTCGAAAACAGCGGTTTCTTCGACTCCATTGTTACATCAGATGAGAAATGGATCTGCTTCGACGACGCGACGCGAAAAAGACAGTGGTTAGATGTGACATTCCAAAACCTACTCCGAAACCGGATTACACGGCAAAAAGGTGATGCTCTATGTTTGGTGGAACAGCAAAGATTTGGTGTACTTGAATGTTCTGGATTCGAGTCAAACAGTGACGGCGGACATCTACAAAGATCAACTGAACCGCGCGGATCAAGCACTGCGTCGTCAAGGTGGAAGACGTCGACAGAATTCTTGCACGACAACGCTGGTCCACATGTCGCGGAAACACTTTCGATAAAATTTGAGGATTTGGGCTGGGAAGTCTTGCCTTATCCGCCATACAGCCGAGACCTGGCACCATCCGATTACCACCTGTTCTGGTCGATGCAGCACTCCCTGGCCGAGAGAAAGTTCACAGTTCGCAAAGAAGTCCAACTCAGGGTGTCCAACTACTTTGAGTTGCAGCCGGCCGAGCACTTCGAATTCGAAGAGCAGTCCATTTTTGCACAAACGTCGGCAACAAGGCAAGTGATGAGGATTATCTTTCGATTTGATTTTGTTTAATTTCGTTCTCATAATAAAATTTTTTTTGAATTCAAACGCGAATTCCTTTCCGATCAACCTATTGTAATGCATCCTCATTTTCGTATAGGGTCCTCTTCCTGCTAGGCCACGATGAGATTATTCCGGCTTTTATGCATCATTTACTTATATTAGTGCAGTGAGCAATATTCAACTATCACTACCCCTGAAACCACGAGTTGGTTGACAAGATGTAATTCGCTGGAACTTCGCCTAGTATAGCTTTTGTTCGAGGTGCTGATAACGAGTGCATATTTTCAATTTTTGCCATGGTGCAAAATTTTTCTTACCGCATACATATAAAAATTCTCTGTGAACATAGTTGGGTTTCCAATCGCGAATAAAAAACTTTTACCTAAAGTGCAGGTGTTGATTAGCGTCTTTACGATCAGTGTTTGCATTTTTGCCTACATGATGGCGAATGGAAGGGAAATGCCATTTTTGCGCAGTGCCTAGACAAATTCAATGGTGATAATCATCATTGAGCACAGTTACACGAAAGTTTCCACATTTACAGTTAATTCAGCATCTTGATCGCGAATACAACATTCATTTCCTGTACCGGTTTCGCTTAGCACCAGGATAACGCAAATCTTTTCACTTTTTACCGTATCGACGCTAAGAGATCTGCACTAGAAATGAATTTCATATTCCTGAGATGTTGTATTACCTCTGTGTCGAATTTCTCGACAATGTTGGTGAAAAACGTGTTCGAATTTGATACAAATGGAGCCGATTTGGTGCGCCTATGTCAAAACGGAGGTCAAATTCGTCATAAGGGCCCCAGATAGGCGAAATTCGCTATATTACCTTGCTTGCGGTCTCTGGGTTGTAATAATTGAATAGTGCCTTTTTGTACTGCATTCAGCACTTGTAACGAATGAATGCTGTGCAATGACTGTTTATAACAAAAGAAGGTGTTTGTAATGTTTTCACATCCATTCAATGCAAAGAGTACTGTACTCTCACCCAATTACTCTTCTAATACCAGTACCTTCTTCGACTGGTACTTCCTGGTTTTTAAGTTTATATGGTCTTTGCCATAACAGGTAGCGAAGTTATCACTTTTTTCGCCCTAGGATTTAGAGTGTTAAAATCACCTGGGAGAGGCCAACTTCCTTCCAGAAGCCACTGTTATGTATAGATCTATCTGCATGAAGTTATTTATGGGGCCTCTACAAAGAGAGTGCGAAAATAGGAGACCGAAATGGTTAATAATTACCAAGTGGAACGGTGACAGTCATTACGTTGACGTCCGCTCAATAATAGCTCGTCTTTTCTATCGCCCTTTGCCATCTTTGATCGTTTGCCGAAGTTCAAAAAAGTATCAAGGTTATGCCTATAACATATGATATATGGTTGGGTGCGGTTCAGTGGTGCGGTGATGAGTTTCATACAGTAGACGACTTGTAACCGCTGAGAACAAGAAATCTGCCGATCTCTTTTTTTTCACACGCAGAATCGCTTTACTCTAGCTTTCTCAGCGTCAATGAACAACCATAATCTAGCATGATGACCATCGCTCGGATTGCATATCCTGACTCTGAGGTGCGCGGTCTGCTTTCACTTCCCTGAGACCGTCGGCGCTCACGATAGCGATCGTCATCTCATAGTCCGCCGAGAATAAAGACCACCCTTAAAGGTTGTTAGATGAGCTCTGGCTGATAGCAGCAACAGAAATGCGGAACACGCCATCCGAGTTGGAAACTCGTGCGATGCCGTCCGCCGGCCCGCACACCGCCAAACCAGATGAACAGCTGACCAACGGCGCCGAAGTAGGTGAGGACAGGCCGTACATAATTTGCAGATTATCGAGTTCATGCTCTCGGCCGAGACTAGGATGGAAGCAGAAAGTAGTTTCACGCGCTACAAAATTCGCACTATTACGGAAACTGGTCAGAATGAACTAAAGGGGTGCAATGGCCTACGCATCTGCACACCGCTAGATGACCTACCAATTACTTTAATCTAAAGCTTAAGCAACAGCGACTTCTACGCCTCCAAGGCCGCAGATAGCATAAATCATTTTCACATCGAACATCGGTATTATAAGGAAAACAAGCTCCGATCTTGCAATCATGGTGCAGTAGCTTCTACCATGTAACGTGGTGTGAAAAAGAGTGTTGATTCCCTATTTTGTCCTAGCGAGCAGGCTACGAGTTAGAGGTGCTGATCTTGGCAGCGAGGTATAGCTGTGCACCACGGTAAAGCCTGACGTCTAGAAAATTTCCGAGCGATTCCCGGTCCTATCCCGCCCCTGTCGACGCCTCCAAAGCGAAGGCGAAGCACGGATGGGAGGGCAAAGCTGATGAGGAGTAGTCGCCTTTGAAAAATAAGACCTCACGTCCAACCCTAGATGCAAAATGCGTGCCCCTACCTTCCAATGCGAAATACGATATCGACGAAGAGTGCTCGACGAAGTCTTGAGCGTGCTCCCTTTATGTCGTCCACAAACTTCAAATGGATTCTTTCGCGATCTGACCAACCAGTCACTGGGCTCCTAGTCGTGTTATCTGGGATGATGGGCACTGCTCACAACGTCGAATAAAAATGACCCCGCAAGGCTTCATAACAGTGGCCTGGAAATCTAACTGACATACATACAAACATAACTACACACATGCACACATACACACATACACACATACACACATACACACATACACACATACACACATACACACACACACATACACACATACACACATACACACATACACACATACACACATACATACATACACACATACACAAATTCACACATACACGCACTCCTAAAGATGGGCACAGGAAAATCGCAAAATCGCAGAATCGCAAAATCGCAAAGTATGAACGGGGCCTAAGCTTGATGGAGTTCTCCTCTTCTAGAGCTTCAAGACACCGGGAGGGACAGTTTTGACCTACCGTAAGGTTTTCTGTAGCGCTTGCAGTTCCCAAGTTGCAGCACATTGCACACACGACGACTTGCTAACACATCGAGTGTGAACTCAATAGATCTTTTTGCCACTGACACCGTTGTTCTCCCCTTTCACTTGTTTTCACATTCATTGTTTCTTTATATTGCTGCTCTTTGTTGTTACACTATTTTACATTATCATGAATGAAAAATACACCATATGAGACAACAAAAGACATCTTTTTCAGTGAGCAACACGGGAAGGTGATGTTGCACTTCGAAGAGATGCACGAGAGATGCGATTACAGACTACAAGGTCGTGATTTGAATTCCGGGTTCCTCTACTGATTGACTGACTATCAGTCTGACCGTCGCATGTTCGTTCCAGATCGATCATTTATTCCCATCTTCCTCTTTCTCTTGACTCCTCCTGGCTTGAGAGAAAACGTTGTCGTCGAGCCCAGAGGCACAGTGTCCGCCTTCGCGCAGCAGCATCTTGACGCGGCCTGAAGATTTCTTCTTTTTACTTCTTTATATTCTCTCGTTTTCAATTTTCCTGCGATGCACAGCCACACCCTTGCATGTCTTTGAAATTTTAGATGGTATTAGCATCGTGGTTCAAAATTTTTGGCGGTATTATCATCGTTGTTCAGAATACTCGGGGAAACGGAAGAAGTGTGATTGGTGGAAGACTAAGCTTGAAGAGCAGCTGTCGACTTTGTCACAGAACTGTTGAATTATAAAAGCAACGTCTCTACACACCGATTAGCCAGCGATAGTATTAGGTTGTCCGGAAAGTAATGAGACAAATGCAGTGATGGGATTCGACAGCACTTTTAGGTATATTTGGACGTCGAAGTCGTGAGAGGACAAAACTCTGGAATTTAGTGTTTCAAGTCGCGTACATATACGCCACCAAGGAAACATGGTCCACATCGTCTTCAATGGATGAGAAGAAAACGCTACATCGGGCAGCTCTGCTTCTACACTACCGTTCCGACAAATCCGCGAATGACGCCCATGGGCTCTTGCTGGAGCGATCAAGCACCTTTTCGAGCGACGTGCTTTAGATGGTACGGCAAGTTCAAGAAATGTCTCGCAACTGTAGTCGATCGGTAAGTGCATCTAATGAAGTAGCTTATACTTGCCATTTTTGAAGAACAACCTGACGCTGCAGTGCACGAGCTTGCGGCCACCTCGGATCTCCCAAATCGACGGTTCACGATGTTCCTCGTGTGCCAGGTAAAGTGGTAGTACTACGTAGTACTACGATATTTGTCTCATTACTTTCCGGACAGCCTAATATTAAGTCTGTGGATCGCAGGGTCTGCATCGCCGTATTCGCAGATCGATCGCGCGATGCTCTGCTCGCAAATTATTAGCGCGGCTTGCAGAAATCAGGTACTAGCGAAGTGCAGGCAGGATCAAATGTAGCGTCGAAGGAAATCTTCAAAAGATACGACCCCTCCAGAAGGCGCCTCTGTACGGCCGCTTTCTTCAGGTTCCACTATTTCTTTGTTTCTACACACTTAGGGCTTGGGCTCAAAAAAAAACCGTGGCCAAACTCGTGACAAAGCAAATAAAATAAGAGCCAAACGAAATTTAATACTTATATTCTTGAAGGGAAGCGTCGTCAACCATGGGTTATGTGCTCGTCCTCGTTGACCGAGGATAAGGGTTAAAGTCATGCAAGTTATGCTGCAGGGATAAAGGATGAAGAAAAGAAAGATAAAATAGTTAGAAACCAAAACGAAGCCATGTAATGCGCTCCACTGCAATTGATTCGTCGCAGTGCAATGGTTACGGATCGATCGCGATGGAGGGCAGTATCTTTCCGTTAGGGTATTGAGGAATTTTTGAATGCTTGTAAGTTTAATAAAACCTTATCTTCCGAAGTTCTGTGGACTGTATTCTTGATAAACTTCTTGGAGCAGTCTATTGGCTGCTTGGTTTCATGGTAACGTGCTCTATATGGAAATCAAGTCAGGAGAAATTTTGAGAAAATTTCGAAGTAATTCACTTTGAACGGTCGTATGTAATGTCCTTCAACCCCCTTCAACCCCAATACCAACTGTGCCAATTTGCGTCGGAGGGTCTACACGGTTGCCGCTTTCCAATGACTACTTGAAGTGTACTATATCTTCAAAAAGAGTGAAGTTTTTCTGAAGAAAGCTCGTCAAAGAATCCTACAAATTTTTGGAAAAATTATTCATTGTGTCCGAAATGCCTTCTCATATACACATTACACATTCTCAGCTTTAAGAGGTTTAACGGGATGGGAACTACCCTTGGCCGGCGTCGCTGAGGGATGCGCCATGCGTGGGGATTTCGTCCGCATCAGTGGTGAAAAAACCCTTATTCGGTCCATATAGTGGCTCGCTATAACCAGTTTACGTTCTTGTAATCGTAGTTTGATATGAAAGAAGCCCATATCATGGCTGAGCAACATGGTTTCATGTCTCAGTCCTCTACTACAACCAATCTTTCAGACACTTTGTTTGACATCTCTAAGGCTCTTAACGATGACAATCGATCGATGTTATTTATATTGACCTCTCAAAAGCCTTCGATAAGGTTTGTCATCATAAACTGCTAATGGAAATTCAGAAGCTAGATACAAGGTGAAAACTGTTTGCACGCCTCGCTTCATATCTCAATAACAGATTTCTCACTGTCAACGTCAACGGTGTCTTGTCAAAGAGATTCCCATACACTTCTGGAGTTCCTCAGGTGCAGTGCTTGTCTTCGTTGTTGTTCATAATATACACATTGGAACTACCAAGCCTTCTAAAAACTTTTCCCGAAATCAAAGTTCAACTGTACACTGACGACATTAAGATCTATGCAGCCTACGATCGCGATTCCCCGGCAATGATCCGCTGTGCTCTGAACGCCGCCATCCAGAAAATGGCTAATTGGGCTATCCAATGGAGCATTCCCCTTAACCTGGGCAAATTCTCGGTCATGCACTTTGGCGATTCCGAATATATGGGCTACTATGTTGATGGTGTTAGGCTGACCACGGTCAATGCTATCAAAGATCCTGGTGTAGTTTTAGACTCCAAGCTGAAGTTCTCATCTCACATTGATCTAGCTGTTCAAAAAGCTTTACCAATTTATTCGTGCTATTTCGTAATATACATTGCTCGGATGTTGCATTCTGACTCGTCTTTACAAGGCATTTGTATTGCCCCACATCGAATATTGCTCCCAAATATGGTCACCCAACTCTAAAAAGAATATCGTCAAAATTGAAAGAGTATAGCGGTTATTTACTCGTTTGCTGTGGCATAGAGTTACACGCAATTACAGTCATCATAACTTGCCTAATTATCATGAGCGTTTGCAATTGTGCAGTCTCAAATCGTTGCAATTCACACGTGCAGTTTCTGACCTAGTCTTTTGTTTTTGCATCCCTCGAGGTGAAGTAAGATTGCGTCCTAGTAAATACTGGGTTTTTCGACCAACCAACGGGAGAAGGAGTCGATTTAACCTTCAATACTCATGCGGCATTAACAACACACGCTCTTTGGTGTTCAATAATCTATTCTGCCGCTGCAGTAGATGGTTTAACCTACTGCCTCATGACGTGTTCAACTCTAATAAGAGTGGTGTTTTCAAAAGTGAAGTTTCCAAGGCAGATCTAAGCCGAATCATTGGATTTCTATATTGACGTACATATGTGTGGTTTTTCGTTTCAGTGCTGAAACTATCTGGACACGTAATCGCCTTCCTCCCTGCTTATACAACAGCTTCTTTCAGTTCAAATATTATGCAATGATTATAAAGTCTGTGCTCTCCAGCCTACAATCTACGAGCAAAATTGAGCTTCACGAGCAAAATTGTTTCAGCTAATGTTTCTGATGTTGCTTTGATTTGTGTAGCTACACACGGGTTCAATATTGATAATAATCATATAAATCTACTAATTTACTTTCATTCTATTCGGAATAGTATCGTTGTGTCAAATCTATGAGGCGGTACCTACTTGGTCCCTTCTTGTTCAGACTGACTCCGCGTCATTATCTCACCGGGACAAGCTACCTTCAAACCCTGTCACTATGTTTTACTGCAAATTATTCTAACGCCGTGGCACACAACATAGAAACAAAGCGCATATACATATATAATAATACTAGATTCAACTCTATAGCTAGTAAATTTTGTTATTGGGATGCTATGTGGTAATGAAGCTTCTGATTGAGCAGCTCAGCTTCCGGACACCGCCTCGCCACTACTCGATCGCCATGACGCGATTGCCAAATTTTTTTTACAACTAACTGTAGTTGGTTGAGGTGCGAGTGATTATCTGAGTGTGTCTTTCTGTTCTGGCTCATTCTGGATGTGGAACCACCAATGGCACCCTTGCTCTAAATAAATTAATTGATGCTGTGCATGAATCTAGTGTGTTTCAGTTTCTGTGCTTAGGTTGATAAGATGCAACCTGCCTCCGCCCTACATGCTGCGGCCCCAGGCTCGCTTATCGTAACTGGCAGTTAACTCTGAATGACTAATCTTTTTGTACTATGACTGTTTTTTTTCCCATTGCCTCGCGAACAATAATAATATTAACCTGTGAATGTGCCTAATGGTGACTTCAATTCTGCTATATCACTTTTTTCCCACCTCATCTAGAAGCGCACAACACATACAATGTTGTTCTTATCTGATTTCTTTTGATATTATACAATACTGAGCCCATGTGTAGCTGTTACCATGCCAATGCTTTTCACACCTTTGATCTTATGTTTCATTGTGCGCACCTTTGAGTGTATCGAAATAAATAAATAAATAAATATCAGCTGATTTTCCGTTTTCATCCCAAAGTTTCTTGAGGACGCATCCACGGTGTAACCCATGGATAGCTATCGCTCCACACGACTACGGTAAATTTCGGAGGTCCCTTTGTACGTGTTTTCAGTGCCAGTGGGTCAAGGAAAGGGCTATTGGCACTGGCCGGTTCCATTTCGCGGCATGCATGAGGTCAGATCAAGGGATACACTGCTACCGTGCTCGTCTTGGAAGTGAACAGTGACTATGGTATATAGTATCGATCACACAGCACAGCATAAGTTATGCACGTTTCATCGCAGAAGCTTGACCTTTTTTACAGCTCACGATTTCAAGAGTACCAAGGCAACAATGTGCCCTTTGACTCTGTTCACCTTTTGCGTTGTCAATGTCCATGCGCTCATCTCAAGCACGTCATAAGCACTTGTCTTGAGAAAATTTGTGTCTTCCCTTGTTTTGTATTTGTGGGAGGCCACTTCCTACATTTCCTTCGAGATTTTTAAGTGAAGATTAAACTGAATAGTTTTGGGTTTGAGCCCAGGCAATCAGTTTTTATCACATCTTCCCTTTACATTTCTAACGCTCAGCCTGGAAATTCCATTGATCACTGCCTCCTTCTACTGCTACGACCCCCTTCTCTCAGTGCGGCCCTCCCTGTCGAGGACGGAGGCTTCACCCTGAGTGGAGGCGTGGCACTTACGGATAGGGAGAGCTAATTTCAGCCAGTGACTGTCCTGTTGGGAGGAGGACGTGCGACCGTTCACTTTCTTTTGACCCTAGAAGTTAAAGTGGATACGCTTTGAAAAATCGAAAGGTCAAAAATAACGTATTGCTCGCTTTTCGAGCCTTTCACCAGCCAGTGTTTCAGAACTTCAGAAAGAGACGACTCAGAAAGGCTTCGAAGATCCTGAGATTTCTATATGGCTGGACTCTGTGAGGGTTGCGTGTGATTGCGTGAAAAGTGCGGTAATCCTATTGTACGCCTACGTTCTCTACCGCTGCTGAGCTGAGTCGGTTTTCAACCTGGCTTCATTTCATTAATGAGCAGAATTAAGTTCACCTTAGTTGATGAGATCGTTTCGCATGCATACATTCCATTTTCTGTGCTCTGCATCATTTTTATTTGCATCCTTTTATACGAAGGGTATGAAAAGAAACATGGAAACGGTGAACCTGGCCTTTGGAGTTTGTACGAAAGTGCAGAGCTTTTTGCCAGATTCATCACATGTTTTGGTTCGTGGCAGCTTTTGGATGTCACAAAATTTCTAGGGCTTCTTTACTTTGCTTTCAAGGTTTTCTGTGAATCACTTTCAACATCCAAGCACAACAGTACTCTATTAAAACAGGAGATTAAATCCGTATCTGATAGGGAAGCCTAAAAAACTTGTAACTTTGAAAAAAAATTTCCAAATCCTCCTTTCAGATGGATGTAAGAAGGATGATACATGCACGGGAATTGTAATGAATGCATACCATCGCTATCATCAAGTAGTGGTAAAAAGGAAACGTTGAGTTCTGTATAGCGAAATGAAACCAGGATGAAAACAAGTCATTTTAGCGGCCATGAATAAAAATTGGTGTGGGCCACGGTCGCCGCTTTCCTTTCACAACTACACGTAATTCCCATCGAGTCCACTTATGTTACGCGTAAATGTACCATACGACGAATTCCTGACGTGAAGGTACGCAACACTACCCATGGACTGCTTTCATGCTCGGTGACCAGTCGCTCCAATTGCATCAATACGCAGCACTGCAGGCTCCGTGACCATAGTCCTCGATGCTGGTTATGCCCCCCGACGCACGTGACCGTATCGTTCCGTGCATTTTTCGAAGCTTGAGAACTGGATCTTCTTGCCATCTTCTGCCAGCACTGTATGCCATTTACTAATTCTTCCAATAATCTTTACCAATGTAGTGAAGTCTTTCCCCTTGCTATCTGGGGTAAGCAATAAGAGAGCAAAGTTCGGAGCTGATTCTCCGTGTATCCCTGCTGAGGTGCTTGTTTCAGTTGTCAGCCCATGCAATGGCTGCGCCAGGCTGCCTTACAATTATGTATCTCCGTCGTACATATATATTTTGTATAAGGGAGGTCGAGCGTTGTGGTACCTGCCGTTCCCATAGCATTTTACCAGACCCTTTTCCTGTAGACGAACGAAGGCCTTCTTAGGATCAAAGAAGGCCAGGAACGGACGGGCGCTTTTTCCGATAGATCTCACTTGCATGATCACGAACATGGCACTTGTTGTGGACTTTGCAGACACGAGCCCCCGACTGCCACACCATGCTGAGAATCGTGGGTTACTACGATTTTTCATGAATGACCGCAGCTCAAAGATATAGAGCATAAAAAGGCTGACACGCAAGGATATCCACAAAATGATGAGAAATGGTAAAAACTCATGAGATAAAAGGTTATTCGACTTATCGCATTTTTTCTGGACACTACTTAGTTTACTGATATCATTAGAATTTCATCGAGCAGATGAAGAACATTTAAGTTCGTGAACAAGGACAATATCAAACACTGCTTATTTGTACTTTTTTGCATGAACATGATTCCATACTTCCCTATAGCAGATCTAACCCGAAGCTTTAGCCTGAAACTCATAGAAGTTCTGCTCAAAGTGACAGAGTATTCGTCAGCACTGTTCAGTCTCAAGCATTCAATAGAGTTTTACAACGGCACATACTTTGTACTGGTTTCATCTCTTTGACACCTCGTCTTTCAACTAGCTCTCTCCAGCGCTCTGTACAAAGAAGAAACGAGCTCTCCAGGGGATGCCCAAAAAAACGCGACAACGCAGGCGCAGTCTACAAAGAACCAAAGATGGAGCAGATAAACTTCACAGTTGGCACAGAAAAGCGAACGAGCGAGAGCAGAATCGTGTTCAACGGGGGTTTCAAAGCTACGATTGTTCTGGCGATGGAATAACGGTTGAATCAAGACTTTTTCCATTTCTGTTATGATGGTGTACAAAGGATCGCGGACACGCGTCTTTCACCTTATATTTCTCCCGCTTGCCGCGTCAAGTTTTTGCTTTGCATTTTGGTATATGGCCTTTGTCAATAGAAAAAACATGACTCTTAGAAGGATAACCAGTGTAGGGCAACCTTTGTCTGATGATCATTTAGAGAAAGCATGACCATCAGAAAATTTGTATGAGAATTGAGATAAGTGAGAGTTTTTATGCTATGAATCTTTGTGACGATGAAATGGAGACTGCGTTGGAACTTTTTTCATGGTGGTCATTGTTATACGAGTTGAAAGAAGATTCCGATACATGAAGTCTTCAGGTATTACAAAAAAAGTTGAATAAACGTTTTCTACAATTCTGTCGGTTTTATGACTGAAGGGTGGATCGCGATCTTGAGCTCTTTGAAGACTGCACCTGCGTCTGCCGCGAACACCGTTTGAGGGCGGGCTTATCCAGATTTTAGAGCATTTAACATTTAACATTTTATTACACGTTCAAAGAATATGTGGGTGGATTTACTATATAAATTCAACGTCACCAGAATAAACAGCAAGTGGAGCGATTACTAAGTAAAAAAAACTACAAAAAACAATGGCAAAACGATATAACGCTAATAAGGAGCAAGCACTGAGAGTTAAGCAACAGCACTGGACTCAACCATAAAAACAGAAGCAGTTTTGCTACCGGTGGGGATGAACTAGCTCGCGTCTTTGAGATAGTGAGGTACTTCTTGTCTGAAAGCTGGGAGTTGATAAGAGATAGAAACTTTCTGCTCATCTTAGCGTGCTCCGAACCCGCCCGATGGGTGAAGAAGTGATTACGAAGAGCAGACTTGGCAGCTTTTAAACAAAGCTTGTTGTTACAAGGATGCTGAGTTATGGGCAAAAGCTTCGGTTCGGACGGGACTCGAACCCGCAGTTATGCTTTCCGGGGATATGTGCTTATCCATTACACTACCGACTCCACTTTCACCTTAACTCAGCTTTTGAGTGGTATATTTACCATAGCTTATCAGCACTCACACGTATAACGTATTGAGACGGTTGGCCAATATCGGCATCGAACCGTGAAGCTGGAAGCTTGTTGTGCTCCCCTCTTGTAGAAGAAGTAGAGAAGGTGAACATTTTAGAAGAAGCATAGGACATTGTCCGTGGATGATTTTGAAGACAGTGATTAGATCATCAATCACCTTTCGTTTATAAAAAGAATCTAGATTAAGCATTTTGTTCCCAACCATTGAATGTGGTACACTACTATAACTGAACCTGAGGGCTCTCAGATTTTTCTGGTAAAACTATTTTGCACTCGTTCAATTGAAGACTCACTTTCTTCTAGTGAGGAAAGATTATGCAAGTTCCATATTCCGTAAGAGGTCGAACATATATCTAGGCCTTAATCAGAATAGAAGGGTCCTAACTTTTGAGTGACCCAAGCAAGAGGAAGGGTCGTTACTCGGCTTTGGATGCCACTTTGGCATAATGGGAGTCAAAACTGAGGCTACTGTTAAAAATGAAGCCGAGGTCTTTTACTTCAACAGCTTTTTCGATGGCTGTATCATTTATATAGTACCTGTTTTTGACATTATTCCGGCCTAAATGTAACACTTTGATTTTCTCCAGACTAATAGGAAGACCCCAATTAGCAGACCACTGGAACACAATTTTCACAGCCTCTTGAAGCAGCCGAGAATCAGCGACTTAAAGGCAGCTTTACGGGAAATTCGGACGAAAAGTAAAAGAAGCAGTGAATATGAAAGCCGAGACGCCTTATAGCAGGACAAAGGAGAAAAAACGAATGGAAAATGCCAAAAACCCGAGAAGTAGGACCCCTCCCCGTCTTGGTTCTAGGCGTGGACGATCTTTCCGTCAAGAGGCGGATAGTCCGCATAGGTTTTCCATTGGCATTACCAAGACGTAAACATGAAGGGATGTTCGGAAATGCGATAGCATCTATTTCCATGTGGTGAGCTCCAAGCTAAAAGTGAGAAAGCGCGCTCAATACTTTCAATCCTGCCGATCCCCTTGACCAACCTCACCGTGACCAACCACTAATCACGTCGCCTGGAGCCGGGTGCCCTATACAAAGGCGGCTTGCCCTGATGAGGCCGCCTCCGCCACAGCTCAAGGGGGCGCTTCCGCGTGGGATTTCTTTAGGCATAGACCTTTCAGACCCGTAGTTTTTCAACAAATGACTCCTTTTGGGATTCCTTATCACCCACATTACCCCAAACACTGTCTTTAATTGCCTTGTAAATTTTTACGTCGTCTCCAAACATTTGACATGTAACTCCATACTCGCCACTGATGATGGGAATTCGGACGTATAAATACTAAACAGTGCAGGAGACAACACTTCTCCCTGAGGAACACCACTTGAAGATGGCATGATGGGCGAAAAATTTGTTAACATTTTCTTGTTGATCCGACAGAAATGCCTCGAGCCAATCAGTCAACTTGGTGTACTTCCTATCTGCTTCAGCCTATATAACAATTTCGAATGACTAACTTTATCTAAAGCTTTGGAGAAATCAAAATATATGACATCTACTGCGGCAGTCCAATCATCGAGGGACAAAAGCATCTGCAAAACTGTTGATCTTCCTTTTCTAGACCCGTATTGATATTCCGACAAAATGCGATTTTTTTGTAAGTATTGAACAACAGAACCCTTAATGAACTTTTCATATAACCTACAGAATGTAGAAGTTATGCTTATAGGTATTATAATTACCGGGCTCAGTGGGGAGCCGTTTTAGGAACAGGGGTAACAAAAGAGTGCTTTCATTTGAGAGGGACCTCGGCATGAAGAAGACTCCTATTGAAAAGAAATTCAAGAGGACTAACAATGTAGGGTGCAACATTTTTATGAAAGTGAAGGGAATTTCATCCGGAGTACAAGATCACTTGAGGGTCATTTAAGGAGGTAGCTTAAAATGTCTTGCTTCCTGAACACCACGGAATTCATCATTTCCCCACAAGATGGCAGCACTTGAGGGAACTGGTTTGCTGTGCCATCACTTACAAAGACACTTAAGAACTCGCTAGCAGAAGTATCAGCCTTATCCAGGTCAGTGATAGCAAGTGAATCGTTATCCTTCCTGTGTGTAGAGATATTCTTTCTTTCGTTAATACTAGCCTTGATGTAACTGAACAAGAAAGACTTTTCACGCGACTCCACAATTTTTTTCTTGCACAGTTGAACTTGAACAGCCTTTTTGTAAACCTTGCTGTACATCACCCAGTCATGCTCTTCCCTTCTCACCATAGCCCTCCTATACGAACTTGCTTTCTTTTTGAGAAGGGAATGAAGATATGAGGTCAACTTGTGCGCAGACAGGCAGATCCTCTTTGTTGGTACGAATAAGTTTATGCAATGCTTCAGTACAAAAATAAACAGCTCATAAATTTCATTTGTATCTTTACAGCACCCAAAAGATCCTATCCAGTCTATACTGGACAAGTAGAAGCCTACATCTGAGTAGTTAACGCTCTGGGAATCCCTTCTAACGAACTGGTTGACCTCATAAGAATCGTCCAAGGTGAACATAATAGTAGCATGATCGCTACCCAGTGGGTCTTCAACAATAAGGTCATGAATACAATTACAAAGCACCAAATCTAGAAGACTGTGCTTTCGAGAAGTAAAATTAACGAGCTGGTGATATTTGTGGCTTGCAAGCATATTTGAATTTGTGGCTTGCAAGCATATTTGAAACTGAGCGTGACCGCGCAGAATGCGAGACGAGGCCACTGGGTTGAAATCACCCAGTAGGAGAGAGATGGAGTGACTTGCAGAAAGATCACCTATACATTTAATTATTTGCTCAGTCTTTTCGGCAGTACACTTAGGAGTTCTTTATACCGAGATTACCCGATAAGAAGAATTAAGAGCACAAAAATCAGTTGCAACAATCTCGTACCCATCGCTCACATTCTCGTGACGGCACCTCCTCCTCTTCTCCGACTTCTGTCACATCGCACAGCGATATGGTTTGCGCAGACCTCGCCCAAGAGATATTCTAATGTTACTCTGGGTTTAGCCAAGTTCCCGCAGTGGCAACTATTCCACAGTCGGACTTACAAATAGAGTACGCTAAAGATAAAGCATTGTTTTTGGAGAGAACGAATATCGGTTACTAGACAAGAAATAACGCACCGAGCAGGAGCTAGTTGTTTCCCGGCACTTGAGACACAGTAACGTTCATGGGGGACACGGCTCCCGATGCATCAACAACGGGTGAACTCACGGGTGAACTACCAACAGGATTTTCCTCCTTCATGCGTAGAGCCCTGAAGCGATCCCTCTCAGGCTCTGGGAGGGATGGACGAATAAAAACTCCCGGGATCTGGAAGGCTTCCAACCTAGGGGCCCGCGCAAGAAGCTCGCGTTTGAAGTAAGTGTTCGGGAGAACAACCTTAATGGACGAGGATAACGATCATTTGGCTTACCAAGCCTATAAAACGTAATGGGCAAACAGTCAATCGACAGAAAACCGAACAACTTTTTGACACATTCGAGATCATGAGAGGTTCGGGAGAGAGAGCGAGTATCCTTACTTTCAATACCAGAAACAACAACTGAACGTAAACGTTCTTTTTCTTCACGACAATGGAATGACGAGAAAGTTCTAGAATCAATATCGTGCCTAGGAGAATGAGAGTTTTGTTCACAACTGGCAAGAGATTCTTTAGCACCTTAAATCCTTCCATTAATCGATTTATTTTCCGCAATCTCAGAGCTAAGGCGTCAAGCAATCAGCAAAGCTTGCTTTCTTCAATAGGTGTCCCAGAACTGTTTTAAGATGCGCAGGGAGCTGATCGTCATTGACAAGCAGGTCAACAGCAGAACGAAGAGCGCGCTCATTAGAAGCCGGAGATTCAATATGATTTCGTTTAACACACTTAATAGGCAAGGGGAAACGTGGAGTTTCCATTTGGAAATAAAGGAGCTAGAGAATAGTCCAATGCACCGTCGATGGTGGCAAGACGTACGAAGATAAAATTGATCTTTGCCACAAAGATCACAGCCTTCATAGGAGGATGGTGCACGGGGTATCGATCAACAAGAAAAAACAACCCAATGAGGTGGCTTTGTAACAGTAGGCTAGCAAAAAGTCACCCCGCCACAAGGGTACAAGTAGAATCCAACAGTATCTGAACGTCGACAAGGAAGAACTTGGAAAAATAATAGCCAGAATGAGATAGGCCAAGCACAAGCACGAATATTGGCACAAAGATTTCAGCCGTTGCCGCAAAACCGACCGCTTATGCAAAGACAGGCAGTCGAAGGAGAGCAGGAACAGATGTGGTATACTACTTTAGCCGTCGTAGAAATATGGAGCCTTCAGTTGTCAGTCACTTACGGCATCAAGGGCACCTACGGCATCAATCCGCCTAGAACAGTAGAGCAGCTTCCGTGGTAGATCTCTCCCTGAAGACCGACTCTTCGCTTCATAGAGGCCACAGAGCTCTAGCTGCTTCGACTCCTTACAAATCCTTCGCATGGCGGCGTGTTCCGAAAGTTGGCAGACGGCCATGTGTGGACTACTGAGGTAAATAAGGTAGCTTGACAGCAATGAAGTGGGTCACCTTTCCCATCAAATAAGCCTTTTACGATGGGAAATGGGGGAGGCATGACTGCGACCTCAAGGCACGGAACGGCTCACTTACTGTCAATAGTGCAGATCTCATAATAATCGTTAACGATGCGACTTGCGATATGCTGACCAGACGGATATAACTAAATTATTTGACTGCATTTCACGTTTATGAAAAAAATAGATCAGGTTGGGGCCAGGCAGGGGTATGAGAATACAACAACGCGATCTGCACATTTATCTCTTATCTCTCCCTATCCTCATCACTTCATTTGTTTCGTTCTTCGTTTTCGAAAGCCACTATCACTGCGGCCTTTGAAGAGCAGCGAGGAGTTGTCTTTTGAGGATGCCAGGAGACGATGAATCGTTAAATTGATTTTTGATAAAATAATGCCTACAATAATACCAAGATGTTACTAGGTATACTTTGATCATGCGCGTGGCCATGATGTGTTCCTTTCACTACGTATCGGATTGGATAGAGTGGAATCTTCGGGGAAGGTATCTGCTTTTCCTATCCTGCTGAGTGGCACCAAACAGCTGCCACATAACACCTTGCAATCTTTGTCACCAAGCGCTAATTTTTAGTATCCATATCAGTAATAACCGCTGACGTATTTAAAGACAGTGTTGGGGGTAATGTGGGTGATAAGAAATCTCAAAAGGAGTCATTAAGTGAAAACTATGGGTCTGAAAGGCCTATGCATGGCAAAATCCCCCGCGGAAGGCGCCCCATTGAGCTGTGGCGGAGGCGGCCTCGTCAGGACAAGCCGCCTTGATTTAGGACAACACGCCTCCAGGCGAGGTGATTAGAAGTTGGTCACTGTGAGGTTGGCCAAGAAGATCGGCCGGATTGAAAGTATCGCAACGCGCTTTCTCACTTTTAGCTTGAAGCTCACCACATGAAAATAGATGGTGTCGCATTTCCGAACATCCCTTCAGGTTTACGTCTTGATAATACCAATGGAAGAACCTATGCGGACTACACATTGACGGAAGATCGTCCGCGCCTAGAATCAAGACGGGGAGGGGTCCTATTTCTTGGGTTTTTGGCCATTTCCATTCGTTTTTTCTCCACTGTCCTGTTACAAGGCGTCTCAGCTTTCATATTCACTACTTCTTTTACGTTTCGTCCGAATTTCCCGTATGCTGCCTTTAAAGAGTTTGCGAAAAGCAATCATGGAAAAAGTGAAATTTGGAAGGAGCCCGGCAAAGCCGGGCCTTCCAAAGTGAAATTTGGAAGGAGCCCGGCAAAGCCGGGCCTTCCTGAAAAGAGAAGCGCCCGGCGGCAGCTAGGCGATCCGATTGGTATTAAGTAAAACAAAGAAGGATAACTATGATGTGTCAAGTCGAGCCTACCTTCCAGGTTCAATTCGTCTATTATAGCTTTTCGAGCTGCTTTATATGAATAATGACCTACCAGGCTTGCACTATTTTTAATCCCGGCCTTCGGACCAAAATGGATTTCTATGCTATTAGTCATACATACTCGATGCCGTGTACGTATTTGGACATTGCGCTATGAGGTAGAACAATATAGTAGAATGCGAAAGTCACTTGACATATGTGGATATGAAAACATCTGGTATCTTCAAGTGTAGGTTCGATTGCATTGTTTCCCCAGCCCATTTCGAGATAATTTTGCGATCGTTAACAAACTTAGAAGTGCCAATGACTCCACAGTAAGGGAGAAACAATTCGAAAACCGCCAAGTCTCAAAAATAAAGCCTAGTGTGACATCAGACTGGAAGTGAGCGTTTACACAAGTCGTTGCTGTACCACAAGAGCTTCATCAGTACCATCTGTTTACTCTTGAAAATTGACTTGACAATGTCTTACCCTCCCTCGACGCTTTGCTCGCAAGCCGCTTTCGCTACCTGGTTGCCTCCGCACTAACCATGTGGAGCGGTGGGCGAGGTTCATTGTCTCACCGCGACTTTCGCGCTTCGCACATTGAGGACACTGGAAGAGGTGAATTCGGCGGATTGTGGAATATGAGACAGGGGTGCTCAACAATGGAATAGTGGAGAAAGAACGAAGAAACTGCGAAAAAACTGAGAAATATGGGTCCGACATCCCCCTTTTCTCTCTTCCTTCTGCGTCACTAGCCGGGAGGCCGCAGACGGGCTAGAGGCTAAAACAGCCGGCTGCAAGCGATGTCCGTCGCCGGCAACTCCGCGGCTGATGAACTGCATAACGAGACACCGTGGTGCGAGATCCTGATAAGACCTCAGACCACGCTTTTTTATACGAGCTTCTACGCTTCATCTCTCCTGAAGTTGAAAATTTGTTTTCAGAGAACATGTATCCTCTGCAGGGCACACCCAGGTGTCGAGGAGGTTAGCCGCTTCACTCCACCTCACCCCCTAGAAGGCGACCAAATACAACCCCCTTTTTGACCTGCCATGGCAGTACTGCTGCCAGATTGCATTACTGCAATGTGTTTTGTTGCAATATATCCTTTCCTGAGGCCACAAGATATTTATTCCACACATTGTCACACGATTTGCAGTGAATTCCCTCTGCTTCTCATCTGTTTATTGAATGTTTGAATTTTAGTGCTTATCTCTGACCTCTGAAGGTACGACCTCCCTCGCACCCTCTAATTCGGTCCAATACGAACCCCCCTGTCGAGGAGTCTTTGGCTCTCGGTGCACCCTGATTCCCATCTCTCACTTTCTCCTCATCCCTTCTGGTGCCTTTAATGACTAGCCCTCGCGCCGCGATAATTGTGGAACCTTACCAATTGTAGATCGATCTATCCGCCAATAAGGAGTTCTGGGTTACCCTACTTATCACGAGGTGTGTGTTTGGTAGTCGGTACCTTTTGGGTAAATTTTTTGAGCATACTGCTTACACAACAAAATGATCTATCCGCCAATAAGGAGTTCTGGGTTACCCTATTTATCACGAGGTGTGCGTTTAGTAGTCGGTACCTTTTGGGTAAATTTTTTGAGCATACTGCTTACACAACAATATCTGCAAATGGTCTATAAGTGAATGAAAATTAGGCACAATAGGTGTTATCCTCAAACATTGGCTCCTATTATAATTCAGTTTACAGCGGTAATAAACTCAGGCGGCAAACAAGGCAAGACCTATGATGAGCCGAATGGTGGGGTTACTGTAGTGCACTGTTGGACAACTGGGGATATTCAGAAATGACATAGCTGACATCTAGTCTGAGTGATTGATCATGTTCTACTTAGAATGCTCATAGAAACAAGTTCTGCTGGTTTGTGATGAAGTTTCAACCAAATCAGCGAATGAATTCGAAGCTCCACTGAGACACATTGCAGTACTATAGCAACTTAATAGCTATCGGCTGCATCTACTAATCCTCCCCATCAATTCTATATCGAGAGATTACCGTTTAGCTTCTTCTGAGAGAGCACTTCGTAAAAGCCACGTGGAAAATGTCAGCACAGAACGGCAACAATGGGCTGAGCAGATAGAGATGGAGAGTGAAGGGAGATGCGCTCAATACCTCACTAATGGCACATATTCGCTTATTACCTGCTAACAGATATCATTTGCCTCCTCCTCCCCGGCAATCGATGCCTTTCACATACACAGGCGGAATGCAACCAGCTTAACTGATCTACTCTTACTTCTTCCATACGTTCCCGTACTTCTTCAGCTACTACTTCTACAGCCGATTTCATTCTTATTGTCTCAGTTGATCACCTGATTAAACATGAGTTCTGAGCCGTAAGAGTGATGCTGCTGTATATTACTTCATCACAACTGCTGCTAACATCATTGACGATTTCACTCAAATTGGGACTTATTGACGAGCTCAATCAACTTCAACCACTTTGTGAAGCTGCGCTGGAGGAAGCAAAGCAGAACGGAGCCTGCGTTTCGGATCCGATCGAGTAAGTGATTGGAAGGCTCGAACCGGTGTATTTTGTTGGGTCAATGTTCACACTCGCACATGAGTTCCTTGAAGATCCCCTTAGTAGTTAAGAAGAGTAGCTCGGTAAGTGTAACTTGCACGGGGATCACGTGATGTTTGCCTCCTTGACCAAATGTCGAACACATGGTTTCATGCCAAAAGCTCACAAAAAATGAGCACGGTTTCAAGTTGAAAAATCGTTACTGGAATCTTCATAACTATTGCTCGATTGGATCTGTCTCGACAGCAAGTTGTACCGTTATAGGATTGTCACCGTCTTAATGCTGCTGTTATAGGATTGTGCTACGAAGAGGCTGCGCCTCTGATAGACCAGCAAGAGGTACTTCAATGGCTGCTGAACTATTCTTCAAAGAACATGCAAGTTTTCAATAGGTGTCACTTTCCTCTTCTTTTGTTCGTTCTCTGATTGGTCAAGCTAGAGCCTAAGGAGGTCACCGCCTCCACTAGTAAGCATGAGGTGCCCTTCTGAACTCAAAAACTATTCAAGTCCGCTTGCTGATGAATGCTCAGAAATACTGATAGCCAGCTTATCTGGTTTCGCTTGCAATCAGTCAGCGTATGAGTGTATGAAACATTACTTGAGTAGCCACCGTCCATCATCGGAATGGAAAGTGCTTTCCTTGATAGTAATCGTGCTTAGCAAATGCAAAGCATCAATTTGGATTTACAGAACACGCGAAGAACTACGAAGCTTGCAAGCAATGAGCTGCGCATGGTCACAGCGCATTGGGACCATGCGCATCTCATCGTCATACGGTAACTCTTGCAACGAGTCAGCTCGAAGTGCTCCTGAGAAGAGAGTTGCTATTTTCTTGCAAAAAAAAAACCACGCAGGTGAAATATTAGGTTAGCCTGTCGAATTGGAGCTACTTGGTTTATTCTCCTTTTTAATTTTTCATCAAGACTTTTATTCAAAATAATGCGCATCATAATTGCATACAGCATAAGCAAAGTACAGCAAACTTCGATCCCCCATCCACAAAACTCCCAGAATAAAGACCTGTCGTAAGCAAAATCGGATGGCGCTTTTGGAATCGTATTAGGTACGGTTCTCTTCAAGAAAGTAGTTAGTGGAAAAGTGTTGATGCTCCAATACGAGGATAAAATCACGGAACGAAGGGGATGCATTTGAATTCGCAGCCTTCCATTTTGGCTAGTTTTCCTTTCAGTGATGCCGGAATGCAGTGGGGGTCGCGTATGGGGTGCACTTGTCAGCATGGAAAAGGCAAAACCTTTCCCGCTTTTCTTCCATCTGGGAGGTGACGCAATCGAGCTCTCCACTGCATTCTTCTGCAGAGACAATATTATGAAAAGGCAAAAGCTACCAATGCACAGCTTTTCTATCTGTTTGAAGTTCCATTAATGAGTCGGCGGATCCCTTCCAAGGGCTTGGACTGTGGCTGTCGGAATACCTAGACCATTTCATAGTTGCTTCTGCTACCGCTGGATTGTGTAATTCGCAGCAATGAAGTCAATTCTGTGCGGGAAACTTATCCTTCATACGTTCTAACGTTGAAAACGTTGCATGGAAAGCTCGAAGCGTATGCAGAACCGCAGAAATATCCTGAGGATGATGCAGCTCATCTACACGGAAGGGCAACTACAGGTAGTTGACCTTTAAAGGTAGTATTGAACAGGTTGACCAGGCAAGTACAGGCCAGTCGCTCGTAGACAAAGCAAAGCTCGACTACGACTCTTCGAAAAATGGAAAAGACCGAAAAAACATTCAGTAGCAGCTAGGAACTATCGAACAAAAAGCAAAGCTTAAAGAAGCAAAGAAATAGTCGATGGAGTTCAGCGTCAAGCTTAGCATGCGCTTCACTAGAGGCTTGTAATGAGCAAAAGCGCCTCGCTCGCAAATTAGGTATTTATGGCGGAAATCGGCAGACCAAAACACTTCGGGTGTTCCTTACGAATTTAGTGAAGACGGTAACTCCGAAATTTCGCTAGATTATCAAGAGTCAGTGATAATGCCCTACAATTATACCGCCTCGGTTGTAGTTGCGCGAGTCTACGGCAACGTTCAAGAGATCAAAAATTTGAGCGATACACGAAACATCAGTACGCAACAATTTAAAGCGGTAATGGTCACGAGAGAATGATACTTCTGGATGACAGTTTGAAAGTGGAATCTGGGAGGGCAATCAAAGGCAGCCAATTAGTGCTCCAAAGCTATAGGTGGACAGCGGTGGTATACGTCAATCAGATCAGGAACCTTCCGTGCTTATATGGCTGACAATGAGGTGGCTCATTGACTATCACGCCTCCGCCTCAGACGACTTACCGACGTTCATAGCAGATCCAAGGGGAATGAAAAAAACAGTTCACGGTTTTCCTAAAGAGTTCCATTGTGCAGTGCTCAATAATGTTAGACTCCATAGCTTTGTCGCGATATTCTCGTTTCAGTGCGGTCGTGAAGTCATCGCGTGTGTGTGCAAAGCCCTCTCTCTATGTGTGGGTATTCAAAGTGAACAACAAAAGAGAGAGGTCACCCAAAACTAACGCTTATGCGAACAGAGAACATTGGTTCACAGTGGGAAATCAGATTTGGAGCTATCATATGAGTGGAACCATCCTTTTTTCTGACGCACAAAAAGCCTCTTCTTGAGTGGCGACATTGCAGATTTCCATTAGCTGTTTCGTTTGACGTTAGCATGCTCTGTCATTGAATGATGAAGGGTGTGAAATACTTTGTGGTAATGCTCGCACGGCTTCAATTGGTAGCATACATGTACAGGGGGTGCCAAAAAAAGAAGTAATATTGCTCACGACTCCCATCCACCATGAATACAACCCACTGGAAAACTGGAGAAATGAAAGTTTCAGGGCAAAATATTCCCGAAATGTTCCTCTAAAAGCAGAAACAAGCTGTGGCTCACTACGTTCACCTTCATAGAGATATGGAGCCTTCACTAGGCGCAGTGTGGCTTCAGAGCAACCACGGTATCAAGGTCCTCTTAAAACAGTGGAGCCAGGTTCCGTGATGGGTCTTTTGTGGAAAGTTTCCTAAAGATAGGCTCCTCGGTTCATGGGAGTCACAGAGCTCTTGCTGCTTGAGCAACGCTGCAATGATCCGACGTATCATTTTTTACCTCAAACCTGCCTCCGGAGGGGTTTCAGTGGTAACGGCACCTTCTGGTTCTTGGAAACCGAGGGCGCTGGGAACCCGTTAAAAAAGGAATGTCTAAGAATATCACCCAATATGAATCCCCTTAGGTACCCATAGTGAACGGACCTCAGCAAGGTCTGAACGAGGGCGACGAAATCTTCGATTTAGTCGTGCTGACGTGACACATCATATTCATAAAGGATAAGCTACGGTTCCTGTTCGTGCAGAAGGCTCTCACGGAGTTTAGTGATAGTATGAAAAGTGCTCTTGAACTAGGTGATGGGAATACCTTGTTAAAATTTGCTGAAGTTCGACTAATGTGGGGTTAAAAGTGGAGGAAAAAAATTACTTTTTTTTATTGGCACTCCCTGTATAAGGCCTGCTGTGCAATCATGTGTCGCTTTTCCCCTGATTAATTGTACTAATGGTTCTCAGTTACTGAGGAATCGAAGTAATATAAATTGATACAGTGAGCGTCTAAGAACGTGTTTTTTGTAGTAATGAATGTAAGGTGGCTTGGAATGCATGGAGCAACCAAGCAGATAAGATAAGCGAGGCATTCAGACGTGGTGATACGAGTTGGGCGTGCATCCCCTCATGCTCAAGGCAATTTCAAAGAAAGATCTGTTTCAGGTGGACGCTTACATCGCACCACCTTGTAGCGATGAGCAAGAACAAATTGGTCGGTTAGGATATTTTTGGAAGAGACCAGTGTTTGCCCGAACCATGAGCACACCGTTTGCCATGAATCCAGCGGTAATCATTTTCGCCTATCTCTAATTGGAAGTTTGCTAACATTAAAATAAATTAAAAAAAACTAGTTATCGCTAGCATTATTAGTCTACCTTTTGCTTGAGAGTTCAGCTCCTTTGCAGTTCAATGCAAAACTTTCGAGCCGTAATGCGTGGAAATACAATAATCATTCCTACCTAGCCGAAAAGTGAATTTCTCGCTTTTTTCAGTATTTCCCAAATACCGTGAATGTCGCCACCGCTTCATCAGCTGGTCTTTCTCATGCACTTATAGAAATCGCTCGGCTGCTAGGAGAAGTGCAGGTACTCGAAGTGAATAAACAGATTTCCACAGGAAATCACTTCTGTCCATCAGCGCGCTAAATGATCAGGGAGTAATGGATTTCAGATAACCTTAGTTGGACCAGCGCCAGTGAACAGCGACCATTACACAATCACGAGCGCTATCCATGACTACATGAATTTCACTGGATCACACCTGATTAGCACACAAATCGAGGTCGGCTTCTCTCTTCGGAGTGTCTTTAGGAGTTTCTCGCTTCCCTTTTACGTAGTATTAGTACTAATGAAGATACGTGTTGAAGGTGGACGCCGATTTCACGGATCTTTCATCCACGATTCATTCCATTGAGATGTCAACAAAAGGTATGTTTCCTCAGAGAAACTCTAGCAGAGGGGTTCCGACTGTACTAATATGGTAGTGCATAAGTGATATAATGGGAAACAAGGCGTGTGTTATGAATTTTATGAAGGTTCAAAATTCAAGGGCACTCCGTTACACTTAATGGTGGAATGGTGCTCTTCATACGAGGAGTGTGTACGAAGGCTTAAGCGGATTGGACCTCAAGCCTATCAGCTTACCTTTACCCCTAGTAGCTAACTCATTTCTTGGTCCAAATGTCGGACCTCTGACAAGCTTGTTTCTGCAGCGCTGGAGATCACAAAATTGAGAGACTGATTTCGGTTTCTAATGTGCCCAGCAAACCGCTCCTCTGACAAGGATTCTCTTGAGTATTTTTCTGAGCTGATGACCGTAACAGTGAAGGACAAATGTTTCTGACGATCCGTTCATCAGGCGGAGGTAAGGCAAATGGACTGGTAGTTGCTCGCCTATTCGCTCACTCCTCTACTCGCCTGTTCGCCTACTCGCGTATGATCGGCACGCTTTAAAATTATATGCGTGATCCCCTATATTTACATACTCCTAGACCTTCATCTCTAATTAAAGTCTTGGTGATTTGAATAGAGTCGCTACCGCTTGATCAGCCCATGATATGAATGATACAGTGTGCCTACGGGCGGTAAAACTGCCGGGCCACTTCATTGCGAGCAAATGGTGATCCCCTATATGGATCCCCTATATGTATATACTCCTAGACCTTCATCTCTAATTAAAGTCTTGGTGATTTGAATAAAGTCGGCACCGCTTTTAGGGCTCCATAGATTTAACGGGTCCGAAAGAAAACTAAATTCTTTGAATAAAGGATTTTGTGTTGAGTTATCATTATGATTGTATTCAACAACCATCAAGTAATACACGTGCGCATTTGCTGAAATAATATGATTTATCTTTGCACATTTACGTTGCAGTTGTGGCATTCGGGACGGATTTTGTTGATCTGAACAAAGCTATGCGCTGGCTAGAAGTACGACGTCTTTCCGATAATTATTACACCACTATCATGCTATGCTCAAGTCCGGTGCAGAACTGCTTTGCTGATGATTCAGCACGTTCCGTGCTCGTCGACAGTGGAATAATAGTGGTACGACATTTTTTTCTGTTTCACTGAATCTCGCTGCAGCAGACGCAGTCTTCGGTTGAGATGGAATTCTCATGCGGCACATCTCAAAACGAAGCCTGTCTGAGCAATATGTCCTCCCATTAGTCTCCTGGAAGCAAATGATGATAACATTTCAGGCACAGTGAGTATTTTCCCCAGTGAGTGGTGGAAGAATTCGCCTCTCCAAGAAAGAAAATTTTCTCGCCAAATTGTTTCCATTTAATTTCTTCCATTCCACTTATACGGCATAGTAATGGTAGTCGCCGAAAAGCGGTATTCTTTCAGGTCCTGCCCGCCCAAACTAGACTCATGAAAATTCGTCTGAAAAAAGTTGTAACCGTTGAGAAGAGGCACTTGCAAATTTGTCAAATATTGTTCCTTGACAAAATTTGCGCATCACTATTCCACTACTATGGAAAGTAGCAAGGGAAGGAACCGAGGTCGACGTGGTCGTTCGTAATAGACGTTTTTGGACCCTGATCTCGAACTGCATTCCTAATTTGCTAAACGATTCTCTAAGCATAGTTAAAGAACCCTTTTCGACGAACGTCGGCTCAAGTACATCGCAGGGAAGTAGACCGTCAGTAGCCGTCTGGCCACTATTGTACGTGCCATTCTCCATAAAACGGAAACGGTCGGCTATGTATATCACTGTCCAGGTATCGGAAGTCTTAAACTCTTTCGTTGTTTTCTCCATGGCGGTCCACGATGGAGCCGGACAGTTCTCGGAGCTCAGGAGTTTGGTCTTCTTGACGTTCACTCGTAGGCCGTTCTCTGCCAGCCTTGCCTGCCATCACTGCACCTTGGCTTGAAGTTCCTCTCTGGTATCGTTGTCAGGACAATGTCGTCAGCGTAAAGAGTGGTTCTCAGTAATCCTCTATGAAGTCTTTCACCATGCCATCTAGGGTGATCAGGAAGAGGAACTGCCTCAGAGCTGAGCCTTGGTGTACCCCCACCGAAATCCCTACTGCCGCTGCCAGTCCCTGCAGGATGGGTATGGCAGCCTTAACCCCATCGTGCATGTCCCGTATAAGGGATCGGGTGCTCTGGTATCTGTTGTTCTCGAAGCGCGTTCCAGATTACTGGACGTGGCGGTCGGTCTAAGGCCTTTTCAAGGCCCAGGATGACTAGACAAGGTAGCAGGGCTGACGCTTTTCGTGGTACTTCTCCATCACTTGTCTATGGATGAAGATGGCATCTGTGGTGGACCGCTCAGGCATGAACCCGAACTGCTCTAGAGATGGTGACGAGCTCCCTCAGCTCCGAGTCAGTCAGTCGTTCGTACAGCTTCACGGTGTAAGTGGTCAATTTTGTTCCACCGTAGTTGGAGCACTTCATTACGTCTTCCTTCTGCTCGAATTGAAACGATGGCAGTGGTCCTCAGCGCATTCGGAAATTTCACTCTGGCCGACACCATGCTCTGGAAGCGTGTAGGCCACTCCACCGCGTACTGTCCAAGTGCCATGCATGCCTCTATTGATACTCCACCTGGACCAGCGACCTTCCCATCCTCCATTTCTCCCAACACCTGGCGAACTTCCCCTGTTGTCCAACGAAGAATGGAGTCAGCCGTAGCTTCCTTCTGTGGCCTTCCTCACGAGGGAACTCTTCGTTTAAAAGCCCATCGACGTTTCCCCGCCCTCTCCTTTTGACCTCGGTCGGCTTCCTCAGAATGGTACCCTCGCTTCTCTTTACCATCTTGAACACCCGGATGTCTTGGGTGGCTCGATGTCTGGCTTTAGCCAGCCTGAAGACGAACTTTTCTGACTCCCTCCCATCCAAGCCTCTTGCAGTGCTTGTAGGTGTCGCGGTGCTCTGAGCTCTACGCTTTCTGCCACCTTTTGTATGCTTCCTTCTTCTCTTTCTCTTCCTTCTAAACCTCCTCGTCTCCTCCAGTGTTTCTGTCGCACATTTTAAGATTATCTCAGTTGCTTTGTTCCAAGTCTCCTGAGGCGAACCGGTAGGGTCTGAAAGATCGATATCCAGAATCCTTCTTTTGAGATCATCTCTTTTCAGTTTGTACAACTTCCGCCATCTGATTCACCGTTCTGTGTTGGGTGGTGAGTTCCTCTGCAGTACCTCAATGTTCTACTCAGTTTTAAGGGCTGATCTTCTTATGACTGTATGGTCGACTTCCGTTCGTCTCCTTCTTATTGTAACCTTTTTACTCTCTTTTCGCGAAGTACTTGCTGCAGACCGCTAAGTAGTGGACCGTGTCCTGGTCGAGTATCCTCTCTCCCTCAGCGTTTCCTACGCTCAGCCCTTTGCCTCCATGCACTCTTTATAAGCCCCTTCTATCTCTGCTGACGTGACCATTCAGATCACCTGCTACGGTGACGTGATCACCTTCCGGAACTGACCTGGTGGTGACGTCCAGGCTCAGATAGAACTCGTCCTCCCCGTGTTCGGAACAACCGGCTTGCGATGCGTAAACGGTTATGATGGTTCAGTGCCCTTCTTCTGTATCCTTACTTAACGCCATAATTCGACCGTCGATCCTCTTCTCGGCACAGACGTAATTTTTTGAGGAAATCCGCTACTGCGATGACTACTTCGTTCCATTTAGTGTCTTCGCCGTTGTAGAAGGGTTTGACTTCCTCTCCAATATCCCTTGTCTTGGCGCCCTTCCAGCGTGTTTCCTGGAGACAGAGGGTTTGGATGTTACGTCGACTCATTGAATCGGCATTCTCCGAAACTTCCTGGTTAGTGATCCCACGTTCAGAGTCCCTATTCGAACCAGCTTCTTCAGTCGAGATCGTTAATTCCTCGGTAGCCCTCGCACGCTGACCGCAGAACTCGGGCGGGGATTCTGCGCGCCACTTCCGGGTGACGTCCTAGCATTAACACTGTCTCTTTGGCAACTTATGGACATATTGGTGCGACTAGATTTTACTATATAGACCTGTCAACCTGGGTCTGACGCTGGTAACGTCACCATTTCTGCAATTTCCTGCAAAGCATGGTTTTGTGCCTCGGCGGGTATTGAACCCGGTGGTCTTGAATGTGCAGACGGGAGCCTACAGCATTACTCAGTCTGCTATCCCTGTCTTCAGTTCCATTGCAACAGTATCTAGATTAAAGGCTACCATGGATGATTTTTACTACTTATTTGGCGTTCAGGGTAAAAATTCTGTTTAATTGTTCTCATCATTGTTTTGTATTACTTCCTACTACGTTCCCTTAATCCTCTTTTGTTGGATGGCTTTTTTGCTTTTGCGATGAATCATGGAGCCGTGCACGTGCAATGAATATGAATATTTCCCAAATTTGTTACAGCTGGCTCCACTGATGAGTAACTACACAGCGGCGATCACGCGTATCACTCCGCTTGTTTCGAATCCAGTTAAGGTAATGTTACGACTTATATTTGCTCGTTTCGAACAAAACCGACAGTGTAATTATCAACGAACTAGACGTTCCAGCAGGAAAATAAAATCAGCTTGAAACGAAAATGTTCAATGAGAAGCGCAGGGCCTTTCCACTACTGGGGGCTGTTGTAGACATCACATGATCTTCATGACTGGCGGTTCCGGGCGAATCAGCGATCGTAACAAAATTTTCGCATTCGTTCGCACCCAGATCATTTCTATGTGGTAGTGAGCCCATGAGTCTTTTTTGTACAGTGTGGGTTATGATAGATTCCATTCGGAATGCTGTTGTCCTTTCGCTGTCTATTCACATTTTCAGAAGAATGTAAAGACAGGATGAAAATTCTTGGTTGAAACTTGATCCACCACATTTCTCAGGGAGCAATGGATCGGTATATATCCTTGTACAACTCATGCTACGGGTACTGTTATGCGACAAAAATTGCTGGAATGGGAAACACTCAGTCGTTTTCTGATACGATGAAATTGAAAACAATCACAAGTACGTTTATTATCTTGCTGCTAGTTGTGGTTTATTATTTTTTTGTGAGGTTTTCTCTTGCTTTTTCTTACTTTTCATCATTCGAATGCCGTCTTTTCCTCGGTTTTACATTCCTAACTATGGCACTCAGGCCGGGGCACTTACGGACAATACCCCTTGTTAGGCCAATGCACTGATACATTCAAATCTACAATGAACAGTCCCCCTTATTCTGAATGGTTGGAAAAATTGTAATATCCTAGTCTCAAAAGGATGCCATCCAACGAGTAGGAATAAGCACAGCAAGGAACTAAGGGATGAGGGTGTTGGTCTGAGCCAGGGAGCAGAATTGTGGAATAGTTTTTGTGCAAGAAGAGTTGTTTCGCAATTACATATGAAGACTAGTTCACCCGATCCGTAGCCCATTGTCACGAGACTTGAAGGAAACCTTTTAGAAGAAGGTCTAGGAATTGATTCGCTGCGCTGCACAACTCTGGAGAGCTCGTTGTGACACAATGAGCTTACTGTAATCCCTGGACACTTGGGGAAAAAGCCTCGGCTTTTCGTCTAGCGCAATCATTACTTCATTCCACTATTTCCAGTTCCTACCACAGATTTTTGGACCCATATATGAACTTTCTTGTGACGGTGTATCTTAAATGTCGCGGTGTTGATCCCCCTGCGCAAATCCCATGCTATGTATATATAGTAGATTTATTCCCTTCCCTGTTATTATGAGGGGTGTTAAAGTAAACCAAACCACATATGCGGTCGCTTCGACAATAGTCGTTTTCAAACTCTCACCAATTTACGTCTGAACGTACGCTTCTTTGAGGGCCTCTGTGCAGCAAAGTACAGTAGCGCTCAAAAGTATTCGGCCAAACACTTTTTTGTCATAACTTTTTTCTACTTGACCAAAATTTGACAAAATTTCAGTATGTGCTGCCAGAACCCACTGTCAACATTTCCTTATACTTGAGTGCCGCTTGACTCTTTTCACGGTTTTTTACAAGAATTTACTACAAGACCACCGAAAAAAAGAAAAAGGCTTGGTCAAGAAAAACGGCTTTCTTTACAAAACCAAAACGAGCGAGCCTCAGAGAACATTAATATTTTATAGAAAGACCACGACTTTTGATGACAGCGGCACAGCGGGACGGCATAGGGATGGCACTCCAAAAAACAAAAAATTGCATTTTACTACGTAACTTATACCGTTGAGCCCCAAAATAGTATTTATATTCAGTATGCAGTGTCTCCAAGTACAACATACTAAAATTTCTCTTACATCGGTCCAGTCGCAAATAAGTTACAAGTGAAAAACCCAAGTGAAAAACCATTTGGCCGTATACTTTTGAGCGCTACTGTATATCACTGATACAGCTTCATCATTTTTGAACTTCCTCTTTGCTCCTGAATAAATTTCAAATTGGGAAGTAACAATGGTTCCGTATTTTCCTCTTTTCAATGGCAATCAATATCTTACTTAGCGTTTATGTACACATTTAAGTGGTATTCGAATGGTATATTTAAGTGATATCTGAAGTTGGTGGTAGGGTTAGACAGGGACGAATATATTAGGTTGATTCATAATAAATCGGACAAATTGACCAATTTTAATCATTGTCGTACAACTTTTTTACGACAACAGGGATTCACTTGAAATATACTCCATCTTTATCGATGACCTTCTACCACGGTATAGGCAGATCATGGATGCCCTTGCTCCAGAAGGCCGGAAGCTGGAGCTCGAAGAAGTTGCCGAGTGCCGCCTTGACCTTGTCGCGAGTTTTGAAGTCTTGGCCGTCCAGGTGGCGTTGGCTGTGGGAGAAAAGGTGGAAATCTGAAGGGGCCAGGTCTGGGGAGTACGGTGGGTATAGAAGTACGGTCCAACTGTACGACAGCAGCTCGGCCTTGGTCGATCTTGCGAAGTGCGGTCTGTGGAAGTAGACACGTTGTCGTGCTGGAAGTAGACATGTGACCGCCGCCGTAGCGAACTTTGGACATTGGCCTTCAATTCTCGTAATTGACGAACGTAGACGTCGGCGGATACTGTGGTACCTTCATCGAGCAGCTCCCAGTACTCTACGCCGTGTACGCTCCACCAACCGCGGTTTTCGTCTTCGATGGAATAGTCGCCTGACGCAAACCTCGAATGCTACAACTACAGTGTACTTCCGCCGGGGGCATGCTCCTTGTGAACTTCTATCAGACGTCTGCCGATATCCGCGGGTTCCTGGCCAGATAGCGATATAAATAGTATGACGTTGCGGATGTGGTCTCTGGACCGCTTGAAATCGTGCGGCATTGTGGCGGAATGAATTTACTTTGGAGTGATTATTTTGCGGTACTTTGAAGAGCTTTTTATACTCATTCCAACGGTACCTCGCGCGTCCATTTTCGTTAATTCGTTACTGAGTTATGATCTCTAGAAATCATCTTTACCATTTGTCCGATTTATTATGAATCAACCTAATAGAAAGGTTACTGAATAGTCGATGTGCGGACGAATATAGAAAGGTTACTGAATGTGTAAGTCGAGGTGCTTAATGTTAGTGATGCAAAAGTGAAGAAAAACGGAAAGAAGTCGTCAAAAACTGAAGAAGCGGGCCACATCGAAATAGGTGGCAGTTGTAAGGAAGGCGCTTCCTTCAGATCTCATGGGCTCTCCGTTCTCTGGAATTTCGCAGCACTTGGTCATTTTAAAACTTCCGTCTGGGTGACTCACTTTGAAGTTCATAACCACATCATCTCTACCACTAATCGTGAAGATGTGTCGAAGTGATCATTGGGCTAATCAAGGAGGTGCGGTTAGAGTGTGAACGGAGATGTGAAAGATTGTTTATACCCATTCTATCATCCACTGGGTTACTACTCATTCAAGATATTATGGGTTGTTGTGACACTCCTTGAAGCGCATTATCAAGATAGCAAAGTCCTGGACCTTAGTTTTGTTCAATATGAACGATATCTATTCCATCATCATTCTCAAAACATTGGACAGAAAATACTCATGCTCAGATTCGCTCGGTACGTTCAGGATCGACGGCGGTGGTACAGTGGTTTATGATTATAACTTCTACACAATGAGTAGTACAGCCGGTAAGAATAATGTTTCTATACCATCACTGCCTGTAACATGTGAGTGGCCTCTGCGGAAATAGCCGTAGCGTGATGGCAAAATCTCCAAAAAGATAATAATCATATTGAGCAAGCTCCCTTATTCATAGAATTTGCGATTTGCGAAAACTAACTTCTTGCGCAGACGCTTCATATTGTTGTGGTGCCTCCCTCATCATCGAACTGGTGAACGAATAGCGCGTGTTCCAACTCCTGAGGCACACTCCGCCCACAACTATAGCAGGCTTCATAATTCGCGGGTGTTTTTCTTACTCTTCCACCTTCCCAAGTGTCCTCTAATCGCAACGTTCGCCGAACTCTAGGTCGTGCTAAAGTGAAATAACATATTGGGTAGTATCAATGGTCTTTTCGTATTTTGAAATACCGCTTTTTCCCTCCAAACTGCTTTCCGGCAATCTCTTCTGTACATTCACATGTAGTGCAAGTCTACACGCATCTATGGGTATTATTGTCTTTCATCTCCCGGATAACCTTTTTTGGCAAAATAAACGTATCAAAGGTCAACCTCATTTTCAATACAAAAATTTTTCTTTGAATGGCGTTGAAGGAAAAGGTGGTAATCCGATGGAGCAACATCAAGGCTATAAGGTGGATGAGGCAGCAATTTTTATCCAAGCTCGAGAATTTTTTGGCGAGGCAATTTTTTGGCAAGTCTTCCCACTATTGAAAAAGTGACTAGCCAAAAAATTCTCGAGCTCGGATAAAAATTGCGGCCCCATCCATCTTATAGCCCTGATGCCGCCCCATCCATCTTATAGCCCTGATCTTGGTCCATCGGATTATCACCTTTTTCTTTTCCTGTCTAACGCCATTCAAGGAAAAATTTTTGATGATGAAGGTGACCTTGACCTTTGATATGTTTATTCTGCCAAAAAAGCTTATCCGGGAGATGGAAGACAGTTATACCTATAGATGGTGTGGACTTGTGCTACATGTGTATGTACAGAAGAGATTGCTGGATAGCAGTTTGGAGGGAAAAAGCGGTATTTAAAAATACGAAAATTTTTTAGACTACCCAATATTATGGGTCTACCACCACTCATTAGAGGACACATACCTTTACAACGAACTAGCCTTGCCGATTTTGGGGATTCACCTCCGCCCTAAGGCACACCTTGCGATCACCAAACCAGTTGACTTTCTTGGGAAGGTAGTTTCCTGGTAATTATCTAGGATGCACTCCTTTTGCGATACCATGGTGCACCATCACGGAGCACACCTGCTCGAACCCACCCTGAACACGTCAACATGAGCTCGTTATTGATCAGCCGAGTTAAAAGGGTGTGGTAGAAGAGGGGTTTTACCGAGCCTAGCGCCGTGATGGCGCCGTGGCGGCGCAAAAAAGGTGAATCTTCGACAGTCTCCCAAGAATCTAACCCGAAGTCGATTACCCTGATTATCGCCAGGTGCGCCCTCAACCCTGCACGAGTTTCTCCTTTGACTCATGTACACGTCTCTCACACACTGTGCACTCGGGCAAAAAGTAAGAGTCGATAACCACATACTCTCGCGCGCGCACCGTCCATCTTGGGCAGTTCGCTTGTGCCGAGTGTGTTTCATTCGGTCATAGCCCCTCGTATCCCCATATCTTTCTCGCGCACAACCAGGCTTCGTGCATAAGAGTTTCACAGCAGGTATACGAGTACCAGTATATTATATCTGCGAGTATACTATTACACTACATATATGCTTGCAGTACTAGTATCCCTACTATATATAGAACGTTTCGTCTGTCTGACGTACGTCCCTTTGTCCGTCCCTCCGACTGTCACGAATACAGGCAATATATAAAAAACGACCTGAGGAGATGGAGACAAGTGTGGTATGGCTAGGGCATGGGACAGGAACTAAAGACCACACATGGACCGAGTTGAGCTCCGCCCTCGACGGGTGGGGCGTGCACTGAAATGTTCCGTTTTCAGCCCTATCGAATGTGCCCCAAACGTTGGGAGAAGATGGATTCAGGTCAGCGATGGGTTTTTGAAGGTTGAGAAAGAATTCTAGGCACAGTGGGCGGGGCTTGCTTATTACATGAAAAACGACCTGCGAAGATGGGACAAGTGTGGGATGGGTAGGGCATGGTACAACAAGGAAGGAGCACTCATGCACCAAGTTGAGCTCCTCCCACGCAAGGAGAGCGTGCACTAAAATGCTTCATCCTCAAGGAAAAGAGCAAATTCGACCGAGGATGGGGAGAGTATTCCGAGTGAACATGATGTGTCACCTCAACACGGAAATATCGGGATTTCGTCCCCTCGTTCAGTACCTTGCTAAGGTCCGTTCACTTTGGATACCCAAGCGGATTCATATTGGGTGGTGTTCTCAAGCATTCCATTTTTTCCTGATTTGCAGCCCCCTCACTTTCCGAGAATCAGAACGTGCTTACCACTGAAACCCCTCCGGAGAGGGTTTGAGGTATGAAAAATGATACTTGGAATCATAGCAGCGTTGTCCGAGCAGCGAGGGCTCTGTGACTCACACGAATCGAAGGGCCGATCCTCGGGAAGCTTCCCACAATAGGCCTACCACAGAACCTGGCTCCACTGTTTTAAGCGGACCTTGATACCTGCTCTAAAGCCCGGCTGCATCGACTGAAGGTTCTGTATTTTGATGAAAGTGAAAGTAATGAGTCGCAGCTAGCTCCTGCCTCTAAAGGAACGTTTCAGGAATACTTTGCCCCTGAACTTTTATCTCTTTCGCTTTCCTATGTTTTGTATACATGCGGATGTAAGCAAAATTATTCCTGTTTTGGCTCCCTCTGTAATTTCAGAACGAGCTCGTACACTCCACAACATGGGCGATGAAGTTACATGTCTTTGGTTCTCTTCGAAACGGCAGTAGGCCATTCTCTCACACTCTAAGAAGTTTTATGGGACATTTTCGAATCCTTCTGAGCTGGCAATTGAATTCCTCTTCTGCGCTCGACTATGTTGGCAGATGTGTAGGGTTTTGACTTCCCCGTTTTTTCAGACGATCCCAGCCTCCTGGTATGGCACTCATAGCCCCTTTGATGCTAGAGAGGACCCCTGCGAGCTCGTTCCACGCTCGACGGCTGCGTGCCATTCACGTGCTCTGCTGTGGGAAGGCACCCATGATACATGTGCTATCGATCGTGACTGCTTTTCTATGGCCAAGCACGTAAATCGCTGCTGCACAAGCCAACAGGAATTGGAAGTCGGTTGACAGCAAGAAAAAGGCAAGAAATGAAGGGAGTAGAAACATTGTCATGACGGAGAGTTTCATACATCATTCGACAGCTTTTTTCCTGAGAAATCGAGCGGTGTACATTTCATTCACGAATATCTGCCCTATAATCAGGTAACAGATGTTTGTTCGGCAGTGTATGCAGGCAGGTGCTATTGAGGGCCACTCTGAGGGGAGATCCATCTGAATTGATGAGTAATTCATAGTTCTTACGTATGTGTGGGCTTAGACTAGCAGCGGAGGAATTTCTTCGCCAGCTTTCATTCCGAAGGAATTTTCCTTCAAGCATTATCACAGTGTGAGAAAACGGCTCACCGATTTGAAGGGATAAGTGGCATCATCTTGTAGAGCTGGACGAGCTGATTCGAGAATTTCACAATTTTGAAAAAAAAACCAATAGTTGATCAATTTGCAGCCAAAAACGACACCAATTTCAGAAACCCTAAGCGCTAGTCAGATGGAGGTCATCACTGTTAAGATAGCACTGACCAGGGAAGGGTTTCAACTTGTGCTGTCTCACTGACGAGGCACTTTGTCATCAGTGCGGTTAGCGCTGAGCAAGCAGTGGCCAGTGCGGTTTTGTGGTAACTTCCCGATTCTGAAGGGGTGTGTACTCTTATGTCAGGATTTCGCACGATGGCGAGCGGCGTGCGACACAGTGTGCGAGCTATGCGCGTCGCGGTAGTTGGGTCTTAGAACGATTATACGCTAATGCTAGACGCAGTTGACTTGTAATCGCTTGAGGACCCAACAACATGGCGCCTTTATCTTTTGCGCATTGGTTCGCTTGCGGTGCAAAATCCTGACATAAGGGTACACACCCTTTCTGCAGTCGCGGGTTGTAGGTTTGCTCTCGCTAGTTCTGTTTTTTTGCATTTTGTGTTTCATCGTCTATATGGACTTCACTTTTGCTTCTGAGCGCTTCCTTGCACTGACACCTATTCGCATCCATTAATCGTGAAGATTTGAGTAATGTTAGTAGTCAAAACTGAAGTAGCATTGTGAATGATGGGTGGGAATAGTGCCAGTAAAATGAAACGTTCAGAAGTGGAGGAGAAAGGCTTACAGACGATGAACACAAAATGCAAAAGAACTCGCCCCGGCACGAGCAAGCCCCCGACATCCCGCCTACAGGCTGGGATATTACCACAAGACACCCTTTTACACACCATTCAGCCAGATCACTCCTTTTGACGAATGTGGTTGTGCCTCTAATGTCCACGTTTAATGCATTAGCTTATGTCTACTTTTTATGCTTCAGACAAAGTAATCATGGAAATGCTCACACTACCCAGTGATTGTAGCTCAATCACTTGCTTCACTGTCGTGAGTCTTCTTTTAGAATTTAATAGCTAGTTATATCCTTAAGCCATGCTCTATCTGAAACCGTGCTCTAAGCTGGGCCTCTTACAGACTGTCAAAATTATGGACTCAGCTTTTCTTATTGAGAAAAAGGATAGCGTAATAGAAGAGTGTCTACGGATGGGTAACTGTCGGAACCACCTTGGTATGCACCGGTCAACTACAATCGTTCCTTTTGGATTTTTTCCGAAGTAATCTGAGAATAATCTGCGTTCTCAGGGCTGATTCTTGGTGTGGTCTTCGGCACAATAGCCTTGGTTGCACTTGTGGTGGGATACGCAATAAATCGACGGTGAGTTCGTAGTCACACTTCATTATTTGTATAGTGTCCAGATAGGCTGCGATTGCGCGCACCCACCGTTGTTGGCTGACTACTTCTGAGGTAACTGCAGTGCTCAAGTGTACAGGTTGTCAGTGTCCACGTTGCTCCACAAGGGTCAGTTCCCGCATCATTCCACCAGTCAGTGTGAAAGCTTAAGGGTGCGATAATGTGCGTGTTCAGGAGGGGCGTGTATGACTCCTGTGAAATGGAACAAAAAGGCTAATGGAGTCGTCCATGGAAGAATGAGTCCCAATGAAGGCCGCATACAAAGTTTCACGTGAAAAAGTGAAAATTCGATCATTATACAGCTCCTTAAATGCTTGTTCGGGTGGGCGGAGCCTCCCAGAAAGGGCCCTATCCCGTCGTCCTCCGCGGTGAGAACGGAGTTTGGGACTATTCACGCAACTTTCTGTTTCTACAATGCGTCTGCGACCACGGCGGACGACGTGGTGGGCCCTTGCTCGGAGGCTCTGCTCACCCGGCCGAGACTTGTGGTGCTAGCTGCACTCACATTTTCCCGCGTGAAATTTCGCATGCGGCCCACATTAGGCAAACAACACAAATATACGGTGCTCTGCATAATAGAGCCACCTATAAATTTCCAAAAACTTTGTTTACAGAGTGATTCGGGAAAACTCTCCAGGTAAAAAGAGTCGCCACTGTCGAAGTGCATTCGCACACCAACAGCTAATTTCATCTAAAGAACCCGGAAAAGAACAGCCAGTGAACTGATTGAGACATTTGTCAACCGAGAAACAACGAAAAAGGGAAAAATGCTGATTCTACGATCATCCGGTCCTCCATTGCTTCGAATAGCCACAAATTTTGATGATCCAGGTGCATATGTTTTTAGTTCACTTGCTGCCATGCTTCGATGACAGTCTCTTTAAACTCCCTAACCCCTTCCGGATGGCATCTCTCGGCCTGAATTTTTTTCACCATGAATCTCCATTTGATCTTCCATCAGATAGATGTCGGGGCCGTTCGTCATCGGGAGCGGAAGGTGCGTTCGGTGACGGCTTCACCATGAACGAGTGCTCCGGCTGACATGAAATGGCCCGTTAACTTGATAAAATCAAGCTTTTACTGAAGATTTCGGAACGTAAGACGTGAGAAGGGTACGACGTACGAAGACTCGTAATGGGATAGTTCATACTCTCGATAAACGAAACAAAAATTCGAATGATTGTTGAATCCCACACCATGTCCCCTCCTAATCTGAAGTTCTTTTTGAAAACTTGAGTCTGTCTCTCGAGCTACAGTGCGTCCGGACGTCGTGCTGAACCTTTTTTTTTCACTAGAAAGAGCAACCTAGAGAAAAAACACCAGGGCAAAGTGTACAAACCTGAGGGAGTTTTTGGACAATTTATGGGAGGCTGTATGCATAATTATGCAGAGCAGTGTATGTGTAATAGAAAAACTCATATCTCTGAGAACGACCCTTTAAAGAGGCTATATGCAGAGCAATCAAGACGCGCTTTGAGCTCCTGAACTTTCGGAGCCACATTCGACTGACTCTGCGGTTCTTTCTCCACCCCATGGAGGACTACTCCAACAAAATGGGAAGGACTGGTGGATCGCGATAGTGTGAGGGAGGGCTTATACATTTCGAACGGCATAACGTCCCCCACCCTTTTTTTTTTCTTCACCATCTCTCTCTCTACTGATCGCTCAAACGATCGTTTTGAACGGAGATACCTCATCCACCTTCTCCGTAACGCGTGTGGACATAGCCGAGAAGCTCGCGAGCGCTTCAAAATGGTTAAGAACATTCTTCGTCCCCATTAAGAGCACTCCCGTAGAAGTACTTCTAAGCAGGCAGTTTCTCAGCAGAGCCCGATCCAATGGAGCGTCCGCAACCAGTGCTAAAATGGGAAAAAAAATGAATAAAATGGGAATCACAGTAATAGAATACTTAGTGATAATATGCAAAAGGCAACACTTACTGATCCTGTAGGCGCTATGTAGACGTTCAAAAGGGGGTCATACCTGAGTCTTCGTTGAGGTGGGGGGTCGTACTGGAGCAGACACCCTCCTCGACATTTGGCTGTGCCCTGCACACGAGCTGGCAAATCAATGCTGTCGAAGAGGTGATTTTTAGACATAACGGGATGCCACCCTTACTGCGATAGCACCTCAAGCTGCTTCACCATGTCCATTAACACACTTTCTACATAATCATATAAAACGCTTTGTCTGTCTGTCTGTCTGTTTGAGTGTCTGTCTCTGTCTGTCTGTCTGTCTGTCTGTCTGTCTGTCTCTCTCTCTGTCTGTCTGTCTGTCTGTCTGTCTGTCTGTCTGTCTGTATGTCTGTCTGTCTGTCTGTCTGTCTGTCTGTCTGTCTGTCTGTCTGTCTGTTTGTTTGTCTGTCTGTTTGTCTGTCTGTCTGTCTGTCTGTCTGTCTGTCTGTCTGTCTGTCTGTCTGTCTGTCTGTCTGTGTATGTCTGTCTGTCTGTCTGTCTGTGTGTCTGTCTGTCTGTCTGTCTGTCTGTCTGTCTGTCTGTCTGTCTGTCTGTTTGTCTGTTTGTGTATCTGTCTGTCTGTCTGTCTGTCTGTCTGTCTGTCTGTCTGTCTGTCTGTCTGTGTGCCTGTCTCTAACTGTCTGTCTGTCTGTCTGCCTGTGTATGTCTGTTTGTGTGTGTGTCTGTCTGTCTCTGTGCCTGTCTCTATCTGTCTGTCTGTCTGTCTGCCTGTGTATGTCTGTTTGTGTGTGTGTGTCTGTCTGTCTGTCTGTCTGTCTGTGTGCCTGTCTCTATCTGTCTGTCTGTCTGTCTGCCTGTGTATGTCTGTTTGTGTGTGTGTCTGTCTGTCTGTTGTCTGTCTGTCTGTCTGTCTGTCTGTCTGTCTGTCTGTCTGACTGTCTGTCGGTCTGTCTGTCTGTCTGTATGTCTGTCTGACTGTGTGCCTGTCTCTATCTGTCTGTCTGTTTGTCTGCCTGTGTATGTCTGTTTGTGTGTGTGTGTCTGTCTGTCTGTCTGTCTGTCTGTCTGCCTGTGTATGTCTATTTGTGTGTGTGTCTGTCTGTTGTCTGTTGTCTGTCTGTCTGTCTGTCTGTCTGTCTGTCTGTCTGTCTGTCTGTCTGTCTGTCTGTCTGTGTGCCTGTCTCTATCTGTCTGTCTGTCTGTCTGCCTGTGTATGTCTGTTTGTGTGTGTCTGTCTGTCTGTCTGTGTGCCTGTCTCTATCTGTCTGTCTGGCTGTCTGCCTGTGTATGTCTTTTGTGTGTGTGTGTGTCTGTCTGTCTGTCTGTTGTCGTCTCTCTATCTGTCTGTCTCTTTGTCCATACGTCCGTTCGTCTCTGCCTGTCACGAAGTTACGCCTAACAAAAACAACCTATAGAGATGAGGACAAGTTTGGGATGGGTAGGGCATGGGACAAGAAGTAAAGAGCACACATGGACCAGTTGACCTCCTCCCACGGTGGGCGGAGCGTGCACTGGAATGTTACGATTTCAGAGCGAGGGCTGGTAATTGGGTTCCAAGATGACCCAAACGTGTGGAAAATACGGATTAAGGTCAGTCAAGAGTTTCTGCAAATCACGAAAGAGATCTGGGCAGAGTAGGCGGTTCCTACGAAGAAAAAACTCATGACTAGGTCCGGCATAAGGTTTCGGAAAAAATCTGTAAAGGACCAACGTCCACAAGATTTTGAACACATTTGGAACGAGCGAAGACCCGCCCCTCTCACAATGGGCGGAGGGTGTTTTTAGTCAGATGAACGCACTACAAAAACAGCAGTTTATCTCGAGAGTGATCTGGAGAGCGAGAGAAAAAGGAAAAGGACCTTTTGCGGCAGCAGGCGGAGCTTGGACATTACATGAAAAACCACATGAGGAAATGGGGACAAGATTGAGGTGGGTAGGGCATGAGACAAGAAGTAAGGAGTACACATAAATCACGTTGAGCTCCACCCACCGTGGGCGGAGGATGCACTGAAACATGCCGTCATCGAATGGAAAATTGTATGTTCGGTTCGAAAATGGTCCAGAAGTGAGGTGAGATGGATCGAGGTCAGCCATGAATTTCTGAAAGTCATAAAGGAGGCCTTTGCAAAGTTAGCGGAGCGCATCTCGAATGGGCAGTCAGTACAACAAAAATTCATAATTCGTTTACAACGCAGCCTTGGAATCAGGAAGAAATCGGTAGAAATGACCGACGTCGAAGCTATCTCGAGCATACTCAAAGCGAACGGGGACTCGCCCAAAGCGGCCGAAACTCCATGTGGTGATGATTACTGAGTAGATTTATGGAAAAAAGCAAGTCCGATCGACTAACTGTCGTCCATGATATGTATTACGCGCGCAGTAGTGTGCGCTAGCCGGGCCACAAGTATGGTTCAAAAAAGTAATTAGCGGTGCCGTACCGAAAGCATGTAGCACACCTTTAGGTGTAATGAAGGTAGTTAGAACTGGGAAGGGATGCTTCCTGTAAGAGAAATTCAAGCTTTAGAGAGATTATGTGTGACGAAACTCGGCCTGGGGTTTTTATCGCGGCGTCACCTGATGTGTTTTGAGCTTCGTCGCTGCGAGGGGAGGGAGATGTGCGCTGAGTTACTGTGGGCGCAGCAAACCATGACTGGGATTCATAGCTCTCTCGCCATTTGCGTCTCTCACGGAGGCTAGTGATGGGGAACTGGCTCAACCACGTCTTTCTTTGGGGGAATGGTGACTTGCTATTGAGGATTCTTTTCTTTACAATCCGTTCTTTCTCTACACTTGCACAACGAAACACTACGAATTCCATATTTCAAATTTACTCCACTGTTGGCTGATGAAAGCTCTCGAGTCTCCAATGCATATGGTGTGCCTAGCGAGTCAGGGCAGAAGTGAGTGGTACCCGTGAACCTTCGAGCAACGGCGGACTTCCTAATACTGTGGCACAGAGAAGGAGCGGCTGAGCTGCAGTGCGATAGTGATGTTCACGCTGTTTACATTTCCCAATGAGGGAGCATTTGACGAAATGACGTGAAGTTTCTACTACTACTAATATCATCATAGCTATTTTTTCAGTCACCGCCTTAATATTTATCGTATGCACTGGAGAATCACCAAAGATCAGCTAAAGATAATTGAAAACAAGCAGGTATTTATCGAATTTACGGATATGTGAATCCTGATGACGTCACTTGATCCAATTCTCATTTCTTTTCTGTTTTAGGCAAATTTCAAGGGATCCAAGGCCGGTGACGGAATTTCCGGTAAACGACGTACTGTAGTTTCATATGCGTTACTTGGAAGTAATAAGGCAGAATTCATTGCTCTGAGGCACATAAAGAAGATCAAGTGGACTAAGTGAGTTTGAAGCTTGAAATGTTTCGTAGAATATTCCACTGTAGGTTTAACGAATTTAATTACGTGTTCACTTTTCAGTGGTCAAGTTATCTCCATCGTGTGCGTGGCATACGTGCTCACATAAAAAGTGGGTAATAATGTGACGCACACCAGTCAGTTCCCATTGCAGAAGGGCACTGCAGCGGAGTAGGTACAAACAGTAGAAGCTTGGTACCGGAAGAGCAGCTTTTGTAGACACCGTTAGGGGTGACATTCTGCCATTGCGGAGTATGATGGTAGCATGTAAAGCAATGCAATAATAGGGATGAGGCGGAATGAATTGGCCATATCCGAGTATTAGGACCCCCCACGATCGAGCACGCGCTCTCACTACCTGCATTACTAGCCGTTTGCTGAGGAGAGGGAGGGGCCGACGTTGATGGCAGATAAGCAAGCCAGCTGTGAAATTTGTCTCACCCTACCTAATACTCTGCTTTCGCGAACCGTACATTTGAGGGCACATTTGAGACATGTACGCGAATAAGTGAATAAGTTATTTATTCTTCGAATTTGGGCATGGCGGTACGTCAACCTCCCATTTTGGATGTTGATGATCGAAGCACATCCGAACGAGGTAAAAGCCCTGGTGTACCTTCATGTCAGGAATTCGCGTCACACCGTGCGGCGAGCGACGTTTGCGTGCGAGTTGGCTGCCCTCGCTGGGAATCACGTGCAGTCGGGTAAGAAGGGCGGCGACCGTATCTACGCCTTTTTTAACCATGTCGCCGATATTTTGAGCTTGTTTTCATACTGTTTTTATTTCAATAGATAGAATTTCGTCGAGTTCAGTTCAGTTTGAGTATCTACAACTCACCCTTAATTACTGATAGCGTTTAGCATGCATCCATTCCATTTCCTGTGGGATGAATCCTGCGTCACAATTTGCTACAGTACAAAATATATATTCATAATATGATGCGATGTACTAAGCAAATAAAGCGCAAAACTGATGCATATAAGGATGAAGCGAGCATAGAAAATGGAACGAATGCATGCAAAACCCTATCATCAACCAAACGGAATCAAAACCATTTGAAATGAACACAATTCAACCGAACTCTGTTTACCAAGATGAGGACAACTTGAAAACAAGCTCAATATAGCGGCAAAATAAATAAAAATAGGTGTCATACGTTCACACGCGATGCTCACCGAATGCAGCCATGTCGCGTAACGCGGAATCTTTACATAATGGTACACATCTGAAAATCCCAAGGCAGGCCCATCGCCCCAAATAATCTCTCTAAAACCCAATAGGATTTTGTTTACGGAGGTTATCCTCCAAGGTCTGATGTCCCGCTAGCACTTCAAAGCGTCTTCAGTTACAAGGGATAGGAAACCGATGCCTCTCATGCCACAAAAATTTCATGCACACCGTTTCATTGCAACTTTTCAAAACGATATATTCATGAGTTAAGCTTCATTTCAGGCCAGAACTAAGGTTTCTGTATGAGATGCGGCAATTGAATCACGACAACCTCTCCAACTTTCTCGGAATCTGTGCTAACGAGCTTGACAATTTCTACATTCTCTACGCTCTTATTGATCGTGCATCACTTGAGGTTTCTTCCACGAATGTCATGATAAACACAACAACATCATGATTTCCTCTTTCGCTATACGTAGAATGTGGAAATCTTCTGATCAGTGCTAGGGCGCAGAGCCAAACTTTGTTCATTTTAGGACTTCATCAAAGATCCAGATTTCCCTATTGACGACTTGTTCAGGTCAGCATTCCTGAGGGATATATTGAAGGTGAGAAGACCAGTACCGAGATCTTCCACGAGAACGTCCTAAATTTGCAACTGAGGTATACCCCGAATCGCCATCTGTGGAGGGTACATAGTCGGAAGGCTTTTCGACGCCCTTCGGCGTGCAACCGGGCGGGGCGAGGGGGGGGGGGGGCGATGACCCCTTACCCAACACTCACTCATGCGACTAATGGCTCAGGGAATATTTTTTTACGTCGAACATTGAATGTACCCTTGAAAATCATAAAAAAGCGTAAGTTGGAGGAATCCTGCGCGAACATGAAAATCGCAATACAGGTCGCAGTACTTGAATAGGAACGTGAGAAAAAAATCCTTTGCTGTAGCATAAAATCAAAAATCTGTGAAAACAGTCTCAATCGCATTCCTGTCAAACAACTCTTCAACAGTTAATGAGAGGGAGGAGCTTCAAGGTTCCGTGCCACTAGTTGGTTTGCTTCTTACACACTGCGTTACGGATCACTTGACCGCCGTCTATTGCTCCACGGTCCTCTTAACCCTGTCCACGATACCGTGTAGTGATTTAGTTTATGTGAAATATTGCTGATTGCCCGTAGTAGACAAAAAACTTGGTTGTATAAGGAAAAATTATTCTGATTCCCGTGGATAGTTCATTTGCATGGTCAGATAAAAGAGCGCATTAAGGTGTGATAATGTCAGTTGAATACTTGGCGAAATAAAGACCATAGATACAGTGCCATACCGCTGGAGTTGAACGCTGCTTGAATTGAATTTGAATGAGAGGTAGCACGACCTAGTGACCCCTTCGCGACTGCTCTAGTTTTCAAAAAATTGCGCGTTAGACCGGCACGTTTGCGGCAGGCCAGGTTGTCAGCCACATATGGTTGACGCGGTCCGAACCGGCCAACTTGGTGACAAATGGGCTGAGATGGAACCGTGAAGCAATCGGTTCAACAAAAGAGCAATTTTTCAGGGACTACAGTACCTTCACAAGTCGCCAATACGCTACCATGGTTTGCTATTAACGAAAAATTGCCTTGTCGACTCCAACTGGGTGCTGAAGTTGACACATTTCGGAGTGGCCAGCATGCTGCACGAACTTGTGGCCGACAAGGTGTTGCAGTGCATGCCAGAGTACCATCTCAATCCCGATTGTAAGTTATCGCATTATTAATGGGTATGCATGAGAATGGGGAGAAACTGATGGGTCCACGGCTGAAGCTCTTTTTATGCCCAAAGTCTATGGGAATGAATTTTTCCTTGTGGGATGAGACGAAATGTGAGGACAGCAACACTTGATTCGAAAGTTGCGAGGTCGTTCATGTGAAAGCTAGAGATGGTCGGTTACCAATACATGTTGCGGTTCGTTGGGCGGTTTTAACCTCTAGCGCAACAGCATCGTCGTTCCGGGTCTCCAGACCTCGCGCCACCGAGTTACTGTGCCTGCGGGCTGTCACTGTCCACGTGGGCTTCCCTGGGGACCATACTGCTTCCCTCACAGTATGGCCACCGCTCTCCGGAGGTCTAGGCTCTCGCCTCTACCCTATAAACTACCCTAAATACAATAGCAAGTACAGGGATTACGACAACTATATTTATCATATACATGGCTATTCACATTAGTTCTACTCTCATCCTCCTGCCGGATCTCAGGTCCGACCGTGCTTCATTCCCCCAAGGGTCAACTGGAGGAATCACAGCGGTTAGCGGTATCTGAAAACTCGAAGCGAACGTTCGTGATTGAAAAGATGTGGCTCAGTCCCGGCCATCTTTGTCGCTTACGCACCATATCAAACTACACTGAGATTGAGAACATGTACATATGTGGATTTTTGAAAGTACATGTGAAGAAGATCTTTCTTCACTCCAACGCTCAGATCAATCCCAAAAAAGGGATGACCAACCCCCCATCGAGACTCACGGAACGGAATGGAACAAGGTGAATGGCTGTTAGAGTTCATTTTGCCGGTCAACACTATCCATGGTTTCTCGCAGTTCGAGAAGCCTTCGCATCTATGATGGACTTTAGAGTCTCCCGTTGAACAATTCCGTAACGAGATCGATCTTCAATCACATTCAATCGGTTTTGCCTACAGACGTCGTTGCTGTTCCAAACTTCTACACGGGAACAGTCCATCGAATCATACGCAGAATTCCACCTTTCAGTATTCCCTCGAATCCGATGTGGAGAGAGCCATCTGCTAGGAAACTCTAAAACAGTCCTCAAAAGCGACCACTTCAGTTCTCGCAGGCCTATGGGTGGATTCCGATATATCGAAAGTATGTAAGACGAGTACAAGTAACTTATTGAACAGGGAGGAGCATCCGCAATGCCCAGCAGTGTTTTGCCAAATGAAGGACCACAGGGATCCATCTCCGATGTCCGGACAGTACCGTAACTCCCGAAGGGCAGTGGAGGGTCATCCCAGAATTAGACCACTAGGCCATTGGCTGAAGATAGGGATTCGACAGGACCCCACTATCTTGCCTAGACGTCTCAGCCACGCTCTTTTGAAGGTCTTTTGTCAACTAGAGTGCAAAGGCAGGTGAGTGGTGGTCAATGGCCCACCTCTACATCACCTCCACGTGGGTGTGTGGTAAGTGATCCGGCGATTAGTGCGGGCAGGTAACCAATGAGTGGATTTGCCTCACGAGACGGTTGATTGATTACTGAATTCAAGATCTTGCCTACGTAACTGGACTACCTATGTCAAAGATAAAGGTCATACAAGAAAGACTGTGTAGGTTAACCATGTAGTCAGGTGGAATGTGCAAAAGATGTGAATTTGTTACATTTTCCGTTATATACGATTCCAATTGTAAGCAAATAAGATCGTTTGAGAAAGTGGGTAGAGGTCATCATCATAAACTCCCAGTCCCCTTAGTACATGCAATCCTACCCTGATGATGCAGGGATCAAATCTCGCATCAACGCTCGCCCATGCCAACCAGTCTTCCATCCCTTCGGTGTAGGTTATGTGGTACCAGACTCTTCGGGAGGATAAAAGCATCTACTTGCACATTGGATAGCGCCAATCATTGTGTAGGCCGAATCACATCCGTCTGCCACTACCATTCTGATCGAAACTCGGCAGCATATCTCAAAAGTGATTAATTAGCGCCAGAAACATCTATGTCTTAACTAATCCCAGTCACATTAGTATGTCAATCGTCTCTTTTATAGTGGACTGGCTACCGCGCAACGCTGTCGACCGACCCCTCGGAACAGTGGTGGGATCAATTGTACACCACCCCCTTCGCTCACTGACGAAACCGTATCCATGACACCGACAGGCCGTCATGCGGAATGAGTGCTAGCTGATTTCATCTGCGCATGTGTGTCGGTCTACGGCTGACCCTAGCGAAGTGGATGCACATGAAGAGCGGATGGTACTTAATGCCCTCTCAACGGGTCAAACATCACTTCGAGCATCAGGTTCAGCTATGTCTACCTACGTCGAAAAGTCAATATGATGCACGACTTATCGCCACATTAAAGCAGAAGAGTGCGACCCTTCGAGACCATCGAGGAATCGTGAAAGAAACGTAGTTCTGGTCCCACGCCGGCCTCTTCGATTCTGATGTTCTTCCTGTCTTCACATATGCTTTAGAGACGCAAAACCTGCGCATGCAGGAATACATGCTGTCAACGTCATTCAATGCGCCATCGAATGGACGATGGTGGGAACATCTCGATACACGTAAGTGCAGGGGGGATGCAGATCTCAATTTTGCCGATGTTTGAAGATCAAGGACGCTACCGTATTTGCTGAGGAATCGAAAACCAGGTGGGATGGACGCGTGATGCGATATCGCTAACCGTCGGACCACAGCCACTACTGATTGAACTGGACTCTTTGAAACGCCAGACGAACACATGGACGAGGGCCGGTCCCTTGGTCAAATTTGTTAAGGAAAGCTCTGCACGAAGGAAGCGAGGTGGTGCGTGTCTCTGGAGCCGGAACGGTTCACTGGACTACTTTGGCTCGCAACAAAGACGAGTGAAGGTTTCTGTCGTCCGCTTGAGACCTCGAATAAAGGGATGCCATGTGATACAGACGAAGCCACCAAGATGATAAAGAGAAACATCAAATGGTATTCCATGTGTCATCCATTTCCCTTTGTGCATCTACTTAGGTTTTCATCCCGAGCAGGTTTGTTGTCCCTCTGTAGATCTGAATAATGCTTCAGTGTTAAGGCCTTTAATCATACAATTCACCACCACTTGATATGGAGTAGACTCGTGTAAGAAGGTTAACTCATTAAAGGAATCGTCCAGGGAAATGAGTTTTTGTGTTACCCATGTATTTATGTTGTATTTGCCTAATGTTGGCCCCATGCAAAATTTCACGCGAAAAAATGTGAATGTGGCTGAGATACAGCACCACAAAGTGCGGTTCCAGTGGGCGGGGCCCCGTGTAAAAGCCTCGTACCGCGTCCGCCGTGGTCGGAGACTCATTGTAGGAACAGAAGGTTACGTAAACAGTCCTACTCTCCGTTCCCAACGGCGGCGGAAGACGGGACGAGGCTTTTACACGGAGGCCCCGCCCACTGGGACCGCACTTTGTGGTGCTGTATCTCAGCCAGATTCACATTTTTCGCGTGAAATTTTGCATGAGGCCAACATTAAGCAAATACAGCATAAACATATGGGTAACACAAAAACTCATTTTCCGTGGACGATTCCTTCAATGTCGATAGCTTACGCTTTTTTGTGGGTTCGTATCAAGACCAACAAGACTGTCCACGAATTGTTTAGATTTTCCAATGTTCGCTCCAGAACTGCTCAAGGAAACCGGAAATGGTGATAACTATCCACGTGGCTCACCACAAGGCGATATATACAGTCTAGGCATGATACTATACTGGCTAATGTACAGAGAAGATCCGTTCGCTAAAACTGGTCTTCGTGGAAAAGGTGAGTGTTCAGGTGTCTGTAATGGAGTGCCAAGGTTTTGACCACTCAAGTGGTATTGTACTCAGAAACAAATATGGGTTCAAAGGATTTCGCGGCTGAATGTTAAATCAATTTAGCGTGCATTCCCTTTTGATCTGAATACACTAAAACAGGAATCAAAATAGTAAGGCCCGCAAATTTGAAAACGAGATTTTAATGAGTTGCGTAGGAAGTGACGAAAAGTGGAAAGTTTTCAGCGTTGGTTGCTGAAATTCTCAAGCGTCGACTTAAGCCTGAGGGAGACGATTACGATGGCTCACCTGACCAAAAAGTAAGTGCACGATTTTTGTTTCTTGTTGCATATGCTTAGATTTTGACTGCGGATTCATAGCGATTTAAGTTTTTACATCTATTTTTTTTCCGCTCTATTTTTAGAAATCACAGCTCCGCTTCATGCTTAATTTGTACAGGCAGGGGAGGGAATGTTCTCACGTGGGCAGTATCCTTGACACCTCGCCGTACGGTAATGTGTCTCCAATGTAGGCCAGAACAATCGAATTGGGACACCACACGCGAATACTGTCTCGCTGCTTATGTCGTGCGGATTTGACATACGCGAGGAACGTGCTGCCTGTGGTGTGCGCCGCTTTTGGTTTGAGTGTTCCGATCCACACCAACCTATATTTTGCGCCGCATTTTCTGATATTGTGTCTCAGAAGCCAGGGAGTGTTTGTAAGAGGTATATGACGCGTGCTACCTACCGTCAGCAGATACGAATGCGGAGAGCGAGAGATCCAAATGTGCCAACACCGCTCGGTACAAAGACACAGCGAAAGAGATTGCTGGCTGCTTTTCGATTCCCTAGCAGAACAATGAAAACGGTTACGAAAACCACGAGGATAATTGCATTTGTGTCGGTGTAAAAACGTAAGCGTGAATGCTGACGGGGTCTTTTTAAGACTACGGAAATATTGGGGGAGGTAGTTTTTCGTTATAGAATCCTACCAGCGGTGAAGCACCAACGAATCCTATTCCCAACGCTAGGCGCAAATTTTCGATGCGTCAGGATTCCGACGGAGATAACCCTTGTAGAGCTACCAGCCGTTCTCACTTTTTAAAGACACCGTAAGGGAGTAATTTTGGCTTACGGTAGAACAGACGTAGTGTGGACGAGTTCAAGTGACCGCCATTGAACAAACTCGCCAATTTGACGCCTTGGCATGGTGCCAAGAGAAGATGTTTCCATTATAAAGTTGTTCATTCCTTTTACCTTCTCCTTTGTTCTTTCTTATATTGTTTCTAGATGTACTTACATGAATGTTAATGTAATTGGGAATGGCCACTCCACTGCGCTGGGAGTGAGGTGCTACAACTAAAGTTGGCCCGCGGCCGTCTCCTACAGCGGACAACTCGGAACGCCAGTGCGATGATGCGAATGAGGCGCGAATACACACCGCAGCGATGCACTTTTGAGTTCGGGTTTTTTTACCGATTATCGCTTCTAACCTTCTGCGTTCGTTACGAAATGCTCATTTCTTTGTATGTTTCTCTTGTTTCGGACCCCCTTCCGGTTCCTTTAACTTCTGCGGCTCTAAAGTAGCTCAATCTCTCAATATTCAGGCACTCGCTCGTCTAATGAAGGAATGCTACACTACAGCTGCCGAATCGAGACCCAGTCTTAGAAACGTCCTAACAGCTGTGAACAAAGCATTTTCCACTTCGTATGTTCTGTAAACACGACGCTTTTATAAAGAACAAAGTGAATGTTTAGGAAGGGAAACCTGGTAGATCAAATGATCCGTATGAACGAAAAATACGCACAAAATCTCGAGCAGATTGTTGCCGAAAGAAATGCGATGCTTCAGGAAGCTCAGGAGCAGACGAACCGGCTTTTGAATGAGATGCTGCCAGCGTGAGTTTTCAAAGATTGATTACTATAATAGAAACGAGAGCACCAGACCACTCCAATATGAAGGAGAACTCAGTCATTTTGCTCGGCACGAAGCGGTCGTGAGGGCAGCAGAAGCTAGAATTTGGTTGTCCAAAAAGGAGGAAAAAGTCGGCTGCAAAGGAAAGACAGGGGCCAGAGGAAGAGTGTATGACACCGTCTCCGATAAAAACAAGCCACACGCACTCAATAAAAACTTACAGTCCATTTCACAGTGCTGAATAGGGCGTGATCTACGGACTTGTGAGAGTGTAAGGCGTGGTCAGAGTTTGATACACTCTCGTCCAGGATCAAGCCGCCGTTGAGAAATCCTTAACGGGGGTCGTTTTGGTCCACTAAAAGGGGGAGGCTCGTAAACGCGTAAACGTTGAGGTAGGCAATGGTCAGCGAAATTTCTCAGGTTGAGGGTCTAAAGTGTGAGGGTGAAATGATAAAACTGATTAATTAGGTTCGAACCCGAAACTAACTTAACATCATGCAATCATCATGCATGGCGCGGTCCGCAACAAAACCGATCAACGCCAATAGCCCTTTCGTTGGTCCGCTGACACCGAAATGACGTACAGAGACTTCTCAAAATTCATCGATTAGCCGTGGAAGGCGATATTTATCAACGCGTACCACCGTGGATGGACACTCAAAAAACAAAGGGATCAAAAAGAAAAATTAGCTGTTTCATCTCTTACTACGATCGCAAGTACTTAATGTGGTGTTAGCGGCTACTATGCGAACCGGAAAAATTGTATTCATTGAGAATGCGGATGAAATCCTCATGCATGGCGCATCCCACAGAGAAACTGACCGACGCTTCTCGCTCTCCCACTAGTTCTTCGAGAGCGAAGGATGCATACCAGAGAAATTTGAGTAACAATGAATCAATTTTGGAGAATCTTGGGGAGACTCGCAAATTCGACGAGAAAAATTTTTCCTCAACTGGCTTTCCCAAATTTTTCTTGCGTCATTTCGAATATATGGCATAGCTCAGGTAGTCGTTCGGAAGCGACAACCTAGCAGACTCCGCCTCACCAAAACGCCCTCATATGGTTACGTTTGAAGGAAGTTATGGCCAGTTGAATGGAACATTTAGAAATTTTCCTCATCTAGTCCTCATCTGGTTTCCGTCAAAATAACTTCCTCCTTTTTGAAGATGTGGCATAGCTCAGGTGGTCATTCAAAATCGACCATCTAGCAGACCCCACCTCACCAAATGCACTCATATGGTTAATCTGAATGTGTGTAAGACAATGTGAGACTTCCAAAATTTGTTCCAAAAGACTCAAAACAGCTTTCACAGAAACTGGTTGCAAAAATGTTTGCAAAAGATATTTGAGCCTTATAGGCAAGCTTTCGGCCCCTAGCGCCTTTATCAAGCTTGAAAATGTACAAATTAGATGTTATTTATAGACTCTGTCTGGCCTCCTTGTTCCTTTCCTCAATGCAAAAGTTAAAATAAACGGAGGAGGCAAGGAGCTCTGCTGGTACAAGAAACCAGCGTCAAAAAACATTATTATGCATGCCAGGAGTTGTCCCCCTGCCTACACGAAGGCCAATGTGGTCCACAATCTTATTTTGACCAAGGACAAAGTTTGCGGTCAAAACTCAAATGGAGCAGATTTGATGGTGGAACGAATACTCAGCGAAAATGGATACACACGCACAAATGTAGGAACATGGAGACCGTACTGCAGCGCGGACGGCATCCCCATGATAATGCCGTATGTCAACGAAAATACGGCTTGGAAAGTCAACAGTGTGGTTAGAAAGTCTTCGCTCCCTATAAAGCTTATGTTCAAGCCACTTCCAAATCTAAAACGGTTGCTCACATACTCTAGACCCTATGAGGAAAAATGCGGGAGGGACGGTTGCAGCTACTGCACTGACGATAAAATTTGTCAAGTCCGGGGGTCGGTGTACTTAATAATAAGTCGGCGTTGCGGGCAAAAGTACGTAGGAGAAACAAAAAGGCCCCTTTTTAAGCGACTGGACGAACATCGTAGGGCCTTGCAAAACCCAACATCATATCCAAGTAACAGTTTCTCCAAGCATAGGACTCAAAAGCATGCCCGAGAAGCACTCCGCACCCTTATCGTTAAAGTACTGCACCGCACCATAGAAAATACTCTGGAAAGAAAAATCCTCGAGACACTAGAAATAAGACGGTTATCCCCAGAAATAATAGCAGAGATGAGCTACGTGACTCTCTTGAGCTAATCACATGACTACAGTGTTATGCACTGTGGAATGAGTGTGATATCAAATATTATCACAGTCATAGCACATCTGCGCTATTTAAGGGTTAAGTCAGGGTGGGTCAACCATTTCTGCTCCAGTACCAGGGACCCACATTGGCGGTAAGTACAGTGGTCCTGTGGCAGCAGTAAGTTCTTAAAGTACAAATACGCCTGTAGACTCTCAAACAGAGTCTATAAATAACATCTAATTTGTACATTTTCAGGCTTGATAAAGGCGCTGGGCGCCGAAAGCTTGCCTGTAAGGCTCAAATATCTTTTGCAAACATTTTTGCAACCGGTTTCTGTGAAAGCTGTTTTGAGTCTTTTGGAATAAATCTCGGAAGTCTCACATTGTTTTACGCACATTCAGATCACATGAGGCTTCGGGACAAGACAATGCTTAAGTCATATGGTTAAGTTTGAAGGAAGTTATGGCCATTTGAACAGAACAGTTTGAAATTTTCCTCGTCTAATCCTCATCTGAAAACCCATATCGAGAACTAAGCAACCATTAGGGAAAGCAAGCGGCCAATAGATAGGTCTGAGGGTGTTATTTGGGAAACAATTAACAGCTGTTTGAAAGATGGGCTTTAGGTAAAGTTTAAAGTATTTCAAAAATGTTGGAATTTAGTATGGAGAAGATAACGCGCTCCATCGTGATCGCAGCGTCGCAGCCGCACTAGCGAACAGATGGGGCGCTGTGGAGTGTATTACATGACTCCTATTGAACTTTTATTTTAACCTCTAACTTTTCCATTCTTATTTTTTCGTCCTTTATCTCTGCCCCATGACTTGCATGACTATTAAGCCTTCTCTTTTGTCATCACAGAACGAGCACATTACCAGTGGTGGGCACCGCTTTTGTTTCAGGATACAAATATTGGAAATGTTGGGTTCTTATCTCACAAGGGAGGTCTTTCAGGTCATGACGCGCTTTCGGAAAACGGTTTTTCCCATTATATGGGGGTATCTACATGAAACATATAACTGACTTCCATTTTTGCTGCGCGGCCCTACAAATGCCAAAGAAGTAGTGGAGAAAATTTTTTTTGAAAAGGGTATTTCAACCGAATTATAGTAACTTGACCATGAGCAGAACCAATGGTGTTCTTCTATTTCACTTCCAAAACAAAGTCAAATACGGGAAAAAATGAAATCTTATCTCCACCATGTACTAAAAGTGCGTAGCAGTCTCATAAGAGGTCCCCGTCCTTTGGAAGCCATGGCGACTGGATAGCCTACTGGATACGGCGATGTACTCTCAATTGGCTGGGTTGGCGGTGGCATTACCGAAGCTTTGCATCTTTTTTGCATTCACTTTTTCGTCCTAAAATATGTCTGTTCATGCCAAATGATTACGATTTTCGTTGACAGCATGCAAAAATGACTCTTTTTACGAATTGTCAATGAATTTGGTGATGTGACCTTATTGGACACGAAAGGGCCCGTAGCTCTCGATATTTGCGATTTCGCACAAAATGAGTGCCATATTCGTGTTCAGGGGGTCAAACTACCCCTAGGGACCCATTTCTAGCAAATTCCAAATTTTGACCGTAACTCCGAAAAAGATGTTTGGTCATGGGTACATGGTGCCCTTTCTACTTGTAGAAGTGAATAATTAACAAATGCGATGGAAATCGATGGAATATGCACAGCATGGATGCCTATCACTATAATTTCAGCTATCAAGCACCAAGCAAGAGAAAAAGAGAGAATTTCCTAACAAGTGATATCGTCGTCTCCTTCATTGAATATGCTGTCGATGGTATACCAATGCCCAGCTCAAATTTTCGAATTTGGGTCAAAATCTCGATTGGGCTGGAAACTCATCCCTAGGGGTAGTTCGACCTCCTGAACACGAATATTAAATCCGTTTCGCGCGAAAATGCCTCGTTCGTGCGCTATGAGCGCTGGAAGGCTAAAAAATTGGACTGTCAAACTAGCGTAAAACTGGCTATAGAGGGCAGTTCGGAGTTCTAAATGTGATTACGCACTTAGTCATCATATTTGAATGTTTGCGAGCCCAGAAACTGAAAATCTAAATTTTGCAAAAATTTGTTCTCAGTGGGGATCGAACCATCAACCCCGTTTTTGGCATTCGTAGGGCCGCGCAGCAAAAATGGACATCACTTATATGATTCTTGTACGTACCCCCATACATGCACAAAACAGCTTTCAAAAAGCGCGTCATAAGTTGGAAGACCTTCCTCGTCAGACGATTTTATTAGGGGCATGACTAGTTAGTTAGTAAATTTAGTTTAGTTTAGTTTAGTTTAGTTAGTAAGTTTTGTTAGGTTCTTATTTCTCTCCTTTGTCAGAAGTGGTTTGGCGTCAGTTTTTTTTTTACCATGGGCTCTTAATTTTCCTAGTAGATCGCGCTGGATTGGTAGAAACCACAGAAGAAGCGGAAACTGAAGAAAGGGGGGGGGTCGTATTGAGACCCCGTTTTTAAGGGGGGGGTCGTATTTTTTGAAAATTTTCCCAAACTGGGCGCTTGACCCTGCTTAAAACTGACTAACTGGGTCCGAATCCGGAACTATTTGAACTTAATCATCATGGAAACCTCATGCATGGCACAATCCACACGGAGCCGACAATGCCAATAAGCCTTTAGTTGGTTTGCTGGCACCAAAACCACGTAAGACACCTCCCAAATTCACCGATTAATCGTGAGAAGCGTTATCTATCTACAGTTACCACCATGGATGGGTACCCTAGCCAAGGGATGAAAACGAAAAATTAGCTGATAAGGACTACTTCCATAACTACGATTGCAAGTAGGTGATCTGGCGGTAGTGAGCCACTATGCGGACCGGATAAGCGTTCGTGTTCACTGAGAATGGAAAAGAAGTCCTCATGCATGGCGCATCGCTCAACGAGGCCAGCCGAGGCCAACTACCCTCTAATCGATCCTTTGATTTACCATTGTTTTACCAAAGATTTACGGAAAGACCTCGCAACTTCGACGGGAAAAAATTTTCCTCGACTGGCTTCCCTCAGCAAGTTCTTTCTTTCTAAAGGTATTGTATGGTTCAAGTGATCATTTGAAAGCGGCAGCCTCGCAGACCCAGGATTACAAGACCATACTCATATGGTTAAGGTTGAAGGAAATTATGACTATTCGAAATGAAACACTTCGAAATTTTTCAAAACTTTTTCAACTGGATGCCTATATCGAGAACTACGCAACCATTAGGGATACCAAGCGGTTAATAGATTGGTCTGAGGAAGTTATTGAGAAAACAGTCCACCGTGCTTCAGAAGGTGAAGTCTAAGTAGGGTTTCAAGTATTCAAAAAATGTCCAAATCTAGGATGGGGCAGATACCGCGCTCCATCTCATCTTAAATGTTGCGCACATTACCAATGGTCGGCGTGCTTTCCTTTCGGGATTGAGTGTTGAACTGTTATGTTCTTATTTCGGACTTCTTTGGAATATAAGCACTGGGTTTTGCTAGATTCCGATTTCTCTCTTTTTGTCGAGACTTTGGCCTCAGTGTTCTTTGACCATAGGCTCTCAATTTCCTTGATGCATCGGCTCGCATTGGCTGGGTAGAAACCACAGAAGTAGTGGAACCTAAAGAAGGGGATGGTCGTACGGGCCTCTTTTTTTTGGGAGGGGGTTCGTATTTTTTGAAAACTTTCCTCTACACCGAGCTTGACCCTGGTCGGACGCGCCATCTCGTCGGACGTCCTACCCTGTTTGAGGTCACAATGAGGAGCCCTATCTCAGCCGGGTTTCTGCTCCTTCGCGTGAAACACTGCATGCATCCCTTGGCGAGCAAATATTTTTCTGTGTTACTGAACTCTTCGCAAGGTTGACGGAATACCTCTTTAGCCAATGTATCGACGGGATCGCCATTTTTAGAGCCTGAAAGCATCTAGGCGATTCATAACTACGCGGTCAAAGTTCCTATCGAACATACTGGAATTCGAGGCCGGCTAGATCGTCACAATCTATAGATAGGCAACCTACTGCAGTCAACTAGTTCCTGACTCATCGCCGAAGCCGCGATTCGGGCGGGCAGTACACAACTTCACTGTTGGAATGCCATCCTTATCATATGACAAATCTTCCAGTGTTAACATGGGCATTCTTCTCTTCGGTTCGTTTCTGAGTGATTGAAGTGAATTCAAAATGCCGGATTTCTGCGAAAACAGTTGAGCTTCTCGTGCTGAAACCTCAACCCTCTTTAATGAATTTGTGTTTCGACTTACAAAGCAGGCGATCTGAGCACATTAATGTGACACGGGAAAAAGCTCTCAACGATCAGCTCCCTCTCCTTAACATCCGAGTGAGATTTTGAGTGGCTCGCATCCAACAACTTGGTACAGAAAACACAGCAACAAAAATATCATTATGTACGAATTTATGTGAGACTTGCTAAATTTGTTCTAAATGACCCAAAATGTATTCTATAAAATCTGTTGCAGAAAGTGTTCGCGAAAGGATTTTGAGCCTCACAGGCAAGCTTTAGTCCAACGTCTCCATCAAGTCTGAAATGGTACAAATTAGATCCTATTGAAAGATTCTATTAGAGAGCCGCTCAGGTGTGTTTGTACATTACCGGCTTGCTGTTGCCATGGGATCACTGTTCTCTCAATAAGATCAAGGTGCTAGACGCCGAAAGCTTACCTATTAGGCTCATAATCCTTTTGCAATCACTTCTTGCAGCGGATTTTGTGGAAGCTTTTTTGTGAACGTTTTTTTGAGACTTTTGGAATAAATTTTGCAAATTTCACATTGTTTCATACGCATTAAGATCACCATGAGGCTTTAGAACAAAACAATGCTCAAAAATATCATTGTGCGTATATAATCAGCCCATCCCTCCAACCGAAGCGAGCTGTTGTAAAAAAGCATGTGCCAAACGGCCGAGAAAGTATGCACTGGAGAAGATAGCGTAAAGAATCGCTGAAGCTGGCACCGAAATAGCAGTGAAATTGGCACCGAAATAGCAGTGCAAGGGCTACGTGACTGCTCGCTATTCACTTAGATCCAGGCAGCGTGGTACAGTTACGAGAGCCGCTAGTAACTCACTCGAAAGAAAAATTCCATTCGTGAGCTATCCATTTTCGATGAAGTAAGCACATTGAAAAGGTGTGTGAGGAGATAAGGTGTTGAAAGTGTGATTAGATGTGGCACATTCCAGTTCAAAGCATCGTTTTGTGCACAATGGACTCTACTATCAATCGTGTATGATCACCAGCTGTGTGCATGTTCGACGAGTAGGAGAGGTGACCGCACCATTCAGATGTTGACTACGAAATTACTTGAAACTGCTGCAAAAATAAATACATCGGCTAAACGCAAGGCCCCTGCTCGTGAGAATAGAAGAGCACATGGATGGTCCCAGAATCCAGTTGACTGCGATAGGTTCCCATCCCATATTTGTGTGATGGTTTAGCTGGACTCAAATTTCAACAGGTTTGATGAGGTGGCTGATCAGTTACTTATGAATGGCCTTGATCCTTTAGGCTATGAAGAAGGCGATCCCGCAGAAAGTCAACCAATAAAGGTATATAAAGCCCATAATAATAACCTCAGCCGATAAATCTATTGCGAAGAGTTCAATTACACAAAAAATCGACATGAAGCAATGCCGAGGTTTGTGGACAAAGCTTAGATTTCTCTTCACGATACCTTGAATGGAGTAAGGTCCCATTCTAAGGGTATTGCTGCTTCACTTAGCTTAAATAAAAAAGGAGAAAAAATTAAATATGTTGTATTTCTCCTTGAAGCCGTAACCAAGATGTTAATTTACTTTATTCGGCTGACGTTTCGGCCTTGTCGCCTTCGTCAGAGCCTGGAAAGTCAAAGATAAATGCGATCTATTCCCCCAAACACCATTTCAAGCTTACAAAACAGTTCTACCAAGACCAGTAGAGTTAGGAAAAGAGTCGCAAACCACAACTATAGTGAGACTAACCTTTGAGCACAACCGGCTGTCGCTGAGACCACCGCTATTCTGACTTAGTGGGTGGCTTCCGATGACCCGACCCTCCGGCATGAAGTTGCATGGGCCAGAGTTCGAAATTATGTCAAAGTAGAACCATAGGCCATCACGAGGTCCCAGTAGTGGATGAATTCTATGTTCTCAGATCTGTTGCACAAGTTCTCAAAGAAGGCGGCACGATACCTCCACGAAGTTACGACGCAGCCACGGTATGTTTTGTGCAACTCTGTGATTTTCCTGCATTGGTCAGGAAGAGCAGATCTGACGAGGTAGGATTCATCGGAACTGCTTACCTACGTACCGCAGTAAGGAAATGTATATTTTAGGTTATCAGTTTTCTCAACGACATTTTCGATCGTTTCGACACAATCATTAAGAAGCATGACGCGTATAAGGTTTCCAATCTATGCCTTTCTTCGATAAAATCCAAGAATTCCGTGGTATATTAAGGTTGAAACTACGGGTGAAACTTACATGGTGGCATCGGGCGTGCCAAATGAAAATGATGGTCGTCACATTATCGAAATAGCGGAATGCAGCTTGGATATCAGAGAGGTGAGGCGTTGAGTGAAATCAACCACCGTAAACTGCAATAATCGTTAAGTTTCGTACTAATGAGCACCAAATTATTATTGCCACTATGGAGAGTATCGCTTATTCCGGCTCTCTACTCTGATCAAGGAAAGGTTCCCAAAGTTCGGACTCTAATCATGCGTGAAAAACGGATACGGGGCATTCCGAATTCTCTGCTGTGCGTCTGCACCCACTCGGCTAGAATGCGGACGGATGCACAGCAGTCTGGTATTCTTAGCGATTCTCTGTGAGCATGAAGGAATGATCCACTGAAATTCGATTTTTTCCTATTTATACCTTTATTACGAACCACATGCAGAGTTCGTCCAGAAAATCAAGGGCTAGCAGAGTATCATCTCCTTGAAGTGTTGACTACGCGAGTAACATGAGAACGGCCGGGAGGGAGGTGGAGCAGGATGGTGGCAGTGCTGAACTATTTGTCGATTTTTTATACATCGTGTACGAAGCAGAAGATGGACGGCGTTCTGCGGGGTTGCGTCGGTAGGGTCCAAGTGGTCACTGGGCCATCCAATTACCACATACGACAAGTTCGTCGGTGGTCCCGTTGCGAACTGACTCAGTTCACAACGTGAGCTGCGGAGAACTTGCCACGCGCGGTAAGGGACTTTGCGGGACGTGATATCTACTTGAACCCTGATGAGTAACCTCGTTTTGCCACACAGCCCTCGCTATCCCGCCCACATTACTTGCGTCGACGGAACTTTGGAGTGTCGTGTCTCCGTCAGGTTTTCTTTTTTGTGTGGAACCTTGCATGCGGCCTGTAGTGAATAATTACAATATAGTATGTATAGACCCTGTTCTAATGTTCTACTCTCCGAATACGTTTTTGTCCTTCTAGGAATAGCTATACCATATTTGAGCACGGTTCTCCCTCTATACAAATATATAGACGTCTTCATCCTGAAATAATAAATTTTGATTTTCTGAAGCCCTTGTAACAAAATGGGCGAGTTTACCATTATGTATACTTCAATGAATTCTCGGTCAATTAAATTCGGTATGAGCCGAGATAAACGCTTTTGAGGTTTGAGGTTGGAATTAAGGGGAAGAACCGCAAGAAATCTTTAAACGGCTCGATATTTATTGGCACGACACGATGCTCAAGGACAGATTGATAGTGCAAACATAGAGTCGTACTCGTTTCACTCATCAATAGAGGGAACAGAAGAAAATTAGGAGAGGCTTCTTTATATCACAGAAGAGATGGTCCTCAGCAGCGGTAGTCGCTCAAATGATTATAGCATGCCTCGGAGCATGAGTGAAAGTAACAGTACGAAAGCGTGGGAAGGAAGAAGTCGAGTATCTTTGAAAGCGATGAAGATATTCAAAACCCAGGGTACAGCACGTAGGGTGAGTGCAAGTTCGACGCCTCACTGACATATACACAGACCCCACTCGCTGGCTTGGCTCTGCTTGTAAGGCAACATGAATGCAGATTCCTGCTGGCATGAACTCTGCAGCACTTTGAGAAATTATATGTGGGAGCGCGCACCTCGGAAAGAAGCTATATGTGGAGCACTTCTTTGAAATAGCCAAAAATATAGAGTGGAAATATTCCTCTTCGTGTCCGGAGCCATTGATCTTCACCGGCCTGCGCCATCGATAAACGGTGTTAGTCACAACGGCATAATGAAAATGCCAAAGTTCAAGTGCCGTGTGAATATTTTTTAAGCCTGAGCCATGGAGGATGAGTTGCGAGTGAACCACTTAACCTCTTGGAGAGGGCAAGCAAGACGCGTTTTTTGCAAACATTGAATCAAATTCAAAACGTAAAGGAGCTGTGAAAATGATACCACTCTTCTAGGAATCCTATACTTACGTAGTCGCTCATTGTCCGGACTTCAAGGTGCGTGTACGCATCGGCTTTCACTGTGGACCGATCGCTGCCGGCGTAATAGGAATACGGTCACCGAGATATTGTTTGTTTGGAGACACGGTAGGAATACACTCAAGCTTGCGAGTTGTGGCTTGCCGATGTTACACGATTTCAGGTTAACTTCGCGTCACGTATGCAATCTAACTGTCCACCGAATCAGATTCAAACTAGTGAAGTGACCGCATTGAAGCTGATGAATACCAATGAATATTCGTTGGTAAAGCGAGGGATTGTTCAAGTTAAAGGCAAAGGTACTGTTAGAGCTGTTTGAGCTTGCCCACATGTTTTGCTCGCTAGACCACATGAGTGAATCGAAGCACTTCGTACTACAACAAAGTTGTGTGAGTGCATGATCGACTGACTTCACCACATCAAATACAATAATTACGCTGCACTCATATGTTATGATTGCGACCTTTTGATATGGCATATCATGACTCGATTGAAAATGAGTTTGTACTTCGAATCTATCGTCTTATTGAAGGCTGCCTCCCGACATTCGAAAGATTTGGCAGGCCCAGGCGTCTGAATCGTCGAGGCGATCCAAATGCCTTTCAGATTACTGAATGAACAGTCGTAATGCGCCCCTTCCGTATAAGCATATTGAAAAGCACTGGAATAGAAATCTGGTATAGATAACACTTCTCTGGCAATTAATCCTAACGCCGTCCACCTTTACTCGTCACTTTGTTCTTCCTACATCACAGCCGATCTAGCTGGTGGTATACATTGAAGTGCATCGATGCAAGCCCTGCAGCCACAGTTCATCACGATGCAAAAGCAATGTGCAAAGCCGTCCCGATTGATTTCGTTGTGCTTGGACACGTGAGCAGCTAACGTGAATGTGGACACTTGTCGGTCTCCACTCGATCAGTTTCGGGTTTCAAACTGGACCGATGGAAGCGTATGAGTAGATGGAAAAAAGTTTGTGAAAACATGCAAGGCAAAGTCAGTGCCTTGTTACACATTAGCTTTTCTGAGCTCGAACGATCGTCACAGACAATGGTGTTTATTTACGAATATGCACTTTATTCTCGTTCCCCCCCCCCCCCCCTCCCAAAACCTTTAATGATATGCTCACTTTCCCTGCCATCGTTCTCACAGAATAGAGATCTATTTTTCTCCTAGCTTCATCAACTTTATATATTTTTCCTTTTTCTTCCTCCTTCTTCATTATTCTTCTTGCCCTCCACTGTCTGTACTTGAGGCATCCTCTGTGTAACCTTTAGTTCGGTGAGGTGGCTCTTGACCACGTCCCTCCACCTGTTCTTGGTGTCTCCATATAGTCTCATTCCTTGGTCTTCTTCGAACTCTAGTGCTTCCTTTGTAGGATGATCTGCTGGTTTTCCCAGCACGCGTCTGTGCCATCACAGCCGCTACTCCCTAAACTCCAGCTGAACAGAAGATAGACATCTGCACGGCTGTTCTCATGTCCTCCTTCGTGACCTCATCCAGTCGCGTCCAGCCGCATGCCCATATGAACATCAACATCTCCGATATGTGCTTTTCATATGTCTCGGTTATAACCCAATCCCGTACGGATCCCTTATATGTATCATTCAAGCTCTCATCACTGCTCAACTCCATACCCTTAAGCGTCCTGAAGCACGGTCGATCGCACAGAATCCCAGTGGACTCCCTCAATTTTATCCATGTCGCGTTTATTGGAGCCTTCACTGCCTGGTATACCGAACTTTGAAATGCTAGATTATCTCAGGGAGAAGATCAACCTGCTCGATGGTCTCTCTATGATCGCTTTTGGTTGATGGGCACTCTTCGAAGCCATAAACGTTTTTTACGTGCAATCTGGTCTACTCTCTGCTCGCTATTTCCGCACTTTTGTGTGGAAATTTAAAGTTCTTTCGCTACCAGGATGTTCCCTCTGCGGACAGGATGTTATTCAGTGGTCCGATCGTGAGATCTTTGTCCTTGACATCCAGAGTGAGAAGGAAGAGGAAGGGTTCAAGGCCGATACTCAGTGTGCCCCTATCGTGATGTCTGCTGGTTCTACCAAAAGTCTTGTGGGATTATTCCGAGAACATCAATAACTCTTGTTTACTTTAAGACAGATCTAGGCGGTTCAGGAATATGGCAATACGTTCTCTAAGCTTTCTAGCTAAGTGTATATCGACTCACCAGGTCCCCTGGAGAGAGCTACCATGCCCGTAGTCGATACTCACCGAACACCTCACCATCGCTGTTATAGAGCAGCGCATGAGAAGGTCCGCATCCTCCTCCATGACGACGCCCGCTCCCACGTCGCGAAGAGTGAGCTACAGGAGTTCGGCTGGGATGTGCTGCCCCACCCGCCATACTCTCAAGGCATTGCCCCTTAATTATACCTTTCCCATCCTCTGAGATTCTTCTTGACCGAGAGAAAATTCGTTGTTTATGACTTACTTGCGAAGGCGATCGCTATTCTCTTCGACTCTCAGAACCCAGAGTTTTGGGAGGAGGAAATAAAACGTCCACCTAAGAGGTGACAGAGTGTTGTCGACAACAATGGTGAATACGTTGTCGCCTATTTGTCCTTTTTTGGCAGAAATAATAAGAAAAATAATGATCGAAAAAAATCTTAAAGTCTTTTGGTACTACCTAATACTTTGATTGACAATCCATGCGGAGTGCGTGAGACTACTCTACCTCCGTCTTATATACTCCTAATGGGGTGGATCAGATATTTTGGTACATGGAGTTCTCGCAACGAATTCCAGAGCAGTGGCCCAGAGAAACAGTCGAAGGCCTTCTCGAGGTCTAGGAAAGCTGGAGCGCTGTCGTTAAATTTCTTGATATTTCTCCATCACGTCCCAGGCAAGAAAAATGGTGTAGTTGATGTACCTATTGAGCATGAACTCCAACTGCTTTCACGAGGTGCGGATGCGTTCCTTGCCTCGAATTGACCAGCTTTTCTTACACTTTCATTGTATGTGCTGTCAACTTGATCCCACTGTAGTTGAAGCATTTCATCAAATACCATTCTGTTCGAAGACAACGACGATGGTCCCGACGACTAGTTATCGACTTATTTGAAATCCTTCCTTTAGGTGTCAAGCAATCAAGTGAGATTCTCTATTCCGCACTCTTCTAGGGGTCCTAGCCTTCCATGCATCTTCGGTACTCTATTTCCATTCGTATACGGTAGGAGGGGATCAACCGTAGCCTTCCTCTTTGAGATTCCGGTACAAGGAATTTCTTCGTTTGGAAGCCCATCGAAGCACTCATGTCATCTCCAATCTAGCCTCAAGGTGATATTGCCGTTGTTTTTCACGGTCTTTACCACTCTTATGCTTTAATGCCGAGCTTCTTTGTCCCTTTAATCTCTTATCTCTCGTGTAAGGCATCCATTTCCTATTCTGACTTCAGCAACGACTGTGTGAGCCTCTGGCCACGTATATATTTAGTGGAACCATGGGCTCCAGTTCTTCTGCCAACAATTATATGCTTCCTTTTTCGCTGAACCTGTGCGTTTCAGAACCACGCTGCTTTGTCTCCTCATGAGTCACCTCATGTTTCACCATATGGCTCCTTAGCGCACCTTAAAATATTCCTAGCCTCCTTATTCCAGGTCTCTTGAACCCTGCTGTAAGATTCTGGGAGCCGTTCTCCATTACCGCTCTTTTACGCTCATTTCTCTCCACGATCTCCCGTTGATTGCTCCTTTCCAGCACGTCTGCTGAAGGCATAGGACATAAATGCTTGTGCTCTTCATCAGATCAGCTACCTCCCGCGACTTGCCTGTCAGAGATCCCACACTTAGAGTCCTAATTTTCACTAACTTTTTTGACCGAAGCTGTTCTCCCCTTGGTGGCCCTCGTAGACTGACTACAGAACCCGAGTGAGGGCTCTTCGCGACAATCCCAGGTGACGTCCTGATTTTATCACTGAAACTGTCAGCGACTTTAGCTATGATTTGTGTCTGGTCTCCTTCAGCCGCCCTGTCTACCTGGGCCTGACATCTGTGCAATTTTTAGCAAGGCATGGTTTGTGTCTCGGCAGGAATCGAGGTCCAGTAATTTCGCGTGTATGAACCCACACTCTCGTCCACTCATGTATCCCTACACATCCTAACCTCTTCATGGAATACAGTATTTGCATTTAGAAAGAGAAAGAGAGACGGAAAACATTCTCGAACTTATAACGTAATGAAAATGATTTGTAACAAAGATATCTGGACACCCCAACTGGTCCAATACTGAACATACAAGTTCAGCCTTGGACGGAGCCGTCAACTTGTTTGTCACAGAAGGGAGAAAACGCACGTAAACATCACGTGGCCTTTGAATAGGCACCAACGAGAACGGAAATTTTCTTTGAGGCCCCCGAAAGTAAGAGTGGTGCGAGAGGAGTGAGGGAAGCATGGAATGGGTAGGGAAGGAGGCCTGAAAAATTGGAAAGTATGATATGCAATTGAAAAAACAAGAATCTCTGGCTTTGGACGGATCTAGTAGTTGTTTTATAACTTAAGTGTGATGTTTACGAGTACGCTTCTCCAAACGAGTTCGTCAACAGCTTCATTAATTGAAACACATTTTGTGAAGATGCGTTGTACATGAATGCGTTTTGGAACCTATATTGATATAATTCAGGTGAAGTGAACTGCTACTGGCTGAATGAGCACATCCATGAAGCTCATCACCATGGACAATTACCAACGCCACCCACAACATCAGGAACATTCCGCACAAATTGACATGCTCCTAAAGAATGCGCTCAAGAAATGGAACTGTAAATATTAGAAAGATTGACCAAGCTCACAGTGATAAACTACTTTTTGTAATCGATCGTACATATAATAGTTCTTGAGCTCAGCTGTCGTTTCGCGCTCCAGCGCCCGACTTATACTGGCAATACGGACCAAAGTGGTCAGTTGCTTTTTTTTTGACAACATCACAGGATGAAACTTTTAGTGACGTGCGCCGAGCGAATTCGCGAATAAGGAACCTCTGTAGTGAAGCGAGAAGTGAGCGCATCACATTGCCCAGATCATCAAAGCCATCTCGGACCTACTCTCTTACCTAGAAATTATGAATTGATGACATATGGTAGGTGTTGTCTATCACTACAACTGGAATCTTAAGCGGATGTGCTTTTCTTGTGGTAAATGAGAAGCTGTAAGAGCAGAGTTGGAAAATTCTCCGAACTCCTAAAAGCGGCGAAAGTGACGGTGGGTCTCCATCCGAAAAACCTAAAAAATGTAAAACAGCGAGAGCACACTCATCCTGCGCAAAGTGAAAATGGTGCTGTGTTTGACTTGAATCGAAGATGATATCAACTAGAGTTTTTAAAAATGAGTGACCTAGTTCTTTATTGCTCAACTAATGCGCTTACACTCTATCTAATTGTCCTGGCGTTCCTTGATTGTTGTGTAGTGATTCCGAAAGCGCATGTAATTGTTGTTGACCTCCAAGAGCTTATCACTGTCAAAACCAAGGTAGAAATAAGGAGGAAGAGGAAATATGGAGGAGGGCAATTACGAAATGGAGCACGGAATTCAGAAGCAAATCGCTCAGATGGTGTCGTTGCAAGCAGAAGTAAACAGTGTAGGAGAGGACCAGTCGTGGCCCCCTTTTTTGGGCCTCTGCTACAATGAAACCCCTTTTAACACGCCCATCGAAGCACCCTTGTCACCTCCCATTCAGCTCTGGTAGCTCCCTCAAAATGACTCTGCCCTGCTTGGTCTTTACCAATCTTATGCTTTGCTTTATGGTGTCGTTGTCGGGCACTGGCTAGCCTAAAGCCAAACTTCTCTGTCTCTTTGCCCTCCTACTTCTCGTACAAAGCATCTATTTCCGTGTTCTCGTTTGGCAACGTTGCATTGTTGAGACTCTCGCCACGTTGACAGGCGGCAGAGTCTTCTGCGCTCCACGTCTTCTGCCAGCGTTTATATGCTGCTTCTTCCGCTTCACTACTCGCTGAACCTTTTTGTGCCAGAATCCTGCCGCTTTATCTCCCACATCGAGTTTCATTCACCCTGTGTACCCTTCGCTCACCGTAAGATGACATTAGCGGTCCCACCTCCTGAACCGGACCGCAGGGAAGGACCAGCCTTCATTACCCTCTTTTTCGTCAGCCCTCTCCACTATTGGTTCCTCCATCGTATTCTACGTTCTGCTGGTCATTACCTTGTATTTTTGGAAAGCTCTATGGCAATGTCCGTAAGGAGAGGTCTGTGCTGGATGGCCAATTTCCTACCAGGAGTACCCTGTTGTCATTTGCACTTTTAGAAACGGTCTTCTTATGAGCAGATGAACTATTTCCGTTTGCCACCCGCTGCTGTATGTTACCCTGTGAGTTTTCCTTACACGGAGAACGTACTAGGAGCAACCTCTCTCCCTCAGCTTTCCTTGTCCCAATGTCCCTGCCCCTGTGCACTCTTTTTAGCTGTTTCATGTCACTAAAGGCATGACCGTTCAGGTCGCCCGCCACGGTGAGTCATTTTTCAGGACCGTCTTTATGGCTTCATCGAGGCTTTGATGGAACTCGACTTTTCCAATGTCGGAGCAGCCAGCTTGATGTGTGTTCACGGTCGGTACCCTTCCTTCGTGTCTGTCCTTGCAGCCATGACTCGATTGTTGATCTTGTTACAGCAGAGACACAGCCCTTGGAAAACTCTGCTACGGCTATATCAACGCCGTTTCATTTGGTGTCTCCTCCGTTATAGAAGAATTTTGCACCATCTCCGATCTCTCTTGCCTAAGCCCCAGTTAAGCATCATCTTCTCTCAGCGATTCTGAAGAGTCGTAAAGTATTCTGAACGTGTTTGCTGTAACTGCCGGTGTCGTATATCTTTTCGAGGTTTTTAATGATTGCGTGTTTGGCTGCTCGAATGGCGTCCCTCCAAGAGCGTTCGAGGATTCGGCGGGATTTCGAGTTCCTAGTGTTGTCCAAGATTGCGTTTTGACAATTTATAGGTAGTCGTTTGAGCAGCTTCTTCACGAAGAGTAGTGTTAGTGCTCTTACTCTTTTTGCCTTTTGAAATGTACTTAACCTGCTTGAATAGAACAAGGGAGTTTTTACTGCGGGTTTCGTTTGCGTGTTCAATGTTGACAATTTCTAAGTGTGGTAGCGTTTCGTGCGGGTGCTCTGATTCGAGTCCATAAGTTGGTCCCGACCACGTGCTGATGGGACGGCGTAGAACTTCGTGGTCTTCCCACCAAATATGATCCAACAGCTGCGTTTTTGTTAGGCCGCGGGCCTCTGCGTCGGTTGGAATTTCGCCTGCTGTACGAAAGAATGGACTGGAGCTGATGCGAGTTTGAGAGTTTCCTATCCTATGTATTTCTTTCAAGCGGCTGTTTACTAACACTTTGGCGTTTGTGTTTTTTGGCGATGCGGATAACCATGAGAGTGCAATGGATCATATAGGAGTATATAGGAGTCTGAGGGGACTATATGGGAGTCTGAGGAAGTGTGGATGTCGGTGCATCTCTAGGATAAACTTCCCTTAAAGGCACATTCCGCGCTCGCGATGGGTTGAGTAACCAATTGACTCTCCATTGGTTGTCGGCGGTTGGAAGACGGTCTCTCTTCGCCCTATTGCCTGCAGTGGGGCGTGGAGAGACCGCCTTCAAACCGCCGGCAACCAGTGGAGAGTCAGTTGGTCACTCCACCCATCGCGAGCGCGGAATGTGCCTTTAAACGCATCCAATATGGAATGCCCCAAACGTACTGCCACAGTTAATGCGTTGTTCAAATCTACACTATTTTTATTTATTTTTATTTATTTGTATGCGCCAGAAGACGCGCCAGAGAACAGGAAAAAGAAAGATAATCCAAGCAACAAAAAAGTAAGGTTGGTCACGAAGACAACGCCCAATTTCTGTGCAAAAAAATAAAGTACATAGTCTCTAGTCGTTTAACCATTGGATCAGGGCAGAACTCAATAACCGAAAAAAAACATGAGGATACTGCTCAATGGGAAACAGGTCCTCCTTTCGAACCAGACGTAACCACGAGTAGGATCCAAGTCCTATACCTGCACCAGTCGGCAATGGTGCCCTTACGCCACCATAGGGGGTCATGGGAGTTTGTCTGAACTCCGAAACACGAGTATACCGACAGCCCTCGTGGAACAGACAGACCAGGTAAAAGCTGGATACTCAGACTCGTGGACGTCGGGAGCGAAGGGCATGTTCAGAAGGGGGATGAGGGTCCCATTACTCAGTAAATATACGCATCTCCCAGGAACACGCTACTTATATTGTAGTATAGGCTTAATTACATGTGCCGAACAACAAAAGTGAAAGAAAAACAAGGCGGCTAGAGGCGAGGGTCTTCATGACCAGACCAGTGCAATGAACATGCCAATAACTGTTAGCAACGACCAATTGGAAAGCGTGATATCGTTAGTACAACTTTGAAGTAATAGAAAAATAATAAGAAAAGAAAAGAAAACCCAGACGCTGACCGCGGATATTTCTAAGAAACCATTTTCAGAGAAAGCTAGAGCTCAGACATAAACCAACATAAATCAGCTTGATCAACTCGCATGCATAACACCATATAACCCTGAATAAGGAAGGGAAATAGAAGCTGGAAGGTTCCATGAGAGGAAGTGTAGTCGGTTGCTGATGACAGGCCGTCCATGGCGCAAGCGTTACAAGTGATAATCCGCAGCATGCACGAATACGAATACGGACCATATTGAGCTGTGGAAGGAAAGACCGAAACATGCATGTTATCTAGTTTCATGAAGCCGTTCTGCTGTAATTAAGTAGCCAATCAATTGATAATTGGTAACTTCTATAAAAAAAGAACGTAAGGAACCAAATCCTCTGCGGCAGAACATTGCATTTAGACTTTACATTCCTGTTCAACAGCGACTATCTATAACGGACTGAAGAAGACACCAACGAGCTGTTGAAAATCAACGTTGGGGACTCAATAATCTGTAATATTAAGAACAGATAGAAGATCAATCCGCTTCAACCTTTCCCTGAACAGGGATACACTGGATGCATTCAATATATCCGATGGTAGCATATTAAGCCATCTAGCTCCCCGGAAAAATAGGGAGTTATAAACCATACGGTGTTGCCTTCCAGTCACATAGGTGTTGTCAATGCCCAGAAAACTAGTACGCCCCCTGCAAGGCTTGAAAATCCAATATTTAGAGGCTTTCAATTTGGTCTCGTTTTTTAATACTTTGAAACAAAAGATGACATCATGAAATACTCTTCGATACAGCAAGCTTTTGAGATTGAAAAGTCCCAGTCTTTGGCGATAACATGGAGTTGGGCCTCGTCCGTTGGAGTTTGGAGAAATCTTACGATGTAGCACTTTGGTGAAAACTTGTTGAACTTTTTCTATTTTGGCCTGATATCTTTTGGTAAACGGACTCCAAATCTGTGACGCATACTCCAGTATTGGAATCACATACGCCTTGTATAATCTGAGATAAATAGAAACCTCATTAGAGCGAACGTTTCTAAAGATGACGAAAAGAGCTGCAAACGCCCTTTTCACCACCGCCTCGATGTGAATGTCGAATTTCAAATCATTCTTGAAAAGAATTCCTAGATCTCTTATCTCCTCGAAAGATCGAAGAACGTAGCCGTTGAATTTGTATTCCATATTTAAGGCATTTCCGATGTGGAGTAGTGATGTTTTGGCTAAATTCACAGGTATTTCGTTAGCTGTAGCCCAGTCCACCATACGCGAGATAGACAGGGTAAGAGCTGAGCGTACCTCGTCACGGTTATCGTAATCATAAGTCCCATAAATTTTGATATCGTCAGCGTACATTTGTATTTTAATTGAGGGGTGCGTTTTCAGCCTAAAGGGTAAATCATACGTGTAAGCTAAGAATAGAATGGGTGACAATACACCTCCTTGAGGCACACCACTCGGACAAGCATAGCACTTAGAGAACGAATTTTCAACTTTGACGCATATCTCTCGGTCACTCAAATACGATTGAATCCATGCCAGTAAACTTGAGTCGATGCCAAGTTCGACAAGTTTTGTGAGCAGTTTTCGATGATTGACTTTGTCAAAAGCCTTGGAGAAATCGAAATAGATGACGTCTACAAAGTTTCCTTTACTCAAGGCAAGATTCCAGTCATAGAAACAGTCGGCCAGCTGGGTTACCGTGGAGGCTCCAGCAGTGAAGCCGTGCTGCTCTATCGGTACAAGGTTGCTTGCGGACAACCAACTTATTAATCTATCCCTGATAAGTCTTTCCATAACTTTGACAGGGGTGGGTGTGATACTGATGGGCCTGAAGGCAGAAAGGATACAAGCATTCTTGGCTTTTGGTATGGCAGTAACAATGGCTTTCTTCCAAAGTCAGGGAACTTCTCCATAGAAAAGTCAGGGAACTTCTCCATAGAAAAAGAAAATATTAAACATCATCGATAATGGTTTATAAAAAGCAAAAGCACATCTCTTGTAAACAATCTGTGGGACACCATCAAAACTCGCGGACACGGAATTCTTCAACGACTTTAAAACCGACAAAACGTCCTCTGGTTGGAAGGTAACGTTATACTGGGGACAGGGAATAGCACTGTGAATTCGTCCAAAACTATTGTCGGAGTTAAAAACTGAAGTGAAATATTTGGCTAAAGCTTCGGCTTTATCACCATCGCTCGCATATTTGGTGCCATTTTCATCCAAAAGCACAGGAATTTTGGAATATGATTTCATTTTGCTACGAACTAGAGAGAAGACAGACATAGTATCAGATCTCACTAGAGCGCTTTTTTCTCTATTAGCCAAATATCTCCTTAGGTGGTGATCTAACTCCAAGCATATCTTTTTGTACTCAGGATGTGACAGAGGATCATGGAACCTCTCAAATAAACGAGCTTTTTGATTCATCAAGTTAGAAATGTGTTTCGGATAACGCTTCTTCGATCTTTTCTGGAAATGTAAGGGGACGCACATCGCCATTCCAGAATATATAACACGACAGAACCTTTTATACAAGTCATCCATTGAAAGGAAACCCTCAAAGATTTTCCACCAGTCAATGGAAGACAGGTACGCGGATAGAGTACTATAGTCTGCTCTTTTGAAATCTGGAAATGGAATTTCAAGAGACGTTCGCGTAGGTATTTGAAATTTAAACGAAATGATATTATGATCGGATGAGGAGAACGGTGGGAGTATCGAGATTTCACTAATAATAGGAGCAGAGGCGAGTATGATGTCCAAGGTCGAGTTAGCCCTAGTCGGTTTCAAGACATGCTGATTTAAGGAACAGCATTTAAACAATTCCAAAAATTTCTTAGAGACAGCGTTTCTAGCAGTATACGTGATCCAATCGATATCAAGGTTGAAGTCTCCCAAAACTAGTAATGTCCTATTAGTTAGGCAAAGTTCTAGCAGGAAGTCAATCAAGGTTTCATCATCAGTGGCAGTGGAACTGGGAGGTCTGTAGACGAGAATCATCCTTAAGGGTGAAGACGACCGGGGATCGAAACAGTCTAAGCAAAGCACGTTCGATCTCAGACAAGAGGGCGACGAAACTGTAACCAGGTTGATAAAATCTTTCGCTAGACAACACACACCCCCACCTCTTTTACTCTTGCGGTCAGAACGAATTATTGTGTGAGGGCAACCAGAAACGATTTCCTGATCACGAATATTCGGAGACAGCCAGGTCTCCGTGATGAAAAGTAAATCTGGCTTTAGACATTCCAGGAAATACTGAAGGTGGTGGATCTTATTAGTCAAGCTACGCGAATTGAACATAAAACATTTCGTCCGAGTAGAATTACCATGCCAACTTAGACGTTTCCCGTAGAGCGACGGTTGGGAAGCTCTTCGACACGTCTAAGTTCGCCGCGGTAGACAACCCATATGCGCCCATTATATGTTTTATTGCGCTCCCTACACTCTTGTCTGAGATCGTACTCCCGTTTGCGCTCCTCCGTCGTCATACTCTTCCTCACATAGACATTAGCGAAGCTTGAATGTCTAAGCTTATAAGAGTTAGATAGGGCTATGGACCAATGTGTTCTGGAAGGCAACACTAGTTTGACAAGTCTTGGAGTGGCACTATTGACTCTACCCATGCGGTAAACCTCAACAGGCCTACACTCCACATTCAATATGTCCAAGATATCCGTTACCTTTGATAGGTCGCGCTGCCTAGAGGACGGTGGGATATCTCCCGAAGACTCAGGGATACCTGAGAGCACAATGCTACGGCCCCTTTTGTCTGCTTCCACACTGTCCGATACTTCCTGTGGCAATTTTACAGTTAGGGCCTGAACCATTTTTTCAATTTCGGGATCCTTATTTCGTTCTGAAATACACCTGATTATGGCTGTCGCTGACATATTTATGTAATCTACTTCAACCGTGCTGGTTTTGTCCTCGACCTCACTAGTTTTGGCGGTAGGGATCTCAACTGGATTAAGGATGCAGTCCTTACCTCTGTTGTTTCGGCGGCCTTGTGATCGAGACATGCTAGTTGGACAGCGCAGGTAAGAGAAATCAATTGGACTTTGAACCAAGGATGGACTAGCGACCAGCAATATCTTATATGAATAAAAATCAAGAAAGGACTACCGAGTAGGTGAGTAACGGACAATAAATACGCAACAGCAACAAGATGTAGTGAAACGAGGAAACAGAAACAAAAAAAAATCAAATACTTAACTCACTAACTGGCAACAAAGAGACGAAACCAAGAGCCAGAGGAACAGCAACCGTCCGCGACGCGCGTTTGAGATGAATTGATTTTGCATTGACTGCTTCCCATATAGTCCCAAGAAGTGCGCAGACCTTTATTTACTTAATCGTGTCAATACTGCTCAACAACTAGAAGCTGTTCCCATGTTCCTATCGCGAACTTATCATTATAAGGTCTCTTTTGCACATCACCCATCTACAGAGTGAACTCGCGACACTTCTCCATTGTTTCAACGAAAGAAATCTAACGTATCGTTCGTTCAAAGGAAGACGATGTGATCCGAATCATAGGCTATCTCTGCCATCAAAAACAAGTCGTGCACCTCGGTGACCTTCTCAATCCGGCAATCCCGGTAATTGAGCTCCTCACGCAAAGACATCACGACAGTATTTTCGATTCAGGTTCATGAACTCTTCAACCTCCCGAGCATACTGAAAAAACACCCAAAGAAAGTATCTTTGCCCACTTTATTTATGCGTGACATTTAAAGTTATGTGTCCAGCTTCTGTTACGAGGTGCGAGAAGGTTATAATGTGTTTGAATGAACGATTCACTATCAACAACTTTTCAAGACGGTTAGCGTGAGGAGCATCACTCCTTGCACCTTGGACTATGCAATAAGGCGTTCTCGCTCGATCACCATACTTATCAACACTGGACAGACACCTTCGACATACTGTGGGAAATCAAAGTAGGGACGCTAAGTGGTGCAACAGCAGAGAAGGCAGAGAATTGAGTGAAACGGCCATGAAGGCGAGAAATAGAACCACTCCTTCATTTTCGTACATCACTGGCCGCTGAGGGTAGACGCGACGGGAGAGGCTATATCCGCCAGCCGCCAACCTTGTCTTGCTCTCGAGGCGACTCAACCAGTGCAGCGCTGCAGCGCGCACTTTCTAATGCGATCTTCGGCACAGATTACTTCACCATGTCGGCCTTTTTCTTCTACAGAGGGTGGCACCCTGTTTCGCTTCCGGTAGCTTTAATTCACCGCACCGGCGGTGACGGCGTCAAATCGATGCAGGTGACGGCGTCGGTGCGCAAGGTATGAGAGCGGCCTTGAGGAGACCCCTCCTGTTTTTACGCTTTCTTCCTGTAAAGTACCAGAAAGCATCTTCGATTCTCCTGTTCCAAGCGCTGACACTCCTCCATCCCCTTTCCACATCCATTTCCGCTTCATTCTATTCCCAGTTTCACCACCACAATAGAATTCATGAAGTGTTAGAGAAGACTTCTTCGCAACAATCCTCTACGACTACCCTAACGATGTCTCTAGAAAATATTACATCCAGTCCTAATGTATTAATACATATGCAATGTACTTCTGAAGTCCTCGATATTATTACGATCATGGTCCTCCTTGTGTAGCATCCCTCTAGCCACCAATGGCTGCCCACTATCAAGTAATGACACAACGCCTTCCTTCTAAGCAGAATCAAGCCTCCGTCGCGGAATCCTAGACAGGGGGTCGTAATCGTCGAGGAAATCAACGAAATTCTCAGGCAGAGGGACCAACGCGTAAATGGGAGATGTGAAAGAAGTGACTAAGCGGGCTCAAGCCCAATACCGACATTTGCTATGACCCTCACTCAAGACGATATTGTAGAGAGGGGAGCGCATGGACAACGCGTCCTCTTGGATTTGTGGACTGTGAACAAGGTGTCAAGCTTCTGCAACCAATTGGCCATAACTTATACTGTAATGCGAGGTCGATACTTGATACCTTGTTCACAGGGCAGAATTCCAAGACGATCACGGGGATAGTGTACACTTTAAACTGATGGATTGTCGATGAATACCCCATGCATGGTACGATTCACAACGAAGCCGTCCGACGCCAACAGTCCTTTCGTAGGTTCGACGGCACCGAAACCACGTACAGAGAATAGTCCGAAATTCACCGATTGGCTGTGGGAAGCGCTATTGATCCATGGGTACCAGCGAGGACAACACTTAAGCATTTGGGGCATGAAAAAGAGAAATAAGCTGATATTTATGATATGGGCGTCTTTCTCATCTTGATACAAATACAAGAACGTAAACTGGGTACTGGCAGGCCACTGTATGGACCGCAAAAGAGATTAATGATGCATGCTGCAGCGAGGCCGGCTAACGCTAGTCGCCATCGGGTGCGGGTCGATTGATCGAATTTTCGCTTGGCGACATCGCACTTGCGGCGCCGTCAGTGCGAGTCGTTTGGAATTCCGCTCAAGACGCAATGGGCTGGTACCGTGATGGACCTCCAAAGATTGCATCTATTTTTAGCAATATGTTGTGAATTAGAATCTCCTGAGACTGCAATATGAGCTCTCCATCGTCCTCCAAAGCTTATAAAGGCATAGCTATCAATGCTTCTATTGTAGTTGAAATTGTTGCTGATTGTTGTGATATCTTGATAGGTTTCGTCAACTGTTAATGCTCCTGAAAAACTTCGGCACTATTCCACTATCACTACCCAGATACTGTACCGTTGGATTGACGGCTGGCTGGATTGTCTCGGTCCCGAACACGCTCAAGTACAGCAGTTTATCGGCAAGACAGAATACGAGATACTGAGGAGATCCTTCCGATGACAGACGTAGACTATTCTAGTTACTGGTGCTCTGTCCTTTTATAGGCTAAGGGCGGAGCTAATACATCGATCGAACAAAAAGCAAGACAGAGCTTCAAAATGAGCGGGAAACAAGGCAGCCGATCCCATCGATCGGATTAGTGCCCAAATAACATGAGTCATCAATGGGAACATGGCTAGAATACTCGAGATAGCATAGTAATAGCATACAAAAGTTTAGCGTAACAAAACATAACTGTTAGAAAATACATAACAAAACATAACTGACATCTACATGCCCCTCCTCGAGGAGCCCGACTCCGGCGGCGTCTTCTTACTTGTCGTGCTTTCCCTTTTGCTTTCCGAGGAGCCTGGCGAGTGCGTTCGGTTTTGGCGTCTCGGACATACATGACGTGCGGCTTGACGATCTTCGGCTTCTTCTTTGGCGGCTGGTCCTTGGTCCTCGAACTGGTGGGGTCCTTCGACATCGGTGGCGTCACTTTTCTTCTTCTTCGCGGCGAAAAAGATTGGCAAGCACAGCGTACTCATGGCGAACTTCCGTATGTGATTCAAGAATACTTCGGCTTGCCAAGGGTGGAACTTGTCATCGCCACGCCTAAGACTGACTCCGAGACTCGTGGCGGGGTGTCCCAACGGCACCGTGGTGTCAATCAAGCCGTACGCATCGACGACACGCGCGTCAAACCCTCGAGCGGGCCCGGTTAGCACTTCTACCACTTCCGCGCAAACTTTCTTCACGGCATGCCATACCTCCGCTCGTCTTTCCTCGTACGGTGGGGGTACATGTCCAACGTTCCACCACATTGCAAATGGCGCTCCAAGGCATGCATTACATGATTAAGATGAAGCGTAGCTGGCATGATGTCGGGCCACACCAGGACGATGGCTGCAGAGATCGGCTGCTCGTTCAGCTGCGACGCGAGACCATGCAAAGTGGAGTATACCATCACCTTCGCTTTATCTTTTCTTCGAGTTCCTTTTCAGCTCGCAGGAACGACAGTGGCAGAGCGACAATGGTTGGATTCGCCGGAGAGTCGTCGTAATCCTTCGGTACCTGATCGAGTCTCTCGATTGCTTGGTTGCAGTACGACTCGATATGGTATCCGGGGAATGAAGGGAAGAGCGGAGGGTGGACAACGCGTTTCCCTTGTACCTCTTTCAGCGCTGAGCTGAAGGCGTAGCAACTGGAACGATGAGCTGCAATCGCATGGGCGAGTCCCAGGACCGTTAGATGCGTCGAATCCTTCGCTAGCAGCTCTTCCTCCTTGCGTCGGTCACCCCAGAACGGATCGAGTACGATAGAGGCGACGTTTGCCAGCTCGAACATGTTGTTGACTGGCTCTGACCTGGCCAAATCAGAGCGTAAACTCGGCGAGGCAGCTTGAGCCTTGGTGCGGAAGATGTTACATGTGCACGGGTGGAACAGGTGGAGGGGATCTTCTTGCGGAGGCCCCACGTCGACTCTGAAACAAGTCTTTTTACTCTCTTTACAGTAAACTGTGCCCTGCTTTTTCTTTGGTCTGCCTCTTTTCCTTCCCTGTTTAACAGTTTGTACTGGATCATTATCAACACCTACTGGCAGCCTTCTAAGGAAATCGAATTGTACCTTGATCGGCTCGGCATTACCGGTAATAGAGGTCACTGATGCGCTGTTGCCACTTATTTCGATTATCCTGAAGGGGCCATTCCACTCATTTACCAGTTTCGGATGGTTTGATGCTGCTTTCTCCATAGGAATACGCATATACACTCTCTCCCCTACGGCGAAAGGTCGTTCCACGACCTTACTATTCTTGTCGTGGTGCGCTTCATTTCTTCACCCACACGAAATAATTTGGCTTCAGGGTGTTGGTCACCGGCATTTCATTTACATTTTTGTCACTACGACGGACGGTGTCAGGAGAGACTTCACACTTAGACCGTAAAATTTGGTCTTTATTTGTTTCAGGCATGGAATTGGCAACGGTTTCAGTTTTTCCAGGTCGAATATATACACGACGAGCCACCACCGCTGAGTGACTACTACTGGAGGTTTCTCCAGGCCGTTGTTTCTTATGTGAATAGCGTCCTCTTACAGGTTTATCCCCTACAATGAGGCGATTTTCACGCGAACTTGAGCCGCAGTTTTCTTTTAGCACTAGATTAAATTTCTTCAGTGCATTAGTTCCGAAGACTATCATATCATCGTCCGTTTTCCTAACGAACATGGCCACCCTTAGAGGTTGTGAGTTTCCGGATTTCACTGTAAGACGCACTGCGCCCTTGAACTCCATTTTGTTGTCTGAAGCGTCATATGTTGGTCTTTGCTTGGGCATAGAGATTTCTTCTACATCCTGATCTATATCGAACCCTGCTTTTGGGCTTCGACCAGTATTCGTAGTGGCATGATACTTATCTGAGACCCAGTGTCCAGAAGCGCTGGCCTCGTTTGCCCAAGAGATCCACTTTAGCGACAGTTTGTTTGCAAAGAGCTCAACATATACGCTAGATTGGCTTCGAATTTTGTGGCAGTTCCATCGATTCAAAGTGGCGGTGAACGTCCGTGTTTCCGCGGTGTTCTTTCTTTGAGAAAAACCGGAGGAAGGGGCCTCAGCCGGTGCGACATCACTGGATGGTGGTGTTTGCCCAGTTTGAGATTGTCTGCGCCGAGCATTTTGGGCTTTCCAGCAGTCTCTCCGGAAGTGACCGTGCTTTTTACAGAATGAACAAGACATTGGTTCTTCATCCCCTCTTTGGTTGCCTGTGCGGCTCAGCTGGGAAACTAGTGGATACTGGAACAGGTGGAGTGGAGTCATCAACCTCCTTCTGTCGTGTGCTCATACGATTATCGTTATTCGAACGGACCGAGAATCATACAGGTCGTACAGCATTAGCCACTTGACGGCTTCTTTCAATACACTGTGCAAGATTTTTGAGCTTTTCATAAGCTTCTTCCTGCTGGGATTGCTCCAATGTGCTGAAGAGTTGGATATACTCCTTCCAATCTGTAAGTTGCGTTATCAACTCCCCTGCTCGCATCATCGATAGCTCCTTTTCGCTCGCATCCGGGTACACTCTGCGAGTTAGTTCCTCGAGTTCCACACAGTAATCGGTCACGGAGGAGCGTTTCCAAAGCTGCTTCAACCTTATGTAAGCCTCCATGCACTGCCCAGAGTCATTCTCCTTTAACTTGGCTCGTAGCGCATTTGCAAACATTACGTAACTACCCTCTCTGTGATTCCGGGGTAAGGTTTCCATCACCGCTTTTGGATACCCTTGTAGCTTTGAGCACATAAGGTGAATCAGCATATCGTCTTGCAGTCCTAGCCTACCATACTTCATATGAAAGGAGGTTACAAAGTTTTCGAACCCTTTCCCCTGAGGATGAGAGAAAGGTCCTACTTCCGGTAATGCCATAGCCGCTAAGGTCGCGCCTACGCTCAAGTCTTGTGAAAGTTGAGGTAAAGTTGAAAACACACCTCGGCTGCTCGGCAGTGGTGGCGCGGTCGTGGGCTCCCTGCATTCCGGCGGCTGCAAAGAAGCTTGATTAACATTTTTCAGACCATCACGTTGCAGTACCGCGTTATTGGCTCTACTATTTAATCTGAATGAGGACAGAGACTTACCTTGCTCAGCTTCTGCTAGATTGAACCTCATGAGCTCGGTGGGAGGGATAGTCTCTCCTTCTCTTACATGCTGCATCGCACTTCTGAAGTTAAGTGCGGCTCGTGTGGTTGATCGGTCGTGATCCATCGGTTGCTCTCTTTGAAATGACGGCATAACATCACCTACAACCCATTTGGCAAGATTGTTTTTCACTGTACTCACGACCTCTGTTGAAGCCACCTTTAGCATACTCGCTAGTTCTCGCATACACTGATCGTCGTGTTGTGCTTGTGCACAAAACTCTTTTTGCTCAGTGTACAACTGTTTTCAGTCGTAGCTTTCCCAACGCGAAATTCGCTCTACGAACTGATCAATTTTTGATATTTCCTCACTAATGGTTTCGCAGCTTTTACATGACAGATCGAAAACCACTCGAGCTACATCATCGCGGTTTTTATTAGATAACCGTGTGTTATTATCACTCCAAAGCATTTGTGGAACCTGCTCTGGAAGTTTCTGTAGCTCCTGCACCTCTTCTTGTAGCGTAAATATTGAGGATCTTACCTGTCTGCTGCGAGAGCTTCTGAACTTGCTCCATCAGCATTGACACTTGCGATTGAAGCGCCGCGACACGAGTGTCCTCACTATTGTCCAGAGAGAGCATCTCCTCGACTTCTCTATCTATGTCGTTATCGGCCATATTCTGTAACATATGTAGTATATACGGCTCAATGACCGAGTCCGAATAACGACAACGAAATACGCGAAACCACGCGAATCAATACTCAAATCAATGTCGTGTTAGATACTCCTATTCTCTAACGTCGCCGACTGGCTCTTAGTTGGTACTACGGATAACCGTGGGACAGAAAAAGCTTCGCTATTTACTACTACGTTCCCGCTGTTCGCTCCTAGCCGATCCCTTCCGTGCACCTTCGCTTTACTCGCGATAGCAAGTCGATCGTTAGTCCACGCCTATCAAAACTTGCGAAATCTGGAGCTATGCCAATAGCTCTGCGACAAGCGGACCGTGAGTTCACGCTCACCTACGCTTGCGAAATTTGGAGCTGCGCCAATAGCTCTGCGACAAGCGGACCGTAAGTCCACGCTTACCTACGCTTGCGAAATCGGGAGCCGTGCCAATAGCTCTGCTACAAGCGGACCGTAAGTCTACGCTCACCTACGCTTGCGAAATTTGGAGCTATGCCAATAGCTCTGTGTCAAGCTACCCGTAAGCCCACGCTCACCTAAGCTTGCGAAATCTGGAGCTGTGCCAATAGCTCTGCGGACGCCTTTGCACTAGTGCGTCGAAAAAAAAAATCGGGCAGAGTTTCGCCTTGTAAAACTGCTTTTCCGGCCCACTGAAATTCAAGAAGTTCCTTTCTTGATTTAGTGGCGCTGTCCCACGATAGCTGTCCGACTCCACCGCGATCGGCGGCACTCGAGTCGGTTGCACTGTATGAGAGTCGGAGGGGAACTCCACTCTCAGTGCCAAAAATTGCCTAACTTCCTTTCTGTACTTCCGCGTGCGACCAAGTTCTTAACACTCGTCCCCCATGTACCGTTGGATTGACGGCTGACTGGATTGTCTCGGTCCCGAACACGCTCAAGTACAGCAGTTTATCGGCAAGACAGAATACGAGATACTGAGGAGATCCTTCCGATGACAGACGTAGACTAACTCTAGTTACTGGTGCTCTGTCCTTTTATAGGCTAAGGGCGGAGCTAATACATCGATCGAACAAAAGGCAAGACAGAGCTTCAAAATGAGCGGGAAACAATGCAGCCGATCCCATCGATCGGATTAGTGAGCCAAATAACATGAGTCATCAATGGGAACATGGCTAGAATACTCGAGATAGCATAGTAATAGCATACAAAAGTTTAGCGTAACAAAACATAACTGTTAGAAAATACATAACAAAACATAACTGATATCTACAATACCGATATTTGGTCTAGAAAATAATTTTCGCTGAAACTTTGCCCAGAGGGTTATTCGCGGTGCTGATCACGAATATGACATCCGTTTCCGGCGTTCGCGCCAAATTGGTGCAATTGCACCATGTTGGTGCAATATCTCGTTTTCGCCAACATGGTACAATTGCACCAAATTGGCGCAAACGCCAAAAACGGATGTCATATTCGTGATCAGCACTCCAAATAACTTCCCTGGACAAATTTCAGCGAAAATTATTTTCTGATCATTTCGCGGTATCTGGGGGAGGGTATCTGGGGTAGTTATAGTTATAGTGATGTAGTGCCGAAACTCTTATGGATCACTCACTGCAAAATGGGAAACAATAACACCTTAAATTACCTTTAGTATTTCAGTCCTCTCAGAAAGCATAAGAACAAAAGCAAACAGCCGCCCGCACAGAAAATGGGTGCAATCTTGAAGGACCCTTACGGTATCAGCCCATTACGTATTGAGCGGAATTTCAAACTACTCGCACTCAATGCGCCGTTCGCCGCGAAAACTCGACCAATCGACCCCCACCCGTCGCCATCCCGTTGGACCATTGAGAGCAAGGGATGTGCTGGAGGCATTTCAGACACAATGGATCATTTTTGCAAAGATTCATGGAAAGATCTCGTCACTTCGATGAGAAAACAGACTTCCTCCGAAATAACTTGTTCCATTTTGGAGATGCGGTGTAGTTTATGCAATCATTGGCAAGCGGCAACCTCGCAGACCATTAGTTTTACATGAACATACAGGTGTATGTATGCTATCTACATGATCATACAGGTATACGTCTTTATCTTTTATGTGCTAATTGATTGAAGTCGTCGAAATCTGCCGTGCGCCGATTCACGATCCTAACGCTCGTCTCCCTCTCCAGAGGTATCTCTGTTTCGCTTCTTTGTCATCATTGTTTGTGTAATGGTCGTTTTGCAGCTCCCCTACATCTTCTTGTTTTTTGTTGTTTTTTAGTTCCTGTTGAAAAGAAACTTATCGCTTCTGAATGCCTGGGCTCGTTATTGCATAAACTCGCGTCTGTTGTTTAAGTCACCATAAATAAATGCCATAACATTTCACGGTTCTGAGAGGGCATCATGTTTTCATCCACTCCGTCTCACTTTGTGGGGCTTTTGGGTGAGTATCACTTTACCAAAGTTCTTGAGATCGCTTATGACGGTGCCACTTTCAACTTTTCACTCCAGAAATAGAATTCCAGAAATAAACCAATTTAAAAACAATTCAACGACGGGCTTTTATTCTCCATTTTGAGAAGGTTATTCCTGTGGCTACAAAACCTGAGTTTCTGAAGTAAAAAACAGCAAGAAAGAGTAGCAGTTGTTCACTGATTTTATATGAATTACCTCACAATCCTTTGACATCATTTATTGATGAGTTGAATTTGACGTAAGTGACATTGATAGATAATATTAGCTACTACCGGTATATCAGCGTGAGGACACAAATCCTTTGACATAGATGTAGGTCATAAGGAGAAATACAAACACCGTAGATAATGCCATCACAAAGAAGTGGAATCCAACTGGATCAGTTCCTGATGATGGTGATGGAATTCCAAGAATGCTTCTAGTAATCGGTGATGGAAGATCTAAACCTGATCGAATTGCATTCGTATTTGCAGGTAATTATCGACAGTGACGCTACTACGATTCATATCAGATTAAATTTAGTTACTTGTTAAATGTACTAGTATTCGTATTGCAAGCAGAAGCGTTTCTCATTCGAAGTGAATGGTACCGGACAATTAAGAGGGTACCTTACCTATACTGAGAGAAATTCCAGATTTTTTGTCTGGACACTTTATTCCAGGTTCTCCACAGATGATCGAGAGTCTGAAAGGACCATCACTTAGAACTGTCAAGATGTGTTCAGCGTGTGAAGAACAAGTGCGATGAGTGGAGGTATGATATAAGGTTGGTGCTTGAGTCGAGCGACACATGCGTTTTTTTAAGGCTTCACTGCCTTAGAGCTTTCAGATACATGTAGATGATATAATCATCGTTGTCTTCTACCATTTAATCCCAAAGAGTGGGCAACCGCCCACTGCACAGAAGTTCACCAGCTACGATCTGAGAATCCCATGGATACACAATTCGAGCGATAATGCTTACTTTCTATGTAATGCTCAGGACCTAGTTAAGTGACATTGGGAACGCCCTAGGGTATTAGAAGACGTTGAATGAAGTGGAACTTTACATCTCCGCTCTTTCTTATTTTCTGCCTTAATTTTCGGCATACTGGTATACGTGGCCGTGTTGGATGGCAAACAAGCTGTTTTTGGAAAACGGTGGAAGCAAGAGCGAGACCGTCTTCTAAAATGTGCAGCACAGTTACAACATTACCGCCTTGTGCATTGATTGTGCCTTTCCTGAGTAAGTCCGGAGCAAATCTTGAAATCCAGATACTGCGACACGTAGACAGGATTTCCCACTATTCTGCCCGTAGTGCACCTTCCCATAGTTAAGAGAGAGTGCCCATCTTTCATCTCCAATGATAGTAATGTCTTACAGATCTTTTGTCAATGAACGTCCAAATACTTCCTTATCTGGCTCACTGAGCTAATAAAGTGACTAACTGCTTACAGTTTCTCGAAGCCATAGCCACTTGATGGTTTGCCACTATCATATGAGTAGAGTAAGTGATGCCCATACTTTTAGTATGGCGACTTCCCCATCTAACCCTCCGAAGATATCGTCCCGTCCAATGGGCGTCCCACCACCTCTGGGTGAGTGAACAAGACTCGCATTTCCTGACTCAGAGTCGATGGAGCAGCGGGACGCTGTGCAATGATTTATAGCATCTATACTGAGTGCAGCATAGGTAATAGCAGGTGATTTCCAAACTAGGAATCATGAAAAGACTTGTTATAATATGGGTCTAACTAAGGGGTTATGTATTTGAGCCCACTCTCCCTATAATGTAACGAGGCCACTTCGTATACATTTCAAGAAAATGACTGAAGCATACTTCAACCCACTATTGGAATTGAAACTTCATTAAATTCAAAAGCAGCAAAACCACAAGAAGTTTTGAAAATGTCACAAAACTTATGCGCCGAACTAATAGTATGGAATTTTTCGACACTATGACAGATTCAGAATGTCAATTATGTTTCTAATATTTGTATTTGTTTATTGCCAATTATATTTTTTTTCACGTGGTACTACTAGGTGTTTGCCTACTAGACGTTCTGCTCTGAGTTCCATCTATTTTCCACATGCTGCTCTTATTTCAATACCATGGCTGGATGCGCAAATAGGAAGTGTGGAAACTTGTTAATTGTGTGACCTCTGCCACCCATTCTCGGTGCGCTGGAGGTCAAGAATCGCTCTGGTGTTGAATACGTATGTATTGTTATGTGAAAGGGCATCATGCATGATTTCCAAGTCACAGATGGATCGAATAGTCTACGTTCTATGTATATCAGTGCCACACTACGTAATTCACAACCTAGATCTAGTAATCAATGATGAAGAGATGTATAATCCTTCTCGAAGATTGTCAAAGTTAGGTGTGGAACACTGCAAATATAAGGAGATCGCTGTTTCACTCACATGTCCATCATTCAAATACAGTGGTCATAAAGCGCAACAAGCGAATCAGTTGCTATTATGAAAACAACTCAAGTCATATTCCGTAAAAGTGACGTGCGTAAAATAATACACCCAAATCGAGGAGTTTTCTTTGATTTCCTGAACCATTCACAGAATTAGGTTGTAATGCTTAGCAAGTTGTAGTGACTTGCCTCTCTCGGTGCATTCTAGCGAGCAGAACCTATTCCTCATTTGACTAATAGTGATGTCGTTGTAGGCAGCTAGTATCTGTTTGAAAGCGTGTGCACCTTGGTTGGTCGATCATGCGTACCATTTCACATTTTACGATTCTGAATGCATCGATTTTTCAGAGACCAGATTTCGGAAGTTTCAGGATAGTACGCTTTTATTGGTAACTGATTAGTTATTCTAACCTTATGAATTCGGAGTCTCTCTAATGAGATCACCACGACTAATTGAGCCCCTTAGCTGCAACGTGAGCGTTACTAAGGTGCAAACAGGATTACAGATGCCATTTTAGACACATGATGGAGAGGAGTGGCTGCACATTCAGATGTTCAGCTTAACCCTGTGTTCGAACTGCTCCGTAGACCAGCCGCTTGAACTAATCAGACTGCAACTGGGTGATAACGATATGCGAGCATTATACTACAAAGATATACTATTGTTGGTACGACTATGTATGTGTGAGCAGGGTCATGCGTGGCGTTGAGGAAATTTTCTAGAGAATACGATCCTTCTCCTCCCCCTCCCCCCTCCTTCTTCTGTTCCACTACTTCTGTGGTCCCTAGCCAGACAATGCGATTTACCTATGAAATTGAGAGCCACGGCTGAGCGAAACTGTGACCAAACTCGTAACAAAATAGTAAGTAATAATATAAGAAACTAACAAAATTCATTACTTATATTCCGTAACGAAAGCGTAGCCAACCATGGGCCATGTGCTGTCTTCTGATTTTAGAGGAGAATGGTTAAAAGCCATACAAGTTATTAGACAGGGATAAAGAGTGAAAAAGATGACAAAAAAGTCAGGAACTAAAAAGAAGCAATGTAACGCGCTCCAACGCACTCTACAGAAAATACCACGCTCCATCGTAATCGCAGTGTCGCCATTGCAATAGCGACGCGGCGGTCCTGACAGAGTGCGGTATTTTCTCTATGGTAAATTTTAGCATTCTTTCAATGCTTGTAAATTTACCGAAACTCAATCTTTCCAAGTTATGTGAACTGCTTCTGAATAACTCACTCAACCCAATCTAGAGGCGGCTCATGATTTTTCTAATGTCTGCATAGTTTTCTACCAGTCGAAGAAAATTTGGAAAAATTTCGAAGTGCCCATTTCGGACGTGACTTCCTTCAGCTTGACTTCATGAGGGTGCATTTTCGATGCGGGATCTCCATACCATGCGTACATATCACCAAAAAGAAATATGAAAAAACGCTTGTAAAGGAATTTTTTCGTTGAAGTGGCGGAATCTTTCCACGATTTTTTGAAAAAAAGTGATCCACTGTGTCGTAATGCTTCACGCATATTTTGCTTCCAGGAGACCAATGGGAGGGTGGTTAGCCTCAGCTGGCCTCACCGCGAGATGCGCCATGCATAAGGATTTCATCCACATTTTTCCGGTTCGTAGAGTGGCTTACTAGCACCGCATACGTTCTTGCAATTGTAGTGAAGTGTGGAGAAGCCCACACTAGCTGTTTTTCGCTTCCACACCATACTTTCCTTAATATACATATATGCCGTAACCCGTGAATAGATAACGCACCATACGGCTTATCGGTGAGTATCGGAGGTCCCTTTGTACGTGTTTTCGGTGCCAGCCGGCCAACGAAAAGCTTATGGCCGTTGGCCGGCTTCGTTGTGCGCGCCATGCATGAGGTTTCCATCGGAAATCCACCCGGTTATAGGGTACACTATTCCCGTGGTCGTTTGAAATTGTGAGCTGTGAACGGAGCATTAAGGACAGGTTAGGTAACGTGAGTGATAAGGCATTCCTGAGAGGAGCCATTCACTCAAAAACTACTGGTGTGCAAAGCCTATTTGCGGCGAAATCTCCCGCGAAAGGCGCCCCTCGGAGCCGTGGCAGAGGCGGCCTTTTCAGTTCCAGCAGCCTTACTTAGCTCGGTCCGGCCCCTAGCGACTGATTGGCTGGGGTGGGAATGGAAGGTATCGCTGCCCGTTTTCTCAGTTTTAGTGTGAAGCTCACTCCAGAAAAAGAATGCTTCCTCATTTCCGGACATCCCCTCGTGTTTAGGACATGGCAACACGTCAATGGACAACTCGTCTGTACTACCCATCTCTTCACGGGAAGGCTCCACGTCGGGAATCAACGGTTGGGAAGGATCCTATTTCTCAGTCTTTGACCATTTCCATCCGTTTTTTCTTCAGCGTCCTGTTACTAGGCATCGACCTGCATATTCACTACTTCTTTTACTCTTCTGCCGAATTTCCCCAAACACTGCCTTTAAGTATGGATCTCGCACCACAGCATAAGTTAGGAACGTTTCGTTTAAGAAGCTTGTTACCATATTTACAGTCCAAATCAAGAAAGGATAAGTTTTCCGTAATTGATCGATCACTTTCTGTGTGATGGACCACGTGCTCCAAATCCATTCAGAATCGTGGTGACAGGTGAATGGGATTTGGCCTAAACAATGACTTGCAGGGGTTAGCCGAAGTACAGGCAGTCTTCAATCCTTCCAGACGGTCGGGCGCCACTTCAACCACCCCGAAGCTATGGAATGCTTGGTTAACCTGAGCGGGCATTGATGCGGGACTGATCCCGGCACGGTGTGAGTGCGCCCTCCTGTCACTACTGGGTTGGCTTTAAATTGCTTGAGAAAAATACCCGACTGGAATAACCTTGTAACGAGGAGTTGCACAAACGTACAGACGATGAAGAGCCGAATTATCGATAAAACACATCAAAGGAAAGGTGTGAGGTAATCGAAAGAGAATTGTAGACACTGACGGAGAACAGTCGTAGTATATGGTTGGGAGTATAAATGTAAATAACTAGGTGAGATAGCATGAGTGCTGTGAGAATACGAAATGCAGTTACATAGTGCTTTTACGATAACGAAATGAGAAGTTGGGACTATTACTTGTTCGAAAATATTGAATACCAAAAGAGCAAAACTTGCTTGTCGATTCGCAACTGGTGCTTGAGAATAGCGTCTCGTAGGATGTGCTCCCTCAACAATACCGGATCAAACTCATTCAGAGAAGGCTGTTGTGTAGGGCAACGAACTGTGCAGTCTGGTGACTTGAAGTGAAGTTCGGAAGGTACTAGTGACGACACCTTAAGCGCTAACGATTACTCGAAATTCATGAAAATAGTTAAATAATCGTTTTACATGGATTGTCCGATTCTTGAAAATCGAACTTGTTATATGGTTTGTGCTTTTGCCCTGCCTTGCACATATTTGAAACTTTTTATATGTAAAATTAGAATTTAAGATCTGATGTTCTAGAAATTCCTGCCCCCAGAAAGTGTAAGTAAACAATCCGCTATCTCACTTTTTCACCCTATGCATCTTAATTGATGCTCATCTGCTAAATTCTAGCTTCAACACAAATTTTGTCGCTTGAGCTCCGGACACTTTCACGGCTCATTTAGCTGAGTGCAAATGAGGTGGAGAGCGCACACCACCTGCCAGTACACTACCTCCACCCCCCCCCCCCAGTAATGAAATACAAGGCAAAAATAACCAGCTTTGGGCATCTATTCACATTATTCATAGAACGATCATGCTACTCCGGCCAATCATCGACTATCTCACCTTGATTTTTCAGCGCTGAATTTTGCGAATTATCAGATTGTTTGGATATGAGTATGTGGATAAAGGACTTTTCAGATTGTTTGGGTATGAGTTTGTAGATAAAAAGCTGCTCTTTGGTCCTCATGTAAAGCCTAGAGACGATTTCCAGAAGGAGCGCTATTCCAACCGTTTCTTCAAAGCCATAGAAAAGAACGGTTTTTAGGTGGCCTTTCAAGATTTTCAGATTTTATGGGAACAAAATTTCGAATAAAGAAATAGGATCTGCACTACGATTGTAGAGGAGAGGGTGCCGAACCTGATGGTTTCTTGGTTCGTTACAATCACTTGAGTTTGAGCGGAGTTGTGACCTGTTAAAGATAGGCAATGCACGGCGAGAGCTTTTCTACCGACCTAGTATTCATCCAGAAGACTTCCCCACTTTTGAAACACGATATATCGTCGCAAGATCACTATCGTCACTTTGCCGAAGAGGAATCGCATTAACCTGCTTCCCGTGTTTTCTTGCACATCTTATTTTACACTGCACCTCAGCGACCTCCAATTTCGATCTTATACAGAACTCATTCATCATGAGATCCGAGTGGCTTAAAGAATCCGAAATTGTTGACCACTGAAGACATCATTAATCTTTACATGTCTGTAAAAACGTTCTTAAGCTTCTCTTCGTACTTCGTTAATCGGCTATGATTCGTTTTAGTGAGGTGATCTACTACGCTTGTCCTGTTGTTCGTCGTCACTACTGCACGTTCCCATGACGTACCTACTCGCTCAAATCAAAGCACCTTTACAGTTTTGTACCCATTTACCCAGTTCAACCAAACACCCTGCACAGGAGGCAACTGCAATAAATCGGCAAGGAAATGCATACACGCTATTTTGTGCATGTGCAGAAGTCTAATGTCGTACACACCGAAGAGCTCTCATGTAAGGCCGCTTCCATACTTTGCGCACCGACGCCGTCACGCGCGTGCCTGCGTCACGCGCGTGCCGGCGTCGGTGCGCAAAGTATGGAAGCGGCCTAACAAATGTAACAAGACTCTACTCATTCATTCACCATTTAGTGGACTATCGATGCCAGATTATCTGCTCAAACGACTACTTTCTAGAAAACGATTCGTCAGCTGCTCGTGTAAGCTAGGATGTCCTGTTCGTTCTACTTGTTATTAGAAAGATGAAAACGATTCTCGTCTTCACACAGCTGAGCCGTACTCATTTCATAGCAGTTGAAGGAACGAAATTTAAACATGTGGTATGACCACGTACCTGTATAAGAGGAGTGGGTGGACGTGGTGGAAGGGGCATTTCTGAAGTGATCACCACGATTCGGAGAGCAGATTAACCTTGAAACCGCTCTACAACTCGTGGCGATCACCGAGATTATCCGATAATAGCTAGAAATTCGTGAGCAATTGTAGGTTTCGGCATGAAATAATGTGAGCATGTACAGCTGCAAAACCGTGTGGCAATGCCTTTCACCACGGAAAGCGCACTTCCAAACAGTGGATACGTCTAGTGTGCTTCGTAACAAATCATGCGATTGCTCACAATTGAAACCAGTTCGTTATCACAACCCATCTGAGAAGTAAAGTCTTGGCAATTGAACACTGGTACTTGGAAATTTGGATCAAAACAATTCCAAGCGCAGAACTTGTAAACTAAATCAGATAGTGATTTCTCCGTTTTATGTCTCCTCTCATGACACACCATCCAAAATCAAACTCCTACATCAGACAAATTAGGGCCGTTACAATTGTACTGCAAACCCAGAGCCTTCATAACTCGTCAGGCAACTTATTTCGCACTACTTTTGTTCGATTTTTCTGTTTCAAACCAATCATTACAGAAACGCAGTTCCGTTTCCGAGCTGTTTCATAGATGTAGGTTGAATGGGTATTAAGTTGGCTAAAGCGCGTTCGGAGGCCTCTACTCTGTCGCGTGTGAATGCAGCGTATCTCACAGGGAATCCTGAGAACACGTCAAATTCTCCTACTGTGACATGTTTTGGATTTCTGAGATTGCTCTGATAAAACAAGTGGGGACAACAAATGCTTCATTCCGAACCCGTGAGAACAGTAGAATCACCTAGTGAAAAACAGTAGCAATAGCTTGTTAAGAGGATCCGCAGAAAACAGAGGAGGATAAAACGAAAAACGTATTAACGGCAAGTTTTTTGATATACAGGGGGTGCAAAAAAATTATTGGCTCACGGCTCACATACGCTAAGTATACGAAACAGAGAAACATAGGGAAACAAGGATATAAAAGCATCGGGGCAGATACCCCCAAAATGTTCCTTTAGAAAGAGGAGAAAAGAGACTCACTACTTTCACCTTCTCAAATGGAAGACTTCAGTCGGCGCAGTCAAGCTTCACAGCACTTACGGTATCAAGGTCCGCTCAAAACAGTGAGAGCCAGGTTCCGAGGTAGGTCTCTTGCGGGAAGCTTGCAATGAATTGGCAATTCGGTTCATGGAAGTTACAGAGCCCTTGCAGCAAGAACAATGCTGCTATGATTAGAAGTATCATTTTTCATGCTTCAAACCTGCTTCCGCGTGGGGGGGGGGAGGTCCAGTGGTAAGGACACGTTCTTATTCTGGGAAACAAAGGGCGCTGGGAGCCTAAAAAACGGAATGTTCATGAACACCATCTAGTATGAGTCCCCACAGGTACCCTGAGTGAACGGAAATTAGCAAGGTTGTGAACGAGTGCGATGAAGTTCCGGATTATGCGCAGTTGAGGTGACATATCTCGTTCACTCGAAAGAAACTTCCATTCCAGCTCGTGTAGAAGGCTGTTACGGAGTATAGTGATGGAGTGAGGTCTGCTCTTAACTCTAGGGATGAGAAGATCTCGTCAGGATTTGCTGAAGTTCGACTAAAGTAGGGTTGAGAGTGGAGAAGAGAGAATAACTTTTTTTGGCGCCCGAAACATATTCACTGTACCTTATTCACAGTTTAATAACAACAAAAATCAACAACAGTTATGGGTACCTACAGAAAAGAAACATGTAAAGTTTTGATCAGTAATAGTACAGCACAATCTACAATCTAAAATCTAAGTAGGAAGCTATGTGGCATGAGCTACAATTTCCATCCCATTTCCAACAACGATAGAACCAGATCTGTAATACGAGGCTAGAAATAGGATTAGTACAACAGATGATCAGAAATTTGAGAAATTTCGCATTGTTTGAAACACCTATGTCCAGCTGCTGAAAGAGATCGTTAGTGGTTCTTGCAGAGTGTGGAATATTCGCGCGATATGAAAGTCGAGATGATTAGTAATGTAATAGTGGAGAAAGGACAAGACAAACGGACAAAGAACCCAGAAATAAGGGGCCAAAATCCCTACTAAATCCTTCCCTTTTGTCCCCTCTGCATCGCTAGCCTGTGAGGGTAGACGCAGACGGACGAGGATGAGTGAGCCAGCCACGAACGTTGCCGCGCCCTCACAAAAACTCGCCCAACGGATGCGAAGCAATGTGAATGGCAGTGCTGCGAGATCGCAATTAAGACCCCAAGGGAGTTTCGCCACAGATCCTTTTTTCTTCTGGGCTACAATGTTCGTAGACAGAGAATATGCACCCCAGTACTCATCTTATCCTTGCCCCTGGTGTGCTTTTGAGCACGTAGAACAGAGACTTGACGGGCACTGGAAGCGCCGAAATGCTCAAACCGAGCAAGCGTTCATTACCTTCGAAACGGATATTTGACATAACACTGATTCGAGGGTTCTGGAATTATGTTCGCATAAGTTCCAGCAGCACGCAGTTCTGGTGACCAAGGCGTGATCGCGACAACAATGGTCTAGCAACAGCATCCACGATCTCACTACCTGTGCTCCAGTCTTCAACCAAACGCCTCTGCTTTTCCCCTGTACTGGATCAAAATAGGTGCTTGGATAGATGCACGGTCTTGCTCACGTATTTTGCTTACGTATTTTTCATGCACGGTTTCAGAGAGGGTTCAGTGGAATTGATTACATCCACAGATCATTAGGCTCACTGAAGTGTTGCGAGAGTACAAGATGCCATTATGTAGCACACTCATCGATTGAAGAAGGCCCTCAACTTCGTTGGGACAGAAGCGATTACCGAAGCCGTGGGAAACCAGGATGTGCCTACTCAGCACATCAGAAGACTTCGTGAGCTCTACAGCAACTTCCAGAACCAGAACCTCGCCGTTCTACAAGGAAGTCATCATCGAGGTGAAGAGAGGTGTTCGACAAGGCCCACCACCTTGCCTCTTGAGAACGTTATGCGCCAATTGGAATGGGAAAGCATAGGAGTGAAGGTCGATGGTTGGTATTTACACCTCCGCTTCGCAAGCGATGCGAATGGTGGCCGATTCCGACTAAGAGTGTGTAAGAATCGCTTTACAGCTGAACCTGAGGGATACGATGTCATGAGGAACGGATTGGTACCCGATGCCCCATTCCAGCTGAACGGAACGAACGTTACCAAATACTTCAGCTATGTGTACCTAAGCTGGTAAGTCAGTATGATGAACGATTTATTACCAGAGCCGAGCAGGAGGAAAAGAGAGGCTTAAGAAGCCTCCAAGATCATCGAGGAAGTAGTGAAGAAGACGAAGAACATCCGGCTCTGCGCCCATCTCTTCGATTCCACTGTCCTTCCTGCCATAACATACGCCTCAGAGACTAGGACTTTTTTGAGCAGGAATACCATGCGGTCGGCGTCATCCAAGGTACCATCGAGAGGACGATGCTCGGAATATCCCTATACACGCAAGTGCAGAACGGGATCCGGAGTTCCGAACCCCGTCGACGAAGATCAGGGATGCCGCCGCATTCGCTAGAATATCGAAGATTAGATGGGCCGGACACGTCATGCAATATCGCGATGACCGCCGGACCAGAACGGTTACCGACTATATCCCTCGGGACGTCGAACGAACACTTGGACGACCGCCGGCCCGACGGACAGACTCCATCATGGAAGCTCTGCGCGAAGGAAACAAGATGCTGCGTGTTCCTGAAGTCAGAAAGGTTCATAGGACTTCGACTTGCGACAAGTGGAGATGTTGCTGGCGCTCGCTTAAATTCTCGATGAGCAACGGGACGACAGGTGATACCGGTTACACAGAGTGGTCGGGGCAAGAAAGAGTCACTTTGCTCACGACTCACATCTGAAAAGCATACGAAGCTCGGACCCTTAAGCTGAAGCAAGTAAGAGAGTAAAGATTTATGAAAATGCTTCTCGATAAACAGGAACAAGTTCAGCTTGCACATCTGAAATCGACATCAGTATATGAAGCAATCTGCCATCCATCGCCGTTGAGGTTAACATCAGCTACGACATCATCGTCGACACAAAGCAGCTACGAAACTGTCTTGGCCGCACGTCTTGTGGACTACTTTCTTCGGAACGTCGCTGTGGTTTAGGAAGGCCACTGTTGCCTCGCAGCTAGCACAACACAGCTGTGCTCTATGGTTCCCGATATATCCGTGACTACTGATACCTGCTTCCTCTTGAGCGGAACCGGTCCCATTTTTAAAATTGCCGGCGAACGAGCTAAATCTGTAGAGATGTAATGTCAACGTCGTGCTGCCCTAGGTGCAGCAGATCAAATCGACTAGATGTTTCTTCTAACAGGACAGTAGCATCATCGAGGGAGAATCTCGAATGGCGAAAGCAATGTGCGCATTCAAAGGCGTAATGAACATATTCAGGTCCTTAGAGATGCTGCTCAGATGTTTTAAGCCGATATAATGAAGGTTTTTTTCACTTGTGCACGAAGTGGCCTGCTACTTACTTACTACTACTCAGACATCTGTTGTTTTCACGTCATTTCACTTCGTCGTTGAAATCAAAAAACGTGGTTATTGATGGAAACTGTTGCTTCACGGTTTGCCATGTGGCTTTCCCACAGAAAACAGATTTCTATGAACGATCTGCACATTTCACCGATTTTGATTGTATTTTCCGTCAAAAAATGATGAAGAGGATCCAATGAAAGCCAGAAAGTGCCAAGGCTTGTAATACGTTCGTGCAACATGCTGAAAATTGGCTCGATTTCATCAACTACAATAAAAGAACTGTATCAGCACTGAGCTGAAAACCTTTGAGCGCCACTGTAAACACGTGGATGTGTACCTTAATGTCAGGATGCCGCACTGCGGAATGTCGCAAGCGAAGCAATGCGGACGAGCTAAATTGTTGGGTCCCGAAGCGATTAGAAGTCAACTGCGTATCGCACTCCTAGCATTACGTTGTAATCGTTTTGAGACCCAACTACCGCGACGCGCATAGCTCGCACACACTGTGTCGCACGCCGCTCGCCATCGTGCGGCATCCTGACATTAGGGTACATATCCTAAACACGTGCATATGTATCTATCAATTAGGTTGCCACAGAATCAATATGTCAATATGTACCTTCGCCTCTCCTCCCCTCCCCCCCCCCCCCCCCCCGGTTTCTTCGTTCCATTTATTTTTCTTCTTTCGCTTTTGCCTGTAACTGGCTCCCGTGGCACGTGGATCAACATCGTGTGCTGATGTACTCGGAACCTGAGCTCCAAAACTGAGGTTTTCTTAATTTGAGAGAAAGATAAGAACTTCAATTCTGAGAGACACGTGGGAACTAGGAAATGAGTATGGCGCGAGTTATGGAAACCCAGTAGATGCATTTCATCAGAGAAACACCACTGTTTCTATGAAGCAATGTGACCGCGATCATAATCACTTATCCATAAGGAGACCACGGGACCACTGCATAGACCATTTCGTACACCAAGAATAGCAGAATTCCAACAAAACTGTTTTGAGTAATTGGACCATCACTTTTCATGATGCAAGCCACACTCACCTCGTTACTAGTATTGACGATGGATCACGTACACCTAGAGGGACAGCATGGTATAAACAAGCCTAAAAAAGGAACGTTGTGCCACAAACAACAGACACGAGTAACTCAGTAACTTACAGACAGCGAAGGATGCCCTACCTGTTTCCCCTCCAGATCCATATTATGGACAGCAAATCGGCAGTCAGCAGCCACTGAGAACACTTCAAGATCAGCATTCTTAGGCCGGATAGCAACACCTAAACAATACGACAACCAGTCATAGTGGGGGTCACCACTGGCGTGAGAATGGTTTGAGATATTACAGGCAAAGCGATTTACAAAAACGAGAGATGACGAGAAACGTGCATCGTTCTGTTCAGTTTAAGATGGGTATTTTCTCGAAAGAATTTTCACGGTGGCTCTCACCAGTAACAGTAGCAGTATGATAATTCAAAGCAATGAGCTTCTTCAAACTGGAACCACTAATGGAGAACACGAATACCGCTCCGGATTCAGATCCTACCACCAGCCATCTACGGCTGTTTTCACGACGATAACTCAATGCCGAAAGCCCGCAGCGTTCCACGAAGACCTTAAAACGATTGCGTTAGTACTGAAACAAGTACGCGAAGTTCCGAAAGGAGTTGAAGCACAAAAAAAAAAGAACCAAGCAAGGGACCGTGCAAATAGGATCAGGTTTCAGAGTCGACTTCCATACTAGGAGATTTCCTGCGGTAGATGCTGCACAGAGGTAGACAACACCGTCAACTGACCACGAAACAATCTATAAGGACAATGCAACCTCTCTCATGCTTGAGTGAGTTGGAAACTACTCTGAAACGTCTTCACCTTACTGAAGATGGAGTAGTTTGGGCTCACCAGCTGCGGACAGGTTCCTTCCTTTATAAGCTGAGCACTATGGCTCTCACCAAAATTGAGGCTCAACCACCTAGAATATTTTTTACGGTTTTACATGCTCAATGGAGATGAACAAAAATGCCACTATTACGAAGGGTAGGCCATGAAAACAATTGGCAGCCTTGCTTCCCACTACATTTTTTCAGATGGACTGCCTCCCGTTCAGTAGCCGTGTAATTACGAATTGAAGCGCCGTAGCCCAACCGACAGTAAGGAAAACTGATCATATATTTACTCAATCTTTCCATCAGCATAACACACAGCGATGATGTAACGGGTGTCTGTGACCTGAAACGAGATACGAAAAGTGAAACAAGCACAAAATTCTCTGCGAAAGACGTTAGGCTGAGAGAAGGATATTGCACAAGGCGAACTGTTCAATGGCACTGGGAGGGGTAGGAGAGGTAAGGAAAAAGCGAGAACTGGGAATACATGTGCTCTGATAAAACCTTTCATTTCAGAAGAGGTGATGTGTAGCATAAGTCGCATTGAAAAAGCGCGGCTCCGGGTCTTGTAACGACCAGTTGGGCTGGCGCACACTACTGCGCGTCACACATGGAAGCATGCAAAATGAGCGCGTGTATCGAACTCTCTCACCCCGCCACACATTCTCACTCTCGCCACTCACCCATGTCCGTAGGCCACGGCCTGCCAGGCGTTGCCTAATGGACTGTACCTCAAACCTCGGTAATTAAACCGCAGGATGGACAGACAGACACACAGACATACCAAACTTCTGGTTTATATATATAGGGCATGCTCCCACAGCACGGCGTGCCGTGCTGCAATTCATCAGCTGGGCGAGGGAATGACAACTTTTCTGGCAGGCTGATTCAGCCTCTGGCCTGTCTGCAGTTAACCACCGGCTAGTGACGCAGAGGGGCGAGAGAGAGGGGGAGGGGTGGGTTCCTACTTCTCAGTGTTTTCGCAGTTTTACTCGTTCCTTCTTTAGTGTTACACTGCTGAGCACCCCTACTTTCATAGTTCCAAATCTGCCGGATTCATTTCTTCCGGTGTATCTAACCTCAGCCTCACTGTCACAGATAAATGAATGATACCTGATTAAAATCAACATCCACTACTCGAGCAGAACTTTCCTTACGCTGATAATTTGCACAGCGAACAGCACCTGCTTTTCCATCCTTCAAGGCTGAAATGAAATGAATATTTTTCTAGCGAGGAGGGAGAATGTTCACTGCGCAGGGGCAGTTGACCAATAGAGACGAAGCATTTTATACCCTGTTCTTCTACCACCCAAGCCGTCACCGTTCCCTTCTCTCCACCGACCACAACCACACATCCACCAAATGACGGTGAAAACGACAGAACACAAGTGGGAGCTGACGAATTGAATAAAGAGAGTAGCTTGGACCACTCTGCAACTGACAGCTTTCGGAGACTGCAAAGTGCTCATTGGAATTGCTCAATATCGCTTATGACCCAACCGTGATTTTTCCATCGTATTAGTGTAAAATGGATGAAGTAGTCAGCACCAACAGAGATGGCACGAGTGCAGTCGCCAATGTCATCCATTATACAGATTCCGACTACTTGATTTCGGTGGAAACATTGCTCGAGAAAAGGGAGACTTTTGAGATACAAGTCAATGGAAACAATTGACTGCAATGAAAACGATCTGTAGACTACCGCTTTTTCAGCAGCACCGCAACCGCAACTTCAAGTTCTTAGTACCGAAAATAGGCAATGTTATAAAAATTGGAAGTCTAAAAATGCAAAACGTACTCCTTTACGAAGGAAGTCAAATGTAGCACGAGGCAATCTGATATTTTGTTCTTTCAAGACATCATAATTAGGGTGCAAAGTGAAGTACCACTGCCGATGAATACCGCCACACGGTACAGTACACAAAATGTCCCCGCTTCGAATATCAACTGCATGGAAGCTCTTCTAAACGGAAGAGTTAATATTGTCCTCCATAGAAATCCTATCACGTTGGCTGATGATGATCCTTCGGCTCAACGGAAGGATCCTCGACTCAAGTTCTCTCCTCGGAAGTCTTCGTATGTGTACATATGCGATATGTTGAAAATTACGTAGACTACATTTTCCATAATTCAAAACGCTTGAAAAGCTCACAGCGTGAAAGCCAAGTATGGAATTGTTGTCTGGCGAAAATGAACACGGTGTAAAGCCTCGTAACCATGGACAAGCGGGACCAGCTGATATAACATCCACCGTTGATACATCTGAATTCAACTGAAATTGGCAGAAGCGGTGACAGCCCACGGCATCATTGAAAAGGCTAGTACACGTATCCTCGGCTGGCTGACCTTTTTTGCACTGCAAAAGTACGCCATTGCTCCCTAGAAGAAAGATGTGTTCGTTGAAATTTCTCACTTGGCTGATCGGTTTCCCATCAAAATGCGTATTCAGCTGAAAACATAAGAGGATAATCTCAAGGACTACGAAAGTAAAGATTTTCTCTGTATTAGGCCATGAATATAACCGGGCACCCATTAAAGCTCGCTCCCTGTTGAAGTGCCAAAGACGCGACAGTGCAGGTGTTCTGCAATCAGCCAGAATCCGCACTCTCTCATGCCATGTCAGTAATCCCTTGAAGTACCGGTACATTCCTGACGGATGTCATTGTATCCAACACACGTTAAAGATACCGGAAGGAGTCCGAAACAAGAGGAAGATGCAAAGAAATGAGCATATTGCAAGGAACACTGAAGGTTAGAAGCGATAATTGGTGAAAAAACCCGGATTAAATGCGCGACGCTGCGGTGTGTATTCGCATCCCATTCGCATCAACACACTGACTTTCCGAGTTGTCCGCTGTAGGAGACGGGCCACGGGCCAACGTTAATTGTGGCACCTGACTACTAGCGCAGTGGAGTGGCCATTCCTAACTACACTAGCATTCATGTAAGTATATCTAGAAACAATATAAGAAAGAACAAAAGAAAAAATAAAAGTATAATATCAGGTCTATGCAGAATAAATGGCCGAACCGTAATTGGCCATAACTTCGCTCAGACACAACTTTATTTGTCGAAATAAAAACCATTCGAATCTACAGAATTTTGCCAACGATCTGGTAAGGAAAATATACCATCACGATCAAATTCCGGATTGCGAGAATCAATAAAGTCAAGAATGGCATTTTTACCGTGCATAATTTTTCTGCCGCAGGTTTGCATCGGGAACCCGGAAAAAGTGGTAATCCGTCAGGGATAGGTCTGGGGAATAAGGGGGGTGAGGGAGATGCTCGATGCCTAACTGCATCATTTTTTTACTGGGTGCACAAAACAACGCAAAACCCCACAGTTCGCAAGTCACCCGGCAGAAACTGATCGAGACTCTCCCTCACCCCCCTTATTCCTCAGACCTATCTCTGACGAATTACCACTTTTTCCCGGTTCCCGATGCAAACCTGGGTCAGAAGGAGTTCGCCGAAACGATGCATGTTGAAAATGCCATCGTTGACTTCATTGATTTTCGCAATCCAGAACTTGATCATGATGGCATACAGTCCATTCGCCAAAAACTGAGTAGGCGTGTCCTACGGACTTGTATAAACGTGTATCAAACTCTCTCAATTCTTTCACCCCGCCGCACACTCTCACTCTCGCCATTCACCTATGTTCGAAGGACACGCCCAATCACTTTTCGGGAGATGGACTATATTTTCTTGACCAGATCGCTGGCAAGGTTGTGTAGATTCGAATGGTTTTTATTTCGACAAATAAAGTTGTGCCTGAGCGAAGTTACGGCATTTTGAAGAAAGTGCTCCATTTTGGCCATTTTTCTGCATAGACCTAATAGAAACACCTCCTCTTGGCACCATGCCAAGGTGTCAAATTGGCGAGTTTGTGCAATGGCGGCCATTTAAACTCGTCCGAACAACGCCTTTTCTACCGTGGGCCAGAATTACCCCCTTCCGGTGTCTTTGAAGGCATACCACGCGATAATCCAATTAGTGGGTTACTTTCGTGAGACCGGTAGGTCCTTGGATAATTGCTCAAACTGCATATTTGTTGCGGCTGCATGATGCACCCTCATTGTGTTGTGCCTCCTTGAACAAAAGCGAGCCACGCCCACCCATTTGAATCATACGCGGCGTTAGATGGAAGATTTTCTGATGGGGAAGCTGCCTTCGATACCAAAACGGCCGTTTCATTTTATTATTATCTCTTGACGCAAATCTCATCTTCCACGTGAGCCTCACGTTGGAAACTTGTTGGTCTGAGGCCGTATGTGAGCCGAGCGGCTGCACGGTGCACTCTCATAGTGTTGTGCCTGCTTGGACAAAACCGAGCCACGCCACCCGTAGCCACACCATGAGAGTGCACCGTGCAGCCGCAACAAGGATGCAGTTTGAGCAGTCATCCAAGGGCACACTCGCTCCAGGAAAGTAAGCCATTAATTGGATTATCGCGTGATGTGCTTTCAAGCGTGCCCTACCTGATGCCAAGAGGATGCAACATTATCCTTACCAGCATTACAAAACGCTTCACTTATCTGTCCGTCCTTCCGCCCCTTTGTCCGTCCTCTCCGTCTGTCCCTCTGCCGTCATGAGATTAGGCATAACATAAAGAGCAACCTGTGGAGATGGGACAGGGTTGGGATGGGTTGAGCATGGGACAAGAAGTAAAGAGCACACATGGATCAAGTTGAGCTACGCTCACGGTGGACGGAGCGTGCACTGGGATGTTCTGTTTTCAGACCGAAAATTGTCGATTGTGTTCAATATGACCCAATCGTGAGGGGTTAAGGTCAGCAATGAGTTTTTGGAAATCATGAAAGTGGCCTGGGGCACAGTGAACAGTCCGCACCCCGAATTGGCGGTTCGTATGACAAAATTCATAAGTAGGTTCCAACGCGGCATAGACTAGGAAACAATCGGTGGAACTGACCTATTTTCATACTATCTCGAACACATCAAAATAAGGGAAAACACGCCCACAGTGGACGGAGAGGGCTATTAGTCGGATGACACTCACCCCCAGAAAATGTAATTTATCTCTCGAATGATCTGGTGACTGAGAGAAAGAGGTAAGAGGGCAGTAGTGACTGGAGCTATGAAAAAACGAGACATTCGAACGGTGAGGTGAGCTCTTACAGTGGTGGGTGGAGCTGGAGCTTGGGCATTACATTGGAAACAACCCGTAGAGATGGAGTAAATTTCGAAAAGGGTTAAGCATGGGAGAGGAAAAGGCGCCACCTTTCCGCCTAGTCACCACATTTTATGGTGCATCGTCCAAAACTTTATAAGGTCAGCAAATTCTGTCCTAGGGACTGAGCCCTAAATACCGTAAAGGAGCTTCACCAAGACCAACCGCTCGACAGCAGACTGGTGTTTAAAGACACCGTTAGGGGTAAATTTGGCTAATTGGGTGATTACGAAAGTAGTGGTGCTCAGCAATATAACAGTAGAGAAAGAACGACATAAAACGGCGAAAAAACCGAGAAATAGGAACCCGAAAATCCCCCTTCTCCTTCTTGTCCTCTGCGTCTCTAGCCGGAGCGGACTGAAGACAGGCCAGAGTCTGCACCAGCCGGCCACAATCTTTGTCCCGCCCCTCCACGGCGACTCCCCCGGTCGCATAACCGCATAACGACATGCAGAGCTGCAGGGTCGCTGTAAAACCCCAACCCGCGCTTCTTCAATGCGATTTTCGCCACATATGGCCTCTTCTGAAGTAGAAGGTTCGTATTCGGAGGAGATGTACTCCCAGATCTCAGTTTTCCCTTACCCCTAATGGTGCCTTTAAATTCCTTGGATTTGATAAACGTGTTCACAAAATTTGCTTGACAGCAACGTTTCTATCGAAAACAAAATTATTCACTAGCGCTATTATTCCTAGTGAACAACCGCTCGAAAGCAGCCAAGATTTGCTTGCTGCAGAAAAGTAGCTTTACTAATTCTCACGGAATAATCGCTCAATCGTTCAGCAGGACGGGCCTTACAGTTCTGACAAAACTGTCACTATGCTTTCACAGAATATCGATATGTGGCAGTGCAGCTGCTCCAGCCGCAACACTATAGAAGTATTGAACCTCACGTTAAAAGGGAATACTACGTAGAAATGGAAAGGAACATTCGAGAGAGCATTGGCTGATATTTCCCCTTTCACAACAGCATTAACCAGAATAAAAAATTCAGCTGCAAATTTCAAAGGAAAAATTCATAAACTGGATAGCCTCTTTCATAACGCTCAAAAGTCAGTTCAAAAGGAATTTCCGAAAAATTAGACGAGATATCTTTATACTGGCAATACTCAGCCACTGCCGCGGCCCTTACAATCGAGTTTGATAACCGAGACAAGAATCAAATTGCATAAGATTCAGAGAAAATCTGAGCTTTTCCCTCATACCAACACCACTATAGGTATACCTTCCACTGAAAGTAACCATAATGATAGCATTAACCAATTTCTGAAACTTCGGAACCGATTTCTATTATATGAATGGACTCCACGAAATCCTGCAACGACCTCCCAGTAGCGATTACTCGGGATGATCTACACTTTCTCAAAGAAAAGCACCTCATCTTGACCGAAGCCAGGCAAAACTAACACATACACTTGTGAGAGTGCTTTGTCTGGTCTGCATAAAGCAGTCGCCTCACTATACGAAATAATGACGATCGTGGTGTCGGGGTTCCAGCAGGCACACAGAAGTGCCACTACAACGTTTATTTTGAAAAAAAGAGTGTATTGTACTGTAAACAGAAAATTTTGGTTGGATATCTAGGAAAAGAGACTAAATAGCAAAGAAAAAAGATAATATGATCTATGTTCACAAGAAAATGTTAGCGTCGCCAGAAGAGCCAAAGGCAATATCAAGAAACCACTTGCCCGCAATGGCCTGGCTATTACTCCCAGTAGTAATTATGAGGTCATGACTAATGTTGTTAGAATTGTCCCTTTCAGAATAAATACTTCTAGGAGGAGATTGTTATGGAATCATCAGGTCTGAAGGCCAACGGATCAGTTAACTTCATCGTGAAAGCAAAATTCGCTTTCTGTACGACAGTGGTAACTATTGAGTGCTAATTCGCCCAGTTTGTAAATGTACGCATTCTTCACTTCTTCGCTCCACTAGTCGCCGCCATCATTTCTACAACGCTCGACAGGACGCCTCAATGCAGTACGAGGAGCCAGCTGCCATATACTTGAAGAGGTAAAAAGGCGTTGCAACAAAAGACCCTTGCTGAACCGTGGAGTTATGCTAATCCATTAAATTAACTCTTCCCATTGTTAACTTCCTCGGAGCTGTATTTGCAGAGTGCAATCGCCGCAGTGTTCTGGCAATACGCCAGAATTCGCACTCTCTCATGCCATGCAGGTAATCCCTTGAAAAGCCGGTACACTTTAGATGACTGTTATTGTATCCAACACATGTTAGGTGTGACCTCGCTGATGCTAAGAGGCACGCTCAGAGATACAACATTATACGCATTTACTCTACCACTGACCCCGCTGTAAAGACGATTGAATACTCCTGAGAACTTCTTTGCTTACACAGAAGCAGTTCACGGAAAAACTACTACCTCCAAAGATCCAACACCCTTGCCTGGTCAGCAAACATAATGGACGCGAACCTGCCGCATACTGGTCACTGTCACACCGGTAGAACTGGCCACGAAGCTAGTGAAAAACACATGGCCGGACACTGTGCCAAGCATGATGAACATTGATTGTGCGGCCTTCATTAAAGCCATCGACGTCACTCTGATATGTGATTTAATTCCATACTTCGATATTCCAGAAAGATCAAATGTAGCGGTTATTTTTCGATTCACAACATCCAGTAAGACCTGCAACATTTTCTTCTCTTTGCAGAGGATATAGATTCCCAATAACTACGGTCACAGTAAAACTTACACCGGTGCGATCAGTATTGTTTACGAAGGCGTAATTCTCACAAATCGTTACAGAGAGTATGTGAGAATTGAACTCACACCCACGCCACACCACACCTTCAATTTGCTCATGGTTCATATAGTTTGAGTGGTTTCAAATCATTGTTATGGTACAGTGAGCGATCTTCAGCATCAGACAAACATCTACCGTAATTCTAAAAGACGTAAACGGCGACCTAACACACCGGACTTGACGCTTATCAAACTAGTGAAAACACCGCATTGAGAATCGCAAGTTGACACTTTTAGTGCCGTGATGAACAAAGGGAAGGCACCTTATTCATTTCAAGCCATCCGATGGAGACCAAAGTGGTATTTTCCTTTCTCAATTCGGTTTCGGATTTCCCTTACAAGGAAGGTCTTCCAACTCATAACGCGCTTTCGGAAAACGGTTCACCCATTCTAAGGAGGTACCTACATAAAACATACAACTGACTTCGTTTTTTGCTGAGCGGCCCTACGAATATCAAAGGAGTGAAAAAAATTCCTTTAGAGGGCGATTCCCAACTTTTGCATTTTTTCGCTCACTTTTTCAACTTCAAATATGTCTGTTTATGCCAAAAGCATGTGATTTTCGTTGACAGCATGCCGGGCTGACTCTATTTACGAATTTTCAGTGAATTTGGTGATCTGAAATTTTTCACACGTAAGCGCCCGTAGCGCTCGATATTCGCGGTTTCGCAGAAAATGAGTGCTATATTTGTTTCCAAAAGAACACATTACAACTGGAGATACATTTCCAGCCAATTTCAAATTTTGACCGTAAGTTCGAGAAAGTGGAGTGACCATGTGCATAACACGCTTCTCTATCTACTATGGATAAACACATAACAGTTGCAAGTAAACCACTGGCAACTGTGGTACAAATCAAGGAAACGCGTGAAACACAGCCGCTGGATATGTTGACGAGCAACCTGGGAAGTTCGCAACTCGAATACGTTTTCAACAAGGAAAGCGTTACTATCCCCCTGCCAAGAAAATAACGATCGCTCCTTCGTGGCATTCATTAAGTGTAGCTGGTCTTATAGACGGCTGGTTTTCACATGTTTCGTTGATTTATACCACAATTGCTGTGGTTTACTTGCAAGTGTTATTTGTGGGGAAGCGTGCTATGCACATGGTCACTCACTTCACTTTCTCGAAATGGGGTCAAATTTTGAAATTGGCTAGAAATGTGTCTCCAACGGTAGTTTGACCTTTTGAATACGGATATGGCACTCATTTTCTGCGAACCGCGAGGACAGGTATGTTAAGGGATAAATGAAGAAAGACATAAAAAGGAAAGGAGCCGTTCGTTTCGCCTTTACCTCAGACTACCCTTATATTATGAAAAAAAACCGTTTTTCAGAAGCGCGTCATGTGTTGGAAGACCTTCCTCGCCAGTTCGAGGAACATGTACCAGGTTTATTCGGCGTCAAGCCCCGTGTGAGTGTGCGAGTACGCCAATACTAACACTGATTTATGCCTATTAATCAAGGTTAGGGTAGATGTTTGCCTGGCGCTGAAGTTAGCTCATTGTAATTTGATGATTACACAGTATGAACATAAAATACTGAATACGTTAACTCACTTTCTTCTACAATGAAATGGCAAATAGTGTCGCCGACATAAGCGAGAACGAGAGGACCAGTAGCATAAAGCGGACTTCTAGCAAGCGATCGGATTCCCATTTGAAATTCATCGCTTTAAACACAGAATACGTCAGTAAGACATTGAGAGAATTCGTGATCAAAATTGTGCTCACCAACTATTTTCCTTCAGACAACGAATACTGAAGCGCATTCTAGCGAAATCACGGACTTTAGTAATAGGTAAAGTGTGGACTTCGAAATCCTCAGCAAGCTCACTAACAGACACGCTGGCAAGTGCCCCGCTACCAGAAGCGATATACTGTAAGAGAGCTAGCAATAATTGATTATTCACGAAACAATGATACTCACGCGCCAGGGGCAATGACAACACCTTGGATTAGGAGCACTTTCATAAGACCAATTTATCTAGGCATGAGACTGACACGCCCAGTATATGATAATAACGCACTGTGTATGAAAGAGGTTTATTGGCGGTGAAACGGGAGTTATGGCACCTCATACTCGTGGCATCGTGTGCACTCTCTTACCGAAGTAGTGTCTTACGACCGCCCCCAAAAACGTCCATCCATGCATCGAGACGCTCCTTCGCACCTTTGTAGACTGACTGAATCGAAGTGCAATAGTGCAGCTCGCGCGCGGTGGGGCCCGCAAGCTTGCCTACGACAGGTCTTGGCGCGTGTGTATATGTATATGTGAAGATTTCGCGTTGCGACGTGTTCCGCGCGACATCTGTGCGCGAGTTGGCTGCCCTCGCTGGGAATCGCATGTGATTGCATAGAAAGGGTGGCGAACATAGCTATTCCCATTTTTATACATTTCGTCGTGATACAAAGCTTCTTTTCAAATTTCAAGCTTGAATTTGGGGATAGATTTAATTACGTTCATTTTGAATGTTTCCACTCTTGGTTGACGAATAGAGTTTTGGATGAATTCATTCCATTTTCTATGTGCTGTATGATCCTTATATGCATCATTTTTGATCGCCCGGACTATCTTAGCTTGACACGTCGTATTATAGTGTAAATTCCATATTTTGTATTGTATCAAACTGCGCGCAGTGCGCTTTGGGTGTTTCAACAGTTCGGTCTAGGAAGAAAGAGCCTAGCGATGAGTGGATCACTTGTGCCGTGTTCGAAAGTCCGTTCTTGCAAAAGTGCATAGTTCCGCTCACCCTGGAGCTCTTTCAGCCTGAGCTAAGGCCAGAACCTATATACTTTTCCAAAATCCTCGTGTTGATGTGCAAGTAAGGATGATACATGGCACTAGAAATGGAATGCATGCTAAACACTGTCATCAATCAAGGTGAACCGAAAACTTTTGAACTGAACTGACTTCAATGTCATCAATCAAGGTGAACCGAAAACTTTTGAACTGAACTGACTTCAACTGAATTCTGTCTATTTAGGTGGAAATAGTAAGAAAACAAGCTCACTATAGTAGCGAAATGAATAAAAATGGGCGTAGATAAGGTCGCAGCCCTTCCCAGGCAATTACAAGCGATTCCCACCTAGGTCAGCTGATTCGCGCGCAAACGTAGCTCGCTGCACGGTGCGACGTGTACTCCTGACACAAGGGTACACACCCATACTTTGCATACATTCATTCCATTCCATACTCTGGATCATTCTAATATGTACGTTCCGACGTTCTTCGCGCGACATTTGAACGCGAGTTCACTGCCCTCGGTGGGAATCGCGTGAAAATGCGTATGAGGCGCGGCGACCGTATCTAACAAGACGGATGCCGTAGGCCGTATATTTGCGATTACCGTGACCCTGTTCAAAAGCGCAACGCGTTTTCTGAAGATGTTGGCACCAGCGCGATCCTCTAAAAGAATCGTCCACGAAAGAAAATGAATTTCTTTACTACCTCTGAGCCCTATATTTATGATGTATTAGTCTAATAAGGGCCGCATGCAAAGTTTCACGCGAAAAAAGTGAGAATTTGGCTAAAATGCAGCTCTCCAAAATCTTGGCCAGGTGGGCGCGGCCTCCGAGTGAAGGCCCGTCCCGCCGTCCACCGCGGTTTGGACCGGAGAATTGGAATGTTGACGTAATTTTCTATTCCTACAATGCGTCTCCGACCGCGGCGGACGACGGGGTGGACACTTGCTCGGGAGCCCCGCCCACCCTGCCGAGACTTTGTGGTGCTGTATGTGAGTCAGATTCGGATTTTTTGCGTAAACCTTTGCATGCAGCCTACATTAGGCAAATACACCATAAATATATGGGTAATAAAAAAACTTATTTTCCGTGGCCTATTCCTTCAATACGCTTGAAAGGAGCAGAAAGCTGCCCACAATGGGCGGAGCGTAATGTGGAAATGGGTTCTGAGTAAATGTATAGAAAACAAGCAATCGCGATCAACCCACTGCGCCCATGATATTACGCGCACAGAAGTGAGCGCCAGCGCAACTGGTAATATAAGCACGTAATGCAAGTAAGAATGATACATAGCACAGGAATTGGAATGCAAGCATGCAAAACGCTATCATCAACCAGGAGTGAGCAACTCAGATTGAACCCAGCTCAATTCAACCAGATTCTGTCTATTCAAATGAAACTAATTTGAAAACTAGCTCAGTACAGCGGCGAAGTGATTTAAAAGCGCCCTTCTTACGCAATTACACGCGATTTCCACGAAAGCAGTCAACTCGTAAGTCGCCGCGAAAGTCGCTCGCCGCGCGAAACTTTGACATAAGTAGTCACCCTACACACCCGGGGATCGTATCTAAGCCTAAGGTGAGTCAGCGCGGGTGATCGCGTACGCATCGTTGCTGAGAGTGGCCCTGTACTGAGTGTGGGAGTCTACTTGGTTGTTTACTTGCATCTGATATCTCGTCATAATCTGCATTACTCGTAAAGCATTTGTCGTACTTTCGTTAGCGATAATCTGTTCTGTTCACAACGTATACGACCATTTTTGCACTCTTGAATAACACGGAGTCATTTGTTCAGGAGAGCAGAACCAATATGTTTCAATCCGACACACGTATGAACACCTCCCTTCATCCGGTACTAATGTGGTTATGGGAAAGGGAGGGGGAGGGGCACTCCGCTGTGCTCGGCGTCCGGCGCTATTTTTGCCTAGGTTTGAAGCCTGAGCCTCACTCGCTACGGAAACCCTTACCCTCCTAAGGAAGTCTTAGGTAAAAATATACATTTGGGTGCACAAACTGATGATTTTTAACGATTTCAAGTGAGGAACGACAGCACAACCTGGGCCCCCATCCACAACTACATTAGCACCCCTGCATCTACTTTTCTGGTGGTTTGGGATGACGAATGGAAGAGACCATTCCCATTTAGTGAGTGAATATAAGTAGCACAAAACTGAGACATCGGAGTGTTGCCTTTTCGCAACAGATCATGGAACGTCAATTCTTTTGATCGCTTTCGCACTTCAGTAACTGACCATTCGTGATCGGCTAGTGAAATACGAAAGGAACAGGAAAATCTCCCACATCTAGACTTTTGATTGCGACTTTTGATTGATAATATAGCGAACTACATGAAGAAGAGAATGATTTGAGTAGATCTGAGCATCTATGTTGAAATCGCTACAGCGCCACTCCCCTCATTTTTAAAACGTTTGGCGCGCTCCAGCAACGATGCGCACGCGACCACCCGCGCTGTCGCACCTTAGGTTCAGATACGATTAGAGACGTCCGCGGCCCGTTGCAGGTAACTTGTCAATGGGGCACATGGACAGTAGTTACTACCCTAACACCGACCATTCGACGCATCGGGTGAATGTCGATACTATCGTGACCCAGGCCGGGATGCCCGCCGGCGGCCGGGGCGTGCGACGTCGCGCCCGCCGGCGCGGCCGACTTGGCAGAAAACGGACTTGAATCTCACAAGGAAAGGCTCCCGGGTCACCGTGGCCATTCAAGATGAGTTGTATATCCTCCTATGTAGTTTCGAACGGGGATCTCAAATCTGCCCTCCAAATCTGCTAAACGATTCTGGAAAGGAAGTTACGGAGGCCTGAAAGTCCTGAAAGATACGGCGCAAAGCGCAGATGCTGGTCATATATGACTCGAGAAAACGTGCTGTCAGTAGTCGGATGGACCAGGTGGTAGCGTGATGGGCTACAAATTGGGGCTAGAGGGTTCGAATCCTTGATGCATTTGCTAGTTTTGCTTTTGCTTTGAGTGTTTTCTAAACGTTTGTAAAACGCTTTTACGCTTCATTAAAGCATCCCGTGCCCCCCACTAATGAGTAATATGTTACTGGTTCTTTCCTGCATGATTGAATATTCTGCCCATCTCTTTTACCCTATTGTTCTGCGATTGTGAGAAATTTGGCGTTGTTGCGTAAAATGACTATGATATTCGTGTTCAGGAGCTCGAATTACCACTCTCTGCAAATTTTCAGCCAAATCGAGTTTTTGGCCCAACTTCGGAAATTGGGGGTGCCGGGGGGTAAGTAGTAGTTTTTGAATTTTTTCCACAAAAAATCATGCAACCTGAACAAAGGTAATCTAGACATATCTATTACAGATGCTCATGACAAATATGTATAACAGGCGCCAAATAAGGGCGTTTTCCCGGCAAGGGTCAACGACTTCTCCTTTGTTCAATGTGCTGCCACCCAGTAGCCCGTGAATTTTTCCGAAATTTGGTCAAATTCTCTAACTGGCTAAAAACTCCTTCCTTGGGATAATTTCATTCCCTGAACATGAAAAATACACTGGTTCTGCACGAGAGCGACTGGCTCGCGCGCTATGGGCTTCCGAACTTACCGCGTAATAGTATTATTTGTTCAGAAAAACCTCCATAACTCCACTCCCAGAATCGTTTAGCAGATTTGAAGGGCGGAATTGAGGTCCCCGTTTAAAACTACATAAAAAACGTACACAATTGATTTTGAATGGCTAGGGAGCGGCGTTACGGAGCGTTTCATGGATAACTGGTCTATTTTACTGGGTACGTTCGGAAGTCTATGGCGCGCGAGCCAGACGTTTTCGCGCAAAATCAGATCCATTTTCGTTTTAATGGGACCAAACTACCCCACTGTACAAGTTTTTAGCCAATTCGAGGATTTGGCCAAATTTCGGGAAATTCACGGGCTATTGGGTGGCAGCACATTGAACAAAGGAGAAGTCGTTGACCCTTGCCGGGAAAATGCCTCCATTTGACGCCTGTTACGTAGATATTTGTCATGAGCATCTGTAATAGATATGTCCAGATTACCTTTATTCAGGTTGCATGAATTTTTGTAGAAATTCAAAAACTACTACTTACCTCCTCGGCACCCCCAATTTTCCGAAGTTGGGCCAAAAACTCGAGTTAGCTGAAAATTGGCACAGAGTGGTAATTCGAGCCCCTGAACACGAATATCATAGTCATTTTACGCAACAACGCCAAATTCCTCACAATCGCAGAACAATAGGGTAAAAAGATGGACAGAATGTTCAATTATGCAGGAAAGAACCATTAACATAGTACTCATTAGTGGGGGGAAGGGCGGGGGGGGGGGGGGGGGGGGGGGCACGGGATGCTTAATGAAGCGTAAAAGCGTTTTACAAACGTTTAGAAAACACTCAAAACAAAAGCAAAACTAGCAAATGCACCAAGGATTCGATACCTCATGCCCCAATTTGTAGCCCGTCACGCTACCAGTTGCTCCATCCGACCACTGACAGCAGGTTTTCTCGAGTCATATATGACCAGCACCTACGCTTTGCGCCGTATCTTTCAGGACTTTCAGGCCTCCGTAACTTCCTTTCCAGAATCGTTTAGCAGATTTGGAGGGCAGATTTGAGATCACAGTTCGAAACTACATAGGAGGATTTACAACTCATCTTGAATGGCCACGGTGACCTGGGAGCCTTTCCTTGTCAGAGGGACGAGTCAATAGCGTCTAGCTATCATTTGTGGTTGCACATCAACGGTATGCTAATGGTTCAAGAGAATTTTTTTGATCAACCAGACTGACAGAGAGGAGGGAGATCTTGGATTCTCTATGAATACAAAAAAAGGTCGTGTGAGTCTTTCTACATCCTATAAAATTGCTTAGCAACTTAATATTGGTCTATTCAATTGTTTCACCGCAATACCTTAGAGTGAAATGGATCTATTTGATGCATTTCTGTGGCGTCATTTCAGTGCAAAATACAGGGATCCGAATGTGAATTATAATGGTGACGGAGTTGATCAGCTCGCTGAAGTTATCAATTCGATCAAAATTAATTCAGACAGGCGGCGTATCTTTTTGAGTGCATGGAATCGTTCATGTACAATGTCATGGAAATGTTTTTTTTTTTTGATTGTCTATGAGATTGTTCAGTTCAAGTACATTTTTTACCGAAATCCTCTGGGTGGGAGAAAATACGCCAAAAAATCGCGTCAGTGGCGTCGCACTCGCGGCGCCACCAGTACGACTTGCAAATCGATTTGCTCTTCAGAGCCCGGCAGAGTGTGCCTGCGTCACTTCTGCACTCCAGCCATGCCACACTGCCTCCTCCAGCCACACCACCCTGCCTCCTCCACCTTTGCTACACTGTCTCGCTTGAAGGCTGCCAGCACTGCCAGTGGCATTCGCACCCGCCGCGAAGCTCGCCGCGGGCGGCCACGCGATTTTTTGGCGTATTTCCTCCCACCCAGGTCCTCTCTATGCAGAGATGTCTATGGATCTTTCGTATCTTCAAATCATATCCTTTCCCCATGTCATACATTGTGCCAGTTGTGCGTGCATGGAGGAGAGCTGAGTTCGGCGTGCCTGACCCGTCGCGTCACCTGCCGCGCAGTGCGCCGCGTGCGGTGTGCGCGACGCTGGGCTGCCGGGTCACGATAGAATCGAGCGTCCCTCGGGTGGCAGCAACGGCCCATGGCCCCATTTGCAAATCAGCTGCAAGGGGCCGCGCCAAATGACATACACCCAGGTACGATCAACACCCGGGCTTGGCTGCGTTCACTAGCAGAGAGGCATATTGGCACGGGTGGAGGCGCAGAGACAATGCAGCCACGCCCATTCGCCGCCATCGCAGAGTATGAAGGCGGTCTTCGTGCTAGAGACGAGCACCCCCTCCTATCCCTCCCCCTCCAAAAACATGACAAACAGAAAATACAGAACAAGCATGACAACTAGTCAAACTAGGTGCACCGTGACCGTTTAGGGCAGGAAGTTTACGTTCTCTACCCCGCATTCGATTGTGACTTCAGCTATAAATGATACAAAGATAGGATGCTGTCATAATTACCAGTTTCGCACATATCACACGAAGTGCTCGTATCGACCCAACCCGGACTTCTTTCTGATACAACATTTTGAGGCAGTCACCTTGAAAGATCCATTTGCAAATCACCTGAAATATGGAATTTAGTGAATTTACTAGGAATGGGGATCTTTGGCGCACTTAAATTGATAATCACTGCCCACCAAGATGTTATAGAGCTTTTCATAACAATCTCCCATAAAATACATCAGGAGCAATAGATTAGCACTCTCAACCCCGAATCTCGCACTTCTCCGATGGGCCGAGGTACTAGCTCTCGCGATCGCAAAGTCACGAAATCCCATTGCGTATTATTCACCCTTAAAGAGGGTCGGTGGGTGATGAGACACCGTGAGTAAGAGAACAGCACGCTATTGTGAGAGTGCGGACACTCTCAATTCGATCACACAATTCTGCGATCCGCAGTCTGCGGATCGCAGTTTTGCAGGGGATAGGCCAGTCTTAGTAAAGTATTAGGTTATCCCAAAAGTCTTGTAGGATTTTTTTCGATCATCACTTTTTCTTTCGTCCAACAAATAACAATTAGGCAACAACGTATTGACCATTGTTATCGGCAACCCTCTGCCACTTTATAGGAAAATCGTTGGTTCCCTTCTCCCAAAACTCTGGGTTCGAGAGTGGAAGAAGTCAGCGATCGCGCAAGCAAGTCAGAATCAACGAATTTTCTCTTGGCCAGGAAGGATTTGAGAGGATGGATAAGTTGATAGCCAGAATGGGCAATGTCCGGAGAGTATGGCGGGTGGGGCAGCACATCCCAGCCGAGCACCTATAACTTGGCCTGGGTACTTCTCGCGAAATGGGAGTTGAACAAGAGTTACTGATGAACAAGAGTTACTGCTTTTTTTGGAAAAATACTACAAGACTTTTGGGACAACCTAATAGTATGAAGTATGAGGTGACATATCACCAATCACGTTTTTCTGATCGATGGGTGCGACAAACTAATGATTGCTAAGCACGTTCTTCCTAACCACAATGAGCTAACTTCAGCAACAGGCAAACATCTACCGTAACCTTAATCAAAGGCACAAATCTTGGTGTTAGTAGTGGCGTACTCTCACACTGGCACGGGACTTTATGCCGAATAAAGCTAATCCATGTCCCTTGAACTAGGAACCGCGAAGAGGATCACACCTTCTCATCTTTATTGAGTGAGACGGCTAACAGGTCCAAGTACTTATCATGAGTCGCAAAAAAATCTCTGAGCTGTATCATTTTTTAACTTACATATGCAGAGCCTGTGTGTGGGGGCCCAACTGGAAATCCACCATCTAACTAATAGCGTGCACTCGCTTCTCTAAGCGACATTCATACAATGTGGTTTTTGGTTGCTTCTATGTATTAATTACCTCTGAATGCTAATGTAAAATCATCCCATCCTCCAATCCTCACTACGTGGAATTTAAAGAGATCATTGAATGGATGGTGATTACAGGAGCCGCTGAAGTCAGAACCAGAGCGGTTCTCTAGTTTCCCTCCATAATCTACAAATAAGCAACTCGGTGAGTTCGAAATTCCATTTGTCTTTCCCGCAGTCGGTGAGCCAGGAATTCTTTCGCAATAATTCAAAAAAAGTTAACCATCGCTCTTGCACAATGCAAGAGTACGAGAATTAAGTTCATGATGTGGATTTTCAACTTTCGGCTAGTCATGCGACGTAATCATCGCGGTAGATCCTTCATTTCATCGACGCATACATTCAAAACGATGCAGGGTGCTAATTTAGGAGTGGCGAGAGAATTCACTCTGGTCGACAGTCGCTGTGATTTTTCGACTGAACTCTGAGGAAAAAACTTCCGCTGGGTAAAAATATGCGCCTCAGTGAGCAGGTAAGTGATTAAATAGCATGAAGTAATAGATGACTGCCTCTCAAACTAGAGCAGCGTCTGACGATCCAAGTGTCACGGATAATCGTAGAATCGCACTAATCCATAGCCTTTCTTCATTGTATAATTGACATCCACACACACACACTTCTCGTTTAACGAAAAATAGGCTATATTACCGAAGTGCAACTATGTCGTATGGATTGCCTCACGATTAAGGAACCTAACACTGAGAGGAATCCGAAACCAAATCAAGGTGAGATATCACTTTGATCTCAATCCGAACTGTCTGAAATGGATTAGGTGTCATATACTTGACTTCCACGTGATGATCAACCCACTTATTTGCCTTTCTTTTGATTATCACGATACGTAAAAAGTCAAACTTGCGATTCCCAATACAGTTGCCTTCCCTAGTTTGATTTGCACCAAGTCTGACACCGGCACCGTCTGTGTCGGCCTAAAATTGACGCAGGTCTCGGCGTCGATCTGATAACGCGGTCCGTTTGTATAAGGCCGCGGTCATACTTTGCGGTGTCTGCGGCAAGGGTGGCCGCGTATCTTGCGTCTCCACACTGCCTCGTTGCCTGCGTCATCTCTGCACCTCCCCCGTGCCACTCTCTCTCACAGGCAGCGAGAGAGAGTGGCACGGGGGAGGTGCAGAGATGACGCAGGCAACGAGGCAGTGTGGAGACGCAAGATACGCGGCCACGCCCTGCCGCAGACACGTAAAGTATGACCGCGGCCTAACGCTCGACTCAACCCCACTACAGTATGGTGGTCGTGGCGAAAGCCAAGATTTCAAATTCGAATATGGCATAGTATGGCACTATGCCAATCGAATTCGACACCGGCGTCATTTGACGTCTGCACAAAGTATGTATGACCGCGGCCTACGAATTATGGTAGATGCTTGCCTGGTCTAAAGTCAGCTCACTGCCTTACTGACCTGATTTAAAAGAAGTGCGGAATATTGTTTACCTTCCTCCATATGCATTATTTATTTATTTATTTAGTAATTAAAACATACGGAGGTGCGCCATACTTAGTGAACAAATTATCATAACACTCATTCCTAAAAACAAAAACAAAAAGGATCGAGACCTCCTGAGGAAGATAGGAAACCACTGAGAAAAAAAAAGAATCAAAAGATGTCCGCGGACATGGGTGAGCAAATGCAGCCAACCGCACGCACTTCGACAAGGAGGATTTATATATAGCAAGGGAGTAAGAATATAACGGAATTCAGGCATAGCGTAGACATACTGTAATTGAACACTTACTTCATATAATGAGCTTTCACTACGCATTTACACTTACGGGAACAATACGTTAAGTGTTGTTGGTACTGAATCGATTATCTTTCAGACAATCACTATGATTTTCCTAGTTCTCCCTGTAGTCTTCAACCCCTACTTCCCCTCAAATTTCGTGAACAAAAGCGCCCACTAATTCTTCCCGACTTAAATTTCTTCTCAGTTTTATTTGTTTTTATATAAACACTGCGATCAAACCTCGTCGTCACCGGCGGTGTAGACATTACCATAACTGTCATGGCATATCGAATAAGGGCGAGCTGAATGCCCGAATTGAGCATCCAATACCTTTGTAACCCTTGAAATACATATGCATAGGGAATGTAAGGTTTTAAAACTTTCTTGTGTACCGACTTCACAATGGCTGAATCAGTGAGCACGCAGCTCAGGATCTTCGCATCCCACACGCAGAGACGACGATCGTCAGCAATGGAGTACAGTCTGTCGTTGTAAAGATCAAGCCCGAAAATCATTCCCTAAGATGTAATTCAGAAACTGTCGCTGTAATGGTCACTGATTCGTGAACCTACACGGTGGCCTTCAAACTTGGCTCGAATTACTGGACCAGTGGATGGAGCAGTCACTAGAATTTCACCATCCATGGTACCGGCGACAATAATAAGGCCGTTCCACGATGAACCAACAAGGATGGAACTCAGTCTGAAAGAATTAGATCCAGATCCTGCATCGTAGAGCTCCACTCATACTTCAGAAAACTAAGAGAAGTTCATGAACTACAGTTCAGGAAAATTTTCACATACATCAGTGCAAATCTCTCTGACCGGACTTGCTGCTTTACTCTGAGTTTCAGAGGTGATACTTCGTAATCATAGAGCGTCACCGAATAAGTTCCGAACAACAGCACTACCTTGGAATACATCATCATGAAAAATAATTTTTATAAGGCAATAGCAACCTCTTGAGTCTCATCGAAAACTGCAACGTCAAGAGGGTGGTCCTCAAAATAGAGTGATGATGGGAGAGTGAGTTCTTCATCCTCGTTGAGCAGATGAGCGTCCGAAACAAACGTCATTGATCGTTCACCGAGAACAAGCACTCCACCTAGACAATACGTTTATATTATTTTTGAAAAAAATAGTTGAAGTGATGACGCGCAATGCATGACTTCAATTCCAAGGAAAGGTTGAAAGCGAGATGCGCTAGTGCGAGTTCCCTACTCCTCTCAGAAGATACATATTATCTGTTGATTCAGCTTTCCGATCTTTCACCAAACTCTAAATCCCCGTAGAAAGATATTTCCGATTCCTAAAGAAGAATGTATACGTAAAGAGTACATCGTCTTTTTATCATCTTCTCTGCCAGTCATTCGCTACAGGTTGAATAGAACTCTTGCAAACAAACGTTTCACAGCACCATATTATTGATAGACTTCTTCATGCTTACTTGGTTGTGGAGTACTCATGTTATCTTATTGGAAGAATTCCCAACAGCATACTTTGTATATGATACAACGGCTAGAGTTCCACTTCACCGGTGTTGTCTACACCAGTTTCAAAAAGATAGCAAGGTTTTGCTAATAGATACGACCCTTCGAATGTGGCGACCTTCTATTAGGTTGATTCATAATAAATCGGACAAATTGACCAATTTTAATCATTGTCGTACAACTTTTTTACGACAACAGGGATTCACTTGAAATATACTCCATCTTTATCGATGACCTTCTGCCACGGTATAGGCAGATCATGGATGCCCTTGCTCCAGAAGGCCGGAAGCTGGAGCTCGAAGAAGTCCGAGTGCCGCCTTGACCTCGTCGCGAGTTTTGAAGTCTTGGCCGTCCAGGTGGCGTTGGCTGTGGGAGAAAAGGTGGAAATCTGAAGGGGCCAGGTCTGGGGAGTACGGTGGGTATAGAAGTACGGCCCAACTGTACGACAGCAGCTCGGCCTTGGTCGATCTTGCGAAGTGCGGTCTGTGGAAGTAGACACGTTGTCGTGCTGGAAGTAGACATGTGACCGCCGCCGTAGCGAACTTTGGACATTGGCCTTCAATTCTCGTAATTGACGAACGTAGACGTCGGCGGATACTGTGGTACCTTCATCGAGCAGCTCTCAGTACTCTACGCCGTGTACGCTCCACCAACCGCGGTTTTCGTCTTCGATGGAATAGTCGCCTGACGCAAACTTCGAATGCTACAACTACAGTGTACTTCTGCCGGGGGCATGCTCCTTGTGAACTTCTATCAGACGTCTGCCGATATCCGCGGGTTCCTGGCCAGATAGCGATAAAAATAGTATGACGTTGCGGATGTGGTCTCTGGACCGCTTGAAATCGTGCGGCATTGTGGCGGAATGAATTTACTTTGGAGTGATTATTTTGCGGGACTTTGAAGAGCTTTTCATACTCATTCCAACGGTACCTCGCGCGTCCATTTTCGTTAATTCGTTACTGAGTTATGATCTCTAGAAATCATCACTACCATTTGTCCGATTTATTATGAATCAACCTAATATTTTGAGCTCAGCACTCCAATAAAGGCTTTTGGATTTTATCAGAAAGCAAACCTCTACAGTTGCGTATCCGGTGGATGTCTTCACCGGGTAGAACCCTGATAGATGCTTTATTATTCACGTAGTTGTGGTCGTATACGTCAAGGTTAGGACCATGGCCTGAAATATGCAAGCTACGCGGAAAAGTTACGGGCCAGAACGTCCGAACGGTTCGAAATATCTGTGAAGAAAAATTTTCTCGTGTACGGTACTTTGAAGCTCCAGAAAGAATGCTCAACAGAAGCTCCACAAGTCACATCAGTATAATGCATCAGATTGATGCATAAGTTTCCCGTGACGAGTTTTTGGAAATATTTCAAAAGACAACCAACCTGAAGATCTAAGTTAAGCACCATTACCATCCACTGCTCGACGCCAACGCTAAGGCAGCTTGTCGATTCCCTCCTCCCTGATGGACGGGGACTGGAACTTGAAGGAGCCGTCGAGTGCCTTCCTAACCTCATCCTCCGTTTCGAACATTTTTCCGTCCAGGGAGCGCTGCTTATGGCTAACAGCCAATAGTCGGAAGGAGCGAGATCAGGACCTTAGGGGGCTGGGGGACCAGCCTGTCGTACTTCTCCAGCTCGGCCTGGTCGCCTTTGTAGTGTGAAGTGTGGCGTTGTCGTGGTGGGAGTGGATCTCCGCTTTTGGTCCGCGTACGATCGACGTGAGCTTTTAGTTTCTGCAGCTGTACAACGTACGTGGTGCCGTTAATTGCGTGTCCCTTTTCCAGCAGCTCCCACAACTCCATGCCACTTTTGGACCAACATCAAGACAGGAAAACCTTCTTGGGGTGAGGGTCGGTTCTGGAACAGGTTCTCACTGTCCTGCTTTATCGACCCTGTGCCGCTTCCTAACAGGGTTATCGTAGAAAATCCACTTCTCATCTCAAGTGATCATCGATTCCAGAAAGTGGTGCCTTGCTTGCACTGAAGCCCGAATCGAAATACAAAAGTAGGTAGTGGCGTACGAACATTTTGTCACGGTGGTGATTATGCAGCATTGTAGCCTTCAAATGCAGCGTGGAGGGGCGCTAGCTGTTGTAGTGATGGAGTAACATGGACACGTTACTGACATGCGATGACATGTTGCTAACACCATGTACACAAAATGCGGAAAGATCAAAGGCGTGCGGGAAACTTAGACATCGGCCTGATACATTCATAGGATCTTTTTTGCCCATCTGCCGTGTTCAGTCCACACTTATATTAGTGGGCGGCTCTTAACGTGGGAATTTCATGGAGAATCCCTTCATCACAAGTTGGGCTACTTCCATCACTTCCCCCATTTTCGACTGTTATGCTGTGGCTGCCTCGGTAACCGTGACGGTAAGCAAATAACTCGTACAAGTCACAAAGGCGCGTTAACATAGCACTTACGACAATTGAAACTTACCACAAAGCAGGTATCCATTGCGCTCCTCCATTGCAAGTCGGCGAAGAACAGACATTGCTAACTTTTACGCTAGCAAAAAAAACCTTAGAAATAAAATGAACACTGACTTCGCAATATACTTTGCCAGCTGAGCACAACAAGGACCAAATTTCGAACGATCTTCTGATAATACGACACATTGTTAGAGGAAACACCATTTATTTGAAAGGAAGAATAAAAAAAACCATGAAAAAATGACAACATAGAAACTTATCAAAATGTAGAATAGTTAAACAACGCATATGACATACGAACAGTGAACAGCAAATCTTTAACAAATACATAATAGTCAAATACAAATATCAGCAATTATCTAGCACACTTCTGAATACGCAGAAGAAACACTCACTAGAGCACCCATTCTACAACTACTTTACAACATACAACTTAAGAACCATTTCAAGAACAGATGAACGAAGATAAATGGTAACCAAGAAGAGCAGTTTCTCTGATGAACTACGCTATGTAATCAGAGCAACTTTCCCAGTTGCTTTCACAGAACTGTGAACCATGAACTTAATCAGTAATACAGAAAACTCGACTTGCAATGCAAAGACGTACAAAACGACAAAATCAACCTCTGGTGAAAAAGACTTCCAAGTCACAATGGTACCCAGAAAGTGGACAACAGAACACGCATTGTGCACCAGACAGACGCAGACGATGAGAGTACGAGAGTACAGGAAGCAATGCTTTGGACGAAGACGAAAAATCCTTTTTCACAGTGCGAAATACTGTATAGTATAACACTGAGAAAACGACAGAAATATCCTTCTAACCGGGTCACAATGAACTTAAATGAATTTCAACCTCAACCTATTCAACGGATCATAGCTGGGCCAATATCTTGGACGAAAATTGTTGTGTAAACTTATGACTGATGAAAAACTTATTCAGAATAAGAAAAGCGACGGTAAGCTCAGCACGCGATTCCTAACAAATACTTTCAACTTGCAGAAATGAAACATCTTCAACACAACGTCATACTTTGATTTTATGAAAACTCGTCCCCAACGACTACCGGTTCACTGAACTCGTTCCCAGCGTTCACGCCAACAATTGAACAGGGCTGGCGGTTTTTTGCCGCGCCAGGATATGACCGGTAAAAACAACACTATGGATTTCGTTTCAAGGCTCGTAGTTTTGCAGCCCTTTGTTAAGTGCGTTGGCCCTGAAGCTCCGAATGCGAAGCAGATTCCTATCTAAACGGCAATCAATGTGTGGGGAGGATGGGGGAAGTGGAGAGCTGATCGGATCACGAAGGCTTCTGGGTACGCTTAACCCGACTCCAGTTTTCCACTGTCTTATGGCCCATACACTCTTCCCGAGCGAGGGTTGTTTGAGGACGAGTTCTCTGTGAGCCTCATAATTCTACGTCATACCATGATCATGTTAATTACGACATAGCGGAACCTCGGCATATAATTTACCCTACCAGTAGACAAAACCATTTACTTGCATGCCGATAGCTAATGTTATGGCACTTTTGCACATTAATGTCGCCTGAGTTAATGATTTGGGACACATAGAGTCGAATGGGCCGTTGTCATATGCATTAACCAACTCGCAACGCTACAAGAGCGAACGAATTTCCGAAAAGAGGCAAGTCCGTGGAAGCCACACAAGGTTCGTAATAAGCTACTACATGCAACTGACAATGCGGCTAACCCGTTCACTTTTGTGAACGCCTTTCGTAACGCGGATCAATAACATTTATCAACTTCGTGAAACAAAATCAGCACGCGGAATATTTCGCAACGTATTCAAATTCCAAACTTAAAATCGAAAAACCAAATGGGTGCTTAGCGTCTACAACGTCGAAACAGAAATTAAAAGAAACAGAAATTGTCGAAACAGTGTTACCCGCCGAAAAGATAACAAGTCACAGTCACATAAACATAAAACAGACTCGTCATATTTCTGACGGGTTGTTTCGAGATCTAATTTTTCTTTAAAAAATGCATCCCTCTATTTCACCCACGTTAAAACTGCTGCTGTTGTGATTGAAACTGTCCCGTGGCGGGAAAGTTCTGCGTTTGTGCACCTGAATAGCCGGAGTACTGTGATGTGGCGTTTCCTGTAGATGTAGCAGGATAAGAAGCGTTTGAGAACGTGTTCTGAGCCGGAGTCGTACCCGGTGGAGGTGGATTTGCCGATGACTGGGCTGCTCGTGCGTTCTGTTTCATTTGAGCTTCAATCAGCGCTGCTTGATCATGAAGTCCCATAGACCTGGAAGATTCACATGAATGAGGAAAACTTTTAGACAACTTGATAGCTCGTCCTTAACCGACTTTCCCACGTCTTTCGACCGAGGCGGGTCTGCTACGGAATTGATCAGTTTCATAACGATTCTTGCGAAGCACCAATAGTGCCGTATAATAACCAGAAGTGCGCAAATATTAACCTATAGTATTCAGCCCACTGAGCAGAATAGTCCGGTTGTCCAGTTTGAGGATTGATGGTTGGACCAGTCGAGGTTGTACTTGAACTTTGAGAAGCGCTGGCTGGTTGCGCACCAGACTGAGGCACGTACGTATAACTCTGCATATTACCATAAGAATTCTGCGCATTAGCTGCGCCACCAGTATAATACTGTCCAGCGGCCTGATTTGCCCATCCGTTTCCAGCATCGGGCTGTTGAGCTTAAACAGTACAGTTGTGCCGTCGGTTCTGAGAACACTTACACGTGATCTGCTCCTACCGTATGTGTTATTCCACAGGCTAGCGCCGTATTGACCGTTATATTGCGACACACTATAGTTGCTACCATTTGGTGCACCAGCCCCAGTGAATGGAGGCACAGGGGTGCCAGGAGCAATGTCGCCAACCTGAAACATGAATCAAGTAACTCTGGCAAAGCATATAATAACAATAGCCATGGCATAGATCAAGCCGAAGCGGAAATCACATGTAAGTAAAAGTAAACATGTAGTCGAATTCAATCGCACAACCACTCAGTGGGTTTTGCGCTGTAGGGCGCATAACCGTGTGCTTACAGTTAGCAATGCAACTTCCCTCAAATCCCAGAAACTGGTAATGCGCTCGAAGTCACTACAAAACGTTACGATTCAACACTAGCTCAATCGAAACATGCACACATAAAAAAGACAACACGACAAAAAAATACTAGGAAGATGCTACGTAATAATGCTTGTCACCCACACGGATTACTTCTCAGTAGCACAACTATTATGCACACAAAAATGTGTTCATATTGTTTACTTATTCCGTACAGTTGTTAACAGCAAATTCACAAATCGCAACACAACAACCTTTTCACATCTATCTGCACCTATTAATACCGATGAACGAAGGACTACTCATAAACCACAGGGCACTCTTTCAGCACAAACCAGAACTAGACTACTGACGCTATTACAGATGGGCAATTCCACGCTACTTATCGACATTGTGGAACAGCAACCAGTAAATTCTATCATCCGGATTCACACATTGAGTTATTATGAGGTCAGGTAAAATCGAGGTTAATCTGTTCTTACTTAAAAGCTGTAACACAAAGAACAAAAAGGAGCACAAAGTGCGATGCAATCATGGGTAAGAAGCGGCATCCAGTTATAGCGCAACGACAGAAAGCAACCCTGTACCTTACGTGACTGCGTAATCGGATGTGCGTCATTATGACAGAAAAATCGCGAAGTTGCGGCAGTGCAGGACTAGGGCGGCAGTACCGCGTGCGAAAGTGCGGCGCCGCAGAATCGCGAACTCCGAACGGAGGCCCAAAACACTGTCATCGCTCCAGGGCCCAACAAAAAACGGTGTCGTACCCATCGCATCACGAGGAAGCCGCCACATAATTTTCTGTCCTAATAGCACACACCTCATCCCATCAATCTGACGCACATGCCCCTACACAGTCAAGCGTACTGAAAACCCGTGAGATCTTATTTGACAGGTGGTAAAGAGACCGTATAACCAGATGTCTTTAACAAAAGGAAAGCTGGTGCTCCATTGGTACTCATATTAAATGCATGCTCATGAATGGATAAGACCCTGCCTCCCTCCAAAACTAGTACCGTGACATATAACTGCTACGACTGCAACATTACTGAACTAATTTACGTTAGTGCCTAATTAGAACCTCGAAGCAAAACTAATTCACACCAAAGGAGTGATTCACTGAGCAAAACAACAGATAATCTGGTTGCGATCTCAGAGGACGACGGCTATACACAGCAATTGAGCGAACAGCGTTGAACGGTTACTTGCGATCTAATGCTCAATGCCAAATTCGTTTCTAAGCTATCCGTTCTGCGACTTTGCACTCAACTGCTACGGGCGGCGAGCGCGACACAAACTGCGATTGCAACCGTACACTACCTTGATTCGAATAATGTGTTGTGCATGATGAACTTGATATGGAGTACCACGGATAATAAAAACCTGCGAAAAAAGAAGAATAATTAGAGAGGTGTTGGTAATGGTCGCATTTTTAGAAAAACCTTCTCTTGGGGATTCGGTGGAGGATCACGAGATAACTCGCAGTGGGCGCCACTTTCCGCATTAATCTGTAAATTACATTATATTTGTGAAGAACCTTGAAACAAACTCTGTCCATAGAACGAACCTGTTTGATAGTCTCGCCTCCTTTACCTATAACGAGACCCGTCTTATTTGATGGGACGTGCATATAGAAAGCCTGAAGTTGAGGTGTCTAGAAATTGGATGTTAGCTTTTAGTTTCCTGATTCCATGAAATCATCCAGCTAGCAATTATTAATAAGCGATACAACACTGCAGCATGTGTGCAGACACTAGTAAGCGTTATGCACCACGAAAAAGCAACAAAGGTCACATAGTGCGATTTTACATTCTAGAAATAAAGAAGTTAGTAAGCGATCAAAAAATCCGATAAAACCAACATTACAATGTCAGACAATTTGATATATTCAAGAGAAGAGAAACTACCAATAAGATCGGTAAGTTTTTTTTCCATTTTTTCGATTTGTGCTGTTTGTGGCTGGTAGCCTCCTCGCCGATCTCCTACTGAAGAATAATTTGAAGGGAGGAAGCAAGGAAAGGCAGTGATGTATCTCCTATACCTAATTGGAATCTACCAGGACAACACTTGAGGAAAAAACGTAAAAATGGTAGGCTCAATAAAAGAAAATGTACGTTACTTCCGTAAATTTTCTAAACACAAACAACACAAAACAAGGAACAGTGTAGGACCAAGGACAGCACAAAACAACACACTGGTGAGAGACCACCCTTTTACATGCAAATCTTTACAGCACTGGTGCTACGAAACCACACACATAAGTGCGTAAATGTAAACATACAGGAAAAGGTTCTTGCACCAACCTCTGTTTGACCGCTCATAATGGAGCCACTGCAGCTCTTGTGTACCAGCTCAGTGATGAGCTCAGTCGCTTTATATATTTGCTCTCTTGATCCCATAATAACGGCACATCGATCGGGGGACGTCGGGTCATCTGAAAAGAGCACCTAAAGTTGAGTAACCCTGTTCCTTGCTGAGATTTACGATTACGTGAATATCACCCATAAACAACACCACTGGGACGTATTTGTACAGGAAGAGAGCTTCAGTATGCCTCTTAGCGCGCTAGAACGGGTCAAACTTTTGAATGCACGAGTATCTGCATTTGTCTCAACATTATACATATAGAGTATGATTAGAACGCTGCAACATCACAGAGGATTACTCACGCGGTGTGAAGTCGAAGAATCGAAACATAACACCTTAGCGCACAAGAAACTGCGAGGCACCTCCATTACGCTCACCGTTTCATGTTTTTTTTTTTGTGTGTGATCAACGCGTTGGAGATCGCTTCACTGATAAACTCATATTTCACTAAGAAACGACCGCTGGCTGTGACCTATCCCTTCCATCCGCACCAACACGGCTCGGTTCAAAAGGCAGCCGCTTCGCTTTGTCGACGCAAGACGCGTTGCAACCACCGCAACTCAGTGGCGCGTATCCAGCCCTTTTCAAATCTTCGTATTCGCGCACGAAAAAGTTGATCCGTGATCTGTCTTCCCTTGACTTTTGTTATGTAGCAGTAGAGCGCATCTACGCCGAAAAGTGAATCATGACAAAATAGATTTTGAAATTACTATTTTGAAGGTACTCCAGGACACGATCGCAGTCTTGCCTTTCCACTCACTATGTTCCCCTGCCCTACACGTACTGTTATGCATCCAGGATTACTGAGCACCTATTACGATTCTAGGGAAACCCGACAGAAAATATGCAGTGGCCCGAGGCGCTCACTTTCTCCTGAATGATATGAGCTCTATTCCCCCATCTTTTTTTCCTGGAATTCTCATACTTCAGACGACGGAACGACGTCACGGACATGCTTTTTGAAAGACTCGCACTCCCAGCGGTGAGTCCACTCTGCACTGTGAACTAACAATACTGGGCGGAAGCCATCCTTGAGCAGACATACCATCAGCTTTGAACTGAATTTTTGTGCCCGTCTCCATAGCGAGTCGTTTAATGGTTTCTCCTCCTTTACCAATGATCATGCCGACACTAGCACGAGGGACGACCACCTGAAAATGAAAACATTTGCAAAATAATGACAACAAACTTGGATGGAAGTACGAAAATCTCGAATCACTGATTGTTCGTTTCAGACTGAAGCTTACTTCTCCTTTTGCTGTCGCTTGTTCGGAATACAGGCGCGGCAAAGTGCCATTATCCTCCCGAGAGTTGATCAGATCGGTCACTAGCCGTTTTGCTACTTCAACCTAGAATACATTTGGTGACACTGTATTACATTGTTGCACCTGTGAAGATATTTCGAATGAACTGTACCTTTTCGGGATCTCCTGTTATACGCAGTGGTTTTGACTGACCAGTTACTTCTTGTGAATCTTGTATCATGACCATTTTGCAACCAGCTTGTTCCTATAATGTCTTTGTTTCAGGAAATAATAGCGAGCGTTGTTTGCTCATGGATGCTCACATTTGTTCGTGGGTTTTGTAACGTTTTTCCTACCTGTAATTGTTTTATTGTTTCACCCATTTTTCCTATCACAAGACCACACTTTGTTGCTGGTATAGTCATCTCCACAGTGATGGCACGACCATCTGTTGGAGTGAAATTCTGAGTCGATGGACGTGACGCTGCCCTCGTAATGACATCGGTTATCATTTGCTTCGCTCTTTCCACCGATATCTGAAAGAAATCGTGAGTAAGGCGTTCTGGTGCCATCACCTGCGTCGATGCGTTGTTGGATGAGCCTACGGTATCAACCTATCCCGAGGTGCTGCATTGCCTGGAGCATCCCTGCTGGGCTGATTTCTGTCACAAGAAAGACTCGAGGTTACCCAGGACACTTTGACTGGCTAAATCCCCAACACTCCATATTAAAGTGATTCCAGAGGGGAAGCTAGCAGCGCAGGAAAGGTCCATGCATTCTTTCAGAGACCAACCTAGTTGCACTCTTGACGGTAGAATAACGGCAGTTGCACTAGCGTAAGCAAGTTAGCCGCGCAAGAAGTGTACACGCAAGCCTCTCATAGATCAAATGATTAGTTGCAACGTATTGATTGCAGTAATATCACACGCATACCTTGCTTCCTTGGAGAGTGCACTGACGGACGCCAGTGCTAGGGTCACCATCAGGACTCATTTGTACCCGACATCCCGTTGTACTTTGAATATTTTGTATTTCTGAGCCGCCTCTACCAATGACTAAACAAACCACATTGTGGATCACAAAAAGTACGCAATTTGTCGTCACCACGCCGCAAGGTACACGCAACCTACCTAGGCCTACGGTATTTTCTGGAACACTGATGATTTCTACGACAGTCTCGGCTGCACTAGCAACTGTCGGAATCATTGAGGTTGGCGCTCCGAATCCCATCTGTTGAACCATCCCGCTTCCATCCATGACTCCCTCGATGTTGCTCCTTTTCACGGGATTCGCTGAAAATGCTAAACAATGTTACCAAGGGTTAGAAATTAGGAACTTACATACATTACTTTTAGTGATTTAGAAGGGTGAAACAAAACAAAGAAACAACATCACTATCATTCGAACAAAATTATCAGCACGAAAATTGAACCAGGCGACGCACGCTCAGAGTCTTCGGGATAACAGCGCTTCAGCGTTGGATTTGTAGTAGCGTCGACACCAGAATGCTAAACAACATTGGAAATCGTGTCAACAGAGGGTTCTAGTTAACGAACCAAATAGAAAAATCATCAAATAATAAATACATAAACGAAAGGATAAAGTCTATATACTGACAATATAGCAATTAATTTCTTCACACTAAAAAGGCCACCAAGTGAACTTTCAGATACAAACCGCGCGCAATTTCGTGTATAACGAAACAAAGACCACTCAAATAGACTGCACAAGTTGGTGACGTGCGGGGCAGCATCACCTTTCAATATAAGTTCTCACGAACAAAAATTGAAACGCAGAGAAAGTGTTCAAACTCATATACTAACATGAATCGCTTGTAGTATCCTGTTACGGCAAAAATGAAACACGTTTATTTTTCGGCTTCATCGAATAATACCGAACAAGAAAACCGATAGAACACCCATAACGGCAAATCATTAAAATTGTACGCGAATTCAACTGTTCAATGCACCGATTCCGTTTATTCATAGTATGTAACGACATGAAACGAACGAAACTATCTCATGACTCATTCACCCATCCCAAACAAGATCACCAATGTACGAATTAAACCACGTCACTTACCAATTTTAGTTTGAAAATATTAGAATTCTTACCTCTCTAGCACGTAGAAGAGCGTCTAGAGCGTCGTGGACAGCTTTTTCTTCGACTATACCTCCAGACATACCGCGTATACGGCCATAGGATGGAGGGTGAGCAGTCGTTGACACGAAAAGGGTCACAATGAGCGGAAAGAAACGCGACGCAAACGCACGCTGAATAGAGATTCCAGAAGGGGGGAGGTACTAGAAGGATCTACGGTCGGCGCAATTCAAATTTGACGCGCAAAAAAGCTCCACGGTATTAATATAACAAGCCTTTAGCAGCTATAGAGAAGAGCTTCTCCAGAATGAGCGGGAAGTGTTCGAAGAGAACAAGGGATTTTCCATACATGGATTTTTCAGAGTTCAGAAGCTAATATCGATCGATGGTTCCAACTGTGACTCATGGTACGCACGAGGCATTCGAGTTACAACGGGTGCAGACACGTTGTACCCCCTTAGCTAACACGCGGGAAAGTCTCGTACTGTGATCCGAATTTCAATGTGAGGATGCTTTGTGAACATTAGTGTACATGCTTAATGCTTTGTAATTGTAAGGAAAAACTTATCCAGGTGCACTATACTGACTGGGAATATATGACAATCGTCTCGCATAATGCTGCTTTTTTATGCAAATGTAGCGAGTCGTTCCTCACATAGTGGTTCAGAAGTTTAACACGTCGCAAATATGGGGAATAATTTGCAAGCGACGATATAATAGAGTATGCAAGACATCTGCTGAACTCTTGCGTTACACATTTGCTTAGCAGGGAACCCTCGCTAACCTGAGAGCTACTGATGCTATGCTCTACTGAAAATTGGCCTTTATAAACTATCATACGCCGATTACACTTAAAGAAGTGGGTAGATAACGAGAATGATTGTTGCTGTACACCTCGAACCCCTCCCTTAAGTACAAATTGCTTTTTAATACCTGGCAGATCTTCACTGCGCATTCAATCGTTCCACAGCCCCACATGTGGCACGAATGCGTGGCAGATTCGTAACCGTAACTATAACAGCACACCTGCGCAGCTCTGGAGAAGTTGTAAGAAATTTTGTATGCCAGTAATCCTCTACCAGTTGGAACTTTGTAACAGTGTAAAAGTTTGTCGCAAGGAACTGATAACTGGTAGATTGTGATGTCCAAATCTTGATTAGTTGTGGCTAGAACCATCGAACTCTTCTCTGCGTAATTGAAGCACACTCATCACATAGGTGACGTGCTGAACATGTGCAAGGTGAAAGGATCAAAGCCCTGAAGGGTTTATCTGGTTACACAAGGAGGGGAGATTATCCCACCGGGAACTCCTTACCTTTTGAGGCTCAGGTAATCTCCACACCTCGTCCCCATATCCCTTTTTGGTATAGTCTCCCTTCACTGTCTTCTTTTGAAACTGCTGGGATGTGAGTGCACCAGTCTCATACAAATGGTAACAAACGGGAAGGATAGAATATTTTCCCATCGGATTGATTTCCTTGTGTACCTAAAACCAGCACAGTCCGGTCAGACTGCGAGGCAGGGGATACCCGGCTTCTGCACATCGTTTTGTGAGCACCAGTGCGACTATCTGACCATAATAATTCAGAGAAAATTGTTAAGCAGATAGGAGTGGTGGTTGATGCGTGGGGTCGAGGTATCAAAAGCGAGCTGCAGCAGCCAAGCTTTTTTCGCTTCAATCGCCGAGACCCATATCCACATCTCAGGCGCGCCTTAAATTCACCTCTTCAAGAAGAAAAGCTCCTTGACCGAAGCTACTAGGCGAGGAGGGATTAGGGTGCTTGTAAGAAGAGGATCACCTGAACAACAGAACAAGATATGAACAACAGAACAAGATATTAGAGAAGAAAATAGTGAGGTAAGAGTCGAGGGAAAGGGGCAAGACGATACCGATGTCATTAGGGCAATATAGGCGCGAATGGGTCAATAACGAAAAGCCTTGATCTCGAGTCGATCACCTTGTGGCTGTGGTTCTCTCAAGAAGTTCCACTGAATAACTGGCAATTAGCCAAATTCCGAAAAGGGGCCTTGCGCCTAAAACAGTGAACTATATCTGCGCTGTTGCAGTCAAAACGAAGTACATGGTCGAAAGGGATTCATTGAGAAATCGCTCGTTCAGCAGTTTGTATTTATCAAGCTATCATTATTATCGGTTTGACCTGCGCATTCGATTGTCCTCCCGCCCACCCTGAGGGATAGAGTGGCCTACGTACGAAATTTCAAAGCATCTTGTGTAGTAGTAATGTATGGATAATGATTCCGCAAACTGCCCGCAAAATATCCGGCTCCGGCTCAAGGAGACAAGCTGCCGAAGATTGGCAAAATGAAAACCCTCAGCTCTATATATAAAGGCTTTTTAGTAGATTTATTAATCTGAAATTTACGTTCGTATGAACCTTTGAGTATGCTAGTCGATTTCCGGTTAGACTGATGCCATACTTCGCGATTTTGCGACTGGGCGATTTTACGACATCAACGTTGCGCACGCAACACCACGACCTTGGAATTTTGCGTGCTACACCATCGCATGCGAAGTGCGACATCACAACATCATGTATTGCATAACTGCACATTCGTAGGTCGCAAAATAGCTAAACCCACGCATGCTCAAAAAACTTCTTGGGAGTACAACTCGAAAACTTTTACTATCACCATTAGTAGATCACTATAAGCACAGTTCTTCCCACCCTGCTATTTTGATAATTATTCCTGAAAATCCTTCACTGGTTGCGCATTATTAATTGTGTCAAGCAATAGTTTATCAAGTACGTTCCACCACCACACCGCGACTAGTGACCGCGCGGCCGCCAGAAATGAGGTCTCTACTTACTCTTACTCGACTATTCTGTGACATTGTGTATTACACCAGTCTTCTTTCTCATGAAACAAGTTTTTTAAATTTTTTTGAAAAAAACTTTATTGACATTCTCAAATTATGCGAATCAAACAACTGAGACAAACAACTCACCGAATGGTTATTCACACCGAACATTCAAGGGTATTGGTGAACAAAGGGTCGAACCTTTATTGTATCGATGGCCATAATCTCACCACTAATCGAGTGGTGAAGATCAAATAAGTATTTGGTGCTGATTGTTCTAATTACTTACAATGCCGATCGCTCAAATGACATGAATGGTTACTACTCGCATACATAAAACATCTATGCACCGGATGAAGCAATAATAACAATGAACTAATCCATAGCAAACTTCCAACAACATATTTACTTCACTTTGTCAGAATAAAACGAAATAACATGGAATTAAATATAGTATTGCTTGTCTGCATGATACAGTAGATACTATATTGCAAAGATATACAATAAAATGAGCCGCTCAACATAAAAATGTAAAATACATTACATGCCCACATTTGTACAAGGAGGTAAAGGGAACAGCATGATTTTTTCAAAAAGAGACATTCAAAGAACCAGCAGAAATGCATGAAATGTCACAGTACCTCGTGTCCGTAATCGGTAGCATTGACCTTCAAGTTTCAATGTTCAGGAGAATCCCCTGTTGAGTCCTGGAATTATTGCGTACCTGGAAAAGCTTTGTTACTGTCGAAAGTGGCAGCCACACTCCACCGATCGCCAACAACAAGTGAAGAGGCAGCGAATACAGTGCATCCATCTAGTATAACGGAGTTTAATACATGTACTAAATAGCCGGTTCTTTCTACGACAACTCATGCGCAAATTGGTGAGGCATTTATTTGCGAGTGGTTGATTGGGTATAATTTGTCTTCGAGGCTACAGTCATGTCGTTTCAACAAGAATAGTGGGTTTTCCGGTGATTTTAATGAAACCGCGTTTTATCCAGTGAAGGCGAAGAAATATGCGTGATCGGTTGATACATAACCATGTGGATGTTGGATATCAAAGGTGGTGATCACGACTCGGTTTGTCATCCTCGCGTTTTCTCATATCCTCCTTGTTCTTTTTACATATGTGTTCATAATACAAGTTTTCCCTCTTTTCGATGTATCTCACTTGCCCTTAAAATGTTAGAGCAGAAATTTTATTCGATACCTGGAAGTCAACCAACTCGTCATATTGGTTCGTCCTTCATTTTTTGATATCTGATGGTTAGTTCAAAACCTCATGTTCGTCCAGAGTTATCGGTTGACTATTATTACTAATCTATTATTATCTATACTATTATTACTGATCGCGATTTTCATGTAGGCTTTTCTGCTGAGGTCTTTTCAAACATCGTTACCTACACCTGCACTATCACCGGTTGCCCTTGTGATGACTAGCGTGCAGGATTCCAAACATTTTTCAACCTTTAGGCTTACAGTTTTGCAGGACTCGTATGTGTTATGCAACCACAGAATGCCTGTCTCGAGACATTTTTGCGAATTCGCTCTTTGATCCACCAGCGACTTATAAATTCAAGCATCAATAGATAAAAGCATCAATTCAAGCATTAGTATATAATCTTACCTCAGGCGGCCTCGTGGAATTTTCCGTGTCATACCGTGCTTGGGCAATTCTTTTTGAATCGTTGTCGTCTCTCATTGTCATTGGAGCTCGTATAAAAAGTTCCTGTTGTCGTTGGCACTACGCACTCATTGTGGTAAAGGAGCGCTGCAATTATGAATAAAGCTTGCGATTGTAACGTTACTCGCGATCACCAGTCACAGGCAATTCAGGGTGTTGTGGGCGGAAGAGACTGTAAAGAAGACACCGTTAGGAAGCAATGAGGATGATAAGAACAAGGAACACTTGTTCTCCTTTGTGGTGGGCGAGGCGACCTTGGAAGATCCTCGCATTGGAAGACGCGCTTAATGCTTTTTACGGTATCCTTGACTGGGGCGTCTCGTGCGGTGGGTGCAGACGGCAATGTTGCCATGGAAAGATGGGAAAAAATGGCCCAGCTGGCCTTGCCGTCGGCATCACCCCTTCAGTTGGAGAGTGCGCGAAATGCGTCGTCAAGAAGGCCCAGTGGTAACTAGAGGGCCACAGTTCGGGTTTTTGATGGTTTTATTTCGTTCTTTCTCTGCTGTTGTATGGCTTATCATCTCGACCTTCATATTTCACCATCGGTCGAAAAATACCCTGAACGGTGCCCTTGAAATGCTTCCAAAATTGAAATTTGTTATAGTTATGTGTCCATTTTCCATACTTGAGGTCTCATGGAAGCGCGGATAGCCGAGTGCTTACAAATACTTTACTTCAAAAGAGATCATGGGTGACGAAACCCGCGTTGAGAAGCGCGGCTTTGGGTTTAATCACGACCCCTCAGCACGGCGTGTCTTTCTGCTGTTCATCAGCTGGGCGAGTTGCCTGCGAGGGCGGGACAACGTTTGCGGCTGGATGATTCAGTTTCTCCACCCGTCCACGATCTACCCCGGCTAGTGACGCAGCGGGGCGCGAGGGAGAAGGAGAATTTTCGAGAATACATTTCTCTGGTTTGCTTTTTTATTCGCTCTTTCTCTACTGTTACACTGCTGAGCACCCTTGCTTTCACTTCCACGATGTTTCGAATTTTCCTGATGACTTTGGAGTGTCTGCACTCTTGAAGACACCAGATTCGATCCTTGTCGGGGCGCAAACCATGCCTTGCAAGACAGTGCAAAAACGGTGGCGTTACCAGCGTAGGCCTGACTGTTAGGCTGGCTGTTGGAGAGACTCAGTCGCAACGCAATATCTAAAAGAAGATTCAGTGATAAGTTAGCACGTCACCCAGTAGTGGCCCACAAACCCTCACGTTCTTGGAGCGAACCGAGGGTTGAACGTCCTCGATTAAAAAAGCTAGTAAAGAATGCGGCTCTAAATTTCAAATCGCTCATCACCAAGTCTCGAGAGGTTGCTGGAGAAACGCAAAAGCATCTGACAATAAGTATTTTTCAAGACTGCATCCTTGACTTAAATAGGATTAGCGAAGGAATGATGGCTGTGAGGGTAGAAATGGATATTGTGTGGTTAGAGATGTACTGGACAACATTATCTGCGTACATGTCTACAATATCTCAACCTGGCAGCAGCCCATGACTTAGCAGTCTGCAGCACGTTTTTCGCGAATAGAGAAACTCAAAACCCCGCATCAATGGGGGAGGGGAGGGCAAACGGAAATCGCCCGAGTTCTCGGAAGAAGCGCTCTCAAGAATGTTAAGGAGATCAGTATACTGCCAGGAGAGGAGCTAGTCATCCTGCGCAAGCCTCTCTTAGCTTACATTGCCATAGCTAGGATAACACGGGTATTAACCGTAGGATAATCTGATAGTGGAATTTGCACAAAATGAAAAGGGACAACCTGGAGAGAGGAGTGCCTTAAGGTGGGTATTTTAGTTATTACGGTCCGATTCAGCAACGTGAAGTAGAGCAGAACAAGTAACGATGGGCCAAGAAAAAAAGGCAAGGCTCGGTGTGGCTTCAGGTTTGATGCGTATAAAACAACATTTTGGATGCACACGCTATGCGTGCGGCCTTCGCTGCTTTGCTCATGTCGTATTTTTTCGAGCATTACATTTCGAAGTTCTTCTATTTGCAAGGTAGACAGTTTGGAACAAGAATTTTTTTTCCACCCGGTTTCTATTTGTTCAGAGCCAAGCGGGAGAAGGTCATCACTATCTTCTCTTCCTGGATATATTCATGTCACTTGCATATTTATTGCACTACACATTTGTCCACTACATCTTTTCTGCAGTACTGTTTTGTCTAGCTGTGTCGAGTTTTTACTTTTCATTCGTTATCGATTGAGCTAGCGCACACCACTGCGCGTAACACGGTGATGTATGTTTTTTACAGTGACTGAACAATGAGTGAGTTTATTTTACAGAATGTGACCGTGTTACTCTCAGTGCTTCAACCAAGTCAAGGTCACGAATACCTGTTCTAGGCCATTTACACAAAAACCGTAAATTTCAGTCGGTGATAGCTCATGGTTCAAAAAAGCCGCCATCTTTCTAAGCTCGCAATTACACCTTCCATTATATGTTTGCGACTGCACAAAAACCAATAATTTCTTTCGATATTGACCGAAGGGCGTAGTCTGCAATTTTTTCTGTGCAGTGTTTTCATACACTTGTGAGTGCAATAGTCGATCTGTTCACTCTTGTATATGATGGGGCTTTCACTGTCTCTTCACTATCTCACATCGTGTTGCTCGTTTTTTATTTTAGTGGCCCGCCTACCTTCGTGCGGGCTAGTTCCCGTGAGCGATGGCCGCCTCGCAGCTTTCTTAGTCCTTCTCCCCGTCCGTACACTCCCGATCACCACCACAGATTGTCCGCTATGCGTCCCCGGGTGGGGGATCGACTGGTCGAAATTTCGGCTCGCGGCGTGGCACTCGCGCGGCGCGGTCAGTACGAGCCGTTTGGAACTCCGCTCAAGACGCAATGGGCTATAACTACAGTAATACTTTCTTTGTAGGCATCCAACGAACGGTACGCTCCGCTGTCTTCTGACGGATCTCTTCCGTCTATCTTCTTCAGAAACCTAACGGCGTCTTTATCCCATTCCTCTCTAAGGTCGTCACCGCGTTGTACAAAGCTAAAAGATCCGGCTTCACCCGAATAGTCTGGAACATGGCCGCCTACCGTGTTCCAGGCTTAGCTTAGTTCAAATGTGCTCCTGATAGGAATCAACCACGGGAAAATGAGTTTCTGTGTTACTCAAATGATTATGTTGTATTTGCTCAATGTGGGCCTCATGCAAAATTTCACGCAAAAAATATGAATCTGGCTGTGATACAGCAACACAAAGTACGTCCGAGTGGGCGGGGCCTGAAGCCTCGCCCGTTGTCCGCCGTGGTCGGAGACGCATTGTAGGAACAGAAATCTACGTAAACAGTCCATTCTCCGTTCGCAACGGCGGCGGACGACTGGACGAGGCTTTTACTGCGAGGCCCCGCCCACCTGGACGTACTTTGTGGTGCTGTATCTTATACTTAGTCGGATTCACATTTTTTCGCGTGAAACTTTGCATGAGGCACACATTAGGCAAATACAACATAAACATACAGTGCTCTGCATAATCATACAGCCACCTATAAATTGTCCAAAAACTCTGTTTGCGGAGTGGTTCAGAAAAGTCTCTAACTGGGGAAGGTATTTTACTTCCCATGGAACTTTGAAATGAGACCCGGAGGATCGATAGAGCTTCGAACACTGATTATAACTGTGAAAACCAAAATTGCTAAATGGCATTCTGAAGCGAGTTACGAGGGGTCAAAGTTTGCCTATGATTTGCCTGTGACATCTCAATGGCAAGGCGCTACGTCATCAGCATGACTAGCGGAGAGCCAGTAGTGGCCTCCGTGGCTTTGTGGTTGTGCCCTAGTTCGGCAGGCGCCGAGGTCGTGGGTTTGCTTCCCGCCGGTGCGGTCTCTTTTGCATTTTGTGTTTCATTGTGAGTAAGTGCTTTTCTTCTACTTCTGAACGTTTCCTTGTATGATATTCGCGCGTAGGGGGTCGAATTACCCCTCTGTGCAAATTTCCAGTCGGATCCAGTTTTTGGCCCAACTTCGGAAAATTAGGTGTGGCCGGGGGTTAAGTAAGAGTTTTTTTGAATTTCCTCGCACTAAAAATTCTGCAAGCTGAACAAGGTAACCTAAGTAAGTAAGTAAGTACCTATCACACTTGCCCATCACCACGTAACAAGCGCCAAATAAGAGCATTTGCTGGGCAAGGGTCAACGACTTCTCCTTTGTTAAATGGGTTGCCAGCCAAAATAGCCCATCAATTTTTCGATTTGGTCAAATTCTCGAACTGGCTGAAAACTTGTCCCATAGGGTAATTTGATCCCCTGCACGAAAATCATACTGGTTTTGCGTGAAAACGTATGGCTCGCGCGCTATGGGCTCCCGAACATACCATAAAATGGTATCACTCTTTTTTCAGAAAAACCTTCACAACTTCATTCAGGTGATTGTTTGACAGATTCTGAATACAGATTTGAGATCAGCATTCAAAAGCGCGTACAGTGGTATGTGTCTTATTGCAAATGGCCATTTTGACCAACCGTCATGGCAAAGTGCCTCGCCAATGAGGTGTCACAGGCAAACTTTGACCCATCGTAACTCGCTCTATCGATCACCCCGGGTCTCATTTCAAAGTTCCATGGGAAGTAAAATACCTTCCCTAGTAAGTAAAAAATGTAGCCAGTGTGGACGCGCATTCGCGCACCAACATCAAATTGTAATTGAAAAGCACAGAAAAATTTTCTCTTCATTTGTTTTGAGAATGACGCTTATCCTACTCTGCAAAATTATACAGCCACTTCGGACTTCCTCGTCGCTTTTGACCTCCACTTGCTGAGGCTGTATTATTGCTGTAGGCTCACCATTTTTAGGTAATGACAAGAAGAAAACTGCTATCTGACTTGAAGAAAGATCAATTTAGCTCAAAATAAGGCCTGCAGACGTCCAAATGTCAGATCGCGCGAAAATGGAGACGGCTTCGAGCGCTCCTCGATAATTTCAACTAGGATTCTGCACAGTATGAAACCAGAAGGAACACTGGAGGTTCTGCTACGTCTTTAGGTAAAGACAAGCGCAGTAATTCAAAAAAAGAGTCAAGTTTTCCTAGGTCATGCTCGGGAACAAGATCTTCGCTGGAGCTTAAGGTGTCAACAAAGGCTGTTTATGGGAATATGAAGAAGTGCAAATCCATTCCTAGGCGAGAAATGAGGAGAGCAGTGTTCAGACCCCAGAATATCGAGAAAGCAGGGTCGGTTTCGCCAAGAGATGGATAAGAGGAGCAGATCGGATTGAGGTGCTTGACGCGTTCAAAAGCTTGAACACATTTCCTTTACTGTTTTTTCTCCATGCTGCCCTTCTTTATGAGAAAAAAACTCAGATATGACTGCCCGGGTGACTACCGACACTATAGCATGAGAGACAACTTCGGTTTTCGAGAAGATCTCCAAAGAAGGAGGGGTCATGGCGTGGGGCCCAGTAATCTTTGATTTTTGTCTCGTTCTCGGAAGGATAAGCCATCCGTTTTACGGATCTTGGTACCCTCCTCTCGTCGTGGGTGTTGAAATCTACACCAAAACCTTGTTTTGTGCAAGTTCATAAGCCATTTCTTGTCAACCGGAGCACACCATCATTGTGAAGCCGTCAACGAATGGACCTCCTGACCTGGACGACGAACGGATCTGACCTTTACCTGATGGAGAATTCGTTAGATTTTCATGCTGAAAAGGAGTTACGTGCAGGGAAGCCATTCCGAAGGAGTTATGGAGTTTTAACAGGCCCTCATCGAAGCATAGCACCAAGTGAACTAAAAAGATTCCAAAAAAATTCATATGGGCTTAGATAGTCAAAATTTTTGGATATTCAAACTGATGGAGGTTCAGGTGCGTGTGATATTATCATTTTTCTCCTTTTTGTTATTCTCTCGTTCTTCGATACCTCAATCTGTTCAGTGGCTGAATAATTTTGCAGAATGGGAAAAGCGACATTTTCAAAACAAATGAAGAGAAAATTTATCTGTGTTTTCCAACTACAACTTGATGTTTATGCGCGAATGCGCGTCCACACTGGCTATCTTTTACTTAGAGACTTTTTTGAATAACTCTGCAAACAGAGTTTTCGGACAACTTATAGGTGACTGTATAATTATGCAGGGCACTGTATGGTAACACATAAACTCTTTCCCGTGGACGATTCCTCTAAAGACAGTGTTAGGGGTAATGTGGGTGATAAGAAATACCAAAAGGAGTCATTCTGTGAAAAACTACGCGTCTGAAAGCCTACGCATGGCGAAATTCCCCGCGGAAAGCACCTCCTTGAGCTGTGGCGGAGGCGGCCTCGTCAGGACAAGCCGCCTTGGTTTAGGACAGCCCGCCTCCAGGCGACGTGATTAGTGGTTGGTCACGGTGGGGTTGGTCAAGGAGATCGGCCGGATTCAAAGTATCGCAGCGCGCTTCCTCACTTTAGCTTGAAGCTCATCACATGAAAGTAGATGCTGTCGCATTTCCGAACATCCCTTCATGTTTACGTCTTGGCAATGCCAATGGAAAACCTATGTGGATTACCCGCTTTTTGAAGGAAAGGTCGTTCGCGCCTAGAACCAGCGGTGGGAAGGGGTCCTATTCCTCGGGTTTTTGGCCATTTCCATCCGTTTTTTCTCGAATGTCCTGTTACTAGACATCTCGGCTTTCATATTCACTACTTCTTTTACTTTTCGTCGGAATCCTCCTAAAGCTGCCTTTAATTCTTGTCCCATGCTCTATCTATCCAAATATGACCCTATCTCCATGGATTCTTTTTTATGTAGTTCCTAAATTGGAGACAGACAAGTGGACAGACTGTCGCACGGCGTACACACACAGACAAAGAGATATTCATGGTATCTAACGGTAACAACAAAACATGGGTACAGCTACAATTACAGTCAATAACAGGGGCTACTGACAAAAAAGAACATCCAAATATTAATTTTGAAATATTGTTTTTATTAACTGCTGATTTTCGTCGCAGCCCGTGATGCGAAAGTTGTTACAAGTATGCTGAGTCATGGGTAAAAGCTTCGGTATCGGACGGACTCGAACCCCGCACTTTATGCTAATGCCATCAGCACATATGCCCGGAAACCATGAAGTGCGGGTTCCAATCCCGTCTGTGACGGAAGCTTTTGCTCAGCACTGTATGAACATGCAGTTTTAATTCAGTGATAGCACAGCACAATCTAACTTTCAAAAAGGATGCCTAGTGGCATGAGCTTCGATTTTCATCCCATTACCATCAACGATAGCACTAGAACTGTAATACCAGGCTAGAAATAGAACTAGTACAACGGATGATTAGAAGTTGAGGATTTCGCTTATTTGAACTACTATTCATCAAGCTCTTGAAAGAGGTCGTTAGTGGTAATTCTATCAGAGTGTGGAATAATTGCGGGATATGAAAGCCGAGATGACCAGTAGTATAACGGTGGAGAAAAACAGAATAAAATGGGTAGAAACCCCAGAAATGGGAGACCGTAATCCCTCTTCCACGCTTCCTTTGCGCCCCCTCTGCACCGCCAGCTACTGGGGGTAGACGAGGATGAATCAGCCAGCCGCGATCGTTGCCCCGCCCTTACAGCAACTCGGCCAACGGATGCGAGGCAGTATGAATGGCAGTGCTGCGAGACCGCACTAAAGGTGTCAAAATGCTTTTTCCAGTGGGAGTTTCGAAAACGCTTTTTCCAATATGAGTTTTGTCATAGATGATCTCTTTTGGACTAAAATGTTCGTACACAGAGAATATGTTTTTCAGTCCTCATTTTTTCCTTACCCCTGGCGATGATTTTAAGCAAATGTGTAGCTTAGAGACTTGATGGGCATTGGAAGCGCTGAAATTCTCAAACCAGGCAAACGTTCATTCCCTTCGAAACGGTATTTGACATGATACTGATTCAAGGGCTTTGGAATTATTTGTGGTCGCACCGTTAGCAGAATAGGATGCGCAAAGGTATTGACCGCTTGACGAAGCTTTACAATACTAGAAGGAGTGGAGGTACCAATAGAAATTCCACAGGCATATGTGAACAACATACACTTCCAACAAACTTGAAATGCCCCCAGAATCCGATACAGGCCTTTGGCTTCAACTCAATGAAGAAAACAGCTCGAGGTGTCTCCAGTGGGTCATAGATGATCAGCATCCAAATACTTACCCTTTTTTAGAGTAGTTACAGAAGCAGCGAGTAAATTGTGAGGAATAGCACAGGCTTTGCGCATCGAAACGCTCGAAATCGAATAGTTGAGCAGCCTCACATCCAGGCAGCCTGGAGGGACGTTGTTGCGAGACAGTGCGGTGAAGTACCAAGTCATCAAAAGACACGTACGCTCCTTGATAATACCTTCTTCGGACCTCTCGAATAAGTTCCTGCAGCACGCAGCTCTGGTCATCAAGGCGTGATCATGGCAACAATGGTATTGGAACAGCATCCACCCTCACTACCTCACAGGAATGGCACAAAATAGCACGAATCTTATCCCGCTCGACATTCGTTATGGAGTGTCTTCGGAGGCAAGCGCACACAAGGCCTCACAATCTATTCAATCCTCTAACAAGGAAAGGCTCCCGGGTCACCGTGGCCATTCAAGATGAGATGTATATGTTCCCATGTAGTTTTGAACGAGGATCTCAAATCTGCCCTCCAAATCTGCTAAACGATTCTGGAAAGGAAGTTACGGAGGCCTGAAAGTCCTGATAGATACGGCGCAAAGCGCAGGTGCTGGTCATATATGACTCGAGAAAACATGCAGTCAGCGGTCGGATGGAGCAGCTGGTAGCGTGACGGGCTACAAATTGGGGCATGAAGGTTCAAAGCCTTGATGCATTTGCTAGTTTTGCTTTTGCTTCGAGTGTTTTCTAAACGTTTGCAAAATGCTTTTACGCTTCGTTAAAGCATACCGCGCCCCCTACTAATGAGTAATATGGGAAGACTGGTTCTTTTCGGAGCAATTGAGCTTTTATCTGCAATGTTCAAACTGTGAAGATCAAAGACCATTTACGATGGTTTGAACTTGGAGCAAGGATTTCGACATCGGCGAGTACTTTGATACATTTTTGGCGGGTACTTTGAAACATATCTCTCTACCCTTATGTGCCTGAAACTCTCGACATAGGACAGCTGGTTTATTCGTGTGACCAAATCCTTCTACATCAAATCACTTGAGCAATGTTCTGCCCAAAAGTGGTGCTTTCGCATTTAATCTTGGAATTTGGTACCGCAGATGTAATGCGAGCACCATCTAGGAAAGAGTGAAAGGTGATAGAAAGGTTCATTTCTATTTTGTCTGACGCTGTAAGTGACAACCTGGTTCTGACGCTGTAAGTGACAACCTGGTCATCGACTATGAAGAAGATAACTACGTGGAAGACGATTATACTGACCCCTTGTGGACACCAGATGAAAGTGAGGATGGTGACTCCAGCACAACAGAGAAGCAAACCTTCCTCTTTGGCGAAGTGAAGGTTCCAAAAGAGAAGGTACTTTCAATTTTTCGCACACTAGTCATGAGCTTCAATGCTGTAGATTAACTGCAGTGAATCATAGGTACAAGAAACAATAGCCTTTTACCGGTCGAGTGCCAAGAAGTCGCGCACTTTGTCGTGTATGAAAAGCAGGTTTCGTTTTACAACCTCAGAATACCACTTGCGGAAGTTGAGAGATATTGCAAATGAAGGTGAGCACACTTCAAGATTCGCAATTATGATATCATTTTATATGGTATGGATATTAGGTGAAGTTCGAGAAAAACGCTCTGTTCGTCTTCGGAGTCTGGCCGAGAAGCTGAAGGAGGAAGTCATACGGAGGATGAATATGGGCATATCGATACATGACGGAGATATTAGGCTAATGGCACTGAAGATCAATAAGTAAGAAGCTCTGGTCGACGATTTTAGAGCAAGCCACAAGTGGATACAGGGCTTCAAATCAAGCTGTGGAATTGTGTCTCGTCGCATCACCACTTTCACCTCGAAGAAAGGGTTTTTGGATAAGGACCGTATCTCTGCTGATGCGCAATCGTTCGTGCTTGACGTCAAAAAAGGTGACTGCTGTTCTAAAAGTCGATGATGGCATCTCATGTAATGTGATTACTTTGAATTAGATGATATTCTGCTTCTGTCTAGAAATGGAGAAGTGGCCTCTGGATGCAATATGTAACGCGGATCAGAGCGGATTTGTGAAGGAAATGTATTCGGCGAGATCGCTCGCAGTAAAGGGTCAGAAGAAAGTCGAAAGGATGGTACAGTCCGTATCAGCAATGACTCACTCTTTTACAATAATGCCAACTATTTTCGCTGATGGACAGTTAGCAAAAAAACTTTATGTAGTACTGCAGGTCAGTTTTTCGACTATTTTACTGGTTCCTCCCATTTGGTATTCCTCTCAACAAACTGTTTTCAAGGAACCCAGTGGACGATTTCCCGTGAAAGGTTGCTTTCGTGCACCAAACCTCGAAGTCAGGGCCAGCGCGTCACATATGATGACGAAACAGCTTATGCTAGACTGGGTTGAATGCTGCGTTGGAGCCAAGGACTCGCCTTCTTCGACGCTGCTTATCGTAGATTCTTGGAGTTCCTTCAAGGACCATGCAGCAATACAAAATGCCTTACCAAGTGGCAAGGCAGTACAAGTGCTCAACATCCCGCCTGGGGCAACCTCACAGATTCAGCTTCTTGACGTGTACTTCTTCCTTCCCTTTAAAGCCGTGTACAAACGTATCTTCTCCTATATTAGTGTTCATGATGTGAATTTCCGTATAAGCACCCGTGATTCCATAATCCGCCTCGTCTCACTAGTGTATTTTCTATTCAGGGCACCTAGATTCAGAAACTTCGTTTCTTACTCGTGGTATGCAGCAGGGTACCTTGACACTCACCCTGGCGAGTTTGAGACTCCCATGCAATACTGTTTTACAACTCATTTAGAAGAAATCTGTGAAAGTGACCAATGTGCTGAACTTTCCTTCATTCGTTGTTCGCATTGCGAAAAGTTCCTCTGCTTTAATCATTTTGTAATGGCTTACCACATGTGCTCACAGCTTGATACGTAATTTTCCCAATCCTATATTTCAAATAAAGTGGTCAGAAGAAAAAGATCCAGGGTCCAGGACACATTACATAAAATGAGCAGAAAGAGCACTTGGAGTGCTTACTAACCATCAATGGGAGGCGCGGTATGCTTTAAGGAAGCGTAAAAGCATTTTGCAAACGTTCAACTGACAGCATGTTTTCTCGAGTCATATATGACCAGCACCTGCGCTTTGCGCCGTATCTATCAGGACTTTCAGGCCTCCGTAACTTCCTTTCCAGAATCGTTTAGCAGATTTGGAGGGCAGATTTGAGATCCTCGTTCGAAACTACATAGGAACATATACATCTCATCTTGAATGGCCACGGCGACCCGGGAGCCTTTCCTTGTAAGTTCATCTATGACGAAAGCTCAGGAAGATTTGCACTATGATCTCCTACGTCGTCATCATTGGTGTGTGCGGATCAGGGGCGACCTTATCAAATTCGAGTGTAACAATAAGAAATGTTTTATGTTCATTTGTGCCTCGTGCGAATTCATGTTGAGACCTTCTTCCTTTTCGGTATGCTAGGGCTTGCCCGTCGGTTACTATTAGGTTGTCCAGAAAGCTTTTGGACCAATTGCATGGTAGAGTTTAGAACATATTTTTGTCACCCGATGTTGTGTGCGGACCTAAATCGAGGGATTTGTGTTTCATGTCCGGTATATGTGCCTGTCAACAGCATGTGCGACATATCGTTTCCTGTTCCCGGTGTGCTTCGCAATGGATCAAGAAGATGCTCTACCGATCAGTTCTGCTTCTATAATACCGCTCCGGCCGATCCGCGAACGAGGCCCATCGCTTTCTGCAGGAGACAATGAAGGGGAAAGCCCTTTCCTCGACTGCTTCTACTTGTACCACAAGTTTGAGAACGGTGACGAATCGCCCAAGGAACCTCGACGCACAGGTCGACGACTAACACAGATCAAACGGCTCGTGCTCCTGTGGGGCTCGACTTGACTTTTCTGTACGCGAGCTTTCAGACCTTACGAAAACTCGAAAATTCACGGATACTCCAATTCAAAACTATACAGTGTTCCCCGACATTAGTCTGAAAACTTTCTGAACAACCTAATACCTTTGCCGCACCCTGTTGACAACCACATCATGCTAAAGCGAAGTATTCATCTATTCGAATAAGATTCGAAAATTTTCAAAGAATACGACCACCCCCACCCAGAAAGGAAGCCTCAACACGCCCCCCCCCCCCCACTCTTTCTTCAGGTTTCGCTTCTTCTGTGGTTTCTACCAAGCCCGTGCGATCCACTAAGGAAATTAAGAGCCTATGGTAAAAAAAATACTGAGGCGAAACCAAACTCCTGACAAAAGAGAGAAATAAGGACCTCACAATGGTCAGTACTCATATTCCAAAACAAAATCGTCCAACATAAGAAGCCTACGATTCCAATATTCATATTCCGGAACGAAAGCATTGCCGACCACTAATAATGTGCTGATGACAAAGGAGAAGGCTTAATAGTCATGCAAGTCATGGGGCAGAAATAAAGGATCAAAAAATAAGAATAGAAAAGTTAAAAGGTAAAAGAAAAGCTAAAAAGGAGCCATGTAATCAGCTCTACAACGCCCCATCTGATCGATGGTCGCTAAGGCGGCTGCGCGCGGCGATCACGATGGAGCGCGTTATCTTTCCCATACTAAATTCCGACCCTCTTAAAATACTTTCAACTTTACCTAGAACCCATATTTCAAACAGCTGTGAACTGTTTTCCTATTAACTCCCTCAGACCTATCTACTGGCTGCTTGCTTGGTTCTCGATATGGGATTCCAATTGAGGATTAGATGAGGAAAATTTCGACGTGTTTTATTCAAATGACCATAACTTCCTTCAAACTCAACCGTACGTGTGCGTTTTGGTGAGGCGGGGTATGCTAGGTTATCGCTCTCAAATGACTACCTGAGCTATGCCATATCTTCAAAACGAAGCAAGAAAAGTTCAGGAATGGTAGTTAGAAAATTTTTTTTGCCGAATTTGCGAGATCTTCCCGAGATTCTTCCGAAAAATTGATTCATTGTTACTGAAAATTCTCTAGTATGCGAATTCAACTTCTCTCTTCGTGGAATCTCGGCATTGATATTATTTTGAAACTTGTTCTCTAATGCCAACGAGGTTGTTAGGTGGAATGTTTATTGGCGGCCTAATGTTTCGACCAGATCGTCTTCCTCAAAGCCCCAATCCACCACCGCGCGAGTGGAATGCCGCCACTCCGTGTCAGTTGTCGTCAGTGAACAACGCCACTCGCGCGGTGGTGGAGTAGGCCTTTGAGGAAGACGATCTGGAAGAAACGTTAGACCGCCAACAAACATTCCACCTAACAACCTCGTTGGCATAAGAGAACAAGTCTCTAGTATGCATTCTTCGCTGTCGAAGACCTTGTGGAAGAGCGAGAAGCGTTGCTCAGCATCTCTGTGGGATGCGCCATGCATGAGGATTTCATCTACATTCTCAATGGATACAAACGTCCTTACTATCCTCATAGTGGCCGCTAACCCTAGATTACGTACTAGCGATCGTAGTAAGATATGAAATAAGTCCATATCAGCTGATTTTTCTTTTTCATCACATAGTTTCTGGAGTATTCATCCACGGTGATACCCGTGGATATATGCCGCTTCCCACGGCTAATCGGTAAATTTTGGAGGTGTCTCTGTACGTGAAATCGGTGCCACCGGACCAATGAAAGGGTCATTGACATTGGTTGACTTCGTTGTGGATCGCGCCATGCATGAGTTTCCATGATTATTATGTTAATAATCGGTTTTATCATTTCTCCCTTTACACTTTAGACCTCAGCCTGAAAAATTCTGTTGATCACTGCCTACCTTAACGATTACGACCCCCCCCCTCCTAGCGGACCGAATACGACCCCCCCCGTTGAGGGTTCCTCAACGGAGGCTTGACCGTGGTCAGTACACTCGAGTTGAAACTGATCGCTGGAACCCGTGGCGGCCGTTCGCCGCATGTTCCCCTTCATCCCACATCCCTTCGTGCGCAGCTAGGCACCGAGCGGTCGACATCATCCATTCGCCACAGCGGTCACTCGTATTTATCTATCTCATGTTACTTCTATACCTTCCAACTTGCTTTTCCCATACCTACGATGGCCATTCAATCTTTTATTAAACTACTCACACTACATTTCTCTTCAACCTTTCTCGTTCTGACCAAAAGGTAAGCTTCGCGACTCTAACCGCGAAACTCATCTCGAGCTTTGCGCCGCTTCCCTCTAGTGAACACAAGCGTAGAAGTCTCGCATTTTCTTCCACTGCAGCGTTGTTGTTTTCTCAGCATTGCTAATGTCGTACGTATTCCTCTTTGATACTTACATCCCCGACTGCTTTCCTTTTCGTTGTCACCGCGTACTTTCAAAACGTTTCAACCCTGAACAAATCGTCTATACATTCTTTTACATTACACTCCCTTTCTTCTCGTTATTCTACTACTGGACAATCTCTCTTTTTCCCACTGAGTCGGTACCACTCGCGCAGTGATGACAAGGACTTCACCATGGTCACGGCCTTGTTTCTGTCAAGTTACAATAGTTCTGTTTGATCTTTCGTTTGTTTTCGTTTAAGTGGATATGTTACTCGGTGGTATAAGGAGTTGCGCGTCATATGGAGCGGTTCTTCTCCATTTAGCTCCAAGGATGATGGAATAATTGGAAGTTTGAAATCATATTCACCTGCACACCCGCTTATTCTCGCCCGGTAGGCATAATGTTATGGTCGCTACTTCAGGAGGTAGATATCATTTATTCTCCCTTCCTTGCCCCACGGTCTCTTATTCTCGTCCACTACCTCAGCAATTTGGATCCCAATCCTTTCGTCACGGACGGAGCTCTCCTCAGCGGAAGTCCAAGGCACATGCGTGGCGGCCTGACACGACGGATATCTCTGCCTGACCCGCCGGTTCCGTTCGTTTTAGTCTACTTTCGCGACATCTCTCAAACCTCATCATCGTCATAATACTTCAGTGAGATGGGAGAGCAACGCTGCAGTGATTTGCCGAGGGCTCTTTCAATGGACGATGTCCCAGCATCTTTTCTTAAGGTCATCACATTTTATAAGGAGCGGCAACTCCGTCTCCAGGACTACGCCAGCCGATTGGACATACCCGTTTACACCACCAGATCAGTGAAGGGCGGCGAGATGGACGTGGTAATCGCTTTCACGAGCGCACGGACGTCTATGCAAGCACGAGATACTTCCTCAGCGACATTCACCGCATGAACGTGGCCCGAACGCATTGCAAGCACGGCCAATTCGTTGTTAGTTACCTCAGGGCTCTCAAAATCCTATTCAACTAGAGCCAACTAATCGGTTGAGCTGGTGACAATGATACCCGTCGAGGCGAAGACATCTTCGGCTAACCACCACGTTCACAAGGTCAGATTTTCTACCGTTTCTTTCTTTTTTCTTCGATCTTCTTTTTTTTTTCGCTTTTTCGTTGTTCCAATATCATTACGAATCATGAGCAGCAACGCAGATATATTTTTTCTTTCTTCCCTACTCTTATTTAATCTTGTTCCTTTCAGTTATCATATATACCTTTATCACATATACTTTGATCTTATCGCTATATCCGTTTATATCATTTACCCCGATAGCCGATTTGATTCCTTTAACCCCTTTCTCTCTTCTTCTCCATCCTCCACCCTTTCACTTCAACGTCCGAGGACGGACGATTTGGTGTAAGGAGGAAGGGGGGGAGTGATAGTCGAGGCAATTCTTGAGAGGATCAAAATTCAATCAGGGGATGAATCGTGTACAGCTCCTCGATGACTTTATGCACTTTGTTCATTCCAGAACAGAGAAGGTCAGCATGGCCCTTGCGCAAGGATGACACGCAAATTCGTGAGGCGTTCCAATTTTTTTTCATTCCGGTCTGTGCGCTCGTGGTGACCGCGGTTTTTTTTATTGATCTCTACAGCGGTTGCTCACCGACCATCTACTTCATAACGAACCTTCCTATTCCTATCTAATTGTTACTGCCATTTTCGTCCTGGTTTTCCAATATTCTTTCACCTACTCTTGACTTCATGCGTTCATCATCCGATCTATTCAAGAACTTCGGTTTTCTAAAGACAGTATCATTGTGGCGTGGTGCGAACCCTGCGGAACTATTGCCGCATTACAAATGTATTTTTTGGCTTCTTTTTGCTTGATCTGCCCGGACCTTCATTTTAACCGATCGGTTTGGCCCTACAATGGACATCCCACTGTCTGGAAAGCCAGTTCAGGAAAGACCTGCGGAACGGGTCTGTATTGATCCTTCTCCGTTGGCGCCACCGGACAAATTCAATCAAGGTGTTACCTCGCTCATTCAAGATCGATCCCTACCGCAGCACTTACGAGCCGTTTTGGCCCCTTCTTGATGACCGCATACCTTTGCTGTTTGTTCTTGCCCGCAACGGAGAATTAACTGAGAAAGTCTCCTCTCTTAGAGCTTCAAATGCTATGCTTAAGGCTGCGTTTGAAACAGGATCTCTCGATTCTGTTTCTTTGCCTCCGAAATCTTTTGCAAAATCTCTCTGTGTCGTTAATAACACTTATATGTCATTCGATGATGTTGAGCGAAAACGCTTCGTGGTTTTGATTGGAGTGCCAAAGTGCTCCGCCACCCTACAGAGTGAACGTTTAGTTGGCGATGTCAACTTTGTTAGGTGTGTTTTTGATCACTTCGACATTAAATATTCCCCTCAAAGTGTTTATCGTATAGGTCGTTTTAACTCGTCATTTCCAAGACTTGTTAAAATTGTCCTCCCCTCGTCCTATTATGTAGGTTAGGTACTGCGCCGTGCACATCGCCTCAGAGACTTCTACTCCCAAAATAATCATAAGGCTCTCCCTTACACGGGGGGGGGGGAAGGAATAGAGCCCAAGCCGAGCAACTTGCACAACGCAATCTAGCGTCATGTGAACCTAAGCAAGTTCCAATCACTTGAACCCAGAATATTTCTCCCACTCTAGCCGAAATATCTGATGTCAGTGTTCACAATAATACTGTCGGGTCATCCCCGTTGACTCGTCAAACCGGTAACTGTTCCCCGGAACCTTGAGATTTGTCTATGGTGTTTTTATAGTAATATTCGGTCGGCTCATAAAATGGCCATGCGCTTCCTTATCGAATCCAAAAATTTAATTTTGATGTTATTGCACTGCCTGAGACTTGGCTTGCTAATTACGTCCACTAGGCCTGCATTCTTGGTAACCGTTGGTCAGGGGCCGAAACGATCAGATGTGACCGCGCTACCCAAAAAGGCGGAAGTGTTGCTATACTAGTGTGAAGAACTTTTGCTCCTATCCTTGTATTACGTGAGTCTTGTACCAAGTCATATGAAATTCTGTGCTTGGATAGCTCGAAGCATTTCATGTGGAATTGGAAAAGCTCTATGAAGAAGACCGCACCTCTTTCAAGGTCATAGTCGGCGATTTCAAGGCTGAGATCGGCCCTACAAAAACGGATAACGAGCTTCGCATCAGGAAACACGGAGCGGAATGGAATGAGCAGGATGAAAGGCTGTACGTGTTCATTATGTCCATCAGTTCCATCTATGGTAACTCACTGTTGCAGAAGCCCTCTCATATACTATGGACTTGGAAATCATTCGGTGGACAATTCCATAACGAGATCGAGCACATCATCTTCAGTCAAATGTTTGCCTGACCTACATCGGTATTCTTCCGAAGTTTTATATGGGATCAAACCATCGACTCGTCCGAGCAAGATTCCCTCCTTTCAATAAGTGAAGAAAGAGCCGCAAAATTAGGAGACTATGTTCCTAGACTATACTAACTCGAACCACATCACTTCTTTCTGGTATGGGAGACATTGATGACGAGTACAACGGCTCGTTGAACATCTTCACGATAGTGCCAGGAGGACAGAGAGTTTCAACGACACCAAGAGACGTCTATCTCCGGAAACTCTAATACGTCAACGTGAAGCAGCGCGAGCCGCAGGTGATTACCAACTGACGCTCGGCAGAGAGGCGATAAAAGAGTATTTTGAAGAGAGAAGAACAACAGTGCTGGCTGATACAGTACAGGCTGGAAAGAGCATTCGTAGCCCGCCTTAGTTTTGGCAGTTACAGGACCAAAATGACCGGTATCCGCATCCGCACGGTACGAGGGCAAGAATGATACTTAGGGCTTCTACTCGAATCTTTTCGATAGCCATGACCACCCGCTTAGGAGCAACCTAAAGCAGGATGGATATGTCGTTTCTTCGGTTCTCCCTCGCGAAGTCCAGCCCAGATAAAAACAAACCGCAACATCTGAAAAATCTACCTCCAGATGGTCAAAGCTGTGGCCAGATTCTTCACACGCTACCTGCCGGAATGCAAGGTGATCGTATCTAAACCTAAGGTGCGAATCACAGCGGTCGCGTGCGCATCGATGCTGGGGCGCGCCAAACGTTTCAAAAAGCGAGGGATGGAGTGGCGCCGTAGCGATTTCAACATAATTGCTCAATCTACTCACACTCATTCTCTGTTCCATATAGGCTATATTATGCGCTATGAAATGACCAGATGAGGAGATCTTTCCATTCCTTCCGATATTATAATAGCCGAGAATCGGCTATGATAGTGTGAAAAAGAACCGATGTTTCACGATACCGCTTGCTCAAAAAGCAACACTGCGGAGACCCAGTTTTGTGCTCTTTATATTCATTCACTGGATGGAAATAGACTCTTCCATCCGTCATTGATCTCAAGACCACCATAAAAATATATGCATGGGTGCTAGTGTAGTTGTGGAAAGGGGCCCTCACTGTTGCGCTGACGTCCCTGAGTTCTACGACGTACCGTTCTACGATCATCAGTTTGTGCACTCAAGTGTACATTTTTACCTGAGCCTTCCTTCGAGCTATAATAGTACCGGATGAAGGGGGTGTTTGCAATACGTAAGCGGGTCGAACGCAGATTTTTGCGTAGCTTTGCTCTCTCCAGCAAATGAAGCGGTATTCAAGAGTGCGAAAGTGATCGGATACATTGTGAAATAGAGCGACAGGTTATCGCTACAATACGACAAGCGATTTACGAGTAATGCAGAGTATCACGAGATATCAGACACACGAGACTCCCACACCCTGTGCGGCGCTGCTTAGCGCGCCCCAGGACCGATGCGCACGCGACCGCCCGCGCTGACGCATCTTAGGTTTAGATACGATCGAACAAGGTATCCACTTTAAGAAAAACAGTAGGACTGTGTTGCTGTATGAGGAGGGAGATCTCCCTCCACATTGGCAATTGTCATCCATTCTGTCTGCAGTCTACAAGCTTTTCACTCGGATCATCGTGGATAGGAATAGGATTGGCACAACTTCCAACGAAAGGCAGGCATGCGTGCAAGCACTGTTCAGGAGAGGATTCAGCACATATCACATCACACGGTCGCTAGACTCATTAAAGCGTCGCAAGAATACAAGATGCCGTCATGTCTTACATCGATCAACTCGAAGGAGCCTTCGGCTTTGTTGAGACAGAGGCGGTTATCAAAGCTCTGCGAAAACAGAGTGTACCTACTCGGTACAGAGAATATTTCGTGAGCTCCACAACAACTTTACGGCCGTAATTTCACACTCTACAAGGAGATCTTATCGATCTGGAGATCTTATCGATCTCAACAGAGGGGTTCGTTGCTGGCGCCCGCTCGAGACTCTCGATGAGCAACGGGACGACAGTTGACAAGTAACATTTCATAGGGACGCATTTTGTTTCATGTTGGAATATGTATCTAACGATATCGCCTAAACGTCCCAGCACCGCTTTTGAGAAAATCATGCGTGAACTGGAATAGGAAAGCATGGAAGCGGAGGTCGATGGCCGGCATCTACATAACCTCCGCTTCGCTGACGACATTGTGCTCATGGCAACGACACCCCAACAAGCGGAGCGATTGTTAGCCGATTTCGTTTGCGAAAAAGGAAATTCAGCTCACAGCTGAACCTGACGAAAACGATGTTCATGAAGAGCGGATTGGTACCTGATGCCTCGTTAACGCTCAACGGAACGATCATCGCCGAATGCTTCAGCTATGTGTAGCTAGGTCGAGACCTTAATATGATGAACGACTTCATCAGAGCTGAGCAGGAGACAAAGAGCGGCTTGGGAAGCCTCGAACACCATCGAGGGATGGTGAGTGAGGAAGATGAAGAACATCCGGCTCCGCGTATGTCCCTTCAATTCCGCAATCCTTCCTGCCCTGGCATACGAGAGGGCGATGCTCGGAGCATCTCTATATATGCAATTGCAGAGAGGAGTTCCGAACTCCGTCGACGATCGAAGGTCAGGAATGCCGGCGTACTTGCCAAGGAATCGAAGATTAAATGGGCCGGACACATCATGCGATATTCGCGATGACCGCTGGACCAGAGCGGTTATAGTGTGGATTGCTCCGGAGGTCAAATGAAAACTTGGACAACCGTCGCCTCGATGATCTTCACGAGAGTTCCGCACAATAGGTACGAAATGCTGCGTATCCTCGAGGTCAGAAGGGTTTACTGGACATCTGGTTCGGACACGGACAAATGGAGACGTCGCTGGCGCCTGCTCGAGACCCTCGATGAGCAGCGAGACAACGGTGATACAGGTCATGGTGAGTAAATAAAATTCCCTGTATGATCACCAACGGAACTGTTTTCGTTCGATGTAAAAGTCGGAGACTCGTTTTCAAAGCATCACTCATGTACAAGTGGTGTCATTCAGAGTAGTGTAATCTCATCCCGTTTTCAGCTTACACCTATGACTAACTACGATTTTTGAAAACACGCATTACTGTTGAAGATATTCGCTGAAGATGTAAGGTTTATGAAGTATACACTGTAGATTCTCATGGGTGTTTCCACAAGGCTCCAACCTGTTTCATTAATAACATGATGGCATGGGCTGCAGCCGGCGAACACTTGTTAAATTCAGCCCACATCGATTTGCACATAGGAGAAGCCAAGGCAGTCCCAGTCAATGGCATGATACTACACACTTTACAAAATGTCCGAGACCTTAGATTTCATATGAGCAGAGCTGGATTTCAATCAACACATAAGTGCCACTGTGCAAGCATTCGTTATATTCACCATTCTCAGAAACATTCGGTGCAACGATTTGTCCACACTAGTAAAATTTGCGGGACATATGTAGTGCCAAATGTAGAATATCGATCGCACATTTGAAATCGATACCAAGAAGGCACCATCGGCGCAGACGAAATGACACTGAAGCATTCGTCCGAGCTCCATTACTAGTATTGCCGTTGCATCGATAATATTAGGTTGTCCCAAAAGCCTTGTAGGATTTTTCCAGAAAAATCAATAACTCCACTTCGAGGCTGGTCCAGGCGGTTCAGGAATATGGTAGAAGGTTCTCTAAGCTTTCTAAAAATATATAATGACCCACCAGATTCCGTGGAGAGTGCTACAATGCCCGTAGTCAATACCAACCCAACACGCGGTGCATCTACTATGAGTGGTACCTTGCGGCGTCGGAGCGACGGAAGCTTTCCACCTTATCAAGGCTGCATTGGGCAAGGGATGTGTGAGCTACGAGACTATGCGTCGCTGGTTCATTAGCTTCAGCAACGGCGAGATTGACGTGGAAGTCAAACCACACTTAGGACTGTGTACCTTTGGGACGCGGAAAGAATGCTTTCAAGAGGTGTTGGTACAAGGCGAGACAGTCACTGCTGCCGTATGCACCTACCAGCTCCAGCAGCTCGCCGTCGCTGTGCGAGAAAAGCGTCGGAAAAGGTCCGCGGTCACCCTCCTTCATGACGACGCCCGCTCCCTTTTCGCGAAAAGTACCCAGGCCAAGCTAAAGGAGCTCGACTGGGATGTGCTACCCTACCCGACGTACGCTCCAGACATTATGCTTGTGTTTGTCTTTGCTTCTGCCGTACAGGTTTGTTAAGGTGGAACGTTTATTATGCCTGACGTTTCGACGATTTCGTCGTTATCAAAGGCCTGAAAGCATTGGACGACTTATTGCTACTACTTATCCTGCACATATTTTACGACGATACAACTCAAGTCAAAGGAACCAATGAGGTCGAAATCCAGACAATGAACTACTCACCCTGGTTCCACCAGCACCGAGCGCTTGTCTGTCTTCGGGGACGCAACGGAGCAAATGAGACTACCCGGTCGCGCATTGCTACTGTGTTTGGATGAGATGCGTACGTGCAATGCGTTACATTCTCACTATCAGAGCTCACATAGTGGAATGTAGGGCAGAAATTCATCAGTGATTGAGATGCATTCGTTCCTGTTGTTCATGCGTGGGCCGCGGCACCTTATCCAGAAAGCCTCAAGGGTTTTTCTAGCACCGATATCATTTTCGTAGGCCAGTATGGTACATTTAATGGCAAAATCGCAACCAGCGTGATCTTCTTTTCTGTGCTTTCCAAGCGGTGCGACTAAACTTTCTCTTCTTTTACTAGCTAGATGTTCCTTTACGCGCACGCTTAACAGCCTCCCAGTTTCTCCAATACACAATGCCTCACACGTTAAACATTGGAGCTGGTAAATTACTCCCCTCTGCGCACAGTCTCCTACTTTTCCATACGGGCAGATCACACAGTTTTCCATGATGCAAGTTCGGTCATAGAGGCGGTTTCTGACCAGTTGATGTTAAATGTTACTTTTTGGTGTGTTTATCAATACGACATCATTGGTCAGATCCGCTCTTCTAAGACATTGTTGTATGGCTGTACTGAAGTGATCTGAGATGAAAGGTAGTTGGAGATGTAATTTATCTTCATCTCTGTATGGAAAAGGCCTTGGTCTGCCTCGTCTATTGCTCTGCCATGCTGAATAGCCGTTGAGATTAGCTATTTGATTGGCTAATCTTCTGGACTCCACTCGCTCCTCGTTACCGGTGCATACTCCCACAGCAGTTCTGTACATATTGCGTAACACTGCCCTTTTGACTGCTCTAGGGTGCGCCGATAACGCATGAAGTATTATATTCTTGGAGCTTCCTTTCCTATACCATTTCACATCATACGTGCCACCGGATACTCTTACCTGAGTGTTCAGGTAAGGTAACCAGCCTTCACGAGGGACTTCACGAGTCAGCTTGATGTACTGCGATTGACTGTTGAGATTAGCTATTTGATTAGCCAATCAAATAGCTAATCTCAACGGCTATTCAGCATGGCAGAGCAATAGACGAGGCAGACCAAGGCCTTTTCCATACAGAGATGAA